>CM061544.1:324757805-325382805 GCA_030864215.1 Capsicum pubescens | reverse complement strand
GTGATTGATATGCACCATTGTTGTGATGTGGATTGAGAATGATATTGAAGCTATGCAAGTATACACATGTTGTATGAATTTCCCTTCCATACGTAAGTTGTTGAGATCTATGCTTAGTGTGAAATCCCCTACTTATGATATGGTGAATTGTTGACTCCATTTTATGATCAAGTCAGTTATGTGTATCAGTTTCCTTCCATCGAGTCCTGGGGGTACTAGTACCCGAAAAATATAGTTGTGTTCCTAGATCCATGTCATGTTTTTATGATAATCTCAGTCAAGCCAAGATCTATAGAACTCAGTCAGTCATGTGACTCAAGAAATCTAAAAAATCTCATGATCTTAATAAATTCTCAGATAGTAGTACTATTCCATTAGTCAACGGAAGTCAGTTACTTAGTCCATGTACATCTAGTTAAATCATGTTTAGTCTCTTTAGATGGGAGTAGAAGTTAGCACTGAGTGAACCCAAGGATTGAAACTCACCTGCCAATTTAGGGTGTGATTGTTAGTAGTCATCCTTATGTTCCAGAACTACGTAGCCAGTATAGGTTGAGACATCTTAACCTACCAGATTAGGGTTTATGAGGTGGCTTAACCTATCAGTTTAGGGTTCCCACCATTCTAATTTGAGTACCTTTTAGATAAGGGTCACTCACAGCTGTCCCTACTAGTGGCACGGTATTGATACCCTTCCAGTCAGGGCAGAGATTGGACCCCAACCTAGCTATATGTGTTATTGGGGCATGTCGGTTAAGAAACTACCTCCCACAATTTTAGTCCCAGTCTCAGTAAAAGAACTCAGATAGTTCTTCAGATTTTAGTATACTAGGACTATCAGTTACAGTACGGAGCTCAGGTAGTTCCATCAGATTCAGGACTGTCAGACACAGTCATCCATGTTATCAAAATTTTAGTATCAGTCATGTAAGATAACAGTAAACCATGTATTAGCGTACAGATCCATATATCATGTATTCCCGATTTTAGTTACTATGTATGCATATTTGTACTCTTACGTTCATATCAATAAGTCAGTTAGCATTGTTCATGCATGTAAACCCTTTTGCATTTAGCCTACCTCACTCTATTCTAAGTACTCCCATTCGTACTGACACATTTGTGCTATGGTGCTTTCTTTTACGTTACACCATAGGTTCAGAGACATGAGTTCCAGATCAGCAGTAGCATTCCAGTCGCAGTGTTGCAGTGAGTCCTCATCTATTCGAGGATGATATTATTTTATTTCATTCATTATTTCAGTTCAGTTTTGCTAGATGGAGTTAGTTGGAGACATGTTCCTTCAACTCCTTATTTCAGATAGTATTTAGAGGATTTCACATTTTGTTCAGATTTTAGATTCATCTTTCAGTTGTTTTAGGTATTTATTACCCTATATGAACGTTAGTATTTATCAGATATTCTATTAAGTTGAACCTTATTTCCAATTGTTCATATTTTCTGCATTCTACAAGTATATTATGCAGTGTACAGGTACAGATATCAGTCATGGGTTAGCTTGTGGTCCCTTGGGGTCATAAGCACCGTGTAGCATTTCGGGTACCAGATTTGGGGTGTTAAAAACTTAGTATCAGAGCCTAAGGATCAATAGAGTCCTAGGAAGTCTGAAAGCCGCATCTAGTAGAGTCTTGTGCATGGGTGTTGCACGCCATATTTATGTTCAAGAGTCTATGAGATGTTTATGAACAGTTTTCCTTCTTTCAGTATTCATGTAGTGCCTGTGAGCATAATCACAAGTCAGTCCCTCAGTCTAATCTTCTTTTTCTCTTTATTTCAGAACATGCCTCCTAAGAGAAGAAATTAGTCAGCCTCTCAGCCCAAAGAACCTTTGGGCGATCATGTTTCTAATGCGGAGTTCAGGACTATATTTACCACTCTTGCCCAATCAGTCGCTGCTTATAATGAATGGCCAACAGTTATTTCGGCCAACCCAGTGGCCAACTTAGCTGCAGCGAGGATTCTGGACTTCACCTGAATGAATCCTCCAACCTTTCTTGGGTCTAAGGTAGATGAAGAACCTCAGGAATTCTTAGATCAAGTTCAAAAAGTGACAGACGCCATAGGGGTGACTATGTTGAGAGTGCTGAGCTAGCTGCATACCAGTTGCAGGATGTGGCTCATGATTTGTTCAAACAGTGGAAGTTCGAATTTAGATGATGTAGGTCCTATAGAGTGGGAAGAGTTTGTCACTGCATTCTTAGGAAGATTCTTTCCCTAAGAGCTTAGAGAAGACAAGGTGCTAGAGTTCATCAACTTTAGGCAGGGAAATATGATAGTGAAAGAGTATTCTTTTAAGTTTACTCAATTAGCCAGGTATGCCCCTCATGTGGTTGGAGACAGTAGATCTAAGATGAGTAAGTTCGCTTCAGGGGTGAATGACAGCGTGGTTAATGAGTGTAGATCTGCCATGCTGAACAGTGACATGACCTTAGCTAGACTTATGACCCATGCTCAGTAGATAGAGGAACAGAAGATTAAGCAGAGGGAAAAACAGTATAAAAGAGCGAAGACAGGTTGTTTCAACTTCGCTCAACCTAAATCAAAAGAAGGAAACCATTCTCAGTCTCATCCTAAGTCATCAGTTCCATCTCCCTCTCTAGCCAGTGCTCCAGTTCCTAAGTTCAGAGAGGGTAACAAAGATATAGCACCAGGATCTAAGACCCAGGGCAGTATAAGCAGTGCCCACACCTATCCTCTTTCCCAGACTTGTGGTAAGCACCATCAGGGTATGTGTAGAGTAGGTAGTGGTATCTGTTTTTGTTGTGGCAAGCCAGGCCATAGAGTTAGAAATTGTCCGCATCCAGGTCCTCAGGGTCAACAGAA
Organism: Capsicum pubescens; assembly: GCA_030864215.1. NCBI lineage: Eukaryota > Viridiplantae > Streptophyta > Magnoliopsida > Solanales > Solanaceae > Capsicum > Capsicum pubescens. Next base: position 325,379,961 of record CM061544.1, on the reverse strand, counting down.
TCGCTCTTCATCTCAGTCTGATCGCCCAAATCAGAAGGGTGACACTTCTAGTGCTACTAGCGGGCAATTCCCAAATTATCTCTATTCTCTTCAGACTCGACAAAATTTGGAAAGTTCTCCTGATGTAGTTACTGGTACGTTATAGATCTTTCATTTGTATGTTTACACTTTGCTAGATCGAGGAACTTCCTTATCTTTTGCTACTCCTTATATAGCAGTTGATTTTGGAATCAGTACAAAAATTCTAGCCGAGCCTTTCTCAGTCTCTACCCAAGTGGGTAAAACCATCATAGCCCAGAAGGTATACAAGAACTGCCCGGTTATGATATTTTAGAAAGTCACTTTAGCAGACTTATTCGAATTAGAGATGACTGATTTTGATGTCATTCATGTCATGGATTAAATTCATTACTTCTATGCCACAGTCGACTACAGAAATAGAATACTTCAGTTTTAATTCGCGAATGAACCTATCCTAGAGTGGAAGGGTAGCGTATCCGCTTTCAGGGGTCAACTTGTTTCCTACCTTCAGGAAAATAAATTATTATCTAAGCAATGTGTTTATCATCTAGTTCATGTTAGAGATTTTAGATTTGAGGCTCCCAGTCTCGAATCAGTCCCAGTAGTGAATGAATATTCAGATGTCTTTCCCGAAGATCTTCCAGGAATTCCTCTCGAAAGGGAAATAGACTTCGGTATTGATCTTCTTTCAGATACTTTGCCTATCTTTATTTCTCCATATAGAATGGCACCAGTAGAACTCAAGGAACAGTTGAAGGATCTCTTAGATAAGGAATTCATCAGACCCAGCATTTCCCTGTGGGGCGCACCAATCTTATTCATGCGCAAGAAAGACGGTTCACTCAGAATGTGCATTGATTACCATCAACTCAATAAGGTTACGGTCAAGAACAAGTATCCTTTTCTCAGAATCGATGAATTGTTTGACCAACTTCAGGGTGCCAATTATTTCTCTAAGATAAACCTCAGATCCGGCTATCATCAGCTCAAAGTTAGAGAATGTGACATCCCAAAGACAACTTTCCGTACGCGGTATGGTCACTTTGAATTTTTAGTTATGTCATTTGGTCTTACCAATGACCTAGCCGCTTTTATGAACTTGATGAACCGCGTGTTCAAGCAGTACTTGGACATGTTCGTCATAGTCTTCATAGATGATATCCTGGTCTATTCCCATACAGAGTGTTATCATTCAGACCATCTCAGAATTGTTCTTCAGACTCTCAGTTATGTCCTTATGCAGCATGGTAAAGTCATAGCCTACGCCTCCAGACAGCATAAACCTCATGAGAGGAATTATCCTACACACGATCTTAAATGAGAAGCCATAGTATTTGCCTTGAAGATTTGGAGGCATTATTTATATGGTGTTCATGTAGACGTCTTCAAAGATCATAAGGGCATTCGGTATGTCTTTTCCAAAAAAGATCTCAATCTTTGTCAGAGAAGGTGGTTAGATCTCTTAAAAGATTATGACATGAGTGTCCTCTATCATCTGGGATAGGCCAACATAGTGGCCGACAATCTCAGTAGACTGTCCATGGGTAGTATTTCTCATGTTGATGATAGTAAGAAGAAGTTAGTCTAGGAAGTCCACCAGTTTGCCAGACTAGGCGTTCTCTTAGTCGAGTCTTTAGAGGGCGGTGTATGTGTTCAAAGTAGTTCAGAATCATCTTTATTTTTTTAGGTGAAACAAAATCAAGATAAGGATCCTAGCCTTGTCAATCTAAAAGAGTCATTTTATAATCAGAAAGTAGAGGTTTTCTCCCAAGGGGGAGATGGTGTCATTCGTTGTTAGGGTCATCTCTATATTCCAGGTGTAGATGATTTAAAGTAGTAAATTCTTGCAGAAGCGCATGGTGCACGATACTCTATTCATCCAGGGGCCACTAAGAGGTACTGTGACCTACGGGAGATCTATTGGTGGAGTAGGATGAAGAAAGATGTTGCAAAATTTATGGCTAAGTGCCCTACATGTTAGCAGGTTAATATAGAGTATCAGAAACCTAGTGGTTCCATGCATAAGTTCACCATTCCTACTTAGATGTGGGAAGAAGTGAACATGGACTTCGTGACAGGTTTTCCTCAAACTCATCATCAACATAATTGAGTTTGTGTCATTGTAGACAAAATGACCAAGTTAGCCCATTTATTTCCAGTCGAAGCCTCTTATTCAACCGAGGATTATGACAAACTCTATATCAGGGAGTTAGTCAAATTACACGGTGTTCCATTATCTATCATCTCAGAGAGGTACCCAGTTCACCTCTCACTTTTGGAAAGCATTCCAAAAGGGTTTTGGTACCCAAGTTCATCTCAGTACAACTTTTCATCCTCAGACAAATGGTCAAGCAGAAAGGACCATTCATACTCTTAAATATATCCTAAGGGTGTGTGCAATTAATTTCAAGGGAAGTTGTGATGACCACTTGCCTTTGATTGAGTTTGCATGCAATAATAACTATCATTCCAGTATTAAAATGGCTCCATTCAAAGCTCTCTATGGTAGCTGGTGCAAATCTCTAATCGGGTGGTTCGAAGTTAGAGAGGCCTCAGTCATAGGGCCTGACTTAGTATTGGATGCCTTAGAGAAAGTCTAGTTAATCAGAGAAATACTTCGGCTTGCTCAGAGCCGACAGAAGTCGTATGCTGATGTTCGTAGAAAGGATCTTGAGTTCGAGGTTGATGACTATGTCTATCTATGGATCTCTCCCATGAAGAGAGTAAAGCGGTTCGGCAAGAAGGGAAAGCTCAGTCCCCGATATGTTGGTCCCTTCAAGATTCTCAGTCGTTTAGGCAAGGTAGCATATGAGCTCAAATTGCCTTCAGATCTAGCCTCAGTTCATTTATTTTTTCATGTCTCTTTGCTCAAGAAGTGTATAGGTTATCCATCAGTCGTAGTACATATTCAGAGCATTGACAGTCAGAACAGTCTCTTCTATAAGGAAAAAATGGTCGAAATTCTAGACTATCAGACTCGTAGACTGAGGAACAAAAAAGTCCCTCTAGTCAAAGTTCTTTGGCGAAATCAGTCCATTGAGAGAGCTACTTGGGAAGAAGAAGAAGACATGCATACCAAGTATCCTCACCTCTTCTCCTCCAATCCATATATAGCTCAAGGTAACAGTTCTCTTTAAGCTTATTCAGTTTCCCATTCAGAATTCAATACAACTTGGTATTCAGTTCATGCTCACGTTTCATCACAAATCTGGTATCAAGTACCATTGCATATTCAGTCATGCATTCATGTATCATTTTAGTGTATAATCATGCATCAAATATGCATTCTCATTGGGGGAACTCAGTTATCAGAAATCTTATTTATCCATTCATGAATCAATTACTCATATATCAGATATGTATGTCCAACATGATATGTTAAGCTTATAAGACATGTCCGTCATGAGATCATGATCCAGGAGTGTATGTCTTTCACGTACTCTAGTTTATCGTCTATCCCCATTTCAGTCAGTCTCATTTGAGGACAAATGTTTCCAAAGGGGAGATATTGTAATACCCCATATATTTCTAAGCTAGAAAATGAACCGTTGTTCCTACACATGAAACCTCCTATCATGTGATTCTTATTGGATTACATGAATTAGGATGAGTATCCTAGTGATAATAGAGCTTATTATGTGTTAAGCATGTTCATAAGAGTCACTTAGTGTAAGCCAAGCTAAGAACTTTTGAATCCACCAAGTTTTCATGTATGATTTCACACAGGTCATCTTTGAATGAGCATAAATTGGTTTATAGGTGGAATTTTGGAAGATTTAAACCCTCCAATTTGTATAGAATTGAATAATATTTCCATCTATACCAAATTAGCCTAAAACGGACACCCGGTGAAGAAGTTATGGCGATTTAAAGTTTCAGCAACGTCATTTCAGACAGTGGTGCGTCACGCCGTAAGCCAAAATGACGTTTGTCAATTTCCAGTGTCTCTTCATGATTCTACCACATCGCGGTGAGTTTCCAGGTCACAAACGGGGCGCAACGTAATCTCTCCGCATTGCGTTGGGGTCCCAAATCGAGAAATTTTCACAGAAATTAAATGACGCATCTAGAGAGGTATTTGGGTCATCTTTCCACCCCTATATATATTCCATAAATACAGAATTAAGCCCTTATTTCACCAATACATATTTTTTCTCTCAAAATCCTCTCAAGAACACATTAGGATTTTCAATTGGGGATTCAAGTTCAAGCAAATTTCTCCATCAATCATCAAGATTTTCCATCTAAGGTATGTGTAGTGTTCGTCTATGGATCCATTTCATTCATAGAGCTCAAGAACCATGCTTTAAATATTATATTGTGATTGTCTTGTTGTGATATAACTATGTACATGTTGATGATTATTGTTTAAGTTTCAAGATGATATCTAAAGGTGTTTTCATGAAGTGTATATGTTCGTTAGTTGAAATCCATGAACTTTATGTGGTTTAAAATGGGAAAATTCATGAAAACACACCTAAGCTAAAAGAATGCATGAAAAGTGTTTGATAAAATGCTTAAGGTGATAAGATTCGTGTCCCATGATTTAATAGTTCTTAAATGACAAGTCCATGCTCTTTGCTTTATGATTTCACATGAATTCCACGTGATTGATATGCGTCGTTGTTGTGATGTGGATTGAGAATGATATTGAAGCTATGCAAGTATACACATGTTGTATGAATTTCCCTTCCATACATAAGATGTTGGGAACTATTCTTAGTGTGAAATCCCCTACTTATGATATGGTGAATTGTGGACTCCATTTTATGATCATGTCGGTTATGTGTGTCAGTTTCCTTCCATCGAGTCCTGGGGGTACTAGTACCCAAAAAATATAGTTGTGTGCCTAGATCCATGTCATATTTTCACGATAATCTCAGTCAAGACATGATCTATAGAACTAAACAAGTCATATGACTCAAGAAATCTCAGAAATCTCATGATCTCAATAAATTCTCAGATAGTAGTACCATTTCATCAGTCAATGGAAGTCAGTTACTCAGTCCATGTATTTCCAGTTAACTCATGTTCAGCCTCTTCAGATGGGAGTAGAAGTTAGCACCGAGTGAACTCAAGGATGGGAACTCACCTGCCAGTTTAGGGTGTGACTCTTAGTAGTCATCCTTGTGTTCCAGAACTATGTAGCCAAGGTAGGTTGAGACATATTAACCTGCCAGATTAGGGTTGATGAGGTGGATTAACCTATCAATTTAGGGTTCCCACAATTCTCATTTGAGTACCTGCCAGCTAAGGGTCACTCACAGCTGTCCTTACCAGTTGTGCGGTATTGACACCCTTCCAGTCGGGTAGAGATTGGACCCCAACCTAGCTATATGCGTTATTGGGGAATGTAGGTTAAGCAACTATCTCCCACAGTTTCAGTCCCAGTCTCAGTAAAAGAACTCAAATAGTTCTTCAGATTTCAGTATACCAGGACTGTCAGTTACAGTCTATTTAGTTTCAGTACAAAACTCAGGTAGTTCCATCAAATTCAGGACTGTTAGACACAGTCATCCATGTTATCAAAATTTCAGTATCAGTCATGTTAGGTAATAGTAAACCATGTATTAGTATACAGATCCAGATATCATGTATTCACGATTTTAGTTACTATGTATGCATGTTTGTACTCTTATGTTCATATCAGTCAGTCAGTTAGCATTGTTCATGCATGTAAACCCTTTTGAATTTAGCCTACCTCACTCGTATAATCAGTAGTCCCAGTCGTACTGACGCATTTGCGCTATGGTGCTTTCTTTCATGTTACACCATAGGTTAAGAGATACGAGTTCCAGATCAGCAGTAGCATTCCAGTCGCAGTTTTACAGTGAGTCCTCATCCATTCGAGGATGATATTATTTTATTTCATTCATTATTTCAGTTCAGTTTTGCTAGACGGAGTTAGTTGGAGACATGTTCCTTCAACTCCTTATTTCAAACAGTATTTAGAGGCTTTTAGATTTAGTTTAGATTTTAGATTCAACTTTCAGTTGTTTTGGGTATTTGTTACCCTATATGGACGTTAGTATTTATCATATATTCTATTTAGTTTAACCTTATGGCCTATTATTCATGTTTTCCAAATTCTACAAGTATATGAAGAAGTGTACATGTACATATATCAGTCATGGGTTAGCTTGTGGTCCTATAGGGTCATAAGCATCGTGTAGAATTCTTTTAAGAATATGAAAGGTCATTCTTACCTCTTAATAGAAAAATTCTAAAGCTCCATCCTTCCAATCAACTTCCCTTGGAGACTTTAACGCATAGTCCACCACTCGTTCTTGAAACCCCAATTTCTCAAATCCCTAAATAAAAAAATAAAGTACAAAATTATAAATACAAAGAGACAATAATTTAGAAATTGAAAGAAGAAAAACAAACAAAACAACAAAAGGAGAAAAACAAAAAATAGGGAATAGCAAGAAAGAAAATAAAGAAATTAATAAAATGAGAAAATAAGAGAAGAGACGTAGAAAAGAAGAAGAAAGAAAACTAATAAAGAACAGAAAAGAGAAGGAAGGGAAAAACAAAATGGTGTAGTGGAAGCCCTTTTCTTTTAAAGTAAAGACAGGAATTAGTGAATCATCAAAGTGAATAGGTAGATAGATATTTCTCCAAAAATTAAAAGTTTGGGTTTGAAGTACAATTTAAGTAACATTTGGTACTATAATTAACTACACTGTTGGTTCACTAGCAGTGTTGTACATATTTGGCTGCCTTTGGTACAATAATTGGATGTTGTGATAGTCCTATGACTATTGGCTTATATAATAGAGTAATACTATCATGCCAACTCACTTAGATAATTTAAAAGGGATATTAATCAGACTTCTTTTATACCTTGATAGTTATAAGCCTCTACACAAGTTGGAAAAATCCTTTCCTTAGATACTAGCACCATTTCCATTTAGAGGTTGATGTTATGTACCTAGACATGGCAAACAGTGCGGTTATGGTTCAATCCCGCAAAGATTTCAACCTGTCCCACCGCACACATATTTTCAATCCACCCGACCCGCATATTTATTAAAAAACAACTGTGTTTGATACTAAAATAAAAAAATCATAAAATGTTTTTTTCATTTTTCTATCAAGTAATATTAATTTAATATATAATGACTAACAATAATTTCTTGACATCAATTGTGGATCTGTAACAACCCGACCTTTCGAGCTAGAAAGTGAACCATCGTTCCAATATGGGCAAAACTTAATCCCATGATTCATAATTTAATTCATTTGTCATGATATTTATCCTAGTTTATGAAGTTATCTCAAAGTGAAAGATGTTCATAGAATTTATTGAGAGCAAAGTTGAGCTAAGAATCTTTGATTCATCCAAAGTTTGGTATTCGATTATACAAAGGTATACTTTGAACATGTATAACTTTTGATATACTTGGAAATTTTCATATCAATAATCACCAAATTGTAGATAATTGAGTCAGCTTTCCAAAGATACCAACTTTTCCTTAATCCGATACATGAGTGAAAAGTTATAGAATTTTCGTGTGAGACGGTAAGCTGCCGTGATTACACTGCTCGGCGGTGCCTATAGCGGTGGAACCAATAGCGCTCAACAGTAAAACTCAAAGTTGGGATTTTTCAAAATAGTATGTGACTGCGATTACACCACTCGGCGGTGCCCATAGCGGTGGCACCAATAACGCTCAGTGGTGAGCTTCAAAATCGAGATTTCTGCTAAAACTTTTAATTCCAAGGGGCAGTCTTGTCTTTTACCTATAAACCCAAGTCGTGTAAACAGTCAATTAAAATTTCTTTTGGACATAATATACCCAAATTCACTCAAATCTATCAAGAACAAAACCCTAACCTCCCTCCCAAAGATCAAGAATCTATACTTTAAGTTCAAGATTTCCAAGAAACAAAATCAAGATTCGGATCCTCTTTTTTGAACTAAGTAGTCTAAGGTATATGGGACTACTCTAAACACCATGGGCATAATATTTACTATTTTATCATGTTTAAACATCCCCAATCAGGTTTACAAAGAAGAGTTTTGATATTGATTCAAAAAGTATGTATTATGGAATTGTTTTGGTTAAATTATATGTTTTCTTGAACCTTTTTCACAAAATTTAAATTGTAAATATATATGTATATTATTGTTTGTAATGGAGAGTTTGATTGGGAGCATGATTGATAAAAGCTCCCTCTACTTTTATGACGTCTTTGGTTTCAAGTGTTGTGGATTGTTTGAATTGCATGAACTTTCTTAAAGAAAACAAAAAGGTGAATGTCTATTTAATGATCATGTATTGATACTACTTATGACATGTTGAGAGGGTGTCTTTCGCATGATAAACGTTCATTGTGTCAGATTAATAATTTCCATGGGTTTTGAGTAATGCAAATATGATATTGCCACCTTATGATTGTACTATAGAGAGAAGAGTGTCTTTGATGTAAACTCAAATGAAAATCTATTGCATGAATCTCTCTCACTTGATGTTTAAAAACTATGGATGGTCATTAACATGAGGATAAGTGAAAAAGGGCTATATATATGTTATGGTGTGACATGAATCACTTGCAAGTCGGGGTATGACGTTACCCGGTGATAGTATGCCCTTAATAGAACAAGTGTTGAATGTTTTGAATGTACGAAGAATGGTTTTAATGAACTAAAAGTTGGTATTAAGAGAGTTAGATGGTTACCCAAAGAAAGCACGAGTCGACAGACTCAATGATGGAAATCGTGGTTTGCCGACTCAAAATTTTGGCACCATGTTGTATGGTTTTGTATTCCTTGATTCATATCGTTTCAAATTGGGACTATGGTTAGGAGTTATTCTTTGTGGTCTTGTGCCCTACCATGATATATTATTATGATTGGGAATTATGGCACCCTGCTCTGTGGACTGGCGTGTCTCCCATACCAATACTCCAACCTTTACGGCAAACTTGGATTGGGAGCTTGGCCACTAAGTCAAGAGAGGATCCCATATAGCTCGTGGTATGCTAGAATTGTAGGGCTAGCTAGATCAGTAGAAAATAAAAAGTGAGTCATGATTTCCAAGAGTTGTTGAAATTCATTTCAGTATGCCTGTGTGTTTTCACTTATGCATTATGTTTATTTTTTTATAAAATTCCCTCATTATGATATATAAAAACAAGTTATTTTGGGTTGTTTCACATACCAGTACATTTTGTATTGAACCCCTATATTTTAGGTTCTGAGGCCCAATCTAGTGGTCTTTCTAAACAGTAGATTGTTGTCAGACATTCAGAGTTGGTGAGCCTTCCTTACTTCGGAAGGCATCTTGTTTACATAGATTGATCTCATTGTTTTTTGTTCATGGTCCGAATAGGGGCCTTGTCCCGATTTCAAACAGATTGTAGTTTTCATTTGTAGTAAAGATTTCACAAATGTGTATTAGATGGTTTGAGTTTTATTGAACTTATGTCTGCATTACTCAGTTGATATATTAAAGTGACCATGTTTCCATTTATTTTCCGTATTTCCTTACAGTATATAAATTGTGTATATGATTGCCATTTAGAGAAGGGCTCTCGAGCCTTCATGGTTCGGGATGCTTGTCCCATCCTGGGCCTCGGTTCGGTTTGTGAAAAACTTGGTATCATAGAGAGGTTCATGGTCCCAGGATGACTGTGAATCATGTCGGGTAGAGTCCTATTTATGGGTGTGTAGCGCGCCACACTTATAATTAGAAGGCCATAAGGCGTTTAGAAATGTCTCTTTTTTTCATGATTTGGTTCATGCCATAGAGTATGAATGTCCTCTAATCAATGATTTTCTATATTTTAGAAAAATTATCATGCCTCACTATTGATCCAATGAACAAAATGCCCAAGCTAAGGATGTCTGTCCTACTCATGGAATACAGACCCATAATAGAGTTCGTACCCCAGAGTTTATTGCTATTCTGGGAGTTTCTCCAGTTTCAAATTGTCCAGCTCGGGCCCCATGGACCGGTGTTAACCATCCCCAGCCTCCTCAGAGGAATGTTTCGAATGTTGAGTTCCGACAGTCCATCCATATGATTGCTCAGCTAGTGGAATCTCAGATCCGTCGATCTGAAGATGTGGATTCTTTGTCTGGTTCATCTGAGGTTTCACGGGTTGGTCAATTCATGAGGCTAAACCCACCGACCTTTACTGACACAAAGGTTGAAGAGGACCCCCAAGGGTTCATTGATAAACTGGAGAAAAAAATTAAAGTTATGCATGCGAATGAGGTTGAGGGGGTTGAGTTGGCAGCCTATCAGTTAAAGGATTTGGACAATCAATGGTATAATGAATGAGAGGATTCAAAGGGTAGTGATGCTGAGCCTTCTATGTGGGGTGAGTTTGTAGAGGCCTTCCTAGATTGCTTCTTTCCCCAGGAATTGAGGGAATAAAAGGCTGAAGAATTTATGAATCTGAAGCAAGGGAAGATGAGGGTAAAAGATTATACGTTGAATTTCACCCAGCTATCCCATTATGCTCAAGAATTAGGGGGTAACATGAGAGCTCGCATGAAAAAAGTTGTATCCAGTCTCTTAGACGATCTGGTGTTGGAATGCAAGGGAGCGATGCTGGATAAATATATGGATTTCTCTAGGTTGTCCATTCATATGCAGTAGGTAGAAGAGCAAAAGAAGAGGTTGGCTGAGGTAAGGGAAAAGAAAGATAAACTAAGAGAGTTTGGTCCACAGATCAAAATAACAGTCAGCACCAAGGTGGTAGTTGGGGAAATAAGTGTTCTAAAAAGAAATTTTAGAGCAATGCTCAGTCGTCAGCAGGTGCACCTAAGCCCAGGCGTTCGAGTGAATAGCGTTTTCAGTCAGGAGATAGGCCTGGAGCTTATAGGACCCAGTCCCAAGAGAATGTGACTGAGTCTTTTAGGTCACATCCTCATTGTAGTAATTGTGGGAGAAATCATCTGGGGAAGTGTTATTCTGAGATTCCGACGTGTTATTCGTGCGGCTAAGTGGGCCATTTTCAGAGGGACTGTACCTCAGCTGGAGAGAATATAGGGGGAGCTAACTCCCAACACGAATACACATTTTCTCCTCCTAAGGGTACTACTTCAGCTACAGGTGGTGGTCACAATCGACTATATACCTTATCTAACCTCCAGGATACAGAGACCTCACCAGATGTTGTTACAAGTATGTTATAGATTTTTCTCGTAATGGGTATGTATTTGGCATGCTTCACATTATTGGTGTCGTTAGACAATAAGATGTGGAGTGTAGTGGTGGAAACAGTAGCTTAAGATTTGTAATGCGTGTCTTGTGGAAAGGAATTAGTGGGCTTGATGCAATATTTGGAATAACCTAGGTTGGAAACTTCTGAAATAAGGAGTGGATAGTGATTATTTATATATACGTATATCCATGAGACTAGTGTTATAACAATGAATTGCGGTTGAGTCATTAAGCAGATAAGAGCGTGGGTAAAGAAGAATAAGTTGAACCCCCAAGTAGCATGTTGTTAGAAAAAGTTTTATGTGTGTAAGTGTTTTGTGCACCTAGTTCCTATCCTTGAATTTTCGTAGTATGGGAAAGACTAAAGAGTTGTTGTGTGATGTTCTTTAGATCTTAATTGAGGGAATACAGATAGACGGTATGTGCCTTTGGGATAGTTTTACAAAATTTTATTATGTTGTAGCTTATGTGATTAGCGGTCTAATGTTAGAATGTTAAGTGGAATGGATTGGATTTTTATGTAATAAGGTGTGAGGATGGGTATGCTCAAAAGACTATGAGTTGTAACTTGATGGCTATAGAGGATAAAAATTAAGAGTAGCTTTCTTGGAAAGCAATGCCTGTAGAGTATAGTTAAAAAAAAAGAGTTTAGCATTTATGTGTATGGTGATACCTTATTTTGTTGAGAGTTGTGGTTATTTTTTTGATGAGGGAATATGTTCGCAAGTCTAGGATCGTGACTTTGACCTAAGGGGGTGATGGTGAATTAAGGTAGTTCCTGAATTTTCTCCCATTCATGATGCTTATGCTCGGGTCCCTCAATGACCCTCCGTATGTTAGTAGGATGGTGGTTGTGGAAGCATAGTAATGTTTTAGGTAGGGGAGTAGATTTCTTGAGTGTGAAAAGTTTGATGTGATTTCTTTAGATAAGGTTATAGGTGAAGGGGGAAAGAAGGAGATGAACTTTCGTTACGTGAAATAGTTAGAAAGGAGATATATGGCAAAAATCTTTGTGAGAATGATTGAATTTGATGGTCTTAGTGGAGAGAGCCAGTAAGTACGTGTAGTAATGATAGGCTTGAATGTTGTGATTGATGAAAACACAAACCAATGAGCCATGTGGTTATTACTCCTTGAATGAAGACATCATATTGTTGGGCTATAGTGATGAGGTGAGGTAATTTGTTAATGTGATATAGAGTACAGGATCCCGTAGTTTAAGTTAGCATCCTTTTAACTTCAGGTTAGGCTTCAACATGGAAGTACAATACAGTGGGACTCAAACTCTTGTGGTTAGATGCGTTATGGGAGAACTTTAAGTCAGAAATAATGAAGTATGTTATTTATTGTTAGGGGCATGTTTGAGTAGTGTCTCTAAGTTTTAGGTCAATTCATTGTATCTTGTAAGGTAGAGAATGCTTCTAATTCCTATCTTCCGCGAAATCTCATTTCATGATTGTACCGATATAATCTGGCCTATTATCACCAAATAAACTCATGTCTTATGTTGTGATGATCATGAATCATGCGTAAGGTCATCTCTATGTCAATCCTTATCAACTCACGCTTCGTGCGTATACGATTCACTAGGGGACTATCATGAAACTCTTTTGATACATTTGCATATTCTCTTAAGGAAAAGAAAATGTTCAATCCGAGGTTACATTTCTTACTTCATACTTTTCGATCTTCAAGAAGATCCTACCCATCATTCGGGGACGAATGATCCCAATGGGAAGATAATGTAACAACCCACATTTTTTAGCTAGAAATTGAACCGTCGTTCCTATGTGTCCAAACTCTAATTCCATAATTTATATTTTAATTCATGTGTCGTGATATTTATCCTAGTTTATGACGTTCTGTCGAAGTGAAAGATGTTCATAGAATTTACTGAGAGAAAAGTTGAGCTAAGAATCTTTGATTCGTCCAGAGTTTGATATTCGATTAAACAAGGATCTACTTTGAACGTGTATAACTTTTGATATACATGAAATTTTTTAGATCAAGACCCCACCAAATTATAGATAATTGAGTCAATTTTCCAACGATTTTAATTTCGCCTTAATCCGATACCCGAGTGAAAATTCATAGGATTATTCGTGTGAGGCAGTAAGTTGCCACGATTACACCGCTCGGCGGTGCCTATAGCGGTGGAACCAATAGAGCACAGTGGTAAGACTCAAAGTCGGTATTTTCTAAAACAATAGGTCACCGCGATTACACTGCTCAGTGGTGCCTATAGCGGTGGCACCAATAGGGCTCAGTGGTGAGCCTCAAAATATGTATTTCTGCTGAAACTTTTAATTCTGAGGGGCAGTCTTATCTTTTCCCTACAAACCCAAGTCATGTAAACAGTGAATTAAAGCGTCTTTTGTGCATAATATGCCCAAATTCACTCAAATTTATCAAGAAAAAGCCCTAACCTCCCTCCCAAGATCAAGAATCCATAGTTTAAGTTCAAGATTTCCAAGAAACAAAATCAAGATTTGGATCCTATCGTTTGAACTTAGTAGTCTAAGGTATGTGGGACTTGTCTAAACACCATGGGGATAAGATTTACTATTTTATCATGTTTAAACATCCCCAATCATGCTTATGAAGAAGAGTTTTTACTTACAAGTCGGGGTATGACATGAATGACTTGCAAGTCGGGGTATGAGGATACCCGGTGATAGTATGCCCTTAACAGAACAAGTTTTGAATATTTTTCATGTATGAAGAATGGTTTTAAGTAATTAAAAGTTGGGCTTAAGAGAGTTCAATAGTTACCCGAAGAAGGCACGAGTTGAAAGACTCAATGTTGGGAATTATGATTTGCCGACTCGGGATTTTGGCACTATGTTGAGTGGTATTGTGTGCCTTGATTTATGTCATCCCAACTTGGGACTATGGTTAGGAGCCATGCTTTGTGGTTTTGTTCCCTACCATGATATATTATTATGATTGAGAATTATGGCACTCTGCTTTGTGGACTGGCGTGTCTCCCATACCGATACTCCAACCCTTGAGGAAAATTAGGGTAGAGGGCTTGGCCGCCGAGTCAAGTACAGATCCCATATAACTCATGGGATAATCAGAATTGTAGGGTGTACCATCTAGCTCAGAGAAAATTGAAAGTGAGTCATGATTTCCAAGAGTTGTTGAAATTAATTTCAGTATGCCCATGTGTTTTCACTTATGCATTATGTTTATTGTTTTAGAAAATGCTCTTAATATGATATATAAAAACATGTTATTTTGAGTTGTTTCACATACCAGTACATATTGTATTGACCCCCTATATTTCAGGTTCTGAGGCCCAGTCTAGCGGTCCTGCTAAACAGTAGATTGTTTCCAGACATTCAGAGTTGGTGAGCCTCCCTTACTTCGGAAGGCGTCTTGTTTACTTATGTTGCTCTCATTGTTTTTAGTTCATAATCCGACCGGGGGCCTTGTCCCGGGTTCAAACAGATTGTCGTTTTCGTAGTAGAGATTTTGCAAACGTGTATTAGATGGTTTGAGTTTTATTGAACTTATGTCCGCATTACTCAGTTGAGATATTAAAGTGACCATGTTTCCATTTATTTTCCACATTTCCTTACAATATATGAATTTTGTATATGATTGCCAGTTAGAGAAGGGCTCCCGAGCCTTCATGGTTAGGGATGCTCATCTGTTCCTAGGCGTCTGTTCGGGTCGTGACGGGATCTTTCGTAAAGTCATAATAAATGTCAACTTTTACTTGAATTTCAAATGACTTGACTTTCAGTGACAAAAATAGACAAGATTAAAATAGATTGTCATTTATGTGGTTCTGACCATTTTCTCTCTTATAATTTGTTCATTAAAAAAATTTCTTTTTTGATAATCTTTTAAATTCAATACTTATTAATCAAATCATCTTGCGGGATTTTTTATGCAATTTGGGTTGACTGGACAAATAATGAATTAATAATAATAATAATTCATTTACCTTTTTTATATTGATTTTTTTATTAAGAATATTATGTTTTTGGTAGGTTGCTAAGATTGATAAATTTGGTCTAATTTTGATTTCTGAGAAAATCTAATGTAAATCAATGTATATAGAATGTTATTTATAAGATTTCCAAATATTATCTTGTAAAAGCATCTCACACCAACTATTAAAAACCTTCCTTTGTTCTTTCATTTTTCACCCTTCAGTTTCTTTCTGTGACACAACTTGAAAGCTAAAAATTTTCAAGTACAACTTCTTGCTCGTTTTTCTCTTCTTTCCTTTAAAGCCAACCTCATCTACTCCATCTGGTTGTATCAAGGAAGACCATACCATTGCTCGAGCTCATTTGCAAACCCACTAGTCCTCTGGACAACATGCGAGGTTAGTATTGAAATTTTAGCTGGAATGAAATTTCATATTATCCTCGCGTGATGTCCAGGAGGACTAGACAGTAGGCTAACAAATGAATTCAGAAAAATTTCTTCCTTGATACTACCAGGTAGAGTTGGTGTCGTTGGCGTTAAAGGGTAGAAGTGTGTCGTCGTAGTCAATGAATAGTTGGGTAATGTGGATGTTCTCCAACTCATTATGCCGGCCAAAACTAATGATGTTTGCGTTAAATTATGATAAGATTATCTTATGTAATTAAAGATAATGATATGAAAGAGTTAAGTTATTTATTTATTGTTAAATACGATATGAAAATATTTTTGTTACATCGTGGTCAAAAAAATACCTATAATTTCCTCGAAACGATAGAAATAAAAGATCATTGATGCATGTTTTGATGTATTTGGTTACCCACAAGAAGTTAATTAGTTAAGAGGAAAATATATCCCTCTACTATACGAAGAGTGAAAATATTCCTCGTTAAAATGGTAGTGTACATATACTTCATTGTCTAGATGTATATATTATAAGTTCACTCCCATTTTTGAACGTGAGAAATGTTCCTCACTATTTGGACCAGTTACAACTCCATTAACACTTATCTGAAATCACCCAAATTGCTGCCCTAAAGGATGAATCTATTGCCATGAATGCTGAGGAGAGTTGCTTGATTTTTCTTTGGATTTTGCTTTAGCTTTTGTTCTGTGTCGTTTGTATGTTATTTTTTAATATTAATAAAATATTCCCACTAAGCATAGCATAGAGATTCCAAAAAAAAAAAAAAAACTTTTTCAAGCTGCACAGTTTTGTCTTGTGAAAAGCTTGGTATCTACTCATTAGCAGAGGCGAATTCAAAATTTTAAATTTTTAAGTTTCTAATAAAATAAAGTAATATTTGGACAATAAAAAGGGAGGGGCGGGGGAGGGGGTGGTAAAAGTGGAATTAGTCGTGAGGCAACAAAGACGTAAAGAAAATATAAATTATTCATTTTGTGAAAGAAAAAAAATGAGTTGACTGGGAAATATAAGGTAAAAAGGTAACAAAAAAAGCCTAAAAAAATGATGTTTCCACTCGGTTTGGATGCCTCCTCGAGAGGGTGTTGAGGATTTCGTTATTATTCATATCATCTTGCATGATTTTATATTGAATTGCCATTCACTGGTCAAAAAATTAATTAATAACAATAATTCTTTTACCTTTTGTGATGTTGATTTCTTACTAAGAATACTATGCTTTTGGTAAGTTGTTAAGATTGATAAGTTTGATCAAATTCTGACTTTTGACAAAATCTAATGTAAATCATTGTATATATGAAGTTATTTATAAGATTCTTACATATTATCTTGTAAAATCATCTTATATCAATTATAAAAATTCTTCTTTTGTTCTTTAATTTTTCACCCTTCAGTTGCTTTTTCTAACACCTTGAGAGTTAGGAATTTTCAAGCACAACTTCTTGCCCCTCTTTTCTTTTTTTATTGGAGTCCACACCACCCAACTCTTCATTGACTCCAACAACAAGCTTATTTCCTTTAAAGCCAACTTTATCAGCTCTATCTGGTCGTATCAAGTAAGACCTTGGTGTAGTTCGATAGCAAGCCCACATTCTAGTTCTACTTTACAACCTACCAGGTTAAACATCAACCTACAAACATAAAAACATTACCTTTGTTTTTATACTTGTACGTTGAAGTATTACCCTTGTAGGTTATCCAATAGGACTAGATAGTGGGTAGAAGTTTGTTCTCCGAGAGGCAACAAAGAGTTGGATAGTGTGGACGTACTCCAACTCATTAGGTAGCCTAAATGATGTTGGAGTAAAATTCTGATCATATTTTCCTTATATTCTTAAAAATAATGATATGAAAGACTTAAGTTATTTTTGTTCAGTTAAATGGACTAAGGAAATATTTTTATTATGTTGTCATGGTCGAAATAGTGTCTTTAATTTTTTGATCTAAATGATAGTAATAATCAGTGATGCAAGTTTTGAAGTATTTGATTACGTACAAGGAGTTAATTAGTAAAAGAAAAAATAATTTCGAGGGGATATATCCCTAATTAAAAAAATAGTGTATATTTACCCTTTTTCATAATTGGCCTATATTCACTAACTTAAAGAAAAATCCTGAATGTGATCTTCTAATTTCAAAAGTCCATCCATTCAAGCCTTTACTGTCTTTTTTTTATTGTTAGATTTAGAAAATTAAGTCACCCATTTTTTTAGCCGTCCAAATCCGATCCAAATGGGAAAAAAATCTCTCTTCTACTTAATCATAAAACGAGCTTGGGCCAGAATTGAATAAATGATTGTGTTTTTTCAGTTAGATCGAGTCTAAAAGGGTAAAAAGTGTGTAAGGTAATTTTTAAAATTTAGACCTGATCTAACTTTAAAACCTACCTAAACATAAAAAGGCTTTTGTACGTTGGTGTACCATGTTATGATAAGATAATATTTGAAAATCATATAAGTAATATTGTATATCCATTGATTTACACTAGATTTGAATATACCAAATCTATCGATCTCCAAACCAAAATGAATGTCACGAACTACTCTGTGTAGTTTTTTTTCCTTTTTTTGGGCTAATTTATACCACAATGTTTCTAGAAACCTTTTATTAATAATAAAAATCTTCAACATGGATAAGTAAGGGGAATTAGGCCTTCCTTTACCAATCCTAATGAGGTAATGAACCTCTATTAATCAACAATCCTTAAGAAAATAAGAACTAGAGAGAACTAGGTATCTTATGATCATCACAGAGTATGTAACATACCCTATGAAGATATTACAAATGATGATGCTTAAACAGTACAAAATTATAAAATCCACGATGAAATTTGAGTTATCAAACTCAAACTTCCTTCTACAAATGCATAAATTTAAAAATAAAGATTGCCTGTCTAAAGTAACCTGAAGTATTTTCTCGTCTTCATCTTCCAATCTATCCAACAACATTTGATAGTTCATCAGTTATTCTTGGATTTATTGAATTTTGTTGAAGCTATTGACACTGTTGTATGATTTTGCTTTGTCAGTCGCATTGGTAGGTGTCTTGGAACATACTCCCTGCACTTTACCATCCCATCTATGTTGCCTCTCATGTGTCTTTTTATTGCTTCCACTTTTTTGTTGTTGAGGTGAGATTCCATCTCTAGCCACTTTATCAAAGAACATATCCAACATATTTTCTTCCTCTTCGTCATAAAAAATTCTCGCTCAAATCACTAAAATAAGTGTTAATTGGACTAAGTCCTGATGCTAAGGCCCCTGACTCATTTTTCAGTACGGTGCACTTTTAGACACAAATATGGAAGCTTCTGAACTGAATTTGCTATTCAAAGGAAGAGGTGAAACCTACTTCTCTCCTTCAGCTAAATCATCCCATCTAGGAATACACATCTCCCCTTTCATCACGTCTTTGTTATTCCCCGTGGACAAATAGGCCCCCCTCAAGTTAAGTGATGGGTCACTAACCCTAACTTGAATAGATTACTCGCATATGCAGGACTGGCTAGTGCTTTGTTGAAAGTGTCAACTATTTGGTCATTACCTTGAATAAGTATAACACAAACCATTTTATTCAACATATGGTGGTGGGAAAAGTGAAAGTCTATTGCATTATGCTTCACACAATAATGGAGGACATGATTCTTGCTTAGGAATGAGGTTCTATGTTATCTCAATAAATTATAGGTAACTGATGTACTAGCATAATGCATATGCAAATTTGTTTATCTGAAAGATTACACGGTAAGATAAATAAATATCTACTGGTTGTTTGTGTTATTTCCTTCTACGGGTACGCAGAATCTGTATATGCAGAACAACAACTTCAACTAGAGTTCAAGTATAAATAAGAAAACAATGAAGTATATCAAATACCCTCAACACAAGATCAAAATGACCTTTCCAAGAGGTGTATTTTATTTTTCAGAAAATAGATGAAACAAAAATGAATAAGGCCAAGTCGTCCGAATTCACGGACTTTCCTTAAGGAAATAATTCCCCTCACTATACCCGAGGTTGTGGAATTTTTCTCCCACGATAAAATGGCCTTCAATCCAAATATAGCGGTACGCCAAATATTTGGACTTGTCGAACGCACTCAACAGTTTGAATGATCACATAGAATTTTTGAAGAGAAAAAGAGTATTTTTTATTCTGAAATTTCTCATATCAAAACTTGTGGAAGAAAGCAGATTTTTATAGCCATAACATGCCTCTTCTGAAAAGAGGCAATGGTTCATGTCAAAGGTTACACATGTTCTGTAAATTCATGTCTGTTCATCCAAAGATTGCATCTTTTCCTGAACAGTCATCTCTCTCCATAAACCAGTATGTCCTTTTGCTGAAGTATTGCATCCTTCTGAAATAACACATCAGTTCGAAATAGTGAAGATATTTTAAAGTATTAGTTCTGTTCAGAATTACAGAAGCATCAATTCGAAATTTCTGAAGCATTGCATCTGTTGCTGCATGTATTAATGGAGAATACTGTATCATTTTCGTAGATTCGGATCATCAAATAAATTTTTTTCAAAAAGATAGATCTCATTGATCGATCATTTGACAAATTCAAATCCAAATCCAAATCCGAAGTCGAACCGAGCGAGTGACGACGACGACGACGTGAGGCATCTCTTATTCCTTGCCCCACTTATCCATGTGGGAGTGTGTTTCACATTATAAATACTTTAAATCTTATTTCTCCCACCAATGTGGGGGAATTTAGTAAGTTTTCCCATTTTTGAGTACACTTTCCATATTGGAATGATCTCAATTTTCTCTTCCACTTGGTTTTCTCCATTTTCCATTCACACCTCTCATTTACTATGAACCCAAAAATCCCTCACATAAATGGGGAATGACTAGTTTTCGTAAAAGTTTTACGGACAAGTATGTGATCATCAAGCAAAGACTGATTGCATTTGGATAAGTTGGTTTCCTTTTGAACTTTCCGTAGTGAACATGTATCGGATGTACTCGGTCAATTGGTAGATTTGATATCTTTGAACCGTCAAGATTTAATGTACACCTAGACAACAGATATCACACAACCATCCTTTTATCGTCTATGGTTCTCACGGTTTTATTCTTTTCAGCCATGAACACGTTTTGGTTTTGTGAGAGCTTAGAGAATAGGCCTTTACTAACATTCTCCTTGAAGAGGTTTCCACTTCTCCATCACATAGGTGATTTCTAAACATTCAATCCTATAGATTAAACTATTTGGTCAAAGCTGCCAAATTTAGATAATCACTATAAGACTTTTCACTTTAAGTCTTATCTTTGATTACTATACATTGTCTGCATCATGAGAATGGGTTGGATAATTGAAAATGTTGAACCTGTCAGACAAAACATTGTTTGATCTCCTTGAATCCATTCCCTTGGATTCCTTTCCACTCCTTCTATTGATAGGCCTTTTGTAGGTGGATCCGACACATTATCCTTTGACTTTACATAGTCAACAGTGCTAATTCCACTAGAGAGAAGTTCCCTAATGGTATTATGTCTCCGTCGTATGTGACGAGATTTACAGTTGTACGTCATGTTCCCTACCCTACCTATTGACGCTTGGCTATCATAGTGTATAAATACTGGTGCCACTGTCTTGGGCCAATAAGGAATATCTTCTAAGAAATTCCGAAGCCATTCTGCTTCTTCACCGGCTTTATCCAATGCGATAAATTTAGATTCCATTGTAGAGCGAGCAATTCAAGTCTGTTTGGATGATTTCCAAGAGACTGCTTCTCCACCGATAGTAAATACATATCCACTTGAGGATTTTACTTCGTTCGATCCGGTGATCCAATTTGCATCACTATATCCTTCAAGTACCGTAGGATATTTATTATAATGCAAAGCATAATCTTGAGTGTATTTAAGATACCCCAAACTATTTTCATTGCCATCCAGTGAGTTTTGTTGGGATTACTTGCGTACCGACTCAATTTACTGAAAGTACATGCTATGTCTGGTTGTGTACAGTTCATTATATACATTAAACATCCCAATACTCTTGAGTACTCCAATTGCGAGTCCATATACTTGAACTTGTCAAGTACCTTTTCGATATAATGAGACTGTGACAATGCCAACCCTTATGGAGTTCGATGGATTCTTATAGCTAAGATTACATCTACAACTCCAAGTTCTTTCATATCAAACTTTCTCTCGAGCATTCGTTTTGTTGCATTTATGTCAGAAACATCTCTACTGATGATCAACATATCATCCACCTATAAATATACAATGACTTGGTGATTTTGAGTGTCTTTAATATAAACATATTTATCACATTCATTTATTTTGAATCTGTTTGCCAACATGGTTTGGTCAAACTTCGCATGCCATTGTATTGGTGCTTACTTTAGTCCATATAATGACTTGATAAGTTTACACACCTTGTTTTCCTTTCCTAGAACCATAAAACCCTCAGGCTATTCCATTTATATTTCTTCCTCAAATTCTCCAATTAGGAAAGCGGTTTTCACATTCATTTGATGGATTTGAAGATCATATTCCGCCGCTAAGGCAATTAACATTTGAATCGATGTTATCCTTATTACTGGTGAGTATGTATCAAAGTAATCAAGGCCTTCTTTTTGATTGAAGACCTTTACTACAAGTCTTGCCTTGTATTTGTCAATAGTGCCATCCGCTTTCATATTCCTTTTGAAAATCCATTTAGAACCGAAAGGTTTATTTCCGGGAGGAAGATCAACTAATTTCCATGTATGGTTGCTTAAGATTGAATCAATCTCACTATTGACTGCCTCTTTCCAAAAGGATGAGTCCGAAGATGTCATGGCTTCCCTAAATGTTTGAGGCTCATTTTCTAAGAGAAATGTTACAAAATCCGATCTAAATGAAGTAGACGTTCTTTGACGTATACTACATCTTGGATTTTCTTCATTATGTACATTCTCAATTGGTTCATCTCGAGGTCGTTTAG
Organism: Capsicum pubescens; assembly: GCA_030864215.1. NCBI lineage: Eukaryota > Viridiplantae > Streptophyta > Magnoliopsida > Solanales > Solanaceae > Capsicum > Capsicum pubescens. The sequence goes on along the minus strand of CM061544.1, from coordinate 325,357,443 downwards.
ATCCTCCACTAGACTGTTCATGTCTAATTTTATACGGGTAAATGTTTTTAAAGAATTCAGCATTATCTGATTCAATTACCGTATTTTTATTAATATCCAGAAGTTCGGATTTATGAACCCAAAATCGACATGCTTTACTACTTTTAGCATATCCTATGAACACGCAGTCCACCGTTTTAGGTCCTATCTTAACCCTTTTAGGCATAGAAATTTGGACCTTTGCTAGACACCCCCACAATTTGAAATATTTCAAGTTGGGTTTCCTTCCTTTCCATTTTTCATATGGAATTGATTGTTTCTTACTATGGAGAACTCTGTTGAGTATATGATTGGTTGTAAGGATAGCCTCCCCCCATAAGTTTTGCGGTAAACCAAAACTTATAAGCAAGGCATTCATCATTTCCTTCAAAGTTTGTTTTTTTCTTTCCAAAATCCCGTTAGATTGAGGTGAATATGAGTCCTTAGTTTGATGGACGATTCCATACTCTACACATATTTCGGCGAAGGGAGATTCATAGTCTCCGCCCCTTTCACTTCTATCATTTTTATCTTTAATCTAACTGATTTTCAACTTCAGTTTTATATTGCCTAAATGTATCTATTGCTTCATCCTTACTATTTAGAAAATCAACATAACAATATCTAGTGCAATAATCAATAAAAGTTATGAAATACTTTTTCCCACCACGTGATGTTGTTGACTTCATATCACAAATGTTAGTGTGTACTAAGTCTAAAGGATTAGAATTCCTTTCACCAAACTTATAAGGATGCTTTGCATACTTTGATTCTACACACGTTTGACACTTTAATTTATTGCACACAAATTTTGGCAAAACTTCTAAGTTAATTAGTTTTCGTAACGTTTTATAATTAACATGGACTAAACGTTCATGCCAAAAATAATAAGACTCAAGAAAATAAGAAGAATTTGAACTTTTATTTATTTCAACAGTCATTACATTCATCTTATAAAGGCCCTCGGTGAGATAGCCTTTTCCTACATACATTTCTCCTTTGCTAGATACAATTTTTCAAGAAACGGTTACATATTTGAATCTGTTCTTATCTAGAAGTGAAACATAAATTAAGTTCCTACATAATTTTGGAACATACAAGACATTGTTAAGTGTCAAGACCTTTCCCGAAGTCATTTTCAAGCACACTTTCCCTGTTCCTTCAACCTTAGCAGTAGCGGAGTTAGTCATGTAGATCATTTCTTCTACTTGAGACGGAGTAAATGATGAAAACAAATCTTTGTTGGCACATACATGGCGGGTGGCACCAGAATACATCTACCATTCGCGAGGATTCCCCACCAAGATGCATTCTGAGAACATAGCACACAAATCATCGCATTCTTTGTTGGATTCAATCATATTTCCTTGATCCTTTTTCTTACCTTTCTTCAGGGCACGACAATTCGTGGACTTGTGGCCAATCTTTCCACAATTGAAGCATTTTCCCTTGAATTTCTTCTTGGGTTGATTGCTTCCTTATTCAACTTTTTTCCTTTTATTAGAATTGTTTTGATCATCTTCTACAATATGTGCTCCATTAATCGTAGAATTCCCTTTTGACCTTCTCTCGGTAGCCTTATTATCCTCTTCAATATGCAGTTGTACAATAAGATCTTCAAAAATTATCTCTTTGCCTTTATGCTTCAAGTAGTTTTTGGAGTCTTTCCACAAAGGTGGTAGCTTCTCAACTATCGCTGCTACTTGAAATGCATCACTCATAATCAAACCTACAAAACAGTTTATGTGAGTATTAAGACCTTTTTAATTTGTTCAACTAAGGTACTTTTCAAAGATATACCTTCTGCTAGGAGATCATGTATGATGACTTGCAACTCCTTCACTTGAGAGACAACCGATTTGTTATCTATCATTTTAAAGTCCAGGAACCGTGCAATAAGGAATTTCTTAATTCCCGCATCCTCTGTTTTATATTTTCGTTCAAGTGCCCTCCCACAATTCCTTCGATGTCTTAGTTTCACTGTAAATATTGTAGAGGTCGTCTTGGAGACCACTCAGAATATAATTCCTGCAAAGGAAGTCTGAATGTTTCCAAGCTTCTACAACTATGAAACGCTTTTTGTCCAAGGTTTCCTCAGGAACCTCAGGAGCGTCTTTGCTAGTGAACCATTGCAGACAGAAAGTGGTGAGGTAAAAGAACATCTTTTGCTGCCATCGTTAAAGTCAATGCCCGCAAATTATCCAGGCTTGTCCGCCGGTGCCATTGTAGGCGGAGCATTTGTGCAACAGAATGTGGCAATATTAGTGTCCCCCACAGAAGTTTCCGCATCTTGCATTTGACTATCGCTTGTCATTTTTTCTGTCACCGCAAGACAAAAAATACTTAGTATTTTCAGAATACTACTTATAAAGTTAAGCAACTTTACACTTTTCTTCTTCTTTCTAGTTGACAATGAAGTTTTTATGACTTCCAATTGTCAACCGAATAATCTTTAACATGTAATGAAGTTTTTATGACTTCAAATGACTAGTTAAGTTCAGGTGGAGTAGAAAGTTAAAATTTTAACCTCCAAAAATAAGCTATACAGATTCTGAAACTTATTTCCTTAAGATTGTTATTTTCTTCTACGGGTACGCAGAATCTGTATAGGGAAAACAACAACTTCAACTAGAGTTCAAGTATAAACAAGAACACAATGAAGTATATCAAATACCCTTAACAAAAGACCAAAATGACCTTTCCAAGAGGTGTATTTTATTTTTTTAGAAAATAGATGAAACAAAAATGAATAAGGCTAAGTCGTCCGAATTCATGGACTTTCCTTAAGGAAATAATTCCCCTCACTGTACCCGAGGTTGTGGAATTTTCCTCCCAGGATAAAATGGCCTTCAATCCAAATATAGCGGTACCTCAAATATTTGGACTCGTCGAATGCACTAAACAGTTTGAATTATCACACAGAATTTTTGAAGAGAAAAAAAGTATTTTTTATTCTGAAATATCTCGTATCAAAACCTGTGGAAGAAAGCAGGTTTTTATAGTCATAACATACCTCTTCTCCTCTTCTGAAAAGAGGCAATCGTTCATGTCAAAGGTTACACATGTTTTGTAAATTCATGTCTGTTCATCCAAAGATTTCCTCTTTTCCTGAAAAGTCATCTCTCTCCATGAATCAGTGTGTCCTTTTGCTGAAAGATTGCATCCTTCTAAAACTAAACAACTGTTGCGTTTTGGTAGATTCGGATCATCAAATAAATTTTTTCCAAAAACAGAGATCTCATTTTCCAATGCCGAAGTTGAAGCCGAGCGAGCGACAACGACGACGGCGCGAGGCATATCTTATTCCTTGCCTCACATATCCATGTGGGAGTGTGTTTCAAAATATAAACACTTTAAATCTTCTTTCTCCCTCCAATGTGGGAGAATTTAGTAAGCTTTCCTATTTTTGAGTACACTTTTCATATTGGTGTGATCTCAATTTTTCTCTTCCACTTGTTTTTCTCCATTTTCCATTCACACCTCTCATTTACTATGAACCCAACAGTTTGTTGGATAAAATTAGTTAAAGAGAGTAACTAATTTGGAGATTAACATTTAATTTTAACTCCTTCATAATAGTACAATCATCAAATATAAATATGAAACTTTTAGTTCGTGCAACATTATCAAAAAGTGAATTTTTTTTAGAATTTTGTACATGTAATTACAATTAATATCAATTGCTTTTAGTTAAATCAAAAATAAATTCCTTATATCTTTAATCTGTCTAGAAATATTATATTATTCACATCAAAATATTTTTTTCTGTTTAAAAAAAAAACTACTTTTACTAAATGAAAAGTTTATTACATGCCTTGTTGAGGTTATATGGTACCTAAGCTGGCAATCATTTTCATAGGAAGGTAAAACTGAAAACGGGTAAATAATATATATATACCACCATTATTTATTCACATCAAATCATTGTAATAGAAATTAAATAATTGCATACTTTAAATCAGTGTTTTAAAAGGCGGTGGTGTAGGAGACATTGCATTTTACTTAGCAGGGGGTGAGCCGAAAGCCTCGAGGCATGGGGCTTAAGCTTCATGTAATTTAAATTTTTTAATTAATAATGCAGTAATACAATATAATAAAACAAAATATTACTAAAAAAACACATTAATTGATTCAAAGGTCATGGAAAATAAAACTTCTAAATGCAACGATACAAAAGCTACTATGAGAAACAAAATAACTCTAGCATCTTAATATTCAAACAATTAAAGAATCACAACTTCTTAAAATATATGACCATGCAATTTACCTCTCTAAAAAAATAATCAATAAGCGATTAGTATTACAATTAAAATATCACTACATGAATAAAAGTAAAATACTTTTAAACAATAAAATAATAAATTATGATAATTTTGAAAATTATAAATAAAAAATTAAAAAGAATAAAATAAAAAACATTAATAACAATTACAAGTGAAGATGTAAAATTCGGGTATGTATTTTAAAAGAAATGTAAGTGATATTCACTCTCACAATATTCTCAAATAGTAAATAAGCAATAAAAATTATAGATTTTGAGCCTTTTTACCATTGAGTTGCAGACTATACTTTGTTTAGGAGGTACAATGCTAGTTATTCATACCTAAAACAATAATTTGATCCTACATGCACAGTGTATTTTTTGGGCCGAGGGGGTTCGGATGAACCCTCTGGGCTCTATGTAGATCCGCCCCTGATTGTAGACTATAGGCTTAAACTTGAGATGTGGGTAGTGGTAAAAAGGATAGTAGTTTAAGATTAGTGATGTATGTTTTATGGGAATGAATTAGTAGGCTTAATATTGGGTGTGAAATAGCTTAGGTTGACAACTTGTTAAAAAATGAGTGGATAATTATGATATTTATGTACATGAGGACTAGTGTTAAAATGATGAATTGTGGTTGAGTCATTAAGTGTATAAGAGCGTGAGTATATAAGAATAATTTAAACCCGGAGGTAGTATGTTGTTAGATAAAGTGTGATGTGTACGAGTGTCACGTGTACCTAGATTTCATTCTCGAATCTCGTAGTACGGAGAAGACTAAAGAGTTATTGTGTGATGTTCTTTAGAGATGAATGGAGAAACTATAAGTAGTCAGTATGTTCCTTTGGTATAGTCTTAAAGATTTTATTATGATGTAAGTTATGTGATTAACGGTCTAATGTTAGAATGTTAAGTCGTGGAGAGTGGATTTTTATGTGATAAGGCATGAGGATGGGTATGATCATGAGACTAGGAGTTGTAGGTTGATTTCTATAGAGGATGGTGAAAATTAAGAGTAGCGTTCTTGGAAAGCAATGCCTTTAGAGTATAGTTTAAAAGGGGAAGTTTAGCATTTATGTGTATGGTGATACCCCTTTGTGTTGAGTGTTGTTCTTATAAGATTTGATGAGAAGATATGTCCTTAAGTTTAGGATTGTGACTTTGATCTAAGGGGGAGATGATGAATTAAATAGTTCCCGTATTTTCTTGTGGTGTCAAGTTTCAAGTAAGAATCATGATAAAATCAATTCCTATGCAAGCAATCCCCCCCTACTCCAATTTAAGAGGTCATTCTACCAAAGTATTATGTATTCAGGTCTTGCCTATAACTAAGGTTTGAGATCTCTATGTAACTCATGTCATGTTCCGACCTCCAAACTAGAAGAAATAATGTCCCTCGGTAATTTAATATTCCAGATATTCAAGCTCAATGTTATGTTTCTCATGATTGATAAAAATTCATGTCTCACAAAATTCTTGGTTCTAATAAAATATTCTTTCTAAATGTTACTGATTCATTTTATGTCGGGATTAACCAAAATGATAAAGTTGTGCGAACTCATGACTATTTCAGATCTGAAAATGAGAAGCGATAGCTTCGACTAGATGTCCTTGTCTCAATTGTTGACTTCATGAATCCTAAACTTATGTTATATGGCTCATGATGTAAGCACTTATGTTTCTCTCTATGGTTTGTCCTAAGGACTCATTCTATGTTGTGCTTATGCCAGAGTGTCTCTCTACTTATGATCAAGACACTTGATATATAAAGCACTTCGTGATTATATCATATCTTTACCTCATGTCCCTTCTTGAGTAGTGTAATAAGTATAAGTTATAGTCTAATAGTGTTACTCCCATTCATAATGCTTATGCTCGGGTTCCTCAATGACCCTCCGTATATTAGTGTGATGGTGGTTGTGAAAGTTTAGTAATGTCATAGGTAAGGGAGTAGATGTTCTTCAATGTGAAAATTTTGATGTAATTTCTTGAGCTAAGGTTATAGGTGAAAGGGAAAATAAGGAGATGAACTTTCATTAAGTGAAATAGTTAGAAAGGAGACATGTGGAAAAAAATCTTGGTAATAGTGATAGGATTTTCCGGTCCTAGTGGGGAGATCCATGAAGTGGGTGTAGTAATGATAGGCTTTAATATTATGATTGATGAAAACTCAAACCAAAGTGGTATGTGGTTAGTACTCCCTGAATTAAGACCCGAGGGTGTTTGATGGTAGTGATAAGGTGAAGTAATATCCTTAAAGAGATGTGGGGTATGAGGTCCCATAGCTTAAGCTAGCTCCTCTTTTCTCTAAGTTAGGCTTCAACATAGGAGTATTACGTGGCGGGACTCAAACTCTTGTGGTTAGAAGTGTTATGGGATAATTTTAAGTTGGAAATAATGAAGTATGTTATTTTTTGTTTGGGCCATAGATGAGTAGTGTTTCTAGGTGTAATATCTATTCGTTGTATCTTGTAAAGTAGAGAATGTTTCTATTCCTATCTCCTGCAAAATCTCATTTCATAGTTGTACCGATGTAAATCAAGACCTATGGTAACCAAATAAACTCACATCATATGTCGTGATGATTATGATCCCAAGATATCATGTGCAAGGTCATCTCTATGTCAATTCTTATATCTCACGCTTCGTGCTTACACGTTTTAATAGGGGTTATCATGAAGCTCTTTTGATGTCTTTGCATATATTGTTGAGGAGAAATGTTCAATGCGAGGTTAATTTCATTATTTCATACTTTTAGATCTTGAACAAGTCACTACCCATCATTCGAGGATGAATGATCCCAAGGGGGAGATAATGTAACACCCGCACCTTTGGGCTAGAATTTAAACCATTGTTCCTACACATATAGACCACAACCCAATGAATCATTGTTAATATATGTGTGATTATCAATCCTATAGTGTTTGAATACCTTTGAATATGAATTTAGGTCACAAAAATCCCCTAACACAAAGTCGAGTTGAAAACTTTTCCCATCGGTTGATTTTTAGTTGACGATTTTGCATGGGTCAACTTCCAGTGACTTTTTCTCATAGTATATAAAGATTCATATGGACTACTATATATCAATTTAAGTACATTCGAGTCTTCTTTCCAACGCCTCCGACCGTTTATCAATCTGAGTCCGGAGTAAGAGGTTATGAGTGTTTGAATAAGGCACCGTACAGGTTGTATGATTGTGACACCCTATAGTCGTAACACTAATTTGATGCTTCTAAAATGATCTTTAGGACCACAGTAGTGATGATAGATCATGTATTGACATTTTGGGGGGTGTTGGGGGTGTTTAAGGACCTCAAAACTAAGTAGGCGCCGCAAACTATAGCTTAGGCGATGGCTAGACATCGCCTTACCATCACCAACGCTCACTGGAAAAGGTTGGCAATAAGGTTGGTGACGCAAAGCCTAATGTTTTCCATGGACTTGGTGCCTCAAACTTCAATGTTTGCCATGGATATGGAGCCTCAAACCCTATGGCTAAGTGGTGCAGAAACTCTATTTTTGAGTATTTCAAGGGTAACATGGTCTTTTGTCACCCAATAACCATCCTTAAACATCTTAACACGTATTTAAGTCCCTAAAAACATTTTAACCCTAGAAAATCATTATTTAATCATCTAAAACACTAGAGGAGAAAAACAACATAGGGGTTGGGCAATCAAGCTTAAAGGTTTAATCTTTTCGCAAATTCTTCATCATTAAGGTATATGGGTTTTTCTAAACTACATGGGTATGATTAAATAATTTTTATAATGTTTTGAATGTTGATAAATCTTGTATTTATGAAGGGTTTTGAATTACATTAAAAGTGAGATAATGTTCTGGTCTTGAGGCCTTCCCCTCAATTTGATTTGTACTCGTATATAAGTATGTATGCTTTATGAGTTTGAATGTTGAATTGAGAGAATAAACATTTATAATCCCTCTCTTGTTATAAAGCCTCTTGTTTTCATATGTCATGAATTATTCAATTGCATATCAATTGTATATTGAGAAGCATGAATACAAATATATTTACTATCGTTTAAGACTTGGTTTTGGTTATGAACTTAAGAGAGGGTGCTTCTTGTTAATATAGATGAAAAGTGATGATTTAAAGAGTTGCATGCTTTGCTAAAAGTAATGGACCACCACATGTTTTAAGAGTTGAAAGAGAGAGTGTTTGCATAATTTTCATGTAATTCGATATACAAATCCTCCTGTATTGTTTGAATGACTTGGTGGTCTAAACATTGTTTTGAATAAAAGTACTGTAACATGATATTTTATGGCTTAGATATATGACTTATAAGTTTTGGTATGACAATACCAAACAAATGATTGTCATAACTGAGTAAGATTTTCAAATTTTGATTTCAAAGAATGGATGTCTTAAAGAGTTATAAATGGATTTAAAGAGAGTTAGGTGGTTATCCGAAGAAGGCATTTGAGTGGAAAGGCTCATTGTGGGAAATCGTGTTTTGTCGATGCGGGTTTATTATGTCTCCAAGAGGGACCATACGCTAGCTTTGTTCCCCTTAGCGTATTAGAGATAGAGACTCTAACCCTTGGGACAAACTTGGGCTAGGGGTTGACCGCCCAGTTAAGGGTGGATTCCTTATAGCCCGTGGGATTGTAGAGTTGTAGGGTGTACCACCTAGCTCAAAAGTAATATAATGAGTAAGTCATGGTTTCATGAAATGTTTTAAATTCTTTTAAGTATGCCCATTCATTTTCATATATTGTATGTAAAATATTTCTTAAATTGCTCTCACTTATGTTATATAAAAGTATGTTATTTTGGATTACTCTACGTACCACTACATCTGTATTGACCCTTTATATTCCAGGTTCAGAGGCCCAGTCTAGCGGTCTTACTAAATAGTAGATTGTTGTCGGACATTCAAAGTTGGTGAGCCTCCCTTACTTCGGAAGGCGTCTTGTTCACTTGTGTTAATCTCATTTGGTTTTGGTTTATGGTCCGACCGGGGGCCTTTTCCCGATCTTCAAACAAATATTGTTTTCCTTCATTTAGTAGAGATTTCGCAGACAGGTGTTAGATGGATTTGAGTCTTGTTGAACATATGTCGTGTTGTTTTCTTAATATAATCAGATAACCATGTTTCCGTTTTGTTATCTTTTTTGCATTTCCTTATAAATATAGGAATGGTGTGTATGATTGCCAGTTAGGTCTCGGGCCTTCAAAGTTTGAAATGCCCATGTCGATCTGGGCCTCAGTTCGGGTCATGTCATACACACGAAAAAGAAATATGTTTTCAATCTACTCAATTCGCATATATTAAAAAATAAAATACAACTGTTTTTGATACTTAAAATAAAAAAAATCATAAATTCTTTTTCATTTTTCTGTCACGTAATGTTAGTTTAATAGATAATGACTTAAATTAATTTAATGGACGCCAAATGTGGATCTTTCTTAAAGTCATAATAAATGTCAATTTTTACTTTACTTCCAAACGACTTGATTTTCAGTTACATCAAAAAACAAGATTAAAATGGATTGTTATTTATGTTGTTCTAATCATTTTCTCTCTTATAATTTGTTCCTTAAATTTTTTTTATCTTGGTAATCTTATAAATCTAATACTTACTAGTCATATCATCTTGCGGAATTTTTTATGCAATATGGGTTGACTAGAAAAAATGAATTAATAATAACAATAATTGACTTGCCATTTTTTTATGTTGATTTTTTTATTAAGAATATTATGTTTTTGGTAGGTTGTTAAGATTGATAAATACAACTTTGACTTACGAGAAAATCTAATGTAAATAAATATATATAGAATGTTATTAATAAAATTTCCAAATATTATCTTTGTAAAACCATATCATACTAACTATAAAAACCCTTCTTTTCTTCTTCAATTTTTCAGCCTTTAGTTGCTTTCTGTGATACAACTTGAAAGCTAGAAATTTTCAAGTATAACTTCTTGCTCTCATTTCTCTTCTTTCGTCTAAAGAGAACTCCATTGACTATATCTGGTTGTATAAAGGAAGACCATACTATTGGTCGAGTTCATTTGCAAACACACTAGTAGTCTAGTCCTCTGGACATCATGCAAGAATAGTATTGAAATTTTAGTAAGAATGAAATGCCATATTATCCTCGCATGATGCCCAAGAGGACTAGACAGTAGGCTAACAAATGAATTCGGACAAATTTCTTCCTTGATACAACCAGGTAGAGTTGGTGCCGTTGGGGTTAAAGGATAAAAGTTAGTTGTCGGAGTCCATGAATAGTAGGGTAATGTGGATATTCTCCAACTCATTATGCAGGCCCAAACTAATGATGCACAGGAAATTGCATGCTATAGACCCAAATATTGGTAGCTTTAGATATTTGACCCTAAATAAGAATATACTTCCTTACTTTTTAATATACTAAAAATATCATTTTGCCCTCTACACCTCAAATATATTTTTAAACTCTTCATACTCATTTATCTCTCAAATTTTATTTTTTATTATTTTCCCTTTTTTGTTTTTCCTCTACTTTTCTAATTCTACTTTTTTTTTCACTTTTTTATTTTTTCCTTTAAATTTATTATTCTGTTTTTTTTATTATTTTCAGTTTTTATTTTTTCCTTTAACTTTATTTTCATGTTTTAATTTATTTGTCTCAACCTTTATTTATTTTTTCTTTTTCATTTTTCTCAACCATTATCTATTTCTTCATTTTTCTTTTATTTATTTGTCTTTAACCTTTATTTAGAGTTTTTTTATTTCTTTTTTTTTCCCAGATTTTTCTCAGATATTCATTCTCGTTGTTTATCTTTTTTCCTCATTTCTCAAATATTCATTCTCTTTTTCCTCTTTCTCTTCATCCAATTTCAATCAAATAGACTCATGATATTGATTATCAACCATTGGATCACGACTTGGTTCACCTTGGAGATTATCCTCATTTCTCCTCTTTCTCTTGATCCTCATTTACATCATGGTATAAGAGATATTGACTATTGATATGGTCTATGTTAAGATAATCAAGGAGAAAAATTAAGAAAGCTAGTAGGAGTAATAGTGGTGGTGGTGATAGATAATGAATTGCCCAAGAAATTGAGTCATAATCATCAATTGTATCTAAATGCATCAGATCTGTCTGGAGTTATGTTGATTTTTATTCAATTAGCGAGATCTAAAAACTATTTTGTGGATTTAATCGATAAGAATTGCCATACTTGGAAGAAACAAGTTGGGATTCATCAATGGCACGTGTAGGAAAGAAAGCTTCGACCCACAGATATCTCATTTCTCAAAGATGTGTTGCCTGAATGTTTAATGTTTGGCTCTTGTACTGTGGATTCGAATGAGCGGTTTTATTCACTTGCAACTTGTGGTCAACCTTTGAATGACACGGTATTATCACTTGCTATCCTAATCTATATTTGTAATGTTCTTTTGACTTGTCCTTTGTTTTGTTCCTCCATTTCTTCTTGTAGGTCAAGCATGCTGACAGTATTTCTTGTTTGGTTGTTTCTAGTAGTTATATTTATTCTGGTTCTTTGGATACAAGCTTAAAAAAAAATTATGTCCATTTCTTTGGCCGTCTTGGTAAATATTCAGCTTCTGGTAATGTTGATCAGTAGTTTTTTTCGGGTTTATTAAGAAGTGCTAAAGTTTGTTGGTTTGGATTTTTATTGTTTGTTTGCTTGTTTTTCATGGAAGTTTGATATCTTATCCTTTATTCTTGTTGTTTACTTCATTAGTAGAGCTAGGGGCAGAGCTAAGTAGAGGTTGTGTATTGGCGAAAATTCATATGTCATATTATAAGGTCAAAAACTATTTTTATGTGTATATTGTAGAAGATGAATACCCTTCATGAATATCCAACTTCCACTAATCCTAGTCAGTAGTTTGGATTGACTAATATCTACCTGCTACCTTTGTAACTTTGGTGTAAAGTTGTAACTTTTCTATTCACTAGTAGAGCCAGATGTATAGTTAGAGGGGCGAAAAAGGGTCATTCGGACCAAAAACAACATACCAAGTGTAATTCTACAAGCCACAAGTGGGGTCTGGGAGGATAGAGTGTATGTACCCCTACATTGTGCAGGTAGAAGGGTCAGTTGGGCCTCCTTTGTCAAAAATTCATATTGTATATGTATATACAAGGTTAAAAATTCTCTTTGTTATGTATACACTGAAGATGATGAAAATTTGGCCTCCACCCCTTTAACGATGTTGTTTCGGTAGTTGATTAGCTAAATATCTAGCTGCTACTTTGTAACTTTGGTGTAAATCTATAAACTTTTCTATATGTTCTATTTCCTATTGCTTATTCTATGCTCTCGTCAGACTATTTCTTTTAAATCATTCAGCTGGTGATACAAGAATTATAAGGACAACACGAAACATACTTCAAAATTAGTACACAAGATCAAAGATTCGAGGTTCCTTTTGAAGACCACACTCGGATTCAACAAACAACAACAAAAACATAATGTATTGATGTGTTTATCACCTAAAAACAGCTAACAACAGTAAAATGAAGAACAACAACAATGAAACAAGAACAACAAGTCACAGATTTGAATTACAAGAACACAAACAAACGATTACAACATAAACAAAATGGATAGATAGTTAGACCGTGATTGGTATAATCTTAAGAATCCAAGAAAATGGTAATCTTGGACCCTTAACACTACACACAATGGTTAACCTAACTCCTACATTGACACAAGAGGAACTTTACCTCCTCTAAACACCAACGTCTCAAGCCAACATTGCAACACAAGTGATATCCATAATTGTTGCCCTCATTTCGGTGTGGTGGCTATTCCAAGCCCTACAACTAAAGGTGTTTCATGTTTCAAGTCTTACATCAATGAACAACTAAAGAGAAAAAGACCTAAAATATTCTATTTATATTCTATTACAAGACAAGGCAAAATAACAACAATGCCCTTAAAGGGCGGGGTGGCCATGGAGTGCATTTAGACCCAATGAAGTGAACAAAATACCCGTAATGAAGATAACCAAATCATGACCCATTAAGAGTTGTCAAAAACCATGAGTCCTCAAGTCTTCGATGCTCCAAGCAATCTTCCACACACGGCCTTGCTTGTGCTCAAAATGAGTTTTCCTTGCATATTCTTGTGCCCTCGGGGTGACCAAGTATTGAGCCTTTAAATGATGACCCCCAATCATATCTTCAAAAATTAAGGTGGTCATTTGACTTGTATCATCTGGGTAAATATATGTATAGAATTGGGTACCCCAAAATATCAAAGGAATTCTGGAAAAGGATGAATGTTGACTTAGGAAAGGTGTCTATAAATCACGAGTAAGTAAAAGAGAGTGAATTTTTCCTTTGAAACTGAATAAACTGTCTAGAAATGCTTTGATGTGGTTTATTGCAAAGTAAATAGTGTAATTAAACTTACAGTAAAGGAATGATGCGTTTATTATGTACCCAAGCAAAGGTATTTGAATAGTTGAAAGAGTAAGAGAAAAATTTACATGCTTCTTCTTATACCTGGAATGCACAATTACAAAAGTTAAGCCACTTTACGTATCATGGGTCTACAATTGTATCAATAACCATCCATATTAGAATAGGTCTTACAGTGGGAAAACTTAGAAGAGAAGCAGTGTTGTGCAAAGTTTGAGTTGTGCCTATGTCTGCTTTGATCGGCCTTTTAAAGTATTCTTCCTTTCTTTTACAGCTAAAATACTTCTGGTGGTAAAAAACCAACATCTATTGCTTTGCACACTCTTGATCGGCAACTCCTTAGCAATGGAGGTTTGTGTACCAATACTTATTTGGCAATACTTATCCTTTTATTACCCCTGTCGGCTTATTTATTACTTTTCTCCTATATATTACTTTTCTCCTTTTTCGTTGTAGTCTCTTCCTATATTCTTGGACAAGCTTGTACCGTCGTGGGCAGTAATACTGGTATATGTTAAACTGATTCTAATGTTCAGATAGGTGGTATATTATATTCATCAACTTAACCTTTCAGCTTGTTAGCTATGGAATTTGCTCGGCTCTTGTCCTCTAACTAGGTTCGTCGGTTTTACATTTGCAGATAATTCCTTGATCAATCTATACTCGCTACGGATTGACAGTTAGATCTACTGTAGCACCCCTTGTTCAGCTTCTTCTCTGGTTATTCTTCCCCATTGCTTATCCAATTAGTAAGGTATAAAGCACAACAATCGCATTCTATAATTTACTCATGTAGAGTTGTTAAGTTTTCATGTTTTTCTACCAGAGAGAGAGAGATATTTCACCAGCTGTGTGTTCGGTTTCCACCTTGTACTTTCAATCCGAGTTAGTTGACAGGGTTTAAGAAATAAAACTACATAAACCCATGATCTATACTCATATACGCTATGGTGGTTAATTTGTATGCTTTGTTCCTTTTCTGTAGCTGGGAAAGAAATGGAAAGAATGCAACATAAAGTTGAATGGATGTGTTGCTTGGTTATGTTCTCCCTCCGTTTGGATTTACTTGTTACATTTTGATGTGGCACAACTATTAAGAAAACAATGATTGGTATAGTGACTTTACAATATTACCACTATCAATTGATGTTTAATAATAGGTATTGGAAATGATTTCGAGAATAAGTAATTAATGCTAAGGGTAAAACATGAAATTTTTTATTTTGTTTTTTCTTGATTTTTCAAAAATGATGAGTAAAAATGCAAATCAAATTAGGAAAATAGTGACAAGTAAATCCGAACGGAAGGAAAAAATTAGTAATAACATCATAGTTACTCCATTTTTCTATCTCTATTTATTTTTTGTTATTACTATATATGAGAAACTTCTCATGCTAATAACTTGATATGTAAAATATCCATCACTTTCTTTATTAAGATACACGGATATTCATCTTTAGAATTGGGAAAAAAAGCGAAAACCTCATGCAGTAATTTTAGAGAATTTCTCAGTGCTACTTTCTATTGTTAAGGATCTTATAGTTTGCTTGATAAAGAAAAGGGATATTAACTTCATCCTTGGTTTTTCTTTTAGGTCTTGGATTAGATGTTAGGTAAGGGGCACGCTGCACTTCTACGGAGAGCTGAACTAAAAACGTTTGTGGATTTCCATGGCAATGAAGTAATCTATTCAGTATTTCCCAAATTTTAATGCTAATCTAAGTAAGTGTAAATATATCTCTGGACATGCAATATTTTGTATGTATGAATGAACACAATCCGCTCACACGACCAAGTTCTTCTCACAAAGATTAGGTGTTATAGCTAGTTGAACCTCATTTTCAATTCATTATATTCCTCTAACTGTATGCCTCAACTTGTTTGCTTCTTATTGCTATGACAGGCTAGAAAAGGAGGGGATTTGACACCTGGTGAAACAACAATAATTGTTGGAGCATTTGAGTTGATGGAAAAAACTGCAAAAGATGCAATGACTCCAATATCAAAGGCTTTTTCTCTTGATATAGACGGAACACTTAACTTGTGGGTTTATAAGTTGTTGTTCAATTTTATTCAAGCTTTCACAAACTTTTTATTTGCAGTTTATGTTCCACGAGAAAAATCTGAACTTAGACACTGGATTTTGGGAGTTTTTTACTTTACTGATTGGTGCATATATGTATACGACTTCAACCGTACCAGGCGCAGTGATAAAGTTATTCAAAAAGTGATGTTACCTTACCAAATATTGATACCATATTTTCTGAAAAAGGTCAATTTCTATCTTGAGAAGGGCATTGAAAAATCTGGAAATGACACTTTGCCGATAAAAATGGTTGATGAGCTGCCACAACAAATTCAATGGTATCTTATTGCATTTATTTTTTAAATATTCATTTCACTTCTTTTTTGGTTGTTTTCCATATATTCACGTAATATATTTCTTTTGTATCATAGTGATTGTGGAGCATTTATTTGTGCGTTTGCTGAATATGTCATTCATGGTAGAGATATTCCTAAATAGATTGACATTGGTTATGTTCGCATGAGGTATGGAGCTTTATTGTGGGATTATGAAAAGATAAAACTAGAAGCTGGTATAAAAGACAACACTATAGAAAAAGTTGGCATATTATTTGGAAAGAAAAAAAGGAAGAGGACACACCAGGAGCAGTAGTTTAGTTTTGTAGTTATTGAAAATCACTGTAAAAGAAGGAGTTTTAGCTATTTTTATGAGATTATGTAAATTTTAAACAGTCTTTTCAAATTGAATCGGCTATTTTTTATGTGATAACGTAAATTATACAATGTAGAATCACTACTGATTCATTTGTTTATATCTTTGTATATTTATGTTTTATTATCGAAGAATATTTTTTGCCTTTCCTTGTCGAAAGTCTTTCCCTTGAGGCAAGAGTTATTGTGTATCTTCTAAATTAGTAAATAATGTGGCAGGACAATTAATGCCCATGAGGTATAACTTGTTCCTATGGGGGTTATCTTATCAATAATTATGTGCGACTGCTACATGAGTAGTTTGATCATTGTGAAATTTTCAATCACATTTGTCCTCGATTAAATGGCATAAAATAAGAAACAATTTAGACCTTGTAATCTAAGGGTCATCTACTCCTCCTTAGTAGTTGGTTCTCCACTTTTATTTATTTGGTTAGATGTTTGGTTTTGTTGATTGATATCATCTTTTTTTCTACTCGCAATTGAATACCCCCATGCTTTTCTTTTTGTAATTTTTAATATTTATTGCTTTTGTTCTTGGCTTATAGTATTTTAGTTTTTGGTCTAGAAGATTGATTTTCATATGGTTGTAAGATTGTAATATTCCTATAAACATATTTTGTATGGTAAAGGAACAATGTTCTTTGAAAAATTGCGAGTTGAACCACCTTTGATGTGTAAGTCTTGCCTCTAGGGAAAGAGTTATAGATCATCTGTCAAATCATTATAGACTATGCTAGTGTCAACTCTTGCCCATGGGGAATAACTTGTTCCTTTGGGGTCTAAAAATCTTCCCTCTTGGGAAAGACTTATAAATCATCTACCAAATCATTACACACTAATCTAGTATCAACTCTTGGACATGGGCATAACTTTTTCATTTGTTGTATTAATTTTTGCCTCTAGGGCACGAGTTGTAGATCATCTGCCAAGTTAGTACACACCAAACTAGTGTCAACTCTTTCCCATAGGGCATAACTTGTTTCTTTGGGGCTTAAGTCTTTCCTCTAGGGAAAGCGTTGTAGATCATCTACCGAATCATTGCAGATAAGCTAGTGTCAACTCTCGTCCATGGGGCATAACTTGTTCCTTTGGAGTCTAAAAATCTTTCCTCATAGGAAAGACTTATAAACTATCTACCAAATCATTACACACTAATCTAGTATCAACGCTTGGCCATGTGGCTTAAATTTTCCATTTGTTGTATTAATTTTTGCCTTTAAGGCACGAGCTGCTGATCATCTACAAAGTTATTACACACTAAGTTAGTGTCTACTCTTGCCGATAGGGCATAACTTGTTTCTTTGGGTCTTAAGTCTTGCCTCTAGGGAAAGTGTTGTAGATCATCTGCCGAATTATTGTAGAATAAGCTAGTGTCAACTCTTGCCCATGGGGCACAACTTGTTCAGCATCTTTCCTTCAAGGAAATTTTTAAAGTGTATCCCATGGAATTATTCATAGCACATCTCTTGGGGATGTGGTCCTTCCCTGAATCCTTTTAATATGATATATTTTTACACATCAATATATAACAAAATTTATCATGCAAAGTAATTTTTATAAAAAATCAATAAGAAGGTATTGAGTTAAATACTTCACCACAAGTTTAAACTTCAAATAAATAAGAAGAAATTCATGATTGAAAGTCAAAAGTACTTGTTACTAACTAAAATAGGGGATCAAATAATCCTATTGTAACTGCTATTTTGATCCAACTTCTCGAATAAAAAGTAAAATTAATCATGTTTTCTTATTTTTCTTTCTGTATCTTCTTGCATATGGATTACGGATAGGAGTATAATGATAATTTGATATGTTATTCCCAGTTCTTTTGCATCTCGAACATTAGTAATTGTCTCATGAAGATTCTGTTCTGCAGGGATATCTGGAAGTTTGTCTTCTCCCAAGTAGAACCTCTTTATCTGGGGGTTTTGTGATCATATCCTTTATGATATTTGGGACAATCCATGATTTTGTGTTTTCAACTTGTAGGATTCTCTCTGGTACATTTGTAGCCAAGGCTGTCTTGAGAACCAATGAGAACAATAGCTAGACTTGTTCATATTTCTATTGTTTATCGCTGCAATTGCATGTGTGTATACCATGTATTTGAAATACCAAGTATTGACAAGTCCTACTCTTCTGGTCTACAATATATTCAACTTCTCCTTCTCTTACAACAAATCTTATTGTATCAATGGGGTCTACCTATAAACAAAATGATAAATAAATGACAACTTATAGTGAAACATCTAGTATATGAGCAGAATTAGGCATACAGAGCAATCAACCATACATATGGAACGAATCTTGAGGCAATCAAAAAAAAAGCTACAATCAAGTATATAACATCAAATAACAATCTAATAGTGAACTAATAAAAAACCTAATAATAAGTGACCAACAATAAGGAGTCACAATTAAGGTTCTATTTCAAAATGGAAGAGAAGGGCCAATATAGGGGATAGTTAGAGTTTTGATGCTTGGCTTGGTTAGGGATAGTGCAGGAGAAGGATATGTAATCCAAGGAATGAGCTTTTAAAGTCAAATTCCCTGTATTATATGGAAAAGACAGAACCTTGCTCAGGAACAACAGCTGATTCAATAGTGATGCTTCCAACATATGAGCAGGAGAATCAACTACAAATAAACTGAGATAAAACATATATTGTATCTAACCTGGGAGTAGAATCAACTATGATAGTGAAACATCTAGTAAATAAGAAGAATCAGACATACATAGAATTCAAACATACATAGGGGACGAATCTTGAGGCAACCAAAAAACAACTACAATCAAGCATACAACATCAAATCACAAACGATCACACAGCTATGAGTAGAAAAAATCGAATAGAAGCAACAAAATACATATTTCACGCGCGAATCTCAAGGAAATAAAAAAACTAGCAATAAATCACAAATAACAGTAAACCAGCTATATATAATCTGCAATAAAAAAATAGTAACCTTATATTTCCCTATCATCAAAATATAATTTCAATTACTTACTTTCAATTTCAAGGCGACTTGAATCTTATAAGTCACCTCCACTTCCGCCCAACGTGTGATGTCATGAAATTTGCCTTGTGCTTCCATTTTTCTTTCATAAAACCAACTGTGTAACTTGTTCTGAATATAATCGATCAGTCCCAGTATTGGTAGTTGCCTTTCTTTTCTCAGTACCGCATTCATGGACTCCACGTTGTTAGTTGGAAGCAAATTGTACCTTCTGTTGGTATGAAATGAACGAGCCCATCTTTTTGGTTCTTCTTCTTTCAAGTACTCCGTAGCAACTTTGTTGACTTTTTCTATCTCATCCATGAAAGTATAAAATTCAGTTTGTTTGTATGTTGTTGTTGCATTGTAGAAGAGTGATAGAACCACATCTTAGAAGTATTTTTTTCTTAAATACTTCTCCATGTAGTAGATGTATATCCCTTTCTGACACTCTGGATAGATATTTGAAATTGCATTTGTAATGGCTGGGTGATGATCTTATAGAATAGATAATTGTTTACGTACCCCAATTGCATTTCTTAACTGATTGAAGAACCAGTTATAAGACTCATTATTTTCTGAGTCTACAATTCCAAAAGACAAGGGAAATATGTTGTTGTTTCCGCTCTTTGACATTGCTATCATGAGGACAACATGATATTTTGACTTCAAAAATATTGCATCTATCATTATTACTGGCCTATAGTTGGTCCATCCAATGATTAAAGTGCCATAAGCAAAAAATGCAAATTGAAACCTGTGTTGAGCAAAAGAATATCAGTAACAATTTGCATATGATGTTTATAATCAAAGTACAATAATTTTCTAAACTAAGTCTTTCCCATGATGTAAGAGTTGCATATATGTTAATAATATAATCGGTGCAATTAAAGAATAAACTTTTTCCTCTTGGGCAAAAGTTTTAAACTTCAACAGTTAGCATTTGTACAACAATTTTCTAAACGAAGTCTTGCCCATGAGGTAAGAGTTCCATCTATGTTAATAATATAATTAGTGCAAATAAAGGATAAACTTTTGCCTCTTGGGAAAATTTTTCAATTTCAATAATTTTCTAAACTAAGTCTTGCCCATCAGGCATGAGTTGCATATATGTTAATAATCTAATCAGAGCAATTAAAGAATAAACTTTTTCCTCTTGATCAAAACTTTTCAATTTCAATAATTTTATAAACTAAGTCTTGCCCATGATTCAAGAGTTGCATATATGTTAATAATCTAATCAGTGAAATTGAAGAATAAACTTTTGCCTCTTGGGCAAAAGTTTTCAATTTCAACACCATAGCATTTATATAAACTAAGTCTTGCCCATGAGGCAAGAATTGCATATATGTTAATAATCTAAGCAGTGCAATTAAATTATAATCTTTTGCCTCATGGACAAAATTTTTCAATTTCAGCAGTATAACATTTGTATAAACTAAGTCTTTCCCATGAGGTAAGAGTTGTATGTATGTTAATAATCTAATCAGTGCAATTATAGAATAAAGTTTTGCCTCTGGGGAAAAAGTTTTCAAGTTGTATAGCATTTGTACAACAATTTTCTAAATTAAGTCTTGTCCATGAGGCAAGAGTTACATATATATATTTAGTACAATTAAAGAATAAACTTTTTCCTCTTGGGAAAAAGTTTTCAATTTTAATAATTTTCTAAACTAAGTCTTGCCCATGAGGCAAGAGTTGCATATATGTTAATAATCTAATCAGTGCAATTAAAGAATAAACTTTTGCCTCTTGGAATTTTTTTTTCAATTTCAACAATTTTCTAAAGTAAGTCTTGCTCATGAGGCAAGAGTTGCATATATGTTAATAATCACATCAGTGCAATTAAAGAATTAACTTTTGCCCCTTGTGCAAAAGTTTTCAATTTCAACAGTATAGCATTTGTACAATAATTTTCTAAACTAAGTCTTTCCCATGAGGCAAGAGTTGGATATATGTTAATAATTTAAGCAGTGCAATTAAAGAATAAAACTTTTGCCTCTTGGGTAAAAGTTTTCAATTTCAACAGTATAGCATTTTTACCTCATCTAATCGTCCCTCTTTATGTTTGTGAGCGTGCCTGGGTTATTTTCTTTCATCATGTGAAGATACGATGGAAACCTATTATAGTTCTTTTCTCTGGTTCCTCTTATCATCGTATAGGCATGTTGTATCACTCGCCATCCTTTGTTGTAGGATTTAATTATTCCGTATTTCCTTCTCATTTCATCTACCATGAAGTTTGGTGTGATTACATTACTAGAGTCACGCACAAGTTCTAGTATGTAGTCACATATGACCTTTGATGTTGCATTCCTGTGGTTGGACGTTATAAAATCAACCGAGCAATTATAAGACTTTTCATATGTAGTACCCTGAAAGAGCAAAGAATTAGGAATCATCGAGGCATGAAACCGCCACACACAGTTGTCGTTCAAACATCGCAGTGAATATCTTGTTGTGCTGGATTTGAAAACCTTAAATTGGATGTTGTTTGTAATTGCAATGTTTGACATGCATGTCATTATATTCCAACATATATAGGTAAGCATGGTTCAACAACAACTGGTCAATGAATATAAATATGATGCTTGTTCAACAATGAAGGATTTTTTTAACAATGAAAAGTTGTATAATAGTAACCTTGTTACCTAAAGTGACAAATCCTACTACCATTAGAGAGTTTAAACCCATTGCCTGTTGCTCTATGTTATACAAGATAATAGCTAAGCTTCTCTCTCTTAGAATCAACAAGTTAGTGCTTCTTTAATCTCCAAAACATAGGCTGGATTCATTCGAGATGGAAAACACAGCCTTTCCCTCAAAGACCAAACTCTCGAAACTACTCAAACACAATTATAATCGCAATAAAAAACTCTCCACAAACTGTATGACACAATTCCTCATCATCTTCTAATGCTAATTATACAACTAGGTTGAAATACTTGGAACTAATTTCTTGTACCACCATGGCCTTATGCATTTGGCCTCCCAAAATATGTTGGGATTAACGTTAAATCTCATATTAATGGCCTTTCTCTCCAAGCCAACCTCCCACACCTACTCAAACACAATTATAACCGCAATAACAAATTTCCCACAACCTATTTGATAGAATTCCTCAATGGTAAATATGTTACTACAACAACAACATATCCCAAGTTCTGTTTACGTTCACCTCTCCAAAAATCAAATCAATATGCTAATTATATAACGAGCTAAAATTACCACAATGCATCAATAAGCTAAAATTACCACAATGAATTTTGATGATGAAATTCATACCTGAAGAAACCTTACGGCTAAAGTCAATTCTGCGAATGTTTGAAAGTCGATTCTCGAATTTAGAAAAAAGCGATTTAACAACAATATTTTGGAGGTTGATTTTGAAATTTGGAAGAAAGAGAGGAAGAAAGAGATTTAAATGAGAATATTTTGCAGGAGGGTATTTTTGTCCAAAAGAATATGAATTAACAAGTAAAGGCTATTTTAACGAAGTTTTTTTATTTGGGGCTAAAATTTGGAAGATACCCTAATTGGGGTCTATCTTTGAGAATTACCCAATGATGCATGTTTGAGTTAAATCATGATCTTTTATTACCTGGAGATCATCGATGCATGGTTTATGTATTTGGTTAAGCAGAAGAAGTTAATTAGTTAAGAGGAAAATATATCCCTCGATTATACGAAGAGTGGATATATCCCTCGTTTCTTATTTTGGCAGCGTCCCTTGTTTCTTTTTATTTTTGTCATCTTTATTTCTCTACTTAACAATTATTGCTAGATTTTCTTACGAATCTGACCAGATAAGAGAAGGAACAAGTTTACAAGTTTAATTACCATAATTTGTATTATTTTCTTTCTTTGTACTTTATTTAATATTTAATAAGTCTTTTATCACATCTAAGTTCCGGTGTTTTCTATATTCTTTTTCTTCAACGATACAGTGAATTGTAGATATACTTAATTAATTTAGGATGTGCGGAATAGATTTACACATCACAAACTATTTCTCTCTGCTCATACAAAAATTTAAAAAATGATTGAACCAAATTAAATGCATCCACAGTCTCCGTCCACTTTATTTTTCAAGTTTAAAAAATAAAGCGATAAATTAATCACATAGTTTCCAATCATCTCTTGCAATGTTTGTATGTGTGTGTTAGAATTGGCGAAAGTGTATTGCAGGGGCATCTCAACCCTTTGGGAAATAAGGTGGCAGCCTAAGGCCCCCAAAATTTGAGGGCCTCATTTTTTTTAGTAATAATAAATTTTAAATTTTAAAAAATATATTAAATACTATTTATAGAAAAAATATTTTTTTATAAAAGAAAGAATTTAGATGGAGTTTGATATATCTAGTCCAGAATACTATGTGTCAAGGATGATTGGGTACTCTTCCTTCGAAGTCATCCAATAAAGTGAGGAGAAACTGAGGGTTCCTGAAAGCAGCAAGAAGTAACTACCACTATCTTATGAAAAAGGTTATAGTTACCGATCATCAGCCCCGGTAATCTCTCGACGCCTATTATCAATGCGACCTATATTTTTCTCTTATCCGATAGTAAGAAATACGAGAATATTTAGCATCTATGTGTACATGCATATAAATTTCAGCCAGAAAATATCTGAGAGGAGTAATATACCAATTTTTGTAGAGGGAGTGGGAGTCATCTGAGAAACATTGCCTAAAACGATGAGATTCAGCTTGGTCAGCGGTGGCAGGGGCTTCTCAATACATCACTTATACCAATCCATGACTGTGCATCCAAAGCATTGTCTGTACTAGTCTGAAAAGTCTCTACAAACTGAATAAAAGTTGATGGGACAGGCCCCAACTAAATCCATCTAACTACTGAATTGAAAGCATGAAAATAAATATAGTCTGTCCTCAAAATATGAGGACTCGCCACTGCTACGGCTGATAATCTGGAAGGTCTATGCGTGATCCGGTAACTGAGCATCCGAACCTATAATATGATACATCATAGCGCAAGAAAAAAGTATGCGATCAGTACTTTGAATGTACATGCGATCAGTACTTTGAATGTACTGGTATGCTAAATGAGGTTGGCGGATATGCATGGTTTCATGTACAAGAGTAATAACTGACTGATTGAATAGCATGAAGTACTAAATAGAATGGATGAAATCTATAAATACTAAGAATGCATAACCAAGCATAAAACATGTTTTAAATATAATTTGTAAACTGAAATACTAAAATCTGATAACTGAATAACCGATATATGTATGTCATGGTCAATACAAGCTTGAACTGAAGTATACTGAATACTGAACTGAGACTGTGGGAGCTATCACCTAATCGACAAGCCCCAATGAGCAAATTGGGTCCAACCTGTGACCCCAGTTGGAAGGGTGTCAGTACTGTGCCATGGGTACTAACACTGGTTGTGTGGATCCACTAATGTACTGTCCCGAAAGACTAAGGGTGTCAAGCTTAAATTCACGGGTGACCCCTGTGAGGTAGTCAATGCTAAACTGACGGGTGACTCCTCATATTAAATGTTGGCTACGTAGTTCGGGAGTACAAGGACTGCTGCTAACGACTCTGCGTATCTTTTGGGAAAGCCTCCATCCCTGAACTCACTTGGTGCTAAATCCTACTCCCAACTGAATTGACTCGGATACTAAACTGTTCTAAGTTTAACTGATTATGGTGACTGGCTGAACTGATAATGCTCATAACATGTTCTGAAGCTAATCTAAAGATATTGAGACTAAGTAAACAACTAAGTTTTTGGGTATTCCCAACCCCCAGGACATAATAGCAATAATAGAAAAATAGTACTAAAGCTTTGAGGACATAATATGAAAGCATTTATTCAAAATTCATTCTTGTAGGCATTTCATCAAA
This sequence comes from Capsicum pubescens, assembly GCA_030864215.1. Lineage (NCBI taxonomy): Eukaryota > Viridiplantae > Streptophyta > Magnoliopsida > Solanales > Solanaceae > Capsicum > Capsicum pubescens. The sequence goes on along the minus strand of CM061544.1, from coordinate 325,332,129 downwards.
CACTTGATATTCGTAGTGTAAGCTAAGCATGAGATTAATTTAAAGGTTGTAGTAATAACATGATTTCAACATCTATGAATTAAATCAGCGAATAACATCATTAAAACATGTGGGGTTGAATAACAACGACAATTTTATGTAAACATGGTGTAGAATTACAATTCATGGGAATTCATGGTTAAAATCACAATTAAAAATCATGAAAAAATTGTAAAGATCCCAACTTGAATTTAGAATTGTATATTTGGACTCCATGTGTAAAAGGAACCCATAGATGATCACTTATCATACCTGGGTTGATGAATTCATGAGAATTGATGGTGAATTCTTGATTTTTGATCTTAAACTTGGAAGGCTAGGGTTTTTGTTCTTAAAACATGGGTACTTTAATTTTTTGAGAGAATTGTGAAATAATGAGCAAATAATGCTCTATTGGGACTTAAATCCCATGTTTGGATGGATTTGGGGCTATGGGAAAAGATCAAACGGTCCCTGGAATTTAAATCACAAAACCTGAAAGTCCCAATTTTTCCCTCCGGCGCGACGCGGTGCAATCACGTCAGGCCACTGGAAAACTGACAATCCCCATTTTACCCTACTGGGCAATGCAGTGCTATTGCATTTCACCTCTGGAAATGGACGATCCTAAACTGGAATCTTGGGTCGCGATGCCCTACTAGAAAAGGACAATTGCGAAATTACCCCCGGAACGACGCGGTGTCAATTGCAGTGACACACTGTAAAAGGACGAACGTGATTTTGGCCATCACCACGACGCGGCCTTATCGCATTGGGCTACTATTATGAACTAAAAGTGCCATAACTTTTCACCCAAGTATCAAATTCGGGTGAAGTTGGTATCATTGGAAAGCTAATTCAATTTCCTATCATTTGGTGGGTCTTGAACTGGAAAACTCTCAATATAGCAAAAGATATGCTCGTTTGAAGTTTACTAAAGAGACATTTTTTTCAAAAATTCAATCGGTAAGGATTATTTTAATTCGTATAATAACTAGGAGTTATTTGAGGCCTTAATATGCATCAAAATCATGCATATCACTACCAAATAACAATAATGTACTATGCATGATCTTGAAACATGGCTCTAACATTGGTTTGAATTTTTGAGGTATTACAATATCTCTCCCTTGGGAACATTCGTCCTTGAATGAGACTGGTTAAGCTGAAAACACTGAGGAACTTAGGTTACATGTTGGATATACTTGATTACATGACTGAGTCTAACATGTAACACATGACTAAAATGGTTCTATGAATGTATGACTAACATGAGAATGATATGCAACTGAAACTGAGCATGGCAATGAGAAATTCTAAGAAGGTTGTTACCTTAGCTGAATCTGAGTTTGCGGAGAAAAGATGAGGGTACTTGGTTAGTATATCTTTTTTTTCTTCCCAAGTGGCTCCTTCAACGGACCAATTCGGCCAGACAACTTTGACTAGGGGAACTTCTTTGTTCCTTAGTCTACAAATTTGTCGATCAAGGATCTCGACTGGAATTTCATTGTAAGAGAGGTTGTTCTAAATATATATGCTTTCTAAGGGAATGAAAACTGCTGGGTATCCAGTACACTTCTTCAACAGGGAGATATAGAATACTGGGTGCACTAATGTTAAGTCTACAGGCAACTTAAGCTCATAAGCCATCTTACCAAAATAGCTCATAATTCTGTAAGGTCCAACATATCGGATACTAAGCTTCCCCTTCTTACCAAAACTCTTTACTCCCTTCATGGGAGATATATTTAGATATACAAATTGGAAACCTCAAATTCAAGTTCTTTTCTCCTCACACCTGAATATGATTTCTATCGGCTCTATGCTGCCTTAAGCCTCTTCCTGATCAACTGTACTTTCTCTAAGGCATCAAACACCAAGTCAGGCCCCACTACCGTGGCCTCACCTACTTCAAGCCAATCAATCAGAGATCTACATCTCCTTCCATACAGAGCCTCAAACTGTTCCATCTGAATACTGAAATGGCAACTATTATTATACGCGAACTTAATCAAAGGCAAGTGGTCATCCTAACTTCCCTTAGTCAATGTCACACGCTCTCAACATATCCTCAAGGGTATGAATTGTCCTTTCTGCCTGACCATCTGTCTAAGGGTGAAAGACTGTACTGAGGTGAACTTGGGTACAAAAACCGTTATGCAAAGCATTCTAAAAGTGCGAGGTAAATTGAGTACCTCTATCTGAAATGATGGACAACGAAACACCGTTCAACCTAACTAACTCTCTGAGATAGAGTTTGGCATAGTCCACGGCTGAACAAGAAGTATAGACTAGCAAAAAATGAGCTGATTTAGTCATCTTTTCTACAATGACCCAAATTGAATTATGCTGACGACGAGTACGAGGCAAACCCATCATAAAATCCATGTTCACTTCCTCCCACTTCTAAGTGGGAATATTGAACTCCTGCCTAGACCTACTAGGCTTCTAATGTTTAATATTAACCTATTGACAAATGGTGCACTTAGCCAATAACACTGAAATATCTCTCTTTATCCCACTCCACCAATAGATTTCCTGCATATCGCAGTACATCTTCGTGGCCCTTGGATGAATTGAGTAACGCGCACCATGTGCTTTTGCAAGAATTCGCTGTCTCAACTCATCAACACATGAAATACACAGTCTACCCTGGAAACGCAACACACCATCTCTCCCTTAGGAGAAAACCTATACTTTATGATCTTTAACTGACTCCTTCGACTTTAGCAGACTAGGATCCCTATCCTTATTTCCCTTCACTTCGGCAGCCAAAGAAGATTCTAAACTATTCTGAACCCAAACGCTACCCTCAGCTGAATCAACCAAATAAACACTTAACCTAAAAATATGATGAACTTCTCTAACTAAATTCTTTTTATCACCCTCGACATGAGCAAGACTACCCATAGACAATCTACTTAGGGTATCTGCCACTACATTGACCTTTCCCGGATGGTACAAAACACTTATTTCATAATCTTTCAGCAACTCTAACCATGTTCTCTGACACAGATTCAAATCCTTCTGCAAAAACACATACTGCAAGCTTTTGTGATCTGTGAACACATCAACACGCACCCCATATAAATAGTGCCTTCAAATCTTTAAGGCAAACACAACATCCACTAACTTCAAATCATGGGTGGGATATTCTTTTCATGGGGATTAAGCTGTCGAGAGACATAAGGTACAACTTTACTCTTCTGTATCAAAACACACACCAAACCAAATTTGGAAGCATCACAATACACAAAAAGCCCATCTGAACCATCTGGTAATGTCAAAATTGAGGTTGTGGTATGTCGAGTCTTCAACTCCTAAAAACTCTTCTCACAAGAATCTGACCATTGAAACTTAACTTTCTTCTTAGTCAATCTATACATTGAGGACACAATGGACAAAAATCCTTCAACAAACCATCGATAATAGCCAGCCAAACCCAAGAAACTCCTTATATCTGATAGAGAGATGGGTCTAATCCAGTTTTTCACCACCTCGGTCTTTTGAGTATCGACTCTAATTCCATCACTAGAAATAATATGGCCAAGAAAAGCTACTGATCTTAGTCAAAATTCACACTTACTGAATTTAGCAAACAACTAATGGGCTCTAAGAGTCTACAATACTATTATGAGGTGGCCTGCATAATCATTTTCGTTATGGGAATAGAAGAGAATATCATCAATAAAGACTATGAAGAACATGTCTAAATACTGTTTGAACACTCTGTTCATCAAGTCCATAAAGGTTGTTGGGGAATTCCTGAGACCAAAGGATATGGCTAGAAATTTGAAGTGACCATACCGGGTTCTAAAAGCTACTTTTGGAATGTCACATTCTCAGACTCTGAGATGATGATGGCCGGATCTAAGATCTATCTTAGAAAAATAACTGGCACCCTGAAGTTGGTCGAATAAGTCATTGATTCTGGGAAGTGGGTATTTGTTCTTGATTGTGACTTTGTTCAACTGACGGTAGTCAATAAATATTCAAAGAAAACCATCTTTCTTACACACAAACAAAACTGGTGTACCCTACAGGGAAATGTTGGGCCTGATAAATCCCTTATCTATGAGATCTTTCAACTATTCTTTTAACTTTTTGAGTCCGGCTGGAGCCATTCTGGATAGAGCAATAGAGATAGGGTGGGTGTCTGGAAGAAGTTCTATTCCGAAGTTAATTTCCCTTTCGGGAGGAACTCTGGAAAGATCTTAAAAAAACACATGTGGAAATTTCCTCACTGCTGAAATTGACTCAAGATTAGGAGTCTTAAAATTTGAGTCTTTGACTCAGACAAGATGATAAATACACCCTCTAGATATCATTTTCCTCTCTCTAAGGTATGAAACAAGATGAATCCTAAGTGTTGAAGTACTACCCCTCTATTCTTGAACCGATTCATTTAGAAACTGAAAATGAACTACTCTGTTTTTGCAATCCACTGAAGCATAGCATGAGTGGAGCCAATCCATGCCGAGAATGACGTAAAAATCTGTCATCTCTAACTTCATGATGTCAATTGAAGTAACTTTCTGAGACACTGTAATCAGGTAGTTCATGTATACCCACTGGGCTACAATAGAGACACCTACTGGGGTAGACACTGAAAAGGGTTCTGCTAAGATTTCGGGACTAACTCTGAAGTTGATGGCTAAATATGTAAATGAAAGAATTGCAATGTACTAGTAACTACGTCAGGATAACTTTTGTAATCTTATCGAGACTAAAGGTTATAAAGCTTATTCTGACGCTGACAGCTAGTAGCGCTGGAAACGCCACCCTACTGAGTCGAGTGGCCGACTAGAATTGATGACTGAGGGGAATAGCCCTGTTGGCATAAATACCTACCTTTTTTTGCAACTACTCTTCGCTACGAGCTTACCACACCCAAAGCATACACCACTGCCAGCTCTACACTCACCCTGATGGTTTCTACTATATTTTTGACAAAGAGGAATTGTACGACTACTGCTTACAATGCCTTGGGACATAAATCCTAGAGCTCTATCCATATTATCATTTTAAAATTTGGGTACTAGGTCACTAGCTAAAGATGGAGCTGGGACTAAATATTTCTGACAGAACTGAGGACGGTTACCACTTTTAGACTTTGGCTGAGTGAAATTAAAGCTACCTGTTCTAGCCCTCTTGTTCTCTCTCTCCTTCTCATTATCCTTCTACTCCTCAATCTGTTAAGCATGGACCATAAGCCTAGATATGTCCATCTCCTTAATTAACATCGCAGTCCTACACTTATTGACCATACTATCAGATACCCTAGACACAAACTTGCTCATCCTAGATCTGGTATCAGCTACCACATAAGGAGCATACCTAGCTAACTGATTAAACTTAAGGGAATACTCATTCTCACTCATGTTTCCTTGCCTCAAATTGATAAACTCTAACACTTTGGCTTCTCTCAGTTCCAGCAGAAAGAATCTATCTAAGAAGGCAGTAGCAAACTCTTCCCACTCTATAGGCCCTACATCTATCCCTCTATCTACCTTTCACGGCTTAAACCATGTATGAGCCACATCCTGTAATTGGTAAGCAGCCAATTCAACACTCTTACTAGAAGTTACCCCCATAATATCTATTACCTTCTGGACCATGTCTAAGAATTCCTGCGGATCCTCTTCATATTTGGATCTCAAAAATAAAGGAGGATTCATTCGTGTAAATTCCTGAATCCTAGCTGCGGCAGTATTGGACACTGGGTTGGATGGGAAAACAGCTAGATGATTATTTTTTGTTTCTACAGAGTGAGCTAGAGTAGTGAATGAAGCTCTGAACTCTACATAGGTAACATGCTCGTTCAGGGGATCTTCCGGAACAGGCGGAGATGCTAGCTGGTTCACATTTCTTCTTCCGTTTGTCTTTCTGGGAGGCATAATCTATAAATAGAAGGGAAAACAGATTAGACAGAGAGTTTAACATGAGCTCAAGCTCGATTGCATAACATGAACACTGAAAGAAGGGAAACTTTTCTTAAAACACCTTGTACTCTCTTGTCCATAAGAGTGGCACATTTCACACCTACGCACAAGACTCTACTCGAGGCAGCTTTCAGACGTTTTAGGACACATTAAAAACTTAGGCTCTGATACCAAGTTTGTAACGACCCAATAGTACACCCTGGGCGCCACATGGTGCTTACGATCCCGATGAGACCACAAGCTAACCCATGAGTTGGTACCTGCTGTGAGCACAAAATAATATAATATCATATGCGGAAGAACAATAGATAAGCCATAAGGTTATAAATAACTGAAAACAATATTGGATCATTAAACTGGAAACAACTGTCTAGAACTAATAAAATAATAACAAAATTGTCTGATAGTCTATACTAGTCTGAAAAGCCTCTACTGACTGAATAAGAGTTGATGGGACCAGCACCAACTAACTCTATTTAACTACTGAACTATAAGTATGAAAATAAATTTAGTCTATCCTCCAAATAAAAGGTCTCACTACAACTACGACTGATAATCTAAAATGTCTATACGCGGTCCAGGAACTGAGCGTCCGAACCTATGATGTGATACATCATAACGAAAGAAAAAAGAATGTGATCAGTACTTTGAATGTACTGCTATGCTAAATGAGGTAGGTTGATATGCATGGCTTCATGTACAGGAGTAATAACTGAATGAATGAATAGTATGAAGTACTTAATAGAATGAATGAAATCTGTAAATACTGAGAATGTATGACCAAGCATAAAACATGTTCTTAATATAATCTGTAAACTGAAATGCTGAAATCTAATAACTGAATAACCGATATCTGTATGTTATGGTCAATACAATCCTGAACTGAAGTATAATGAATACTGAACTGAGACTGTGGGAGCTATCATCTAACCAACATGCCCCAATGAGCAAATTGGGGTCTAATCTGTGACCCCAATTGGAAGGGTGTTATTACTTTTCCATAGGTACTAACACTGGCTATGTGGATCCACAGATGTACTGTTCGGAAGGACTAAGGGTGTCAAGCCTAAACTGACGGTGACCCCTGCTAGATAGTCAAGCCTAAATTGACGGGTGACTCCTCATATCCTACGCTGGCTACATAATTCTAGAGTACAGGGAATGTATCTAATGACTCTGCCTATCTAACGAGGAATCCGTCATCCCTACACTCTCTCGGTGCTAAGTCCTACTCCCAACTGAACTGACTCGAGATATTGAACTGTTCAAAGTTTAACTGATTATGATGATTGATTGAACTGATAATGCTCATAACATCTTCTGAAGCTATCCCAAAGCTATTGAGACTAAGTAAACAACTAAGTTTTTGGGTATTCATAACCCCCAAGACTCAATAGCAATAATAGAAAAATAGTACTAAAACTTTGAAGGCATAATATGAAAGCATTTATTAAAAATTCAATCTTGTAGGCATTTCATCAAACACTTGATATTCATAGTGTAAGCTAAGCATGAAAATAATTTAAATCTTATAGTAATAACATGATTTCAACATCAACATCACGAATTATGAATTAAATCAGTGAATAACATCATTAAAACATGTGGGGTTGAATAACAACGATAATTTCATGTAAACACGGTGTAGAATTATAATTCTTACGAATTCATGGTTAAAATCACAATTAAAAATCATGAAAAACTTATAAAGATTCCAACTTGAATTTAGAATTGGATATTTGGACTCCATGGGTGAAATAAACCCATAGATGAACACTTAGCATACCTGGGTTGATGAATTCATGAGAATTGATGGTGAATTCTTGAGTTTTGATTTTGAACTTAGACAGCTAGGGTTTTTGTTCTTGAAAGAGGGATACTTTAATTTTTTCGAGAGAATTATGAAATAATGAGCAAATAATGCTCTATTGGGACTTAAATCCCATGTTTGGACAGATTTGGGGCTATGAAAAAAGACCAAACGGTCCTTGGAATTTAAATCGCAAAAGTCCAAATTTTTGGCTCCAGCTCGACGCGATGCAATTGCATCGGGCCACTTGAAAACTGAAAATACCCATTTTACCCTACGGTATTATGCGGTTCTATTGCGTTGTGCCTCTGAAAATGGACGATCCTAAACTAGAAGCTTGCCGCGACGCGGTGCCAATCGTGATGCCCCACTGGAAAAGAACTATTATGAAATGTACCCTTGGTACGACGCGATAGTAATCATGGTGGCACACTGGAAAAAGACAAACGTGATTTCTTCCATCACCGCAACGCGGCCTTATCCCATTGGGCTACTATTTTGCACTAAAAGTGTCGTAACTTCTCACCCGAGTATCGAATTCGGGTGAAATTGGTATCGTTTGAAAGCTAATTCAATTTCATATTATTTGGTGGATTTTGATCTAGAAAATTCTCAATATAGAAAAATATATGTTCTTTTAAAGTTGACTAAAGCAACATTCTTATAAAAAATTCAATCGGTAAGGATTATTTTGATTCGTCTAGTAGTTGGGAGTTATTTGAGGCCTTAATATACATCAAACTCATGCATATCACTGTGAAATAACTATAATGTACTATGCATGAGTTTGATACATGTCTCTAACATTGGTTTGGATTTTTGGGATATTACAGTTTGGCAATGAAAATCATAACTTTTCGGAGTTGTAGCTGTACAATTATACGGATAGTAAGAGTTAGAGAGTCGTATAAAGCAGGTTTGTGTTTAATATCCTTCCAACTAAAATGAGGCACACATTTAGATCCTAAAATTCTGATATTACCCTTGAATAAGAAATGAATAGGAGAAGCAACTGACATGGTAATACACAATGCGCATAAGTTCTTACCTCACATAATATGAAGATTAATAATATGATTTTGAGAATAAAAATCAAACAACATTAATCAGACATTGAAATAATGAGAGTTAGAGTAATAAATAGTGCATCACAAAAGGTTTTCATTTCACCAAGAACCTTAGCTTCATTGATTTATAACAACAGTCGAGCAAGTTTTTTTAACTGCAATTTTCATATTTAAGCATAGAAAATACTTTTTCTCATATTCTGTAAGTTCTAATCACTTCTAATTTCAATAGGGGTTGTTGCTCGACAGCTAGTGCCAATATTCTGAGTCAACTATCTTATTCGCGAGAATTTCTTCTCTCTAATTTTGTATCCTCACTAAATGGATGCACACACTTGTCTTACATCAGAGATATTTAATTCAATCATCTCTAAGCATAAAATTAACCTCAAAAAGATAATTGAGAAATATATATGCTACTTTATTCAATATCAATAGTAATCAATAGATAAAATCAAATAAAACTTCAAATCCACTGACTTACATGTGAAAAACAATGAAAAAAATGTAAACAAATATGACGTGTGAACAAAATGGAGTAGAAATGAAAACGGAGTGGATAATGTGGAGTCATCATAGTTATTACATTTTAAATATTAGGTTTTAATTTATCCAGTTCATTAAGCTCTACATCAGTCAACAAGTTGAGTGAATCAGGCACATCAATAAATATAGAAATGATTACTTGGAATAAGAGGCTCATGTAATACCCCGTACTTTTCCTAGCTTAAATTCATTCCTAGACTGTTAAGAAATATTTTTCAAAATGAAGAATATTTATTTGGTGCGGATTTTCCAGATTTATATATCCCATTGTGTTAGAAATTGAATAAGCTTTCCATCGATACCAAATTCGCCTAATTACGATACTCGGTTGAGGAGTTAGAGCATTTTTAAGTTGACAATGTGCCACCTGGACACTTGGCGCGTAGAGGATGTCAGTAAAGTGATAATTGTCAAATTCCAATGTCCCTCTATGATATACCCACATCGTGGAGAGGGACAATTTCCCAATTATTGATTTCCAGTAGCCCAACGTGATATTGGCGCGTCGTGCCAGTGGCTAAAATGGCATTTCTATAGGACACCGCGATGGTGGCGCGTCGCATTGAAGTTTAAGGTCCCAATTGTCAAAATATAGTTGGACAACGCGATAGCTCCGCATTGCGGAGACCACAAATTTCCCAGTCGTTAATTTCCAGTGAACAACTGTGATAGTGGCACGTCACGGTGGCTCATTAAATTGGTATATTCAGTTCTCGTTTCCAGTCTCATTTAGGAGTTTAAAAAGGGTATTTTGGACAATTTCCAAACCCCCAATTCGTCAAAAACACAAGATTAATCATATTCAAAGCAGTTTGTGCTTATTATTAATCATTCTTTTCAAAAGCAAGACCCTAGAGCTCTAAAACCTCTTCTCTAAGAAATCAAAATCCTCCATAGATTCTCCAAGAAAGCTCTAAATTGAGGATTCCCAAGGAAAAATAATCAAGAATCCATTATCAAGAACTCAAATAGGAATCCATAATTCAAGAATCTACATCTAATCATTAATCAAGGTATGTAGGGTTTATGAACAAGGATCTCCTTTCGTCCTTGTGCCCAAAACCAAGCTTTTACATTAAATTCATATGATTTTGAATGTTATTCCATGAGTTTTGAATTAGGGTTCATACCCATTATTGCTCTTTGCAAGATTTTGAGATTTCCAATGTTTTAGAAGTTGAATTGCATGTCTATTTTCATTTTTCATGCCTATTGCAGTAATTTATAGATTTTGAGATAAAATATCATTGTTTTCAATATCAAGCATGACTATTTTGATATTTTGACATGTGATTGAAGCATGGGTTATTACCCCAAGATTGAATATTATTTTAAGAAAGATGATTCTTTAAGCATCCTATTATCAGATTATTTATAGATTTTCAGTAAAGCTTTGATCTTTCGATCATCAGATAAGTTTTCGAATCTATTTTTTAGATTATTATAGATTACAGAATTCAGATAAGCTTTATTTACAGCTTTTATTAGATAAATGAATTTGTGGTTTTAGATAAACCCTTATGCTAGTTTTAAAGTGGATTTCCAACAGAATGAGCGTAGAAAATAAAAAGGGAGTAGTATTTAGAACCGAATGGGAAGTGTGGGTTTAGCGCATCCTACTTCCACAGAATTTCGTAGACAATGTAGGTACAGATTATCTGAATATTCCCACTTATATGTGGATGACAGTTTCAGATGTGATCACTTAGCTCAGGTTATACTCCCTGGAAAGAGTATGACATCTCTCCCCAATGTGAGATTTCTTCTTTAGGTGGGCGAGACGTTAGACTCCATGTAGCTCGCATGGTTTATGTCGGTTAAGAGAACCTCCCTGCTAGTAAAAGTAAATAAACAATTTTTCCCTACTAGTAAAGAAAATCTTTGAAAGAATTCCGTTACAGGTAAGCTTAAGATAAGGTGTTTTCCTTACAGATTAAATATTTTAGAAAAGATTAACAGAAAAGATTTAGAAAACTAAGTGTAAAGGCTAACAATGTTTACTCAGATTATGCTTTATAGAATGATATTAGCTACAGACTTCAGCTTTCAGATTTAAGAATTTAGAGTGAGTCCTTTTTATACTTAGACAGCATGATTTAAAGAGGGAACACAAGTACAGCTTTCAGAACTAAATGTTATGACTCACTAGATTTATAAAGTATGATTGATTTATTATTCATGATTTCAGTATTTTTGATATTCCAGCTTATGTGAGTCATTTACATTTAGCATGCATTGTTTTTTAAATTATGATGATGAGATGATGTTTTACTTATGCATTTCACCCCATATACTCAGTACATCCTCGAAGTACTGATCCACATATATGTCTATGTGCTATGTTGTCTCATAATGTAGGTTCAGGTGCTCAGTTCAGCCATATGAGTAGTTCGAGCATCTCCGTCTACATACGACAGTTGGGGAGTCCTCATAGTTTGGGGACTTATTACTCAGATTTTGCAGTTTATCAGTTTATGAGATTTTAGCATTTCTTTCAGACAGTTTGAGTTAGCTGGGGGTTTATCCCTGTGACTCTCTAGTGTTAGTAATTGAGGCTTGTCAGAATGCCAGTTTTGATTCAAATTATTCAGTATTGATGTTTCAAATATTATTCTCAGATATTATAGACAATTTCTGCATTCTAGCATGACTTTTATACCTATATTTCCTTCATTATGAGATTTAGACTCATTAGTATGTAGACAAGGTTAGATTAAGTCTAGTCATAGTCTTGAGCACCATGTGACATCTCGGGATCAGATTTTGAGGCGTTACAGCTCATTCGTAACTGTAAGGCATTGTGTCTTGGAATTTTAAGGATGTGAACAATTTTATTTATGCCAGTACTAAGAAGGTACTGCCTAGTAAGCAATATAGTAAGGTCTTTTTCTTCCAATTTATATTACAACATAAACTTTTTTGCAATAAAATTAGATAGGTAGCAGATTTGATGCTTACATGGTTATATATGCGAAGAAAATGTCGCAAGTAAACATTGAATGGGACAAGATTAAAGGAAACTTACAAGAAAATGGTATGTGACGCTACCTGTAAAGCTGAAATATTGAGGTGACCAAAAAAATTAGAATAACCAATTAGTCATTTTCTTTGGTACTCCATCTTCCTAAGTTTTCGATGGTTGGTTCCACCTATTGGACAATCATGTATGGAATAAGAATCTAAAAAGCTTATCTTTTCCGTCAAAAAAAATTCACAAAAATAAGAAAGAAACTTCCTGCAATTAGGCAACATAAAGACAACAAAAAAACTATATATAAATTACATTATACCTCAATTATGTCAATCAGAACGTTCTCTTAATCAACATAGAGCAGCGAGTGAAAACACATCATTGGTTAATCGTACTCAAGGTCTTAGAAATTTTACAATATACATAGGATTCTTTCATCAATGAACCAACATATGTACCGACTAATACTCTAGTTTGTGTACTACTTTTGAACTATTACGCACCATTCTAATCTCCTTCATATTCTCTACAAATTTTCTTTTGTTGTAGGCTCCATTTCCTTTATTTTCTCTAACCTTTTTCTTCCAACATATGGAGTGGCTTATCTATGTTCTTTGCACTCTCCTCTTCTGCTTGTAAATTTCATCTATTTTTGAATAAATTTTTAAACTTTTTTCTTCACTATTTTAGTAACAGATCGATATGTTTTGTTATATGGTTGTTCTTTGTTCTTCACTCTTTTGAAGTTATCTTTTTTTAATGATGGCATCTTATGGTATTTGTTTGTTCTATAGGATTTTTTTCCTCTTCTGATGCTCTTTTCTTTCTCATCAATTTTTCTTTAGATTTCTAAATAAGGGTAATATCAATTTCTTGGTGTAATACCCCGTATATTTCTAAGCTAGAAAATGAACCGTTGTTCCTACACATGAAACCTCCTATCCTGTGATTAATATTAGAGTACATGAATAAGTATCCTAATGATAATAGATCTTATGATGTGTTAAACATGTTCATAAGAATCACTTAGAGTAAGCCAAGTTTTCGTGTGTGATTTCACATGGGTCATCTTTGAATAAGCATAAATTGGTTTATAGGTTGCAGTTTTGCAGATTTATAACCTCCAAATTGTATAGAATTGAATAAGATTTCCGTCGATACTAAATTCACCTAAAATGGACACCCGGTGAAGAAGTTATGGCAATTAAAAGTTTCAACAGCGTCATTTCAGTCAGTGGCACGTCGCACCATAATCCAAAATGACGTTTGTCAATTTCCAGTGTCTCTCTGCAATTCCACCGCATCGTGGTGAGTTTTCAGGTCACAAATAGGGGGCAACGCAATATCTCCGCATCGCGTCGGGGGCCCAAATCTGGTAATTTTCACAGAAATTAAATGATGTATCTAGAGGGGTATTTGGGTCATCTTTCCACCCCTATATATATTCTATAAACATGGAATTAAGACCTTATTTCACCAAAACATATTCATTCTCTCAAAATCCTCTCAAGAACACATTAGGGGTTTCGATTGGGGATTCAAGTTCAAGCAAATTTCTCCATCAATCATCAAGAATCTTCCATCTAAGGTATGCGTAGTGTTCATCTATGGATGCATTTCATTCATAGAGATCAAGAACCATGTTTTAAGTATTATATTTTGATTGTCTTGTTGTGATATGACCATGCACATATTGATGATTGTTGTTTAAGTTTCAAGATGATATCTAAAGGTGTTTTCAGGAAGTATATGTGTTCGTTAGTTGAAATCCATGAACTTTATGTGGTTTAAAATTGGGAAATTCATGAAAACATACCTAAGCTAAAAGAATGCATGCAAAGTGTTTGATAAACTGCTTAAGGTGATAAGATTCGTGTCCCATGATTTAATAGTTCTTAAATGAGAAGTCCATGCTCTATGCTTTATGATTTCATATGAATTCCACGTGATTGATATGCGCCATTGTTGTGATGTGGATTGAGAATGATATTGAAGCTATGTAAGTATACACATATTGTATGAATATCCCTTCCATACGTAATATGTTGAGAACTATGCTTAGTGTGAAATCCCCTACTTATGATATGGTGAATTGTGGATTCCATTTTATGATCAAGTCAGTTATGTGTGTCAGTTTCCTTTCATCGAGTCCTGGGGGGACTAGTACCCTAAAAATATAGTTTTGTGCCTAGATCCATGTCATGTTTTACGATAATCTCAGTCAAGCCATGATCTATAAAACTCAATCAGTCATATGACTCAGGAAATCTCAGAAATCTCATGATCTCAATAAATTCTCAGATAGTAGTCCTATTCCGCCAGTCAACGGAAGTCAGTTACTAAGTCTATGTACATCAGTTAAATCATATTCAGCCTCTTCAGATGTGAGTAGAACTTATCACCGAGTGAACCCAAGGATTGGAACTCACCTGCCAGTTAAGAGTGTGATTCTTAGTAGTCACCCTTATGTTCCAGAACTACGTAACCAGCATAGGTTGAGACATCTTAACTTTCCAGATTTGGGTTTATGAGGTGGCTTAACCTGTCAGTTTAGGGTTCCCACCATTCTCATTCGAGTACCTGCTAGCTAAGGGTCACTCACAGCTGTGCTTACTAGTGGCACGGTATTAACACCCTTCCAGTCGGGGCAGAGATTGGACTCGAACCTAGCTATATGTGTTATTGGGGCATGTCGGTTAAGTAACTACCTCCCATAGTTTCAGTCCCAGTCTCAGTAGAAGAACTCAGATAGTTCTTTAGATTTTAGTATACTAGGACTATCAGTTATAGTCAATTCAGTTACAGTACGGAACTCTAGTAGTTCAATCAGATTCAGGACTGTCAGACATAGTCATCCATGTTGTCAAAATTTTATTATCAGTCATGTAAGATAACATTAAACCACGTATTAGCGTACAGATTTAGATATCATGTATTCACGATTTTAGTTACTATATATGCATGTTTGTTCTCTTATGGTTATATCAGTCAGTCAGTTAGAATTGTTTATGCATGTAAACCCTTTTGCATTTAGCCTACCTCACTCTATACTGAGTACTCCCAGTCGTACTGACATATTTGCGCTATGGTACTTTCTTTCATGTTACACCATAGGTTCAAAGACATGAGTTCCAGATCAGTAGTAGCATTCCAGCCGCAGTGTTTCAGTGAGTCCTCATCTATTCGAGGATGATATTATTTTATTTCATTCATTATTTCAATTCAGTTTTGCTAGACGGAGTTAGTTGGAGACATGTTCTTTCAACTCCTTATTTCAGACAGTATTTAGAGGATTTCAGATTTAGTTCATATTTTAGATTCAGCTTTCAGTTGTTTTAGGTATTTATTACCCTATATGGACGTTAGTATTTATCAGCTATTCTATTCAGTAGAACCTTATGGCCAATTGTTCATGTTTTCTGCATTCTACTAGTATATTATGCAGTGTATTGGTATAGATATCAGTCATGGGTTAACTTGTGGTCCCTTGGGGTCATAAGTTCCGTGTAGCATTTCTGGTACCAGATTTGGGGTGGTAAAAACTTGGTATCAGAACCTAAGGGTTAATAGAGTCCTAGGAAGTCTGAAAGCTTCATCTAGTTGAGTCTTGTGCATGGGTGTTACGCGCCACATCTATGTGCAAGAGGCTATGAGATGTTTAAGAATAGTTTTCCTTCTTTCAGTATTCATGTCGTGCGTATGAGCATAATCACAAGTCAGTCTCTCAGTCTAATCCGCTTCTTCTCTTTATTTCAGAACATGCCTCCTAAGAGAAGAAATTAGTCAGCCCCTCAGCCTAAAGAACCTTTAGGTGATCATGTTTCTAATGCGGAGTTCAAGACTACATTTACCACTCTTTCCCAATCAGTCACTGCTCATAATGAACGGCCAACAGTTATTCCGGCCAACCCAGTGGCCAACTCAGCTTCAGTGAGGATTCAGGACTTCACTCGAATGAATCCTCCAACCTTTCTTGGGTCTAAGGTAGATGAAGACCCTCAGAAATTCTTAAATCAAGTTCAAAAACTGACGGACGCCCTGGGGGTGACTACTGTTGAGAGTGCTGAGCTAGCTGCATACTAGTAGCAAGATGTGGCTCATGCTTGGTTCAAACAGTGGAAGTTCAAAAGATCAGATGATCCAGGTCCTATAGAGTGGGAGGAGTTTGTCACTGTATTCTTAGACAAATTCTTTCCCTAAAAACTTAGAGAAGACAAGGTGCTAGAGTTCATCAACCTCAGGCAGGGCAATATGATAGTGAAAGAGTATTCTTTTAAGTTTACTCAATTAGCTAGGTATGCCCTTTATGTGGTTGCAGACAGTAAATCTAAGATGAGTAAGTTCGCTTCAGGTGTGAATGACAACGTGGTTAATTAGGGCAGATCCGCTATGCTGAACAGTGACATGACCTTAGCTAGACTTATGACCCATGCTTAGTAAATAGAGGAGAAAAAGATTAAGCAGAGGGAAAAGAAGAATAAAAGAGTGAAGACAGGTAGTTTCAACTTCGCTCAGCCTAAATCAGAAAGAGGAAACCATTCTCTGTTTCATACTAAGTCATCAGTTCCATCTCCCTCTCTAGCAGTTCTCCAGTTCCTAAGTTCAGAGAGGGTAACAAATATAGAGCGCCTGGATCTAAGACCCTGAGCAGTATTAGTAGTGCCTGCACCTATTCTCTTTGCCAGACTTGCGGTAAGCACCATCAGGGTATGTGTAAAGTAGGTAGTGGATTTGTTTTTCTTGTGGCAAGACAAGCTATAGAGTTAGAGATTGTCCGCAACCAAGTCCTCAGGGTCAACAGAATCGCTCTTCAGCTTAGTCCGATCCCCCAAATCAGCAGGGCAGGTATACAAGAACTTCTCAGTTATAATATTTTAAAAAGTCACTTCAACAGATTTAGTCGAATTAGAGATGACTGATTTTGATGTCATTTATGTCTTGGATTGAATTCATTCCTTCTATGCCATAGTTGACTACAGAAATAGAATAGTTCAGTTTCAATTCCCGAATAAACCCATCCTAGAGTGGAAGGGTAGCGTATCTGCTTTCAGCGGTCAACTTGTTTCCTACCTTTGGGCAAAGAAATTGTTATCTAAGAGATGTGTTTATCATCTAGTTCATGTTACAGATTTTAGTTCTGAGGCTTCCAGTCTCGAATCAGTCCCAGTAGTGAATGAATATTTAGATGTCTTTCTCGAAGATTTTCCATGAATTCCTCTCAAAAGGGAAATAGACTTCAGTATTGATCTTTTTTCAGATACTCAGCCTATCTTTATTCCGCCATATAGAATGGCACCAATAGAACTCAAGGAACTGAAAGAACAGTTGTAGGATCTCTTAGATAAGGGATTCATCACACCCATCATTTCCTCGTGGGGTGCACCAGTCTTATTCATGCGCAAGAAAGATGGTTCACTCAGAATGTGCATTGATTACCGTCAACTCAATAAGGTTACGGTCAAGAACAAGTATCCTCTTCCAAGAATCGATGACTTGTTTGACCAACTTCAGGGTGCCAATTATTTCTCTAAGATAGAACTCAGATCCAGCTATCATCAGCTTAGAGTTAGAGAATGTAACATCCCGAAGATAGCTTTTCGTATGCGGTATGGTCACTTTGAATTTTTAGTTATGTCCTTTGGTCTTACCAATGCCCTAGCCGCTTTCATGGACTTGATGAACCATGTGTTCAAGCAGTAATTGGACATGTTCGTCATAGTATTCATAGATGATATCTTGGTCTATTCCCATACAGAGCGTTATCATTCATACCATCTCAGAATTATTCTTCAGACTCTCAAAGATTCTATTTGCCAAATTCAGTAAGTTTGAGTTTTGGCTAAGGTCAGTTGCATTCCTTGGCCATATTATTTCCGGTGATGGCATTAGTGTAGATCCTCAAAAGACCGAAGCAGTAAGAAACTTGACTCGCCCTATTTCTCCATCAGATATTAGGAGTTTCTTGGGTTTGGCTGGCTATTACAAACGGTTTATTAAAGGATTTTCATCCATGACATCCCGTATGTCTAGATTGACTCAGAAGAAAGTCAAGTTCCAGTGGTTAGATCCTTGTGAGAAGAGGTTTCAAAAATTGAAGACTCGACTCACCTCAGCTCCAGTCTTAGCTTTTCCAGATGGTTCAGATGGGTTCGTAGTGTATTGTGATACATCTAGAGTGGGTTTAGGTTATGTCCTCATGCAGCATGGTAAGGTCATAGCTTACGCCTCTAGACAGCTTAAACCCCATGAGAGGAATTATCCTACTCATAATCTTGAATTAGCATCCATAGTATTTTCCTTGAAGATTTGGAGGCATTATTTATACGGTGTTCATGTAGACATCTTCATAGATCATAAGAGTCTTCGGTATGTCTTTTCCCAAAAAGATCTCAATCTTTGTCAGAGAAGGTGGTTAGATCTCTTAAAATATTATGACATGAGTGTCCTCTATCATTTGTCTAGGCCAACATAGTGGATGACACTCTCAGCAGACTGTCTGTGGGTAGTATTTCTCATGTTGATGATAGTAAAAAGAAGTTAGTCTAGGAAATCGACCAGTTTGCCCGACTAGGCGTTCTCTTAGTAGACTCTTCAGAGCGCGGTGTATGTGTTCAGAGTAGTTCAGAATCATCTCAATTTTTTAAGGTGAAATAAAATCAAAATAAGGATCCTAGACTTGTTAAGCTAAAAAGAGTCATTTTAGAATCAGAAAGTAGAGGTTTTCTCCCAAGGGGGAGATGGTGTCATTCGTTGTCAGGGTCATCTCTGTATTCCAGGTGTAGATGATTTAAAGCAGTGAATTCTTGCAGAAGCGCATGGTGCGTGATACTCTATTCATCCAGGGGACACTAAGATGTACCGTGACCTACGTGAGATGGTAGAGTGGGATTAAGAAAGATGTTGTAGAATTTGTGGCAAAGTGCCCTACATGTTAGCAGGTTAATATAGAGCATCAGAAACCTAGTGGTTCCATGCAGGAGTTCACCATTCCTACTTAGAATGGGAAGAAGTGAACATGGACTTCGTGATGGGTTTTCCTCGAACTCATCATCAGTATGATTGAGTTTGGGTCATTGTAGATAAAATAACCAATTTAGCCCATTTCTTTCCAGTCCATGCCTCTTATTCAGCCGAGGATTATGACAAACTCTATATCAGGGATTTTGTCATATTACACGGTGCTCTATTATCTATCATCTCAGAGAGGTACCCAGTTCACCTCTCACTTCTGGAAAGCATTCCAAAAGGGTCTTGGTACCCAAGTTCATCTCAGTATAGCTTTTCATCCTCAGATAAATGGTCAAGTAGAAAGGACCATTCAGACTCTTGAAGATATGCTAAGGGTGTATGCAATTAATTTCAAGGGAAGTTAGGATGACCACTTTTCTTTGATTGAGTTTGCATGCAATAATAACTATTATTCCAGTATTAAAATGGCTCCATTCAAAGCTCTCTATGGTAGTAGGTGCAGATCTCCAATCGGGTGGTTCAATTTTAGAGAGGCCTCAGTCATAGGGCCTGACTTAGTATTCGAGGCCTTAGATAAAGTCCAATTAATCATAGAAAGACTTCGGGTTGCTCAAAGCCAACAGAAGTCATATACTGACGTTCGTAAAAAGGATCTTGAGTTTGAGGTTAATGACTATGTCTATCTAAAGATCTCTCCCATGAATAGAGTAAAGCGTTTCGTGAAGAAGGGAAAGCTCAGTCCCCGATATGTTGGTCCCTTCAAGATTCTCAGTCGTTTAGGCAAGGTAGCTTATGAGATCGAATTGCCTTCAGATCAAGCCTCAGTTCATCTAGTCTTTCATGTCTCTTTGCTCAAGAAGTGCATAGGTGATCCATCAGTCGTAGTCCCTATTCAGTGCATTGACAGTTATAACAGTCTTTTCTATGAGGAAATTCTGGTCGAAATTCTAGACTATCAGTCTCGTAGACTGAGGAACAAAGAAGTCCCTCTAGTCAAAGTTCTTTGGCAAAATTAGTCTGTTGAGGGAGCTACTTGGGAAGAAGAAGAATACATGCGTACCAAGTATCCTCACCTCTTCTTTGCTAATCTAGATATATCTCAAGGTAACAGTTCTCCTTAAGCTTATTCAGTTTCCAGTTCAGAATTCTATACAACTTGGTATTCAGTTCATGCTCACGTTTCATCACAAATATGGTATCAAGTACCATTGGATATTCAGTCATGCATTCATGTATCAGTTTAGTGTATAATCATGCATCAAATATGCATTCTCATTGGGAGAACTCAGTTATCAGGAATCTCATTTATGCATTCATGAATCAGTTACTCAAACATCAGATATGCATGTCCAACATGATATGTTTATCATATCAGCCATGTCCATCATGAGATCATGTTCCAGTAGTGCATGTGTTGAACGTACAATAGTTTATCATCTATCCCCATTTCAGTCAGTCTCATTCGAGGAAAAATGTTTCCAAAGGGGAGATATTGTAATACCCCGTATATTTCTAAGCTAGAAAATGAACCGTTGTTCCTACATATAAAACCTCTTATCCTGTGATTCATATTGGATTACATGAATTAGGATGAGTATACTAGTGATGATAGAGCTTATGATATGTTAAGCATGTTCATAAGAGTCACTTAGAGTAAGCCAAGCTAAGAACTTTTGAATCCACCAAGTTTTCATGTATGATTTCACATAGGTCATCTTTGAACGAGAATAACCTGGTTTATAGGTAAGCCAAAATGACGTTTGTCAATTTTTAGTGTCTCTCCGCGATTACACCACATCAAGGTAAGTTTCCAGGTCATAAACAGGGCGCAACGTGATCTCTCCGCATCGCGCCGGGGGCCCAAATCGGGAAATTTTAACAGAAATTAAATGATGCATCTAGAGGGGTATTTGGGTCATATTTCCTCTCCTATATATATTTCATAAATACAGAATTAAGCCCTTATTTCACTAAAACATACTCTTTCTCTCAAAATCCTCTAAAGAACATATTAGGATTTTCAATTTGGGATTCAAGTTCAAGCAAATTTCTCCATCAATCATCAAGATCTTCCATCTAAGGTATGTGTAGTGTTTGTCTATGGATCTATTTCATTCAAAGAGCTCAAGAACCATGTTTTAAATATTATATTGTGATTGACTTGTTGTGATATAACCATGTACATGTTGATGATTATTGTTTAAGTTTGAAGATGATATCTAAAGGGGAAATCCATGAACTTTATGTGGTTTAAAATTGGGAAATTTATGTAAACAAACCTAAGCTAAAAGAATGCATGCAAAGTGTTTGATAAAATACTTAAGGTGATAAGATTCGTGACCCATGATTTAATAGTTTTTAAATGAGAAGTCCATGCTCTATGCTTTATGATTTCACATGAATTCCACGTGATTGATATGCGTCGTTGTTGTGATGTGGATTGAGAATGATTTTGAAGATATGCAAGTATACACAAGTTGTATGAATTTCCCTTCCATACGTAAGATGTTGAGAACTATGCTTAGTGTGAAATCCCCTACTTATGATATGGTGAATTATGGACTCCATTTTATGATCAAGTCAGTTATGTGTGTCAGTTTCCTTCCATCGAGTCCTGGGGGTAATAGTACCCGAAAAATATAGTTGTATGCCTAGAGCCATGTCATGTTTTCATGATAATATCAGTTAAGCCATGATCTATAGAACTTAGTCAGTCATATGACTGAGGAAATCTGAGAAATCTCATGAACTCAATAAATTCTTAGATAGTAGTACTATTCCGTCAGTCAACGGAAGTCTGTTACTCAGTCCATGTATAGCCAGTTAAATCATGTTTAGCCTCTTTAGATGGGATTAGAAGTTAACACTGAGTGTACCCAAGGATGGGAACTCACCTGCCAGTTTAGGGTGTGATTCTTAGTAGTCATCCTTGTGTTCAAGAACTATGTAGCCAGCGTAGGTTGAGACATCTTAACCTACCAGATTAGGGTTGATAAGGTGGCTTAACCTGTCAGTTTAGGGTTCCCACCATTCTCATTCGAGTACCTGCCAGCTAAGGGTCACTCATAGCTGTCCTTACCAGTGGCGCAGTATTGACACCCTTCCAGTCGGGGTAGAGATTAGACCCCAACCTAGCTATATGCGGTATTGGGGCATGTCGGTTAAGCAACTACCTCCCACAGTTTTAGTCCCAGTCTCAGTAAAAGAACTCAGATAGTTCTTCAAATTTCAGTATACCAGGACTGTCAGTTACAGTCAATTCAGTTATAGTACAAAACTCAGGTAGTTCCATTAGATTTAGGACTGTCAGACACAGTCATCCATGTTATCAAAATTTTAGTATCATTCATGTTAGATAACAATAAACTATGTATTAGCGTATAGATCCATATATCATGTATTCATGATTTTAGTTACTATGTATGCATGTTTGTACTATTATGTTCATATCAGTCAGTCAGTTAGCATTGTTGATGCATGTAAACCCTTTTGCATTTAGCCTACCTCACTTGTATACTCAGTACTCCCAGTCCTACTGATGCATTTGCGCTATGGTGCTTTCTTTCATATTACACCATAGGTTCAGAGACACAAGTTCCAGATCAGCAGTAGCATTCCAGTCGCAGTTTTGCCGTTAGTCCTCATCCATTCGAGGACGATATTATTTTATTTCATTCATTATTTCGGTTCAGTTTTGCTAGACTAAGTTAGTTGTAGACATGTTCCTTCAACTCCTTTTTTCAAACAGTATTTAGAGGCTTTTAGATTTAGTTCAGATTTTAGATTCAACTTTCAGTTGTTTTGGGTATTTGTTACCCTATATGGACGTTACTTTTTATTAGATATTCTATTTAGTTGAACCTTATGGCCTATTATTCATTTTTTCCGCATTCTACAAGTAAATTATGCAGTGTACAGGTACAGATATCAGTCATGGGTTAGCTTGTGGTCCCTTAGGGTCATAAGCACCGTGTAGCATTTCGGGTACCAGATTTGGGGTGTTACACATGGGCTTCGACATGCAATTTATACAAAAATAAATCTAAGAAAAGTAAAAAAAACAACCATGAAATAAACTGGGTTTGTTGTTGTTATTGTTGTTGTATGTTGCGTGCATAGAAAATTTGAAGTAAGCAGTAAAAAATTCTATAATTCTTTTAGGAATATGAAAGTTCATTCTTACCTCTTAATAGAAAACTTCTAAAGCTCCATCCTTCCAATAAACTTCCCATGGATACATTAACGTTTAGTGACCACTCGTTCTTGAAACCCCAATTTCTCAAATCCCTAAATAAAAAATAAAGTACAAAATTAAACATACAAAGAGACAATAATTTAGAAATTGAAAGAAGGAAAACAAACAAAACAACAAAAGAAGAAAAAAAAATAGGGAATAGAAAGAAAGAAAACAAACAAAGTAATAAAAGGAGAAAATAAGAGAAGATACATAGAAAAGAAGAAGAAAGAAAACTAATAAAGAGCAGAAAAGAGAAGGAAGGGAAAAAACAAAATGGTGTAGTGGAAGCCCTTTTCTTTTAAAGTAAAGACAAGAATTAGTGAATCATCAAAGTGAATAGGTAGATAGATATTTCTCCTTAAATTAGAAGTTTGGGTTTGAAGTACAATTTAAGTAACATTTGGAACAATAATTAACTACACCGTTGGTTCACTAGCAGTGTTGTACATATTTGGCTGCCTTTGGTACAATAATTGGATGTTGTGATAGTCCTATGACTATTGGCTTATATAATAGAGTAATACTATCATGCCAACTCACTTAGATAATTTAAAAGGGATGTTAATAAGACTTCTTTTATACCTTGATAGTTATAAGCCTCTTCACATGTTGGAAAAATCCTTTCCTTAGATACTAGCACCATTTTCATTTAGAGGTTGATGTTATGTACCTACACATAGAAAACGGTGCGGTTATGGTTCAATCCCGCAAAGATTTCAACCTGTCCCACCGCACACATATTTTCAATCCACCCGACCTGCATATTTAGTAAAAAAACAATTGTGTTTGATACTAAAATAAAAAAAATCATAAAATCTTTTTTTCATTTTTCTATCAAGTAATATTAATTTAATAGATAATGACTAACAATAATTTCTTGACATCAATTGTGGATCTGTAACAACCCGTATTTTCGAGCTAGAAAGTGAACCATCGTTCCTATATGTGCAAAACTTAATCCCATGATTCATAATTTAATTCATTTGTCATGATCCTTATCCTAGTTTATGAAGTTCTCTCAGAGTGAAAGATGTTCATAGAATTTATTGAGAGCAAAGTTGAGCTAAGAATCTTTGATTCATCCAAAGTTTGGTATTCGATTATACAAAGGTATACTTTGAATATGTATAACTTTTGATATACTTGGAATTTTTCATATCAAGACCCACCAAATTGTAGATTATTGAGTCAGCATTCCAAAGATACTAATTTCTACTTAATCTGATACCCAAGTGTAAAGTTATAGCATTTTTCGTGTGAGGTGGTAAACTGCCATTATTACACCGCTCGGCGGTGCCTATAGCGGTGGAACCAATATCGCTCAGTAGTAAACCTCAAATTTAGGATTTTTCAAAATAGTAGGTGACTGCTATTACACCGCTCGGCAGCGCCCAGAGCGGTGGCACCAATAGCGCTCAGCGGTGAGCCTAAAAATCGAGATTTCTGCTGAAACTTTTAATTCCAAGGGGCAGTCTTGTCTTTTCCCTATAAACCCAAGTCGTGTAAACAGTAAATTGAAATTACTTTTGGACATAATATGCCCAAATTCACTCAAATCTATCAAGAACAAAACCCTAACCTCCCTCCCAAAGATCAAGAATCTATACTTTAAGTTCAAGATTTCCAAGAAACAAAATCAAGATTTGCATCCTATTCTTCGAACCAAGTAGTCTAAGGTATATGGGACTACTCTAAAAACCATGGGCATAAGATTTACTATTTTATCATGTTTAAACATCCCCAATCATGTTTATAAAGAAGAGTTTTGATATTGTTTTGAAAAGTATGTATCATGGAATTGTTTTGGTGAAATTATATGTTATCTTAAACCTTTTTCACAAAATTTAAATTGTAAATATATATGTATAATTTCATTTGTAATGAAGAGTTTGATTGGGAGCATGATTGATAAAAACTCGCTCTACTTTTATGATGCCTTTGGTTTCAATTGTTGTGGATTGTTTGAATTGCATGAACTTTTTTAAAGAAAACAAAAGGGTGAATTTCTGTTTAATGATCATGGATTGATACTACTTATGACATGTTGAGAGGGTGTCTTTCGCATGATAAACGTTCATTGTGTCAAATTAATAATTTCCATGGGTTTTGAGTAATGCAAATATGATATTGCCACCTTATGATCGTACTATAGAGAGAAGAGTGTCTTTGATGTAAACTCAAATGAAAATCCATTGCATGAATCTCTCTCACTTGATGTTTAAAAACTATGGATGGTCATTAACATGAGGATAAGTGAAAAAGGGCTATATATATGTTATGGTGTGAAATTAATCACTTACCCGGTGATAGTATGCCCTTAACAGAACAAGTGTTAAATGTTTTGAATGTACGATGAATAGTTTTAAAGAACTAAAAGTTGGTCTTAAGAGAGTTAGATGGTTACCCAAAGAAAGCACGAGTCGAGAGACTCAATGATGGAAATCGTGGTTTGCCCACTCAAAATTTTGGCCCCATGTTGTATGGTCTTGTATTCCTTGATTCATATCATTTCAACTTGGGACTATGGTTAGGAGCTATTCTTTGTGGTCTTGTTCCCTACCATGATATATTATTATGATTGGGAATTATGGCACCCTGCTTGGTGGACTGGCGTATCTCCCATACCAATACTCCAACCCTTACGACAAACTTGTATTGGGAGCTTGGCCACTGAGTTATGAGAGGATCCCATATAGCCCGTGGTATGATAGAATTGTAGGGTGTACTATCTAGATCAGTAGAAAATAAAAAGTGAGTCATGATTTCCAAGAGTTGTTGAAATTAAATTCAGTATGCCCGTTTGTTTTCACTTATGCATTATGATTATTGTTTTATAAAATTTCCTCATTATGATATATAAAAACATGTTATTTTGGGTTGTTTCACATACCAGTACATTTTGTATTGACCCCCTATATTTTAGGTTCTGAG
Source organism: Capsicum pubescens (assembly GCA_030864215.1). Classification (NCBI taxonomy): domain Eukaryota; kingdom Viridiplantae; phylum Streptophyta; class Magnoliopsida; order Solanales; family Solanaceae; genus Capsicum; species Capsicum pubescens. The sequence continues at coordinate 325,305,638 of CM061544.1, read as the reverse complement.
GCCCAATCTAGTTGTCCTGCTAAACAGTAGATTGTTGTCAGACATTTAGAGTTGGTGAGCCTCCCTTACTTCGGAAGGCATCTTGTTTACATATATCTATCTCATTGTTTTTAGTTCATGGTCTGAACGGGGGCATTGTCCCGATTTCAAAAAGATTGTTGTTTTCAGTTGTAGTAAAGATTTCGCAAATGTGTATTAGATGATTTGAGTTTTATTGAACTTATGTCCGCATTACTCAGTTGATATATTAAAGTGAACATGTTTCCATTTATTTTCCTCATTTCCTTACAGTATATAAATTATGTAAATGATTGTCATTTAGAGAAGGGCTTTTGAGCCTTCATCGTTCGGGATACTCGTCCCATCCTGGTCCTCGGTTTGATTCGTGACAAACTTGGTATCATAGCGAGGTTCATGGTCCCAGGGTGTCTGCGAAATCATGTCTGGTAGTGTCCTATTTATGGGTGTGTAGCGTGCCACACTTATAAGTAGAAGGCTATAAGGCGTTTAGAAATGTCTCACTTCTTTTCATGATTTGGTTCATGCCATATAGTATGAATGTCCTCTAATCAATGATTTCCTATATTTCAGAAAAATTATCAAGCCTCACTATAGATCCAACGAACAAAATGCCCAAGCTAAGAATGTTTGTCCTACTCATGGAATGCGGACCCATAATAGAGCCCATAACCCAGAGTTTATTGCTACTCTGGGAGTTTCTACAGTACCGAATAGTCCATCTCGGTCCCCATGGACTATTGTTAAAAATCCCCAGCCTCTTCAGAGGGAAGTTTCGAATGCTGAGTTCTGACAGTCCATCCATATGATTGCTCAGCTAGTGGACTCTCAAACCCGTCGGTCTGAAGATTTGGATTTTGTGTCTGGTTCATCTGAGGTTACACAGGTTGGTCAATTCATGAGGCTAAACCCACCCACCTTTACTGGCACAAAGGTTGAGGAGGACCTCCAAGTGTTTATTGATAAACTGGAGAAAAAATTTAATGTTATGCATGCGAATGAGGTTGAGGGGGTTGAGTTGGCAGCCTATCAGTTAAAGGATTTGGACAATCAATGGTATAGTGAATGGGAGGATTCAAAGGGTAGTAATGTTGAGCCTTCTATGGGGTGAGTTTGTAGAGGCCTTCCTAGATTGCTTCTTTCCCCAGGAATTGAGGGAAGAAAAGGCTGAAGAATTTATGAATCTGAAGTAAGGGAAGATAAGAGTAAAAGATTATACATTGAATTTCACCCATCTATCCCATTATTCTCCAGAATTAAGGGGTAACATGAGAGCTCGCATGAAAAAGTTTGTATCTGGTCTCTTAGATGATCTGGTGTTGGAATGCAAAGGTGTGATACTGAATAAAGATATGGATTTCTCTAGGTTGTCCATTTATATGTAGTAGGTAGAAGAGCAAAAGAAGAGGTTGGTTGAGGTAAGGGAAAAGAAAGAGAAACTATGAGAGTTTGGTCCACAGATCAAAATAACAGTCAACACCAAGGTGGTAATTGGGGAAATAAGTGTTCTAAAAAGAAGTTTTGGAGCAAGGCTCAGTCTTCAGCAAGTGCAACTGAGCCCAGACCTTCGGGTGAATAGCATTTTTTCAGTTAGGAGATAGGCCTGGAGCTTATGGCACCCAGTCCCAAGAGAATATGACTCAGCCTTTTAGGTCACATCCTCGTTGTAGTAATTGTGGGAGAAATCATCTGGGGAAGTGTTATTCTGAGATTCTAACATGTTATTCGTGTGGCTAAGTGGGCCATTTTCAGAGGGACTGTACCTCAGCTGGAGGGAATATAGGGGGAGCTAACTCCCAAGCCACATCCACATCTTCTCCTCCTAAGGGTACTACTTCAGCTGCCGGTCGTGGTCACAATCGATTATATACCTTATCTAACCTCCAGGATTCAGAGACCTCGTCAGATGTTGTTACGGGTATGTTATATATTTTCTCTCGTGATGGGTATGGATTTGGCATGCTTCACATTATTGGTGTCGTTAGATAATAAGATGTGGAGTGTAGTGGTGGAAACAGTAGCTTAAGATTGTTAATGCGTGTCTTGTGGAAAGAAATTAGTGGGCTTGATGCAATATTTGGAATAACCTAGGTTGGCAACTTCCGAAATAAGGAGTGGATAATGATAATTTATATATACGTATATCTATGAGACTAGTGTTATAACAATGAATTGTGGTTGAGTCATTAGGCAGATAAGAGCGTGGGTAAAGGAGAATAAGTTGAACCCCTAAGTAGCATGTTGTTAGATAAAGTTTTATGTGTGTAAGTGTTTTGTGCACCTAGTTCCTGTTCTTGAATTTTGGTAGTATGGGAAAGACTAAAGAGTTGTTGTGTGATGTTCTTTAGATCTAAATTGAGGGAATATAGGTAGACGGTATGTTCCTCTGGGATAGTTTTACAAAATTTTACTATGTTGTAGCTTATGTGATTAGCAGTCTAATGTTAGAATGTTAAGTGGTATGGATTGGATTTTTATGTAATAAAGAGTGAGGATGGGTATGCTCATAAGACTATGAGTTGTAACTTGATGGCTATAGAGGATAAAAATTAAGAGTAGCGTTCTTGGAAAGCAATTCCTGTAGAGTATAATTAAAAAAAAGGGAGTTTAGCATTTATGTGTATGGTGATTCCTTATTTTGTTGAGAGTTGTGGTTATTTATTTGATGAGGCAATATGTTCGCAAGTCTAGGATCGTGACTTTGACCTAAGGGGGAGATGGTGAAGTAAGGTAGTTCTTGAATTTTCTCCCATTCATGATGCTTATGCTCGGGTCCCTCAATGACCCTCCGTATGTTAGTAGGATGGTGGTTGTGGAAGCATAGTAATGTTTTAGGTAGGGGAGTAGATGTTCTTGAGTGTGAAAAGTTTGATGAGATTTCTTTAGATAAGGTTATAGGTGGAGGGGAAAAGAAGGAGATGAACTTTCGTTACATGAAATAGTTAGAAAGGAGATATATGGCGAAAATCTTTGTGAGAATGATTGAATTTGATGGTCTTAGTTAAGAGAGCCATTAAGTGGGTGTAGTAATGATAGGCTTGAATGTTGTGATTGATGAAAACACAAACCAATGAGCCATGTGGTTATTACTCCTTGAATTAAGACTTGAGATTGTTGGGTTATAGTGATGAGGTGAGGTTATTTCTTAATGTGATGTAGAGTACAGGATCCCATAGTTTAAGTTAGCATCCTTTTAACTTTAGGTTAGTCTTCAACATGGAAGTACTATACAGTGGGACTCAAACTCTTGTGGTTAGATGCGTTATGGGAGAATTTTAAGTCGTAAATGAAGTATGTTATTTATTGTTAGGGGCATGTTTGAGTAGTGTCTCTAAGTTTTAGGTCTATTCATTGTATCTTGTAACGTAAAGAATGCTTCTAATTTCTATCTTCTGCGAAATCTCATTTCATGATTGTGCCGATATAATCAGGCCTATTATCACCAAATAAACTCATATCTTATGTTGTGATGATCATGAATCATGTGCAAGGTCATCTCTATGTCAATCCTTATCAACTCACGCTTCGTGCGTATACGATTCACTAGGGAATTATCATGAAACTCTTTTGATGCCTTTTCATATTCTCTTAAGGAAAATAAAATGTTCAATCCGAGGTTACATTCCTTACTTCATACTTTTCAAGATTCAACAAGATCCTACCCATCATTCGGGGATGAATGATCCCAATAGGGAGATAATATAACAACCAGCATTTTTTAGCTAGAAATTGAACCGTTGTTCCTATGTGTCCAAACTCTAATCCCATAATTTATATTTTAATTCATGTGTCATGATTTTTAGCCTAGTTTATGAAGTTATCTCAAAGTGAAAGATTTTCATAGAATTTAATGAGAGCAAAGTTGAGCTAAGAATCTTTGATTCGTCCAGAGTTTGGTATTCGATTCAACAAGGGTCTACCTAGAACGTGTATAACTTTTGATATACATGAAATTTTTTAGATCAATACCCCTCCAAATTATAGATAATTGAATCAGCTTTCTGACGATTTTAATTTTGCCTTAATCCGATACCCGAATGAAAAGTTATAGCATTTTTCATATGAGGCAGTAAGGTGCCACGATTACACTGCTCGGCGGTGCCTATAGCGGTGGAACCAATAGCGCTCAGTGGTAAGCCTCAAATTTAGGATTTTCTAAAATAGTAGGTCACCGCGATTACACCGCTCAGCGGTGCCTATAGCGGTGGCCCAAATAGGGCTGAGCGGTGAGCCTCAAAATTTGTATTTCTACTGAAACATTTAATTCTAAGGGGCAGTCTTATCTTTTCCCTACAAACCCAAGTCGTGTAAACAGTGAATTAAAACGTCTTTTTTGCATAATATGCCCAAATTCACTAAAATTTATCAAGAAAAAACCCTAACCTCCCTCCCAAGATCAAGAATCCATAGTTTAAGTTCAAGACTTCCAAGAAACAAAATCAAGATTTGGATCCTATCCTTTGAACTAAGTAGTCTAAGGTATGTGGGACTACTCTAAACACCATGGGGATATGATTTACTATTTTATCATGTTTAAACATCCCCATTTATGACATGAATGACTTGCAAGTCGGGGTATGAGGATACCCGGTGATAGTATCCCCTTAACAGAACAAGTGTTGAATATTTTGCATGTATGAAGAATGGTTTTAAGGATCTAAAAGTTGGGCTTAAGAGAGTTCGATAGTTACCCAAAGAAAGCACGAGTTGAAAGACTCAACGTTGGAAATCATGATTTGCCGACTCGGGATTTTGGCACCATGCTGTGTGGTCTTGTGTGCCTTGATTTATGTCATCCAAACTTGGGACTATGGTTAGGATCCATTCTTTGTGGTTTTGTTCCCTACCATGATATATTATTATGATTGAGAATTATGTCACTCTGCTTTGTGGACTGGCGAGTCTACCATACCGATACTCCAACCCCTGAGGAAAATTTGGGTAGGGGGATTGGCCGCCGAGTCAAGCACGGATCCCATATAACTCATGGGATAATCAGAATTGTAGGGTGTACCATCTAGCTCATAGAAAATAAAAAGTGAGTCATGATTTCCAAGAGTTGTTGAAATTCATTTCAGTATGCCCATGTGTTTTCACTTATGCATTATGTTTATTGGTTTATAAAATGGTCTTATTATAATATATAAAAACATGTTATTTTGGGTTGTTTCACATACCAGTACATTTGGTATTGACCCCCTATATTTCAGGTTCTGAGGCCCAGTCTAGCGGTCCTGCTAAACAGTAGATTGTTGCCAGACATTCAGAGTTGGTGAGCCTACCTTACTTCGGAAGGCGTCTTGTTTACTTATGATTCTCTCATTGTTTTTAGTTCATGATCCTACCAGGGGCTTTGTCTCGGTTTCAAACAGATTATTGTTTTCGTAGTAGAGATTTCGCAAACGTGTATTAGATAGTTTGAGTTTTATTGAACTTATGTCTGCATTACTTAGTTGAGATATTAAAGTGACCATGTTTCCGTTTATTTTCCACATTTCCTTACAATATATGAATTGTGTATATGATTGCCAGTTAGTGAAGGGATCCCGAGCCTTCATAGTTCGGGATGCTCATCTGTTCCTGGGCGTCTGTTCGGGTCGTGACAGGATCTTTCGTAAAGTCATAATAAATGTCAATTTTTACTTCAATTTCAAATGACTTGACTTTCAGTTACAAAAACAAACAAGATTAAAATATATTGTCATTTATGTGGTTCTGACCATTTTCTCTCTTATAATTTGTTTCATAAAAAAATTCTTTTTTGATAATCTTTTAAATTCAATACTTATTAATCAAATCATCTTGCGGCATTTTTTATGCAATTTGGGTTGACTGTACAAATAATGAATTAATAATAATAATTCATTTACCTTTTTTATATTGATTTTTTTATCAAGAATATTATGTTTTTGGTAGGTTGCTAAGATTGATAAATTTGGTCTAATTTTGATTTTTGAGAAAATCTAATGTAAATCAATGTATATAGAATGTTATTTATAAGATTTCAAAATATTATCTTGTAAAAGCATCTCACACCAACTATAAAAAACCTTCTTTTGTTCTTTAATTTTTCACCCTTCAGTTGCTTTCTGTGACACAACTTGAAAGCTAGAAATATTTAAGTACAACTTCTTGCTCTCTTTTCTCTTCTTTCCTTTAAAGCCAACCTCATCTGCTCTATCTGGTTGTATTAAGGAAGACCATACCATTGCTCGAGCTCATTTTCAAACCCACTAGTCCTCTGGACAACATGCGAGGATAGTATTGAAATTTTAGCAGGAATGAAATGTCTTATTATCCTTGCGTGATGTCCAGGAGGACTAGACAGTAGGCTAACAAATGAATTCGGATAAATTTCTTCCTTGATACTACCATGTAGAGTTGGTGTCGTTGGCGTTAAAAGGTAGAAGTGTGTCGTCGGAGTCAATGAATAGTTAGGTAATGTGGATGTTCTCCAACTCATTATGCTGGCCCAAACTAATGATGTTTGCGTTAAATTATGATAAGATTATCTTATGTAATTAAATATAATGATATGAAAGAGTTAAGTTATTTATTTATTGTTAAATACGATATGAAAATATTTTTATTACATCGTGGTCAAAATAATATCTATAATTTCCTCGAAATGATAGAAATAAAAGATCATTGATTCAGGTTTTGATGTATTTGGTTAAGCACAAGAATTTAATTAGTTAAGAGGAAAATCTATCCCTCAACTATACGAAGAGTGAAAATATTCCTCGCTAAAATGGTAGTGTACATATACTTCATTGTCTAACAAATGATGTATAGATTATAAGTTCACTCCCATTTTTGAACGTGAGAAATGTTCATCACTATTTGGACCAGTTACAACTCCATTAACACTTATCTGAAATCACCCAAATTGTTTCCCTAAAGGATGAATCTATTTCCATGAATGCTGAGGAGAGTTGCTTGATTTTTCTTTAGATTTTTCTTTAGCTTTTGTTATGTGTCGTTTGTATGTGATTTTTTAATATTAATAAAATATTCCCACTAACCATAGCATAGAGATTCCAAAAAAAAAATAAAAAATTCTTTTCCAAGCTGCACAGTTTTGTCTTGTGAAAAGCATGGTATCTACTCATTAGCAGAGGAGAATTCAAAATTTGAAATTTGTAAGTTTCTAATAAAATAAATTAATATTTGGACAATAAATAGGGAGGGGCGGGGGAGGGGGTGGTAGAAGTGTAATTAGTCGTGAGGCAACAAAGACGTAAAGAAAATATAAATTATTCATATTTTGAAAGAAAAAAAATGAGTTGACTGGGAAATATAAGGTAAACAGTTAACAGTAAAAAGGCTAAAAAAATGATGTTCCAACTGGGTTTGGATCCCTCCTCGCGAGGGTGTTGAGGATTTCGTTATTATTCATATCATCTTGCATGATGTTATATTGAATTGCCATTCACTGGTCAAAAAATTAATTAATAACAATAATTCTTTTACCTTTTGTGATGTTGATTTCTTACTAAGAATACTATGCTTTTGGTAAGTTGTTAAGATTGATAAGTTTGATCAAATTCTGACTTTTGACAAAATCTAATGTAAATCATTGTATATATAAAGTTATTTATAAGATTCTTACATATTATCTTGTAAAATCATCTCATATTAATTATAAAAATTCTTCTTTTGTTCTTTAAGTTTTCACCCTTCAGTTGTGTTTTCTAACACCATGAGAGTTAGGAATTTTCAAGCACAACTTCTTGCTCCTCTTTTCTCTTATTGTTGGAGTCCACACCACCCAACTCTTCATTGACACCAACAACAAGCTTATTTCCTTTAAAGACAACTTTATCAGATCTATCTGATCGTATCAAGTAAGACCTTGGTGGAGTTCGATTGCAAGCCCACATTCTAGTTCTACTTTACAACCTACCAGGTTAAACATCAACCTACAAATATAAAAACATTACCGTTGTTTTTATACTTGTACGTTGAAGTATTACCCTTGTAGGTTGTCCAATAGGACTAGATAGTGGGTAGAAGTTTGTTCTCCGAAAGGCAACAAAGAGTTGGATAGTGTGGACGTACTCCAACTCATTAGGTAGCCTAAATGATGTTGGAGTAAAATTCTGATCATATTTTCCTTATAATCTTAAAAATAAAGATATGAAAGACTTAAGTTATTTTTGATCAGTTAAATGGACTAAGGAAATATTTTTATTTGATTGTCATGGTCGAAATAGTAGCTTTAATTTCTTGATCTAAATGATAGTAATAATCAGTGATGCAAGTTTTGAAGTATTTGAATACGTACAAGGTGTTAATTAGTAAAGGAAAAAATAATTTCGAAGGGATATATCCCTCATTAAAAAAAATAGTGTATATTTACCCTTTTTCATAACTGGCCTATATTCACTAACTTAAAGAAAAATCCTGAAAGTGATCTTCTAATTTCAAAAGGCCATCCATTCGAGCCTTAACTGTCTTTTTTTAATGTTAGATTTAGAAAATTAAGTCACCCATTTTTTTAGCCCTCCACATGGGAAAACAAATCTCTCTTCTACTTAGTCATAAAATGAGCTTAGGTCAGAATTGAATAAATGATTGTGTTTTTTCAGTTAGATCGAGTCTAAAAGGGTAAAAAGAGTGTAAGTTAATTTTTAAAATTTAGACCTGATCTAACTTTAAAACTTACCTAAACATAAAAAGGCTTTTGTACGTTGGTGTGCTGTGTTTTGATAAGATAATATTTGAAAATCATATAAGTAATATTGTATATCCATTGATTTACACTAGATTTGATTAGACCAAATCTATCGATCTCCTAACCAAAATGAATGTCACGAACTACTCTGTGTAGTCTTTTTTTCCTTTTTTTGGGCTAATTTATACCACAGTGTTTCTAGAAGACTTTTATTAATAATAAAGATCTTCAACATTGATAAGTAATGGGAATTAGGCCTTCCTTTACCAATCCTAATGAGGTAATGAACCTCTATTAATCAACAATCATGAAGAAAATAAGAACTAGAGAGAACTAGGTATCTTATGATCATCACAAAGTATGTAACATACCCTATGATAATATTACAAATGATGATGCTTAAACAGTACAAAAATATAAAATCCAGGATGAAATTTGAGTTATCAAACTCAAACTTCCTTCTACAAATGTATAAATTTAAAAAAGAAAGATTGCCCGTCTAAAGTAACCTGAAGTGTCGTCATCTTCCAATATATCCAACAACATTTGATAGTTCATCAGTTATTCTTGGATTTATTGAATTTTGTTGAAGCTATTGACACTGTTGTATGATTTTGCTTTGTTAGTCGCATTGGTAGGTGTCTTGGAACATACTCCCCGCACTTTACCATCCCAGCTATGTTGCCTCTCATGTGTCTTTTTATTGCTTCCACTTTTTTGTTGTTGAGGTGAGATTCCATCTCTAGCCACTTTATCAAAGAACATATCCAACATATTTTCTTCCTTTTCCTCATAAAAAATTCTCGCTCAAATCACTAAAATAAGTGTTAATTGGACTAAGTGCTGATGCTAAGGACCCTGACTCATTTTTCATTACGGTGCACTTTTAGACACAAATATGGAAGCTTTTGAACTGAATTTTCTATTCAAAGAAAGAGATGAAACCTACTCCTCTCCATCAGCTAAATCATCCCATCTAGGAACACTCATCTCCCCTTTCATCATGTCTTTGTTATTCCCCGTGGACGAATAGGCCCCCCTCAAGTTAAGTGATGGGTCACTAACCTTAACTTGAATAGATTGCTCGCATATGCAGGCCTGTCTAGTGCTTTGTTGAAAGTGTCAACTATTTGGTCATTACCTTGAATATGTATAACACAAACCTTTTTTTTCAACATATGGTAGCGGGAAAAGTTAAAGTCTATTGCATTATGCTTCACACAATTATGGAGGACAAGAATCTTGCTTAGGAATGAGGTTCCTTGTAATCTCAATAAATTATAGGTAACTGATGTACTAGCATAATACATATGCAAATTTGTTTATCTGAAAGATTACACGGTAAGATAAATAAATATCTAATGGTTGTTTGTATTATTTCCTTCAACGGGTACGCAAAATCTGTATATGCAGAACAACGACTTCAACTAGAGTTCAAGTATAAACAAGACCACAATGAAGTATATCAAATACCCTCAACACAAGACCAAAATGACCTTTCCAAGAGGTTTATTTTATTTGTTCAGAAAATAGATAAAACAGGAATGAATAAGGCCAAGTCGTCAGAATTCACGGACTTTCCTTAAGGAAATAATTCCCCTCACTGTACCCGAGGTTGCGGAATTTTCCTCCCAGGATAAAATGGCCTTCAATCCAAATATAGCGGTACCTCAAATATTTGGACTCGTCGAACGCACTCAACAGTTTAAATGATCACACAGAATTTTTGAAGAGAAAAAGAGTATTTTTTATTCTGAAATTTCTCGTATCAAAACATGTGGAAGAAAGTAGGTTTTTATAGCCATAATATGCCTCTTCTGAAAAGAGGCAATGGTTCATGTCAAAGGTTACACATGTTCTGTAAATTCATGTATGTTCATCCAAAGATTGCATCTTTTCCTGAACAGTCATCTCTCTCCATGAATCAGTATGTCCTTTTGCTGAAGTATTGCATCCTTCTGAAACAACACATCAGTTCAAAACAGTGCAGCTATTTTGAAGCATTAGTTCTGTTCGGAATTACAGAAGCATCAGTTCAAAATTTTTGAAGAATTGCATCTGCTGCTGCATGCATAAATGGAGAATACAGTTTCGTTTTGGTAGATTCGGATCATCAAATAAAATTTGTTCAAAAAGATAGATCTCATTGATCGATCATTTGATAAATCCAAATCCTTAGTCGAACCGAGCGAGCGACGACGACAACGACATGAGACATCTCTTATTCCTTGCCTCACTTATCCATGTGGGAGTGTGTTTCACATTATAAACACTTTAAAGCTTCTTTCTCCCACCAATGTGGGAGAATTTAGTAAGTTTTCCTATTTTTGAGTACACTTTCCATATTGGTATGATCTCAATTTTTTTCTTCTACTTGGTTTTCTCCATTTTCCATTCACACCTCTCATTTACTATGAACTCAACAATCCCTTATACAAATGGGGAATGGCTATTTTTCGTAAAAGTTTTACGGACAAGTATGTGATGATCAAGCAAAGACTGATTTCATCTGGATAAGTGGGTTTCCCTTTGAACTTTTCGTAGTGAACATGTATCAGATGCACTCGGTCAATCGATATATTTGATATATTTGAAACATCGAGCTTTAATGTACACCTAGATAACACATATCATGCAACCAACCTTTTATCGTTTATGGTTCTCACAGTTTTATTCTTTTCAGCCATGAACACATTTTGGTTTCGTGATAGCTTAGAGAATAGGCCTTTACTAACATTCACCTTGAAACGGCTTCCACTTCGCCCTCACATAGGTGATATTTAAACATTTGATCCTAGAGATTAAACTATTTGGTCAAATCTACCAAATTTAGATAATCATTAAAAGACTTTTCACTTTAAGTCTTATCCTTGATTACTATACATTGTCTACATCATGAGAATAAGTTGGGTAATTGACAATGTTGAACCTGTCCGACACAACTTTGTTTGATATCCTTGAATGTAGCTCTTGGGATCTCCAGTCTGCTAGTAGAGTTACCGCCATTCTGACTTGTCCTAGGCCTTAAATCCATTCCCTTGGATTCCTTTCCACTCCTTCTATAGATAGTCCTTTTGTAGGTGAATCTGACACATTATCCTTTGACTTTACATAGTCAACAGTGATGATTCCACTAGAGAGAAGTTCCCTAATGTTATTATGTCTTCGTCGTATGTGACGAGATTTACAGTTGTACATCATGCTCCCTGCCCTACCTATTGCCTCTTGGCTATCACAGTGTATTCATACTGGTGCCACTAGCTTGGGCTAATAAGGAATATCTTCTAAGAAATTCCGGAGCCATTGTTCTTCTTCACCGGCTTTATCCAATGCGAAAAATTCAGATTCCATTGTAGAGTGAGCAATACAAGTTTGTTTGGATGATTTCCAAGAGACTGCTCCTCCACAGATAGTAAATACATATCCACTTGTGGATTTGACTTCATTCGATCCGGTGATCCAATCTGCATCACTATATCCTTCAAGTACCGCAGGATATTTATTATAATGCAAAGCATAATCTTGAGTGTATTTAAGATACCCCAAACTATGTTCATTGTCATCCAGTGAGTTTTGTTGGGATTACATGTGTACCAACTCAATTTACTGATAGTACATGCTATGTTTCATCGTGTACAGTTCATTATATACATTAAACATCCCAATACTCTTAAGTACTCCAATTGCGAGTCACTTTCACCTTCATTCTTTCGAAGTGCAAAGCTCGCATCCAATGGAGTCTTGGCAATACCGAATTCCATATACTTGAACTTTTCAAGTACCTTTTTGATATAATGAGACTGTGACAATGCCAGCCCTTGTGGAGTTCGATGGATTCTCATACCTAAGATTATAGCTACAACTCCAAGGTCTTTCATATCAAACTTGATCTTAAGCATTTGTTTTGTTGCATTTATGTCAGAAATGTCTCTATTGATGATCAACATATCATCTACATATAAACATACAATGACTTGGTGATTTGGAGTGTCTTTAATATAAACATATTTATCACATTCATTTATTTTGAATCTGTTTGCCAACATGGTTTGGTCAAACTTCGCATGCCATTGTTTTGGTGCTTACTTTAGTCCATATAATGACTTAATAAGTTTACACACCTAGTTTTCCTTTCCTGGAACCACAAAACCCTCAGGTTGTTCCATGTATATTTCTTCCTCCAATTCTCTATTTAGGAAAGCGGTTTTCACATCTATTTGATAGATTTGAAGATTATATACTGCCGCTAAGGCAATTAACATTTGAATCGATGTTATCCTATTACTGGCGAGTATGTATCAAAGTAATCAAGGACTTCTTTTTGTTTGAATCCCTTTACTACAAGTCTTGCCTTGTATTTGTCAATAGTGCCATCCGCTTTCATATTCCTTTTGAAAATCCATTTAGAACCTAAAGGTTTATATCCGGGAGGAAGATCAACTAATTCCCATGTATGGTTGATTAAGATTGAATCAACCTCACTATTGACTGCCTCTTTCCAAAAGGATGAACCGAAGATGTCATCGCTTCCCTAAATGCTTGAGGCTCATTTTCTAACAGAAATGTTACAAAATCCGATCCACATGAAGTAGAAGTTCTTTGACGTATATTACATCTTTGATTTTCTTCATTATGTATATTCTCACTTGGTTCATCTAGAGGTCATTTAGATCCTCCACTAGACTGTTCATGTCTAATTTTATACAGGTAAATGTTTTTAAAGAATTCATCATTGTCTGATTCAATTACCATATTTTCATTAATATCCAGAAGTTTGGATTTATGAATAAAAAATTGACATTCTTTACTACTTTTAGCATATCCTATGAACACAAAGTCCACCGTTTTAGGTCGTATCTTAACCCTTTTAGGCATAGGAATTTGGACCTTTGCTAGACACCCCCACACTTTGAAATATTTCAAGTTGGGTTTCCTTCCTTTCCATTTTTCATAAGGAATTGATTGTGTCTTACTATGGAGAACTCTGTTGAGTATATGATTGGTTGTAAGGTTAGCCTCCCCTATAAGTTTTGTGGTAAACCGAAACTTATAAGCAAGGCATTAATCATTTCCTTCAAAGTTTGGTTTTTCGTTTCCACAATTCCGTTAGATTAAGGTGAATACGGGGTCGTAGTTTGATGGACGATTCCATTCTCTTCACATATTTCGGCGAAGGGAGATTCATATTCTTCACCCCTATCACTTCTATCATTTTTATCTTTTATCTAACTGATTTTCATCTTCAGTTTTATATTGCCTAAACGCATCTATTGCTTCATCCTTACTATTTAGCAAATAGACATAACAATATCTAGTGCAATCGTCAATAAAAGTTAATAAATACTTTTTCCCACCACGTGATGTTGTTGACTTCATATCACAAATGTCTGTGTGTACTAAGTCTAAAGGATTAGAATTCCTTTCACCGAACTTATAAGGATGCTTTGCATACTTTGATTCTACACACGTTTGACACTTTGATTTATTGCACTCAAATTTTGGCAAAACTTCTAAGTAAATCAGTTTTCATAACGTTTTATAATTAACATGGCCTAAACGTTCATGCCAAAAATAATAAGACTCAAGCAAATAAGAACAATTTGAACTTTTATTTATTTCAACAGTCATTACATTCATCTTATAAAGGCCCTCGGTGAGATAGCCTTTTCCTACATACATTTCTCCTTTGCTAATTATAATTTTTCTAGAAATGGTTACACATTTGAATCCGTTCTTATCTAGAAGTGAAACATAAATTAAGTTTCTACATTATTCTGGAACATACAAGACATTGTTAAGTGTCAAGACCTTTCCCGAAGTCATTTTCAAGCACACTTTCCTTGTTCCTTCCACCTTAGCAGTAGCGGAGTAGCCATGTAGATCATTTCTTCTACTTGAGCAGGATCATATGATGAAAACAACACTTTGTTGGCACATACATGGCGGGTGGCACCAGAATCCATCTACCATTCACGAGGATTCCCCACCAAGTTTCATTCTGAGAACATAGCACACAAATCATCACATTCTTTGTTGGATTCAATCATATTTTCATGACCCTTTTTCTTTCCTTTCTTCGGGGCACGAAAATACGTGGACTTGTGGACAATCTTGCCACAATTGAAGAATTTTCCCTTGAATTTCTTCTTGGGTTGATTGCTTCCTTATTCAACTTTCTACCTTTTCTTATAATTGTTTTAATCATCTTCTATAATATGTGCTCCATTAATTGTAGAATCCCCTTTTGGCCTTCTCTCGGCAGCCTTATTATCCTCTTCAATATGTAGTCGGACAATAAGATCTTCAAAAATTATCTCTTTGCATTTATACTTCAAGTAGTTTTTGGAGTCTTTCCACAAAGGTGGTAGCTTCTCAACTATCGCTGCTACTTGAAATGCATCATTCACAATCAAACCTACAAAACAGTTTATGTGAGTATTAAGAACCTTTTTAATTTGTTCAACTAAGGTACTTTTCAAAGATATACCTTCTGCTAGGAGATCATGTATGATGACTTGTAACTCCTGCACTTGAGAGACAACCGATTTTTTATCTATCATTTTAAAGTCCAGGAACCGTGCAACAAGGAATTTCTTAATTCCTGCATCCTCTATTTTATATTTTCGTTCAAGTCCCCCCCCCCCCACAATTCCTTTGATGTCTTAGTTCCACTGTTAACATTGTAGAGGTCGTCTTGGAGACCACTCAAAATATAATTCTGCAAAGGAAATCTGAATATTTCCAAGCTTCTACAATTGCGAAACACTCTTTGTCCAAGGTTTCCTCGGGATCCTCAGGAGCTTCTTCGCTAGTGAACCATTGCAGACAGAAAGTTGTGAGGTAAAAGAATATCTTTTGCTGCCATCGTTAAAGTCAATACCCGTAAATTTTTCAGGCTTCTCCGCCGGTGCCATTGTAGGCGGAGCATTTGTACGACCTGATGTGGCAATATTAGTTGCCCCCACAGATGTTGCCGCATCTTGCATTTGACTATCGCTTGCAATTTTTTCTGTCACCATAAGACAAAAAAATACTTGGTATTTTCAGAATACTACTTATAAAGTTAAGCAACTTTAAACTTTTCTTCTTCTTTCTATTTGACAATGAAGTTTTTATGACTTCCAATTGTCAACCGAATGATCCTTAACATGTAATGAAGTTTTTATGACTTCAAATGACTAGTTAAGTTCAGGCGGAGTAGAAAGTTAAAACTTTAATCTCCAATAACAAGCTATACAGATTCTGAAACTTATTTCCTTAAGATTGTTATTTTCTTCTACGGGTACGCAGAATCTGTATATACAAAACAACAACTTCAACTAGAGTTCAAGTATAAACAAGAACACAATGAAGTATATCAAATACCCTCAACACAAGACCAAAATGACCTTTCCAAGAGGTGTATTTTATTTTTTCAGAAAATAGATGAAACAAAAATGAATAAGGCTAAGTCATCCGAATTCACTGACTTTCCTTAAGGAAATAATTCCCCTCACTGTACCCGAGGTTGCGGAATTTTTCTCCCAGGATAAAATGGTCTTCAATCCAAATATAGAGGTACCTCAAATATTTGAACTCATCGAACACACTCAACAGTTTGAATGATCACACAAAATTTTTGAAGAGAAAAAGAGTATTTTTTATTATGAAATTTCTCGTATCAAAACCTGCGGAAGAAAGTAGGGTTTTATAGACATAACATGACTCTTCTCCTCTTCTGAAAAGAGGCAATGGTTCATGTCAAAGGTTACACATGTTCTGTAAATTCATGTCTGTTCATCCAAAGATTGCATCTTTTCCTGAACAGTCATCTCTCTCCATGAATCAGTGTGTCCTTTTGCTAAAGGATTGAGGCCTTCTGAAACAACACAACGGTTGCATTTTTGTAGATTCGGATCATCAAATAAAATTTGTCCAAAAATATATATCTCATTTTCCAATGCCGAAGTTGAAGCAGAGTGAGCGACAATGACGACGGCGCGAAGCATATCTTATTCCTTGCCTCACTTATCCATGTGGGAGTGTGTTTCACAATATAAACACTTTAAATCTTCTTTCTTCCACCAATGTGGGAGAATTTAGTAAGCTTTCCTATTTTTGAGTACACTTTTCATATTGGTGTGATCTCAATTTTTCTCTTCCACTTGGTTTTCTCCATTTTCCATTCACACCTCTCATTTACTATGAACCCAACAGTTTGTTGGATAAAATTAGTTAAAGAGAGTAACTAATTTGGAGATTAACATTTAATTTTAACTCCTTCATAATAGTACAATCATCGGATATAAATAAGAAACTTTTAGTTCGTGCAACATTATCAAAAAGTGAAAAAAAGAAAACAGAATTTTGTACATGTAATTACAAGTAACATCAATTGCTTTTAGTTAAATCAAAAATAAATTCCTTATATCTTTAATCTGTCTAGAAATATTATATTATTCACATCAAAATATCTACTTTTACTAAATGAAAAGTTTATTACATGCCTTGTCTAGGTAATATGGTACCTAAGCTGGCAATCATTTTCATAGGAAGGTAAAACTGAAAACGGGTATATAATATATATACCACCATTATTTATTCACATCAAATCATTGTAATAGAAATTAAATAATTGCATACTTTAAATCAGTGTTTTAAAAGGCGGTGGTGTAGGAGACATTGCATTTTACTTAGTAGGGGGTGAGCTGAAAGACTCGAGGCATGGGTCTTAAGCTTTATGTATTTTAAATTTTTTAATTAATAATATAGTACTACAATATAATAAGACAAAATATTACTAAAAAACACATTAATTGATTAAAAGGTTATGGAAAATAAAACTTCTAAATGCAACGATACAAAAGCTAGTATGAGAAACAAATTAACTCTAGCATCTTAATATTCAAACAATAAAAGAATCACAACTTCTTAAAAGATATGACCATGCAATTTACCTCTCTAAAAAAATAATCAATAACCAATTAGTATTACAATTAAAATATCACTGCATGAATGAAAGTAAAGTACTTTTAAACAATAAAATAATAAAATATGATAATTTTGAAAATTATAAATAAAAAATTAAAAAGAATAAAATAAAAAACATTAATAACAATTACACGTGAAGATGTAAAATCCGGGTATGTGTTTTAAAAGAAATGTAAGTGATATTCACTCTCACAATATTCTCAAATAGTAAATAAGCAATAAAAGTTATAGATTTTGAGTCCTTTTACCATTGAGTTGCAGACTATACTTTGTTTAGGAGGTGCAGTGCTAGTTCTTCATACCTAAAACAATAATTTGATGCTACATGCACAGTGTATTTTTTTGGCCGAGGGGGTTCGGATGAACCCTCTGGGCTCCATGTAGATCTGACCCTGATTGTAGACTATAAGCTTAAACTTCAGATGTGGGTAATGGTAAAAAGGATAGTAGTTTAAGATTAGTGATGTATGTTTTATGGGAATGAATTAGTATGCTTAGTATGGGGTGTGAAATAGCTTAGGTTGGCAACTTGTGAAAAAAGGAGAAGATAATTATTATATTTATGTACATGAGGACTAGTGTTAAAATGATGAATTGTGGTTGAGTCATTAAGTGTATAAGAGCGTGAGTATATAAGAATAAGTTAAACCCGGAGGTAGTATGTTGATAGATAAAGTGTGGTGTGTATGAGTGTCACGTGTACCTAGATTTCATTCTCGAATCTCGTAATACGGAGAATACTAAGGAGTTATTGTGTGATGTTCTTTAGAGATGAATGGAGGAACTATAAGTAGACAGTATGTTCCTTTGGTATAGTCTTAATGATTTTATTATGATGTAAGTTATGTGATTAACGGTCTAATGTTAGAATGTAAAGCAGTGGAGAGTGGATTTTTATGTGATAAGGCATGAGGATGGGTATGCTCATGAGACTGGGAGTTGTAGGTTGATTGCTACAGAGGATGGTGAAAATTAAGAGTAGCGTTCTTGGAAAGCAATGCCTTTAGAGTATAGTTAAAAAGGGGAAGTTTATCATGTATGTGTATGGTGATATCCCATTGTGTTGAGTGTTGTTCTTGTAAGATTTAATGAGAAGATATGTCCTTAAGTTTAGGATTGTGACTTTGATCTAAGGGGGAGATGATGAATTAAATAGTTCCCGTATTTTCTTGTGGTGTCAAGTTTCAAGTAAGAATCATGATAAAATCAATTCCTATGCAAGCAAGCCCCTCCTACTCCAATTTAAGAGGTCATTCTACCAAAGTATTATGTATTCAAGTCTTGCCTATATCTAAGGTTTGAGATCTCTATGTAACTCATGTCATGTTCCGACCTCCAAACAAGAAGCAATAATGTCCCTCGGTAATTTAATATTTCAGATATTCAAGCACTATGTTATGTTGCTCATGATCGATAAAAATTCATGTCTCACAAAATGCTTGGTTCTAATAAAATATGCTTTCTAAATGTTAGTGATTCATTTTATGTCGGGATTACCCAAAATGATAAAGTTATGTGAACTCATGACTATTTCAGATCTGAAAATGGGAATCGATAGCTTCGAGTAGAAGTCCTTGTCTCAATTGTTGACTTCATGAATCCTAAACTTATGTTATATGACTCATGATGTAAGCACTTATGTTTCTCTCTATGGTTTGTCCTAAGGACTCATGCTATGTTGTGTTTATGCCAGAGTGTCTCTCTACTTATGATCAAGACACTTGACATATAAAGTACTTTGTGATTATATCGTATCATTACCTCATGTCCCTCTTTGAGTAGTGTAATAAGTATAAGTTATAGTCTAATAGTGTTACTCCCATTCATGATGCTTATGCTCGGGTTCCTCAATGACCGTCCGTATATTTGTGTGATGGTGGTTGTGAAAGTTTAGTAATGTATTAAGTAAGGGAGAAAATGTTCTTCAATGTGAAAATTTTGTTGTAATTTATTGAGCTAAGGTTATAGGTGAAGGGGAAAAGAAGGATATGAACTTTCGTTAAGTGAAATAGTTAGAAAGGAGATATGTGGTAAAAAATCTTGGTAATTGTGATAGAATTTTCCGGTCCTAGTGGGGAGATCCATGAAGAGGATGTAGTAATGATAGGCTTGAATATTATGATTGATGAAAACTCAAACCAAAGTGCTATGTGGTTAGTACTCCCTGAATTAAGACCCGAGGGTGTTTGATGGTAGTGATAAGGTGAAGTAATATCCTTAAAGAGATTTAGGTTATGAGTTCCCATAGCTTAAGCTAGCTCCTTTTTTCTCTGAGTTAGGCTTCAACATAGGAGTATTACGTGGCGGGACTCAAACTCTTGTGGTTAGAAGTGTTATGGGATAATTTTAAGTTGGAAATAATGGAGTATGTTATTTTTTGTTTGGGCCATAGATGAGTAGTGTTTCTAGGTGTAACATCTATTCTTTGTATCTTGTAAAGTAGAGAATGTTTCTATTCCTATCTCCTGCAAAATCTCATTTCATAGTTGTACCAATGAAAATCAAGACCTATGGTCACCAAATAAACTCACATCATATGTCGTGATGATTACGATCCCAAGATATCATGTGCAAGGTCATCGCTATGTCAATTCTTATATATCACGCTTCGTGCTTACACGTTTTAATAGGGGTTATCATGAAGCTCTTTTGATTTCTTTGCATATATTTTTGAGGATAAATGTTCAATGTGAGGTTACTTTCATTATATCATACTTTTAGAGCTTGAACAAGTCACTACCTATCATTCGAGGATGAATGATCCCAAGGGGGAAATAATGTAATACCCGCACCTTTGGGCTAGAATTTAAATCGTCGTTCCTACACGTATAGACCAGAAACCAATGAATCCTTGTTAATATATGTGTGATTATCAATCCTATAGTGTTTGAATACCTTTGAGTATGAATTTAGGTCACAAAAATCCCCTAACACAAAGTCAAGTTGAAAACTTTTCCTATTGGTTGATTTTTAGTTGACGATTTTGCATGGGTCAACTTCCAGTGACTGTTTCTCATAGTATATAATGATTCATATGGCCTACTATATATCAAGTTAAGTGCATTCGAGTCTTCTTTCAACGCCTCCGACCGTTTATCAATCTGAGTCCGGAGTAAGAGGTTATGAGTGTTTGAATAAGGCATCGTACAGGCTGTATGATTGTGACACCCTATAGTCGTAACACTCATTTGATGCTTCTAAAATGATCTGTAGGACCACATTAGTGATGATAGATCATGTATTGATATTTTGGGGGGTGTTGGGGTGTTTAAGGACCTCAAAACAATGTAGGCGCCGCAAACTATAGCTTAGGTGATGGCTTGACATCGCCTTACCATCACCAACGCTCACTGGAAAAGGTTGGCAATAAGGCTGGTAATGCAAATCCTAATGTTTTCCATGGACTTGGTGCCACAAACTTCAGTGTTTTCCATGGATATGGAGCCGCAAACCCTATGGCTAAGTGGTGCAAAAACATTATTTTTGAGTATTTCACGGGAAACATTATCTTTTGTCACCTAATAACCATCCCTAAACATATTAACACATATTTAAGTCCCTAAAACACGTTTTAACCCTAGAAAATCATTAGTTAATCATCTAAAACACAAGAGGAGAAAAACAACTTAGGGTTTGAGCAATCAAGCTTAGAGGTTTAATCTTTTCGCAAATTCTTCATCATTAAGGTATGTGGGTTTTTCTAAACTACATGGGTATGATGAAATCATTTTTATAATGTTTTGAACGTTGAGAAATAATGTATTTATGAAGGGTTTTGAATTACATTAAAAAGTATGCTTTGTG
Organism: Capsicum pubescens; assembly: GCA_030864215.1. Taxonomy (NCBI): domain Eukaryota; kingdom Viridiplantae; phylum Streptophyta; class Magnoliopsida; order Solanales; family Solanaceae; genus Capsicum; species Capsicum pubescens. Next base: position 325,284,169 of record CM061544.1, on the reverse strand, counting down.
AACTCTTTCAATGAGATAATGTTTTGGTCTTGAGGCCTTCCCCTAAATTTGATTTGTACTCATATATAAGTATGTATGCTTTTTGATTTTGAATGTTGAATTGAGAGCATAAACATTTATAATCCCTCTCTTTTTATAAAACCTCTTGTTTTCATATGCCATGAATTATTCAATTGCATATCAATTGCTTATTGAGAAGCATGAATACAAATATATTTACTATCGTTTAAGACTTGGTTTTGGTTATGAACTTAAGAGAGGATGTTTCTTGTTAATATAGATGAATAGTGATGATTTAAAGAGTTTCATGCTTTGCTACAAGTAATGGACCACCACATGTTTTAAGAGTTGAAAGAGAGAGTCTTTGCATAAGTTTCATGTAATTAGATATACAAATCCTCCTGTACTGTTTGAATGACTTGGTGGTCTAAACATTGTTTTGAATGAAAGTACTGTAACATGATATGTTATGTCTTAGAGATATGACTTGCATGTTTTGGTATGACGATACCAAACAAATGAATGTCATAACAGAGTAAGATTTTCAAATTTTGATTTCAAAGAATGGATGTCTTAAAGAGTTAAAAATGGATTTAAAGAGAGTTAGGTGGTTATCCGAAGAAGGAATTTGAGTGGAAATGCTCATTGTTGGAAATCGTGTTTTGTCGATGGGGGTTTATTATGTCCCCAAGAGGGACCATACGCTGGCTTTGTGCCCCTTAGCGTATTAGAGATAGAGACTCTAACCCTTGGGACAAACTTGTGCTAGAGGCTTGACCGCCTAGTTAAGGGTGTATTCCTTATAGACCGTGGGATTGTAGAGATATAGGGTGTACCACCTAGCTCAAAAGTAAGATAAAGAGTAAGTCATGGTTTCAAGAAATGTTTTAAATTCGTTTATGTATGCCCATGCATTTTCATATATTGTATGTAAAATATTTCATAAATTTCTCTCACTTATGTTATATAAAAGTATGTTATTTTGGATTAATCTACGTACCACTACATCTGTATTGACCCTCTATATTTCAGGTTCTGAGGCCCAGTCTAGCGGTCTTGCTAAATAGTAGATTGTTGTCGGACATTCAAAGTTGGTGAGCCTCCCTTACTTTGGAAGGCGTCTTGTTCACTTGTGTTAATCTCATTTGGTTTTGGTTTATAGTCCAACCGGGGGCCTTGTCCCGATCTTCAAACAAATATTTTTTTCCTTTAGTTAGTAGAGATTTCGCAGATAGGTGTTAGATGGATTTGAGTCTTGTTGAACTTATGTTGTGTTGTTTTCTTAATATAATCAGATGACCATATTTTCGTTTTGTTATCTTTTCTGTATTTCCTAATAAATATATGAATGGTGTGTATGATTGCCAGTTAGCTCTCGGGCCTTCACGATTTGAAATGCCCGTGTCGATCTGGGCCTCAGTTCGGGTCGTGTCATACACACAAAAAAAATATGTTTTCAGTCTACTCAATTCGCATATTTTAAAAAAAAATACAACTGTTTTGGATACTTAAAATAAAAAAAATCATAAATTCTTTTTCATATTTCTGTCACGTAATTTTAGTTTAATAGATAATGAATTAAATTAATTTAATGGACGCCAATTGTGGATCTTTCTTAAAGTCATAATAAATGTTAATTTTTACTCGACTTCCAAACGACTTGATTTTCAGTTAGATCAAAAACCAAGATTAAAATGGATTGTTATTTATGTTGTTCTAATCATTTTCTCTCTTATAATTTGTTCCTTAAAAAAATTCTTTCTTGGTAATCTTGTAAATCTAATACTTACTAGTCATATCATCTTGCAGAATTTTTTAGGCAATATGGGTTGACTGGAAAAAATGAATTAATAATAACAATAATTCACTTGCCTTTTTTTTATGTTGATTTTTTTATTAAGAATATTATGTTTTTGGTAGGTTGTTAAGATTGATAAATACAACTTTGACTTACGAGAAAATCTAATGTAAATCAATGTATATAGAATGTTATTTATAAAATTTCCAAATATTATCTTTGTAAAAGCATATCATACTAACTATAAAAACCCTTCTTTTCTTCTTTAAGTTTTCACCCTTTAGTTTCTTTCTGTGACACAACTTGAAAGCTAGAAATTTTCAAGTACAACTTCTTGCTCTCTCTTCTCTTCTTTCGTCTAAAGCCAACTCCATTGACTATATCTGGTTGTATCAAGGAAGATCATACTATTGGTCGAGTTCATTTCCAAACACACTTGTAGTCTAGTCCTCTGGACATCATGCAAGGATAGTATTGAAATTTTAGTAAGAATGAAATGCCATATTATCCTCGCATGATGCCCAAGAGGACTAGATAGTAGGCTAACAAATAAATTCGGACAAATTTCTTCCTTGATACAACCAGGTAGAGTTGGTGCTGTTGGAGTTAAAGGATAAAAGTTAGTTGTTAGAGTCAACGAATAGTTGGGTAATGTGGATATTCTCCAACTCATTATGCAGGCCCAAACTAATGATGCACATGAAATTGCATGCTATAGACCCAAATATGGGTAGCTTTAGAAATTTGACCCTAAATAAGAATAGTTTTCCTTACTTTTTAATATACTAAAAGTGTCATTTTGCCCCTCTACACCTCAAATATATTTTTAATCTTTCCATACTCGTTTATCTATCAAATTTTAGTTTTTATTATTTTCACTTTTTTGTTTTTCCTTTACTTTTATAATTCTACTTTTTTTTTACTTTTTTATTTTTTCCTTTAGATTTATTATTCAGTTTTTTATTATATTCAATTTTTATTTTTTCCTTTAACTTTATTTTCATGTTTTAATTTATTTGTCTCAACCTTTATTTTTTTTCTTTTTCATTATTCTCAACCATTATCTATTTCTTCATTTTTTTTTATTTATTTATTTGTCTTTAACCTTTATTTAGAGTTTTTTTATTTCTCTTTTTTTCCCCAGATTTTTCTCAGATATTCATTCTCTTGGTTTATCTTTTTTCCTCATTTCTCAAATATTCATTATCTTTTTCCTCTTTCTCTTCATCTGATTTCAATCAAATAGACTCACGATATTGATCATCAACTATTGGATCACGACTTGGTTCACATTGGAGATTATCCTCATTTCTCCTCTTTCTCTTGATCCTCTGTTACATCATGGTATAAGAGCTATTGACTATTGATATGGTCTAAGTTAAGATAATTGAGGAGAAAAATTAAGAAAGCTTGTAGGAGTAACAGTGGTGGTGGTGATAGATAATGAATTGCCCAAGAAATTGAGTCATAATCATCAATTGTATCTGAATGCATCATATCTGCCTGGAGTTATGTTGATTTTTATTCAATTAGCGAGATCTAAAAACTATTGTTTTGATTGAATCGATGAGAATTGCCATACTTGGAAGAAACAAGTTGGGATTCATCAATGGCACGTGTAGGAAAGAAAGCTTCGACCCACAGATCTCTAATTTCTCAAAGACGTGCTGCTTGAATGTTTAATGTTTGGATCTTGTGCTGTGGATTTGAATGAGCGGTTTTATTCACTTGCAACTTGTGGTCGACCTTTGAATGACACGGTATTATCACTTTGTATCCTAATCTATTTTTGTAATGTGCTTTTGACTTGTCCCTTGTTTTGTTCCTCCATTTCTTCTAGTAGGTCAAACATGCTGACAGTATTTCTTGTTTGGTTGTTTGTAATGGTTATATTTATTCTGGTTCTTTGGATACAAGCTTAAAAAAAAATTATGTGTATTTTGTAGACGATGAACGTCTTGGTAAATATTCAGCTTCTGCTAATGTTGATCAGTAGTTTTTTTCGGGTTTCTTAAGAAGTGCTAAAGTTTGTTGGTTTGGATTTTTATTGTTTGTTTGCTTGTTTTTCATGGAAGTTTAATGTCTTATCCTTTATTCTTGCCTTTTTCTTCATTAGTAGAGCTAGGGGAAGAGTAAAGTAGAGGTTGTGCATTGGAGAAAATTCATGTCATATTATAAGGTCAAAAACTATTTTTATGTGTATATTGTAGATGATGAATAACCTTCATGAATATCCAACTTCCACTAATACTGGTCAGTAGTTTGGATTGGCTAATATCTACCTTCTACCTTTGTAACTTTGGTGTAAAGTTGTAACTTTTCTATTCACTAGTAGAGGCAGATGTATAGTTAGAGGGGCGAAAGGGGGTAATTTGGACCAACAACAACATACCAAGTGTAATTCTACAAGCCACAAGTGTGGTCTTGGAGGATTGAGTGTATGTACCTCTACATTGTGCAGGTAGAAGGGGTCAGTTGGGCCACCTTTGTCAAAAAATCATATTGTATATGTATATACAAGGTTAAAAATTCTCTTTGTTATGTATACACTAAAGATGATGAAAATTTGGCCTCCACCCCTTTAAGGATGTTGTTTCAGTAGTTGATTAGCTAAATATCTAGCTGCTACTTTATAACTTTGGTGTAAAGCTATAAACTTTTCTATATGTTCAATTCTTCGAGTTCTATTTCCTCTTTCTTATTCTATGCTGTAGTCAGACTTTTCCTTTTAAATCGTTCAGTTGGTGATACAAGAGTTATAAGGACAACACGAAACACACTTCAAAATCAGTCCACAAGATCAAAGATCCGAGTATCCTTTTGAAGACCACACTCGGATTCAACAAACAACAATAAGAACACAATGTATTGATGTGTTTACCACCTAAAAACAGCTAACAACAACAAAATGAAGAACAACAACAATGAAACAAGAACAACAAGTCACAGATTTGAATTAAAAGAACACAAATAAATGATTACAACATAAAAAAAATGGATATATAGTTAGACCTTGGTTGGTATAATTTTAAGAAACCAAGAATATGGTAATCTTGGACCCTTAAAACTACACACAATGGTTAACCTAACTCCTACGTTGACACAAGAGGAACTTTACCTACTCTAAACACCAACGTCTCAAGCCAACATTGCAACACAAGTGATATCCACACTTGTTGCCCTCATTTCGATGTGGTGGCTATTCCAAGCCCTATAACTAAAGGTGTTTCATGTTTCAAGTCTTACATCAATGAACAACTAAAGAGAAAAAGACCTAAAATATTCTATTTATATTCTATTATAAGACAAGGCAAAATGACAACAAAGCCTTTAAAAGGCTGGATGGCCATGGAGTGCATTTAGACCCAATGAAGTGACCAAAATACCATTAATGAAGATAACCAAATCATGACCCATTAAGAGTTGTCAAAAACCGTGAGTCCTCAAGTCTTTGATGCTCTAAGAAATCATCCACACACGGCCTTGCTTGTGCTCAAAATGAGTCTTCCTTGCATATTCTTGTGCCCTCGGGGTGACCAAGTATTGAGCCTTTAAATGATGACCTCCAATCATATCTTCAAAAATTAAGGTGGCCATCTGACTTGTATCAGCCGGGTAAATATATGTATAGAGTTGGCTACCCTAAAATATCAAAGAAATTTTGGAAAAGGTTGAATGTTGACTTAGGCAAGGTGTCTATAAATCACGAGTAAGTAAAAGAGAGTGAATTTTTCCTTTGAAACTGAATAAACTGTCTAGAAATTCTTTGATGTGGTTTATTGCAAAGTAAATAGTGGAATTAAACTTATAGTAAAGGAATGATGCATTAATTATGTACCCAAGCAAAGGTATTTGAATAGTTGAAAGAGTAAGAGAAAAAGGTACATGATTCTTCTTATACCTGGAATGCACAATTACAAAAGTTAAGCCACTTTACGTATCATGGGTCTACAATTGTATCAATAACCACCCATATTATAATAGGGCTTATAGTGGGATAGGTTAGAAGAGAAGCATTGTTGTGCACAGTTTGAGTTGTACCTATGTCTGCTCTGATCGGCTTTTTAAAGTATTCTTCCTTTCTTTTACAGCTAAAATACATCCGGTGGTAAAAAATCAACATCTATTTCTTTGCACACTCTTGATCGGCAAATCTTTAGCAATGGAGGTTTGTGTACCAATACTTATTTGGCAATAGTTATCCTTTTATTACCCCTATCGGCTTATTTATTACTTTTCTCCTATATATTACTTTTCTCCTTTTTTGTTGTAGTCTCTTCCTATATTCTTGGACAAACTTGTACCATCGTGGGCTGTAATACTGGTATATGTTAAAATGATTCTCATGTTCAGAGAGGTGGTCTATTATATTCATCAACTTAACCTTTCATCTTGTTAGCTATGGAATTTGCTCAGCTCTTGTCCTCTAACTAGGTTCGTCGGTTTTACATTTGTAGATAATTCATCGATCAATCTATAATCGCTATGGATTGATAGTTAGATCCACTATAGCACCCTTTTTTCGGCTTTTTCTCTGGTTATTCTTCCCCATTGCTTATCCAGTTAGTAAGGTATAAAGCACAACAATCACATTCTATAATTTACTCATGTAGAGTTGTTAAGTTTTCATGTTTTGCTACCAGAGAGACAAAGAGAGATATTTCACCAGCTGTGTGTTCGGATTCCACCTTGTACTTTCAATCCGAGTTAAAAGATAGGGTTTAAGAAATAAAACTACATGAACCCATGATCTGTACTCATATACGCTATGGTGGTTAATCTGTATGCTTTGTTCCTTTTCTGTAGCTTGGAAAGAAATGGAAAGAATGCAACATAAAGTTGAATGAAGGAGTTCCTTGGTTATGTTCTCCCTCCGTTTGGATTTACTTGTCACATTTTGATGTGGCACAACTATTAAAAAAAACAATGATTGGTATAGTGACTTTACAATATTACCACTATCAATTGATGTTTAGTAATAGGTATTGGAAATGATTACGAGAATAAGTAATTAATGCTATGGGTAAAACATGAAATTTTTTATTTTGTTTTTTCTTGATTTGTCAAAAATGATGAGTAAAAATGAAAATCAAATTAGGAAAATAGTGACAAATAAATCTGAACGGAAGGAAAAAATTAGTAATAATATCATAGTTACTCCATTTTTCTATCTCTATTTTTTTTTGTTATTACTATAAATGAGAAACTTCTCATGCTAATAACTTGATATGTAAAATATCCATCAGTTTCTTTATTAAGATACATGGATATTCATCTTTAGAATTGGGAAAAAAAGCCAAAACCTCATGCAGTAATTTGAGAGAATTTCTCAGTGCTACTTTCTGTTGTTAAGGATCTTATATTTTTCCTGATAAAGAAAAGGGATATTAACTTCATCCTTGGTTTTTCTTTTAGGTCTTGGATTGGATGTTAGGTAAGGGGCACGTTGCCCTTCTACGGAGAGCTGAACTAAAAACGTTTGTGGATTTCCATGGCAATGAGGTAATCTATTCAGTATTTCCCAATTTTTAATGCTAATCTAAGAAAGTGTAAATATATCTCTGGACATGCAATATTTTGCATGTATGCATGAACACAATCCGGTTACACGACCAAGTTCATCTCACAAAGATTAGGTGTTATAGCTAGTTGAACCTCATTTTCAATTCACTATGTTCCTTTAAATGTATGCCTCAACTTGTTTGCTTCTTATTGCTATGACAGGCTAGAAAAGAAGGGGATTTGACACTTGATGAAATATCAATAATTGTTGGAGCACTTGAGTTGACGGAAAAAATTGCAAAAGATGCAATGACTCCAATATCAAAGGCTTTTTCTCTTGATCTGGACGGAACACTTAACTTGTGGGTTTATAAGTTGTTGTTCAATTTTATTCAAGTTTTCACAAACTTTTTATTTGCAGTTTATGTTCCACGAGAAAAATCTGAACTTGGACACTGGATTTTGGGAGTTTTTGACTTTAATGATTGGTGCATATATGTATTCGACTTCAACCGTACTAGGCGCAGTGATAAAGTTGTTCAAAAAGTGATGTTACCTTACCAAACATTGATACCGCATTTTTTGAAAAAGGTCAATTTCTATCTTGGGAAGGGCATTGAAAAATCTGGAAATGACACTTTGCCGATAAAAATGGTTGATCAGCTGCCACAACAAATTCAATGGTATCTTATTGCATTTATTTTTTAAATGTTCATTTCACTTATTTTTTGTTGTTTTCCATATATTCACATAATATATTTCTTTTGTATCATAGTGATTGTGGAGCATTTATTTGTGCGTTTGCTGAATATGTCATTCATGGTAAAGATATTACTTAATAGATTGACATTGGTTATGTTCTCATGAGGTATGGAGATTTATTGTGGGATTATGAAAAGAGAAAACTAGAAGATGGTATAAAAGATAACACTATAGAAAAAGTTGGCAGATTATTTGGAAAGAAAAAAAGGAAGAGGACGGACCAGGAGCAGTAGTTTAGTTTTGTAGTTATTGAAAATCACTGTACAAGAAGGAGTTTTAGCTATTTTTATGAGATTATGTAAATTTTAAACAGTCTTTTCAAATTGAATCGGCTATTTTTTATGTGATAACGTAAAGTATACAATGTAGAATCGCTACTGATTCATTTGTTTATATCTTTGTATATTTATGTGTGGCAAGTCTTTCCCTTGAGGCAAGAGTTATTGAGTATCTTCTAAATTAGTAAACAATGTGACAGGGCCAATTCATTCCCATGAGGTATAACTTGTTCCTATGGGGGCTGTCTTATCATTAATTATGCACGACTGCTACATGAGTATTTTTATCATTGTGAACTTTTCAATCACATTTGTCCTCGATTAAATGCCACAAAATAAGAAAAAATTTAGACCATGTAATTTAAGGGTCATCTACTCTTCCTTAGTAGTTGGTTCTCCACTTTTATTTATTTGGTTAGATGTTTGGTTTTGTTGATTGATATCATCTTTTTTTCTACTCGCAATTGAATACTCCTCCATGTTTTTCTTTTTGTAATTTTTAATATTTATTGCTTTTGTTCTTGGCTTATAGTATTTTAGTTTTTGGTCTAGAAGATTGATTCTCATATGGTTGTAAAATTGTAATATTCCTATAAACTTATTTTGTATGGTAGAGGAAGAATGTTCTTTGAAAAATTGCGAGTTGAACCACCTTAGATGTGTAAGTCTTGCCTCTAGGGCAAGAGTTATAGATCATCTGTCAAATCATTATAGACTATGCTAGTGTCAACTCTTGCCCATGGGGAATAACTTGTTACTTTGGGGTCAAAAAATCTTGCCTCTTGGTCAAGACTTATAAATTATCTACCAATTCATTAAACATTAATCTAGTATCAACGCTTGGACATGGGCATAACTTGTTCATTTGTTGTATTAATTTTTGCCTCTAGGGAACGAGCTGTAGATCATCTGCCAATTTATTACACACCAAACTAGTGTCAACTCTTGCCCATAGGGAATAACTTGATTCTTTGGGGCTTATGTCTTGCCTCTAGGGAAAGTGTTGTAGATCATCTGTCGAATCATTGCAGAATAAGCTAGTGTCAACTCTCGTCCATGGGGAATAACTTGTTCCTTTGGGGTCTAAAAATCTTTCCTCTTAGGAAAGACTTATAAACTATCTACCAAATCTTTACACACTAATCTAGTATCAACGCTTGGCCATGGGGCATAACTTGTCCGTTTGTTGTATTAATTTTTTCCTCTAGGGCACGAACTGTTGATCATCTACCAAGTTATTACACACTAAGTTAATGTCTACTCTTGCCGATAGGGCATAACTTATTTCTTTGGGTCTTAAGTCTTGGCTCTAGGGAAAGTCAAAAGTACTTGTTATTAACTAAAATAGGGGATCATATAATCCTATTGTAACTGCTATTTTGATCCAACTTCTCGGATAAAAAGTAAAACTAATCATGTTTTCTTATTTTTCTTTCTGTATCTTCTTGCATATGGATGAAGGATAGTAGTGTAGTGATAATTTGATATGTTATTCCCAGCTTTTTTGCGTCTCGAACATCTGTAATTGTTTCTTGAAGATTCTGTTCTGCAGGAATATCTGGATGTTTGTCTTCTCCAAAGTAGAACCTCCTTATCTGGGGGTTTTGTGATAAGATCCTTTATGCTATTTAGGATAATCCATGATGTTGTGTTTTCAACTGGTAGGATTCTCCCTGGTACATTTGTAGCCAAGACTGTCTTGAGAACCAATGAGAACAATATCTAGACTTGTTCATATTTCTACTGTTTATCGCTACAATTGCATGGGTGTATGGTATCTCATCTGTTTGACATACCAAGCATTGAAAAGTCCTACTCTTCAGGTCTACAATAAATTTAACTCCTCCTTCTCTTACAACAAATCTTATTGAATCAATGGGGTCTACCTGTAAACAAAATGAAAAATAAATGACAACTTATAGTGAAACATCTAGTATATGAGCAGAATTAGGCATACAGAGCAATCAACCATACATATGGAACGAATCTTGAGGAAACCAAAAAATAGCTACAATCAAGCATATAACATCAAATCACAATCTATTATTGAACTAATCAAAAATCTAATAATAAGTGACCAATAATAAGGAGTCACAATTAAGGTTCTATTTCAATATGGAAGAGAAGGGCCAATATAGGGTATAATTAGAGTTTTGATGCTTGGCTTAGTTAGGGATAGCGCAGGAGAAGGATATGTCATCCATGGAATGAGGGTTCAAAGTCAAATTCCCTGTATTATATGGAAAAGACAGAACCTTGCTCAGTAACAGTATCTGATTCAATAGTGATGTTTCCAACATATGAGCAGGAGAATCAGCTACAAATAAACTGAGATAAAACAGATATTATATCTAACCTGGGAGTAGAATCAACTATGATAGTGAAACATCTAGTATATAAGTAGAATTAGCCATACATAGCAATCAAACATACATAGGGGACGAATCTTGAGGCAACCAAAAAACAACTATAAATACATATTTCGTGTGCGAATCTCAAGGAAATAAAAAAACTAGCAATAAATCACAAATAACAGTAAACCAGCTATATATAATTTGCAATCAAAAAATAGTAACCTTATATTTCCCTATCATCAAAATACAATTTCAATTACTTACTTTCAATTTCAAGGCGACTTGAATCTTGTCAGTCACCTCCACTTCCGCCCAACGTGTGATGTCATGAAATTTGCCTTGTGCTTCTCAGTAACGCATTCATGGACTCAACGTTTTTAGTTGTAAGCAAATTGTACCTTATGTTGGTATGAAATGAACGAGCCCATCTTTTTGGTTCTTCTTCTTTCAAGTACTCCGTAGCAACTTTGTAGACTTTCTCTATCTCATCCATGAAAGTATAAAATTTAGTTTGTTTGTATGTTGTTGTTGCATTGTACAAGAGTGATAGAACCACATCTGAGAAGTATCTTTTTCTTAAATTCTTCTCCATGTAGTAGATGTATATCCCTTGCTGACACTTAGTATAGACATTTGAAATTGCATTTGTAATGGATGGGTGATGATATGATAGAATAGACCATTGTTTACTTACCCCAATTTCATTTCTTAACTGATTGAAGAACCAGTTATAAGACTCATTATTTTCTGAGTCTACAGTTCCAAAAGCCAAGGGAAATATGTTGTTGTTTCTGTTCTTTGACATTGCTATCATGAGGACACCATGATATTTTGACTTCAAAAATGTTGCATCTACCATTATTACTAGTCTACAGTTGGTCCATCCAATGATTAAAGTGTCATACGCAAAAAATGCTTATTGAAACCTGTGTTGAGCAAAAGAATATTAGTAACAATTTGCATTTGATGTTTATAATCAAAGTACAATAATTTTCTAAACTAAGTCTTGCCCATGAGGCAAGAGTTGCATATATGTTAATGATATAATCGGTTCAATTAAAGAATAAACTTTTGCCTATTGGGAAAAAGTTTTCAACTTCAACAGTTAGCATTTGTACAACAATTTTCTAAACGAACTCTTGCCCATGTGGTAAGAGTTCCATCTATGTTAATAATATAATAAGTGCAAATAAAGGATAAACTTTTTCCTCTTGGGCAAAAGTTTCAATTTCAACAATTTTCTAAACTAAGTCTTGCCCAGGAGGCAAGAGTTGCATATATGTTAATAATCTAATCAGTGCAATTAAAGAATAAACTTTTTCCTCTTGGGAAAAAGTTTTCAATTTCAATAATTTTATGAACTAAGTCTTGCCCATGAGTTAAGAGTTGCATATATGTTAATAATCTAATCAGTGAAATAAAAGAATAAACTTTTGCCTCTTGGGCAAAAGTTTTCAATTTCAACAGTATAGCATTTGTATAAACTAAGTCTTGCCCATGAGGCAAGAGTTACATATATGTTAATAATCTAAGTAGTGCAATTAAACAATAATCTTTTGCCTCTTGTGCAAAAGTTTTCAATTCAACAGTATAGCATTTGTATAAACTAAGTCTTTCCTATGAGGTAAGAGTTGTATGTATGTTAATAATCTAATCAGTGCAATTAAAGGATAAACTTTTGCCTCTTGGATAAAAGTTTTCAATTTCAATAATTTTCTAAACTAAGTCTTGCCCATGAGGCAAGAGTTTAATATATGTTAATAATCTAATCAGTGCAATTATAGAATAAAGGTTTGCCTCTGGGCAAAAGTTTTCAAGTTGTATAGCATTTGTACAACAATTTTCTAAACTAAGTCTTGTCCATGAGGCAAGAGTTGCATATATGTTAATAATCTAATCAGTACAATTAATGAATAAACTTTTGTCTCTTGGGAAAAAGTTTTCAATTCCAATAATTTTCTAAACTAAGTCTTTCCCATGAGGCAAGAGTTGCATATATGTTAATAATCTAATCAGTGCAATTAAATAATAAAATTTTGCCTCATGGGCAAAAGTTTTCAGTTTCAACAATTTTCTAAAGTAAGTCTTGCTCATGAGGCAAGAGTTGCATATATGTTAATAATCGCATCAGTGCAATTAAAGAATAAACTTTTGCCCCTTGTGCAAAAGTTTTCAATTTTAACAGTATAGCATTTGTACCATACTTTTCTAAACTAAGTCTTGCCCATGAGGCAAGAGTTTCATATATGTTAATAATTTAAGCAGTGCAATTAAAGAATAAAACTTTTGTCTCTTGGGTAAAAGTTTTTAATTTCAACAGTATAGCATTTGTACCTATTCCCATCATCACTCTTTATGTTTGTGTACATTCTTGGGTTATTTTCTTTCATCATGTGAAGATACGATGGCAACCTATTGTAGTTCTTTTACGTGGTTCCTCTTATCATCGTATTGGCATGTTGTATCGCTCGCCATCCTTTGTTGTAGGATATGATTATTCCGTATTTCCTTCTAATTTCATCTACCACAAAGTTTTGTGTGATTACATTACTAGAGTCACGCACAAGTTCGAGTATGTAGTCATATATGACCTTTGATGTTGCATTCCTGTGGTAGGACGTTATAAAATCAACCGAGAAATTAGGAGCCTTTTCATATGTAGTAACCTGAAAGAGCAAAGAATCGGGAATCTTCGAGGCATGAAACCACCACACACAGTTTTCGTTCAAACATCGCAGTGAATAACTTGTTGTGCTTGATTAGAAAACCTTAAATTGGATGTTGTTTATAATTGCAATGTTTAACATGCACGACATCATATTTTATTTGTCAATTAACATCGACTTGACATTTACCTCATTCAAAAAGGCATTGTGTCTCAAGAGAATAGTCTCGACATCATGTATCCTCTTCTTCTTTTGTCGTACCCTCTTAATCATTGATGGCTTCCCCATTTCTTCATCTATTGCAGCCTCCAATATTGGTTTGATAACCTGTAACTCGTTATTTCTATCAATAATTTCAATTGATTGTTCCATATTGTATTGCTCAATACTCATTTCTTTTCCATCCATTCCAAGCACAACCCTTGTGAAAAATAAAACAACAAAAGATTAGTAACAATTTAATTTAGGATATATATCTTCAACAAGTAAAATCATTAAAGAGTAAGGCATAGTCAAATATTGTCCATTGGGCAAACTGTCAAAGTCTTGCCTCTAGGGAAAGAGTTATAGGTCATCTGCCAAATCATTACAGACTATGACAGTCTCAACTCTTGCCCATGGGGAATAACTGTCTCAGTCTTGCCTCTGGGGCAAGAGTTATAGGTCATTTTCCAAAACATTACAGAATAATGAAGTGTCAACTCTTGCCCATGGAGAATAACTTAAAATGTATGGAAGAATCTGAAGATGCTAAATCGCACTTAAAACTACGAAATAGCACACACTATAGGGGTGATTCTGAAAGGGTTGTTTACTTTAGAGATAGGTTGCAAGTGATACAACATAGTTTATCAACTGAATACTCTTATAGTATGGCCTTGAAACAGAATGATGGAATGACTATAATTGAGAAGTGGAGCAATATTGAAGAGAGCATGATACAATAAAAATTCAGGTCTTTGTGTATAAGTTAGGTGATTCAAACCCTATGTATTTTAGTGCAGTTATGAAGAAAAAAAGTAACAAGAATCTTATTTAGTTTTTAAACTAAGAATCTTATTATATTAGTATTTGCTTTGCCTTTCAGATTTTCGGTTAATGCTTTGTTGAATATATTCTTTACCTCACCGAATACAGCCAGAAAATTTTCTTTTGGCTTGTAAAATCTTGTAGATAACCATGGCTACCCCAAACGGGATCATTTATTATTCTACCAAATCACCTCAACACCCAAAGGTTCACGCCCACAGTCAAGGGACTGAATGTAGCAAACATAATGGATATTCTAATATGCCAAGACAGAAGTTTTCTAATAAGGGGTTCTGGGAGATGTGTGGAAAACTCAGAAACTGTGTCATCTTTAGGGGATCTCCTGTGTTGTGTCACCCAATAGAAACACGTGATACTGAGACAAAAGAAGTTGCCAGAAACACTGGTGATTATTCCAACATATCTAAGTAAGCATGGTTCAACAACAAATGGTCAATGAATATAAATATGATGCGTGTTCAATGAAGGATTTTTTTAACACTGAAAAGTTGTATAATAGTAACCTTGTTACCTAAAGTGCCAAATCCTACTACCATTACAGATTTTAAACCCATTGCCTGTTGCTCTATGTTATACAAGCTAATAGCTAAGGTGCTCTCTCTTAGAATCAAAAAGTTAGTTCTTCTTTAATCTCCAAAACATAGGCTGGATTCATTCGAGATGGAAAACACAGCCTTTCCCTCAAAGACCAAACCCTCTCAACTACTCAAACACAATTATAATCGCAATAACAAACTCTCCACAAACTCTCCGACACAATTCCTCATCATCTTCTAATGCCAATTATACCACTAGGTTGAAATACTTGAAACTAATTTCTTTTACCGCCTTGACCTTATACATTTAGCCTCCCAAAATATGTTGGGACTAACGTTGACTCTCATATTAACGGCCTTTCTCTCCAAGACCAACCTCCCACACCTACTCAAACACAATTATAACCGAAATAATAAACTGCCCACAACCTGTTCGATGGAATTCCTCAATGGTAAATATGTTACTACAACAACAGCATATCCCAAGTTTTGTTTACGTTCACCTCTCCAAAAATCAAATCAATATGCTAATTATATAATGAGCTAACATTACCACAATGCATCAATAAGATATAATTACCACAATGAATTTGATTATGAAATTCATACCTGAAGAAACCTTACGGCTAAAGTCAATTCTATGAATGTTTGAAAGTCGATTCTCGAATTTGGAAGAAGCAATTTAATAGCAATATTTTGGAGGTCAATTCTTGAATTTGGAAGAAAGAGAGGAAGAAAGATATTTAAACGAACATATTTTGCAGGAGGGTATTTTCGTCCAAAAGAATATGACTTAACAAGTAAAGGTTATTTTAACGAAGTATTTTTATTGGGGGCTAAAATTTGAAAGCTACCCTAATTGGGGTCTATCTTTGATAATTACCCAATGATGCATGTTTGAGTTAAATCATGATAAAATTGTCTTATGTACTTAAAGATAATGATATGAATGAATTAAGTTATTTATTTATTGTTAAATGCGATATGGAAATATTTTTATTACATCATGGTCAAAATAATACCTTTAATCTCCTCGAAATGATAGTAATAAAAGATCTCGATGCATGTTTGATGTATTTGGTTAAGCAGAAGAAGTTAATTAGTTAAGAGAAAAATATATCCCTCGATTATACGAAGAGTGGATATATCCCTCGTTTCTTATTTCGGCAGCGTCCTTTGTTTCTTTTTATTTTTGTCTTCTTTATTTCTCTACTTACAATTATCGCTAGATTTTCTCACGAATCTGACCAGATAAGAGAAGGAACAAGTTTACAATTTTAATTTCCATAATTTGTATTATTTTCTTTCTTTGTACTTTATTTAATATTTAATAAGTCTTTTATCACATCTAAGTTCCGGTGTTTTCTATCTTCTTCTTCTTCAATGATACGGTGAATTGTAGATATACTTAATTAATTGAGGATGTGCAGAACAAATTTACACATCATAAACAATTTCTCTCGGCTCATATAAAAATTTAAAAAATGATTGTACCAAATTAAATGCATCCACAGTCTCCGTCCACTTTATTTGTCAAGTTTAAAAAATAAAGCGATAAATTAATCACATAGTTTCCAATCATCTCTTGCAAGGTTTGTATGTGTGTGTTAGAATTGGCGAAAGTGTATTGCAGGGGCGTCTCAACCCTTTGGGAAATAAGGCGGCATCCTAAGGCCCCAAAAATTTGAGGGCCTTAGTTTTTTTAGTAATAATAAATTTTAAATTTTAAAAAATATATTAAATACTATTTATAGAAAAAATAATTTTTTTATAAAAGAATGAATTTAGATGGAGTTTGATATATCTAGTCCAGAATACTATGTGTCAAGAAATTAATGCATTGACTCTATTATTAATTAAATAAAATTATTAGAAGAAATGGATTATATAATTTTAAAAACAGACTTTATAAAAATAATTATTTTTTCTTAAAAACGTAAAACTTCCATTTGATTTTGGCCTTGGGCCACGATTCGCTTGAGCCGCCCCTAGTGTATTGTTGATCCATCTAAACCATTAACTTTTGTTGGTATCAAACGTGATGTGATCTCCTCTACAATAGTTCATTATGAAATATCATTTGATCTTCATTCGAGTGTAACAATTGAAAGCTTCTCTTCTGAGACTAATGTGTGGACTACCACCGGTCTTCTCCTTTGTAGTTTCTCAACAAATATTCAATCTGTTAATCTTCACATCTTTTGCTTACTTGTAGGTGATAAGGTTATTTCATATGACTCAGAAAACGATAATATAAAACTTTTTTATTAAATCAGAGTGCCTAGTTTGATGGTAGAATACTACTTATTCTTTTGTTTTGAGTGGCATCAATGGCCATGTCTTCTCTAGACTTATCAATTGGCAGAACTGTAACTTGTAGGTTTATCTGCATTCTTAAGATTAGGTGCATCATCTATACTTTTGCAACAACTATTACACGTTTTCGATGATCAATGGTGCAGAAGAAAAATATTTTAAGCCCATACATGGTAAGAGGTTGCATACATTTATCTCTATTATAAAGCAACATATGAAAAAAAGGGTTCAAAAACATTGTGTTAGTGGCATGGTCAAACCCAAATGATTGTAAGTTAATGTCCTTTTTCATGATCTTGAATGAAACTATTCATGAAATTTGTGTCGCGCTACATGTATATCTTGACAATTCTTAATTAACAGTGTTAGTGTTAGGTATCTCCATCTCGAAGCTGAAGCATCCCGAGATTCAAAGACAAACCTAGGATCTTAATTAAGGAAATTAAATATAAAGAAGTAAAAAACACTGAGAAATTAAGGTGACAATATATGGAATATATATATATATATATAATATAATATTTCAGCGAAAGAGTATCCATTGACTCCCATTTGACAAGGGAGTGAGGAGAAGCGCTAATAACCCCACTAGTAGCTGATTGGCCTCTTGAAAGTAGCTTTTCTGTCTGGTGGTTCAATTCCTATCCAGAAGCTTAATTTGTTAGTGTTTGAGGAATTAAGAGTATCCCATTATACATATATTACATGGGTAAGGCCCGTTCTAAGCACAGACTCAACATATTAATTTACAAACCAATGGAAATGGAAAGGTAGCTATTCTCAACAATATAATAATTTTCGTGTAACGTTGAAAACGATGCACGGGAAATTTCAACATATTGGTAACAAACTTCAACAACAAGATCCAGTCTTGGCCGCACAAATTAAGATGCATGGGAAAGATTTTCTTCATTAGGGACTCCTACATTCACAGAAGATTGGTATTTAAGAGAAATTTTTACAAATTGGTAAAAAGGAACAGTACCAAGACCAGAAAACAAAATGAAAATTAAAATAAATTCCTGCTCCATCCTTCTTTCTTTTAGTGCAATAATTTTATTAGTTACACGATCATGAGCCTTGTACATTACACTATGTTGGGTTCGAAATCGAGAGGGCGTCATGCAGAAGCTTAAAGTTTGCAAATCAATGGTGATAATTCAGATGACAAATAAAACATATATTAACAAGATATATTATTAATATGATTCGGTCAAATGACCTACATATTAAAAACAATATTGAAAAAATAAAACATATGGAAAAACATAAAACTATGCGAGAAATCTCCCCCTAAACCAGACTCTTTTAACGACTACATTGTGGATGCTATTGTGCTATGCTATGAGAATAGGGCATCTATTTATCGAGTTTGAAAACCTTTGCTCTAAGAAAGAGGTTTGCCAAATATGAAAAACTTTTCCCTTTCAGAAAAAGTAAAAGTATTTATGGTCACTTTTATTTTCCTTCTAAGAAAAAGTAAAACTTAATTTTGATATGAAAATCAGGACAAAAACCCTAACAAATCTCCCCTTTTTGGCTTGATTTTCTTCCTAATATCCACCTTCTTCAGATTTTTGGTCCTTGTGTTTCACATAGTCTTCACCACTGCTGTTTGGCATGTTTAAAAATGGAGCTTGGGTTAAAAGTATATGAGCAATTTTCGGGTTAAACAATATTGGAGTCCTTTTGCAGGGTTAAAAGTGAACTTTATTTTCAAATATGTGACAGCAAGATTGTTGAAAATATAATTGAAAATTATCTCCACATGTAGTTTTTGGACATATATCTTTATTATCATCAAATTGGTTGCAACTTTGACCTTAAAGTATCCTCAATTGAACCATCAGATCTTTGAACCATAGGCTTTGATACCACTTGTTGGGTTCAAAATCGAGAGGGCGTCATGCGGAAGCTTAAAGTTTGCAAACCAATGGTATAATATATATCACTACAATAAAATTGATATATAGCTATGAAATTATTAGCTACAAGATAAAATTCATCACTAATTGTTCACCTTTTATGACGAAAATTACATTTCATATCTAAATATATGAAGCACATACTTTTAGTGACCAAACGTAAAATTTCGTAGAAAAGTTTTGTCCTCTAAAGTTTTTCACCAAAAAATATGTTGGTGCCATTTTATTGAGTACCATTAGTGACGAATTTTATGTTTTCAGTGACACCCTTTTTTATCACCAATAATGGATCCAATTTGAGACAAACTATTTTTTTTCTTGAATTAGTTATAATTTTAGACACAAAAAAAAATCTACATAAAAAATAAGTTATCGCAACAGCGACAAATTAGAGTTCGTAGTTAAATATTGTAAGTTTTAGCTACAAAATTTGATACTTAATTGTGACCTCAATTTTTGTCACTAATACTATAAACAATTAGTGACACTTATTTTATTGTCTCTAATTAATCTATGATTCAGTGACAACATAATTTCATGACAAAATATGTCATCGTTAAGTAGTGATGATTTGGAATTTGTAGTTGAATAATTTAGTTATTTTTTTCTACGAAATTTTTTTATAGCTAAATATAAATTGATCTTTGGCTATTTTTGTTTATGATTATAGAAAATTAATTGTATATTGATATAGCTATACAAAACAAGACTCGATCTAATTGTGTGAAGGTTGAAGTAAACTTATTGAATGAATTTTTCGGAAGGTATAAAGTCAGTGTGTTAATCTTGTACATGTGAGAAACATTTTAAGTAGACCGACGTTGAATATGATCAACTAATTAATTAAAGGTTGAAGCTATCATATTGTAAGTTTTAGCCAAAAAAATTTATATTTAATTGTGACAATAGTTTTTGTAACTAATTATTCAAAGAATTAGCAACGCTGATATTATCGTCACTGTTTAACATGCAATTAATCACAATAAAATTTTATCACAAAAAATAATTACAACTTTGATTTGGTAGTTGAATAGTGTAATTATTGGATACGAAGTAATTCATAGGTATAACTATAAGATCATCATCTTTTGGTTATGTGTTCATGATATGTTGTCATGTTTATTTTTTATTTTATTTTTTAAAGATATTTTATGTGTCTTGTTTGTTGTGTTACAAACCTCTTAGGCTACTTCTTTTAAACAAAAGTTCTTATAAGAATTTTATTCGATTTAAAGGTTAATTTTCGACACTAGATAAAAGTCGAGGTCTATTTGGATTCTATTAACAATAAGAGATGTCTTCTTCTATCCCTTACTAATACCGTAATTTAAAATGTAGTAAGTAATCGTTCGCTTTTACTTGTCACATTTTTACTTGACACGATCTATTGTGAAAAAGAATTAATAACATAATTATTTCACTATAGTATGCCTATTCAATGATATTTATATTGTGTCTTGAAAACATACAAAAGCTAGAGTAATATTCCCTCAAGACCAATCATATATGCTTCATTTAATTTTAAATGCCCCACATGTTGAAGATAGTAGAAAAAATATATATTAAATGTGTGCTCATTTTTATTTATATTTATAAGACTACATATCGGAGCACCCGCGCTAGTATGGACTCAATATATGTTTATCCCTCGGCCCATCAATAGTTGTTCACTATTAACTTTGACACATATGTTTAAAACTAGTAAATGATAGGGATAATGCTACTATTTTATCTTTTGAATATAATCAATTTAACATTTTAAAAAATTTATTGGATAATGAATCGTATTTAATATCAATGGTAAAATCGACAGAAATGAAAAATTATCCATTGATTTTTCAAATTGAACAGTATTATTGCACATCTATTTTTGATAAAATGGACAACTAAATATGAACGGAGGGAGTAATATTTAGTCTCAATTATGTGACATAAATTCAATTTGGCGTTAATCAAATTTTTTATATATTTTTTAAAAAAATTAATTATTAATTATTATAGTTTATAGTACTTTTAAAATAGCTTCTGTATTATATACGTTACTTTCTCTATCCTTACTTCTTTACACATATCAAAATTTATCATATTTAATGTCAAGAATATCCAACATTAAATAAAATCTCCCAAACAATATTATCATATTAAGATTTTTTTAATTTAGTATTTTTTAAAAAAGAGATTATGAGAGGCAATGTCAAAATAGTAAAAATATATTTTTTAGAAATTATGCAATTATATTTTACACCAAACAAAAAACTACCTAAATAATATGCAAACATAACTATTCAAGCATTAGTAATACACCATATTTTATATAATTCATATACACCGTACCAAAGGACCCTTTAATTTACCCATAGTTTCTTTTTCAAAACTATTTATTTATAGCTAGTCATATTTAATTATAATTAAATAAAAATTTGTGTATCTTAATTAATTATAATTTTGTGATAATTTTTTTGTGAATGCACTGTAATTTGTTTATTAAATCGGTGTAACCATTTGTTGCAAAAATAAATATTCACTTTTTTCTTGTATATACGTTTTGATTTACATCTAAATATATATATATATATATATATATTTTATATGTGAACCACAAAATACATTAAAAAAATGTAAATACTAAGCAATAAAAAACTACAAAACAAAAAATGTTAAGATAAAGACTAAAAGAAAAAGAAACATCAAAAATCAGAAAAAGGAAAGTAACTGTTGAAGATAAATCGAGAAGCACACAGTTCATCTTCTTCATGTTAATTCAATCTTCTTTATCAACCAAATTGGTGTTGAAACTCGATTTAGATATGTGTAAGCACTTTCCAGCCTTGATTTCCAGTCTACTTTACTGTTTCTCAAAGCCACCCTTCTCAAATTTCAGTACCTATTGAAGTTTTGGTGAAATGTCACATAATTATTTATGTTTTTTCTGCATATCCAAAGAGGAACAAGAAAAAAGATTGAAACTCTTGTATGCGATACTCCAAGAAATGACCCAATATTGTGCGAAAATTGAAATTCTTAGTAGGACTGCAATTGAATTCTTCATCTCTGATGCACAACCAAGACTCTTAAATTAATTATCCAAATTGTCAAAATGCTCTCCTTTGTTTACCAGGTATACCTTCTTAATTATTTTTTTTCAATTTAATAGGGATTTTATTAAGGGAAAAGGACATGGGCTGGCCATTTTAAAAAAAGAATGACCCATCATTGAAAAGGTGGACAACCTTAGCCAGTCGGCCCAATTTAATTCCCCTTTTTAGCCATTTGTCCCAATTGGGCACATGCAATCTCTATACTCAATTGATACACTTTTATGCCACATTGATACACTTTTATACTATATTGATACACTCTTTAAAAAAGAGAAAGGAAATTCTATGCAAGCACATGCATTTCCTATACCCAATTGATATTCTTTTATACCACATTAATACACTTTTATACTACATTGATACACTTGCAGTGTCGATATACTTAATTGATACTCTCTTATACTAGATTGAAACATTTTTAGAATGCATGTAGAAACTATATAGAGTCGTATAAAATATGTATCTAAATAATAATGGTAGTTAAAAATTATATAAAATGTGTATAAAAATGCTATAATTATTATATAGAATTAGTATATATATAGAAACTGTATCATTATTATATATAAATATATATATCTTTAACAATTGTATTATATAGTTACTCTTTTGGTTTATTGTATCAAACTATGGAGGTGAAACAAATCGTCTATTGTCTAAAACATGTGTGTAGTTTATGTTGGACAAAGATTTGTTCCAGTACCCTTGGCCTATATTACATCGCTTTGTTCAATCTAATATTAATTTTTCACATTTGTAATTAATATAATTAGATTAATATAATTTGTCATATTTGTAATTAATATATTTAGATTAATATAATTAAAAGACATTTATAATTGTAACTGCTTTTTAAAGCTCAGCTAAAAGACAATTTTAAAGTAAAAGAATCATTGAGATATAAAAAAGAGTAGAATCTTTAAAAAAGAAAGGGAAAAAAGAGCCAAAAAAAGCATGAACCATTAAAGATGAAAAGTGGATCCAGTACCCAAAATAGAAAGGGCCAAATTGTGTTGTAGAATTGAGGAAAATACGTGGAATAGTGACAAATATATCCCATCTTCTCGCGTGCGCCCATCCCTCAGTGGCTATTTCTCGGGTTTTTAAATTTAGGTGCTAGTTTTGTGAAATTATTTTAATTTTAGGTGTTATTTTTGTCCTTTCCTCTTTTATTAATTTAAAGACTAAACCACATTATCTTTACATAAATAGACCAACCCATTTAAAAGGACGTTGTCCAAACATTTAAAATCAGAAGGCCCAAAATAGAACATCTGAACTGGGCCTATTCTGCTTAGTACAAAACCCATGAAGATAGGATTTCCTAATCCAATTCCAAAATTATCCATCACTTCTTTGAAAACCTGAGAAATATTGTTCTTGCTTGAGTTCAATCTGAGTTTCATCTTATTATTCATATGGGTGATACTTACTCTTCCTCGTATCCTCAGCGTATATGCTTTTGATAAATCAGTTGTCAGAGTAAGTATCCTTTTCACCTTTGTCTTCTTCATCTTTATCTACATCTCATTTTTTTTGGTTATTCCTTCTAACTGTGATCTCTGGTATTGGAATTTGGAGCTGTTTTTTGGTACTGAATAAGGGTTTGAGCCCCTTGGCTGTAAATACATGACCAAGTAAGCTCCTTCTTCTAATTCTATATCTATCCACACTTTCTTGAGTTAACAAATTCTCCTTGGTGTAGCTATATACCAAGATGCTCGAACCCGAAAATGGTTGCAATGTCTTTTCATCCTCAGGTGTATCATTCGCAAATCTTGTATAAACTCTCCCCTACACTGGGAGTCCTTCTTGCTAGCTGCAGATCTATAGTCTAGGGGGCTGAATGGGAGGAATTGCTCCTTCAGCCTGCTACAACTTCTCCTATTGCGCCAATTAATCTACCTGCTAGCAGGCAACGAGTGTGTCCTGCTGTGCAGACGATAGAAGAAATGGCTCTTTGAACTGGTCATTTCCATTCACGTTCCCCTGTTGCCACCGAAGTGTTGAGTCAAAGAACTTCTGATTTCTCTTTTAGATTTTTTTAATTATTTGATCATAGATTTCTATTTACGTGGAAAAATTACAGCTGGGACATGCTATAGTTTAGATATATCCTAAAACACTTCCTGTTTTATTTTCAATTTTCATTTTTTTCCTTTGTGGTGCACTAGTCCCTGGGTTGGGGTTTCGTGGATGGTAACTAGTATCCAGTTCCATCACATACACATGGATTATATCAATCGATTGATATAGCTCTTAGGTTTCTAGCTTGAATGATTTTAAGTTGTCAAAGGAATTTTCAAGATGGTCTTAGCGAGTATGAATATTGTGCATTCAAACTTGTTTAATTGAAAAGAAAATGTCCGACTAATGTACTTTCACCTCCTATCTAGGTATGGATAAATGTGTTGGGCACAATTAGACGCCTTCCTATTTGCTTATCAGTTTGCTTATATGACTCCACTCTCGACTCTTAAGAACCAACTAAAGATTTCTCTTCACTCACTTTGTTCTCTACCGGTCTACCCTTGTGGAATACCCATTTTGAAACTGGAAAAGGAGCCTTTAGGCCCAATGATTGTTGACACCCAATTTTGACCTCTTGATACTACATTTATGCTGCTATTTTAGCAAAATTATTAATTTTTAAATGTTAGTAATTTTTACACATTTTTCTCACATCAAACAGATTTTTGACGTGTCACATTCATGTTTTAAAATGTACAAATTATTTTATTAATTTTTGATGTCATTTTTTTACAATTTATTAATCCTGATACAACATTTTACATAATTTTATTAATATTTATTAAATTATTTTTTCACAAAATATGCTCACTTACAATTTATAAATACATTGCTTATTATTATTATTATTATTAACGATAATCATATGACAATTTTCACGTAACATTAATTTTAAATGCGTAATTTATTTTAACCTCGACACCCTATTATCTTTTTCGTTATTATTACATCTGTTAAATTGTAGCAATTCAATTCAATTTCCTAGTTCATTTAAATGCTAGCCTTTTTCTATTTGATTTATGACAATTGTAGCCTAATTTTACCCAATTTATTACAATTTTAGTTACATTTAACTCTATTTCAATTCATTTTCTATTTTTATAATCCTTTTAATCTCAGTCGTGGATCATTTTTGAACCAACGACTGAGATCATATCACTCACTCTTTCCATCTTAAAAAACACTCAAACCCTAATTCCTCATTACACAAAAACATCCGCCACTCTTGGCGCTCTCTCTCTCTACCTTTTCTCTCTCTACCTTCTCTCTAGCCTCACTTATCTCTATACCACAACCATGGCTGCCGCCGCCGGCCACCCACCATGGGTTGGAGAAAAAATTGTCCTCCTCCCTCCCACTCTCTTTCGTCTCTCACTGGCATCAATGACTCACCGAAATTGATGACCGACGAGTCCGAGGCAGCATCAATAGCGTCAACCGCCACTAATGGATGGCGAACAAACCATCCACCGCGTCGCCCTCCCTTCTCCATCATCAGCCACCGGGAAAACCAAGGGAAAACCGCTCCAACCACCAATCCCGCCACCGGACAACCAAAATCAGCGTCTCCCTGCCGGCACCACCAGCCACATCTTTTGGAAAGAAAACCGGCTAAGCTCCCCTCGAACGAACATCAATATCAGCCCGCTGCCACTCTAGACGATGGAACTAGACCCAATCGATGCTGCCAACAATAGCAGCGGTATCCCATCGCCTGTCCTCTGCCGCCGTGGCCGCCTTGAGCAATCGTGAACCAGAAACGCATCCCCAGCCGTGATTCAGCCTCCCCCTCTTGTCACCGGTCACGTTCTCATCGAAATTGAGGACCGGTGAGGTCCCTTTTGGTGAACCCGAAGATTATACAATTTGATTCCTTAATCCTTTAATTGCATGATTATTTTTTTTGGTTTAATTTGCATGTTCTTTTTCTTCTTTGGGTGCAAAATGCCTAAATTAATCTGTTAGATCTAAAGTTTGTGATATCTGACTTTGAATGTTGATTCAATCCGTTTAATTACGTGTTTATCTCTGCTTGTTCTCAAAAGATGTTATACTTGTCTTAAGTTTGATTTAATTGATATTGACTGAAAATTGAATCTGATTTTATGGTAAAATACTGATTATGCTTATTCCTAAATGAAAGTACTAAATTGATTTAGTAGATTTGTGGAATGGATTTTGTTTGATTTTTGTGATTAGTTGCCTTATGATTTGTAAATCAATTTTTAATATATATGCTAAATTATAGTGTTGATACATGTTGCTATTATTATTATCTCTTCTCTTTTAAAGTCACACCTTATTTTCCTCATCTATTTATAGTAAAACATTAAATAATTGATTGAGTCCATTTTTAGTTTTCTTTTTGCAAATTAAATGTATATTAACTGTTGCCTGCCTTGAAAATGTGATTTTTTTACGATAAATACGACATTAAAGGGATTGAGCTTTCTCCTAATTGATTCTTGATATATTTTTCCTTTAATTTTCGAAAGTGATTTTTTTTATAATATCCTTTTCCTTTTGTGCTACTGTATTCCTACTACTGTTTAAACCACCCTTCTTTTCATTGGAGGGACAATTCTTGAATGACAATTACTACTCTCTAAAATAAACAAAAACAAAAAGAATTACTGGCTATTTTAATACAAGGCAATTATATATTTTGATGGTTCTTCAATTTTCCATCAAGGCTTACTGAAAACATCTTCCATATTTCACTGTTACAAGTGCTTGGCCTTTATTATTCTTATTATCTCTTTTATTGTTGTTCACTGTTAAGTTCTCGAAATGATGTAATTTTCATTCTCTGTGTGTGTTGACTGCATCACGTTGTGAAAGCCTTTAGAAAACATGTCTATTGGAATATTTGGATGTTTGTTATTATATGTTCCTCTTTGCTTGTCATTATATCTTGTCTCGCGGGTTTAAATAAACAATTACGGGGTTCTGATAAGTTGCCGGGATATTTATAATAGATTGTATTAGTTTTACTTAGTTTTGTTTTCTTATTAAAGTACTACTGAATAACTGGAATTTCTCTGACTTGTACTAGCTAGAAGTGTGTTGTACAATTGTTGTGTGCTTTTATGTTTTTTTGTTATACTGTTATCTATCTGAGTCAGGGCTTATCGAAATAAATCTCTCTACTTCATTCGAGATAGTGGTGTGCGTTGCGTACACATTATCCTCCTCATACCCCACTATGTGGGGATACACTGACTATGTTATTGTATAATTCATTTAAGGTAGTGGTATGGACTACGTACAGTTACCCTCTCCAAACCTCACTTTGTGGGAATGCAACGGGTATGTTATTATTGTTGTTATAGAAGTTTGATGTGTTTACTGGATAGTATTAATCTAGTTTTTGGGTAGCCTCGCTTTTCATAATTACATGTTTAATGTATTCTAGTTGTGGCTTGGAGAAGAAGTAGCATGTTGAGTCATTTTAAAGACGAAATTTTTTGTTGTATACAAAAAGTTGTCAATAGTGACGAAAATACATTTGTTCATCCACGAAATATATATAACTCTAGCGACAATTGGTGTCATCACTGATTGAACTAAATAATTAGCGACGATGAAATTTTGTCGGTATTGATAACTTTTTAGTGACAAGCTTACCATCAACTACAAATAAAATTACATTTTTATGACAACAGATTCGTCATAAATGTTACACATTTGGGGACGATTTTTTTTTTGTAGCTAATTTAATTTTTTTAGCGACGAAGCACTAAATCATCTGTGTCTACTTTTGACGACCCACTTTTAGAGACAATTGATTGACGAAATCTTTTTCGTCACACTAAATCTTTTTCGCCGAAATATGACATTTAAGTGACAAAATAATTCATTCCAAATAATCAAATTTGTTGTAGTGATAATTCAGAAGACAAATAAAACATATATTAAAAAGACATATTATTAATATGATTCGGTCAAACGGCCTACATATTAAAAACAATATTGAAAAATTAAAATCTATGAAAAAACATAAACCTATGGGATAAATCTCCCCCTAAACAAGATTCTTATAACGACTATATTGTGGAAGCTATTGTGTTATGGTATGAAAAGGGGGTCATATATTTATAGAGTTCCAAAACCTTTCCTCTAAGAAAGAGGTTTGCCAAATATGAAAAAGTTTTATATTTTCCTTTCAGGAAAAGTAAAAGTATTTATGGTTACTTTTATTTTCCTTCTAAGAAAAAGTAAAACTTAATTTTGGTAAGAAAATCACGACAAAAACCCTAACACACCATATGTTCCTTCCAAGGATGATTGGGTACTCTTCCTTCGAAGTCATCCCATAAAGTGAGGAGAAACTGAGGGTTCCTGAAAGCAGCAAGAAGTAACTACCATTTGTTCCGGAATCTGTTACAAAAATGCAGGTATTTTCAAAGTAGAAACTCCACTATCTTATGTAAAAGGTTATAGTTACCGATCATCAGCCCCGGTAATCTCTCGACGCCTATTTTGAATGCGACCTATATTTTTCTCTTATCCGATAGTAAGAAATACGAGAATATTTAGCATCTATGTGTACATGAATATAAATTTCAGCCATAAAACATTTGAGCGGAGTAATATACCAATTTTTGTAGAGGGAGTGGGAGTCATCTGAGAAACATTGCCTAAAATCATGAGATTCAGCTTGGTCAGCGGTGGCAGCGGCTTCTCAATACATCACTTATACCAATCCATGACTGTGTATCCAAAGCATTCACTTAGTTATTTATTTTGAAACATACATGTGCAAGTTTTTGTAATGCCCCGAGAGTACACCCTGGGTGCCACACGGTGCTTACGGTTCTGAGAGACCACAAGCTAACCCATAAGCTGGTACCTACTGTGAGCATTGAATAATATAATAACATATGTCTAAAAACAACTGATAAGTCATGAGGTTTTAAATAACTGAAAACAATATTGGATCATGAATATGGAAACAACATCTAGAAAAAATTGTCTGGAACTAATAAAATAATAACAAAACTGACAGATTGTCTGTACTAGTCTTAAAAGCCTCTATAAACTGAATAAAAGTTGATGGGACAGGCCCCTACTAACTCCATCTAACTACTGAATTGAAAGCATGAAAATAAATATAGTCAGTCCTCGTAATATGAGGACTCGCCACTGCTACGATTGATAATCTGGAAGGTCTATGCGTGATCTAGGAACTGAGCATCCGAACATATGATATGATACATCATAGCGCAAGAAAAAAGTATGTGATCAGTACTTTGTATGTACATGCGATCAATACTTTTAATGTACTGGTATGCTAAATGAGGTTGGCGGATATGCATAGTTTCATTTACAAGAGTAATAACTGAATGAATGAATAGTATGAAGTACTAAATAGAATGCATGAAATCTATAAATACTGAGAATGCATAACCAAGCATAAAACATGTTCTAAATATAATTTGTAAACTGAAATACTAAAATCTGATAACTGAATAACCGATATCTGTATGTTATGGTCAATACAAGCTTGAACTGAAGTATACTGAATACTGAACAGAGACTGTGGGAGCTATCACCTAACCGACATGTCCCAATGAGAAAATTGGGTCAAACTTGTAACCCCAGTTGGAAGGGTGTCAGTACTGTGCCATGGGTACTAACACTGGTTGTGTGGATCCACTGATGTACTGTCCCGAAAGACTAAGGGTGTCAAGCTTAAATTGATGGGTGACCCCTGTGAGGTAGTCAATCCAAAACTAACGGGTGAATCTTTATATTCAATGTTGGCTATGTAGTTTTGGAGTACAAGGACTGCTGCTAACGACTCTACATATCTTTTGGGAAAGCCTCCATCCCTGAACTCACTTGGTGCTAAATCCTACTCCCAACTGAATTGACTCGGGATACTAAACTGTTCTAAGTTTAACTGATTATGGTGACTGGCTGAACTGATAATGCTCATAACATATTCTGAAGCTAATCTGAAGATATTTTGACTGAGTAAACAACTAAGTTTTCGGGTATTCCCAACCCCCATGACACAATAGCAATAATATAAAAATAGTACTAAAGGTTTGAGCACACAATATGAAAGAATTTATTCAAAATTCATTCTTGTAGGCATTTCATCAAACACTTGATATTCGTAGTGTAAGCTAAGCATGAGATTAATTTAAAGCTTGTAGTAATAACATGATTTCAACATCTATGAATTAAATCAGCGAATAACATCATTAAAACATGTGGGGTTGAATAACAACGACAATTTCATGTAAACATGGTGTAGAATTACAATTCATGGAAATTCATGGTCAAAATCACAATTAAAAATCATGAAAAAATTGTAAAGATCCCAACTTGAATTTAGAATTGGATATTTGGACTCCATGGTTAAAAGGAACCCATAGATGATCACTTAACATACCTGGGTTGATGAATTCATGAGAATTGATGGTGAATTCTTGAGTTTTGATCTTGAACTTGAAAGACTAGGGTTTTTGTTCTTGAAAGATGGCTACTTTAATTTTTTGAGAGAATTGTTAAATAATGAGCAAATAACGCTCTATTGGGACTTACATCCCGTGTTTGGACAGATTTGGGGCTATGGGAAAAGACCAAACGGTCCCTGGAATTTAAATCACAAAAGCTGGAAATCCTAATTTTTGGCTCCGGCACGACGTGGTGCAATCACGTCAGGTCACTGGAAAACTGACAATCACCATTTTACCCTACTGTGAAATGCAGTGCTATCACATTGCACCTCTGGAAATGGACGATCTCAAACTGGAAGCTTGGCTCGCGATGCCCCACTGGAAAAGGACAATTGCGAAATGGCCCCCTGGCGCGATGCGGTGTCAATTACAGTGACACACTTGAAAAGGACGAACGTGATTTCGGACATCACCATGACACGACCTTATCGCGTTGGGCTACTATTTTGCACTAAAAGTGCCATAACTTTTCACCCGAGTATAAAATTCGGGTGAAATTTGTATCATTGGAAAGCTAATTCAATTTCCTATCATTTGGTGGGTCTTGAGTTGGAAAATTCTCAATATAGCAAAAGATACTCTCATTTGAAGTTGACTAAAGAGACATTCTTTTCAAAAATTCAATCGGTAAGGATTATTTTAATTCGTATAATAGCTAGGATTTATTTGAGGCCTTAATATACATCAAAGTCATGCATATCTCTACCAAATAACTATAATGTACTATGCATGATCTTGAAACATGGCTCTAACATTGGTTTGAATTTTTGAGGTATTACAATATCTCTCCCTTGGGAACATTCGTCCTCGAATGAGGCTGGTTAAGCTGAAAACACTAAGGAACTTAGGTTACATATTGGATATACTTGATTACATGACTGAGTCTAAAGTGTAACACATGACTAAACTGGGTCTATGAATGCATTACTAATATGAGAATGATATGCAGCTGAAACTGAGCATGGCAAAGAGAACTTCTAAGAAGGTTGTTACCTTAGCTGAATCTAAGTTTGCGGAGAAAAGATGAGGGTACTTGGTTAGTATATCTGATTTTGCTTCCCAAGTGTCTCCCTCAACGGACTAATTCAGCCAAAGAACTTTCACTAGGGGAACTTCTTTGCTCCTTAGTCTACAAATTTGTCGATCAAGGATCTCGACTGGAATTTCTTCGTAATAGAGGTTGCACTAAACATATATGCTTTCTAAGGGAACGAAAACTGCTGGGTATCCGGTACACTTCTTCGACAAGGAGATATAGAATACTGGGTGCACTAATGCTAAGTCTGCAGGCAACTCAAACTCATAAGCCATCTTTTCGAAATAGCTCATAATTCTGTAAGGGCCAACATATCGGATATTAAGCTTCCCCTTCTTACCAAAACTCTTTACTCCCTTCATGGGAGAGATCTTTAGATATACAAATTGGAAACCTAAAATTCAAGGTCTTTTCTCCTCACATCTGGATAAGATTTCTATTTGCTCTGTGCTACCTTAAGCCTCTTCCTGATCAACTGTACTTTCTCTAAGGCATCAAACACTAAGTCAAGCCCCACTACCGTGGCCTCACCTAATTCAAGCCAATCAATCAGAGCTCTACAGATCCTTCCATACAGAGTCTTAAACTGAGCCATCTGAATACTGAAATGACAACTATTATTATATGCGAACTCAATCAAAGGCAAGTGTTCATCCCAAATGCCCTTAGTCAATGGCATACGCTCTCAACATATCCTCAAGGGTATGAATTGTCCTTTCTGCCTGACCATCTTTCTAAGGGTGAAAGGCTGTACTGAGGTGAACTTGGGTACCAAAACCCTTCTGCAAAACCTTCCAAAAGTACGAGGTAAATTGAGTACCTCTATCTGAAATGATGGACAACGAAACACCTTTCAACCTAACCAACTCTATGAGATAGAGTTTGGCATAGTCCTTGGCTGAACAAGAAGTATAGACTAGCAAAAAATGGGTTGATTTAGTCAACTCTTCTACAATGACACAAATCAAATTATGCTGACGATGAGTACGAGGCAAACCCATCACAAAATCCATGTTCACTTCCTCCCACTTCTAAGTGGGAATATTGAACTCCTGCCTAGACCTACTAGGCTTCTAATATGTAATATTAACCTATTGACAAATGGAGCACTTAGCCAATATCTCTGAAATATCTCTCTTTATCCCACTCCACTAATAGATTTCCCGCATATCGCAGTACATCTTCGTGGCCCCTGGATGAATTGAGTAACGCGCACCATAAGCTTTTGTAAGAATTCACTGTCTCAACTAATCAACACATGACATACACTGTCTAACCTGGAAATGCAACACACCATCTCTCCCTTGGGAGAAAACCTCTACTTTATGATCTCTAACTGACTCCTTCAACTTTAGCAGACTAGGATCCCTATCCTTCTTTCCCTTCACTTCGGCAGCCAAAGAAGATTCAAAACTATTCTGAACCCAAACGCTACCCTCAGCTGAATCAACCAAACGAACACCTAACTTGAAAAGATAATGAACTTCTCTAACTAAATTTTTTTTATCACCCTCTACATGAGCAACACTACCCATAGACAATCTACTTAAGGTATCTTTCACTACATTGACATTTCTCGGATGGTACAAAACACTTATATCATAATCTTTCAACAACTCTAACCATGTTCTCTGACACAGAATCAAATCCTTCTGCAAGAACACATACTGCAAGATTTTGTGATCTGTGAACACATCAACAAGCACCCCATATAAATAGTGCCTCCAAATCTTTAAGGAAAACATAACATCCACTAACTCAAGATCATGGGTGGGATATTCTTTTCATGGGGCTTAAGCTGTCGAGAGGCATAGGGTACAACTTTACCCTTCTGCATCAAAACACACCACAAACCAACTCTGGAAGCATCACAATACACAAAAAACCCATCTGAACCATCTGGCAATGTCAAAATTAAGGTTGTGGTGTGTCGAGTCTTCAACTCCTAAAAACTCTTCTCACAATAATCTGACCATTGAAACTTAACTTTCTTCGTAGTCAATCTATACATGGAGGACACAATGGACAAAAATCCTTTAATAAAACGTCCATAATAACCAGCCAAACCCAAGAAACTCCTGATATCTGATGGAGAGATGGGTCTGATCCATTTTTTCACCACCTAGGTCTTTTGAATATCGACTCTAATGCCATCACCAAAAATAATATGGCCAAGAAAAGCTACTGATCTTAGTCAAATTTTGCACTTACTGAATTTAGCGAACAACTAATGGGCTATTAGATTCTACAATACTATTCGAAGGTGGTCTGCATGATCATTTTCATTACGGGAATAGACAAGAATATCATCAATAAAGACTATGATGAACATGTGTAAATACTGTTTGAACACTCTGTTCATCAAGTCCATGAAAGTTGTTGGGGAATTCCTGATACCAAAGGATATGGCTAGAAATTTTAAGTGACCATACCGGGTTCTAAAAGCTATTTTTGGAATGTCACATTCTCTGACTCTGAACTGATGATTGCCGGATCTGAGATCTATCTTAGAAAAATAACTGGCACCCTGAAGTTGGTCGAATAAGTCATTGATTCTGGGAAGTGGGTATTTGTTCTTGATTGTGACTTTGTTCAACTGACGGTAGTCAATAAATATTCTAAGAAAACCATCTTTCTTAGGTAAAAACAGAACTGGTGTGCCCTACAGGAAAATGCTGGGCCTGATAAATCCCTTATCTAGGAGATCTTTCAACTATTCTTTTAACTTTTTGAGTTCGGCTAAAGCCATTCTGTATGGAGCAATAGAGATAGGGTGGGTATCTGGAAGAAGGTCTATTCCGAAGTTAATTTCCCTTTCTGGAGGAACTCTAGAAAGATCTTCAGAAAACACATGTCGAAATTTCCTCACTGCTGAAACTGACTCAAGATTAGGAGTCTCAAAATTTGAGTCTTTGACTCAGACAAGATGATAAATACACCCTCTGGTTATCATTTTCCTCTCTCTATGGTATGAAACAAGCCGACCCCTAAGTGTTGTAGTACTACCCCTCCATTCAAGAACTGATTCATTTGGAAACTGAAAATGAACTACTCTATTTTTGCAATCCACTGAAGCATAGCATAAGTAGAGCTAATCCATGCCGAGAATGACGTAAAAATATGTCATCTCTAACTCCACGAGGTTAATTGAAGTAACATTGAAAAGGGTTCTGCTAAGATTTCGGGACTGACTCTGAAATTGATGGCTATATAAGAGGTTACCAAAAAAAAAGAATCTCCAGGGTCTAGTAAATCATAAATATGTAAATGAAACACTTGCAATGAACCAGTAACTACATCAGGAGAACTTTTGTAATCTTATCGAGACAAAAGTGTATAGAGCTTGTTCTGACGCTGACCGCTAGTAGCGCTGGAAGTGCCACCCTACTGAGTCGAGTGGCCGGCTAGAATTAATAACTGAAGGGACTAGCCTTGCTGGCATAAATCCCTACCTTTTTAGCAACTGCTTGACGCTCTCAAATCTCATGGCCTGGCTTACCACACCCAAAGCATACATCACTGTCAGCTCTACACTCACTCTGATGGTTTCTACTATATTTTTGGCAAAGAGGATTTGTACGACTACTGCTTACACTGCCTAAGGACTTAGATCCTGGAGCTCTATCCATATTATCATTTTTGAATTTGGGTACTAGGTCACTAGCTAAATATGGAGCTGGGACTAAAGATTTCTGACGGAACTAAGGATGGTTACCACTTTTTGACTTTGGCTAAGTGAAATTAAAGCTACCTTTTCTAGCCCTCTTGTTCTCTCTCTCCTTCTCATTATCCTTCTACTCCTCAATTTGTTCAACATAGACCATAAGCCTAGATATGTCCATATCCTTAATTAACATCGCAGTCCTACACTTATTGACCATACTATCAGATACCCTAGACATAATCTTGCTCATCCTAGATCTGGTATCAGCTACCACATAAGGAGCATACCTAGCTAACTGAGTAAACTTAAGGGAATACTCATTCACACTCATGTTTCCTTGCCTCAAGTTGATAAACTCTAACACGTTGGCTTCTCTCTATTCCAGCAGAAAGAATCTATCGAAGAAGGTAGTAGCAAACTCTTCCCACTCTATAGTCCCTACACCTATGCCTCTATCTACCTTTCACTGCTTAAACTATGTATGAGCCACATCCTGTAATTGGTAAGTAGCCAATTCAACACTCTTACTAGAAGTTACCCCCATAATATCTATTATCTTTTAGACCATGTCTATGAATTCCTGCAGATCCTCTTCATATTTGGATCTAAAAAATAGAGGAGGATTCATTCGGGTAAAGTCTTGAATCCTAGCTGCGGCAGTATTGGACACTGGGTTGGCCGGGAAAACAGCTAGATGAGCATTTTGTGCTCCTACAGAGTGAGCTAGAGTAGTCAATGAAGCTCTGAACTCTACGTGGGAAACATGCTCGTTCAGGGGATCTTCTTGAACAGGTGGAGATGTTGGCTAGTTCACATTTCTTCTTCCGTTTTTCTTTCTGGGAGGCATAATCTATATATGGAAGGGAGAGCAGATTAGACAGAGAGTTTAACACGATCTCATGCTCGGTTACATGACATGAACACTGAAAGAAGGGAAACTTTTCTTAAAATACCTCGTAGTCTCTTGTCCATAAGAGTAGAGCATTTCATACCCATTCACAAGACTCTACTCGAGGCGGCTTTTAGACTTTTTAGGAAACATTAAAAACTTATGCTCTGATACCAAGTTTGTAACGAACTAATAGTACACCCTGGGTGCCACATGGTGCTTACGGTCCTGAGAGACCACAAGCTAACCCATGAGTTGGTACCTGCTGTGAGCACAAAATAATATAATAACATATGCGGAAGAACAATAGATATCCCTTAAGGTTTTAAATAACTAAAAATAATATTGGATCATGAACCTGGAAACAACTGTCTAGAACTAATAAAATAATAAAAAAACTGTCTGGTAGTCTATACTAGTATTAAAAGCCTCTACTGACTGAATAAGAGTTGATGGGACCAACCCCAACTAACTCTATTTAACTACTGAACTAAAAGTATGAAAATAAATTTAGTCTGTCCTTGAAATAAAAGGTCTCACCACAACTACAGCTGATAATCTGAAAGGTCTATACGCGGTCCAGGAACTGAGAGTCCGAACCTATGATATGATACATCATAGCGCAAGAAAAAAGAATGTGATCAGTACTTTGAATGTACTGGTATGCTAAATGAGGTAGGTTGATATGCATGGTTTCATGTACAGGAGTATTAACTGAATGAATGAATAGCATGAAGTACTGAATAGAATGAATGAAATCTGTAAATACTGAGAATGTATGACCAAACATAAAATATGTTCTTAATATAATCTGTAAACTAAAATGCTGAAATCTGATAACTGAATAACCAATATCTGTATGCTATAGTCAATTCAATCCTGAACTGAAGTATAATGAATACTGAACTGAGACTGTGGGAGCTATCATCTAACCGACATGCCCCAATGCGCAAATTGGAGTCCAATCTGTGACCCCAATTAGAAGGGTGTTATTACTGTGCCATGGGTACTAACACTGGCTGTGTGGATCCACAGATGTACTGTCCCGAAGGACTAAGGGTGTCAAGCCTAAACTGATGGTGACCCCTGCGAGGTAGACAAGACTAAATTGATGGGTGACTCCTCATATCCTACGCTGGCTACGTAGTTCTAGAGTACAGGGAATGCTGCTAATGACTCTACCTATCTAACGAGGAATCCACCATCCCTACACTCGCTCGGTGCTAAGTCCTACTCCCAACTGAACTGACTTGAGATATTGAACTGTTTTAAGTTTAACTGATTATGATGACTGATTGAACTGATAATGCTCATAGCATATTCTGAAGCTAATCAAAAGATATTGAGACTAAGTAAACTGCTAAGTTTTCGGGTATTCACAACCCCCAGGACTCAATAGAAATAATAGAAAAATAGTACTAAAACTTTGAGGACATAATATGAAAGCATTTATTCAAAATTCAATCTTGTAGGCATTTCATCAAACACTTGATATTCATAGTGTAAGCTAAGCATGGGAACAAATTAAATCTTGTAGTAATAACATGATTTCAACATCAACATCACGAATTATGAATTAAATCAGTGAATAACATCATTAAAACATGTGGGGTTGAATAACAACGACAATTTCATGTAAACACGGTGTAGAATTATAATTCATAGGAATATATGGTTAAAATCACAATTAAAAATCATGAAAAACTTATAAATATCCCAACTTAAATTTAGAATTGGATATTTGGACTCCATGGGTGAAATAAACCCATAGATGAACACTTAACATACCTGGGTTGATGAATTCGTGAGAATTGATGGTGAATTCTTGAGTTTTGATTTTGAACTTAGAAAGCTAGGGATTTTGTTCTTGAAAGAGGGATACTTTAATTTTTTTTGAGAGAATTATGAAATAATGAGCAAATAATGCTCTATTGGGAATTAAATCCCGTGTTTGGACGGTTTTGGGGCTATGAAAAAAGACCAAACGGTCCCTGGAATTTAAATTGCAAAAGTCCCAATTTTTGGCTCCAGCGCGACACGGTGCAATTGCATCGGGCCACTTGAAAACTGACAATC
The DNA here is from genome assembly GCA_030864215.1 of Capsicum pubescens. Taxonomy (NCBI): domain Eukaryota; kingdom Viridiplantae; phylum Streptophyta; class Magnoliopsida; order Solanales; family Solanaceae; genus Capsicum; species Capsicum pubescens. The sequence continues at coordinate 325,245,718 of CM061544.1, read as the reverse complement.
CCCATTTTACCCTACGACATGATGTGGTGATATTGCGTTGTGCCTCTGAAAACGGACGATCCTAAACTAGAAGCTTGCCGCGATGCGGTGCCAATCGCGATGCCCCACTAGAAAAGAACTATTGAAAAATGTCCCATTGGTGCGACGCGATGGTAATCGTAGTGGCACACTGGAAAAAGACAAACGTGATTTCGTCCATCACCGCAACGCGGCCTTATCGCATTGGGCTACTATTTTGCACTAAATGTGTCATAACTTCTCACCGGAGTATCGGATTCGGGCGAAATTGGTATCGTTGGAAAGCTAATTTAATTTCCTATTATTTGGTGGATTTTGATCTAGAAAATTCTCAATATATCAAAAGATATGCTCTTTTAAAGTTGACTAAAGCAAGATTCTTATAAAATATTCCATCGGTAAGGATAATTTTGATTCGTCTAATAGTTAGGAGTTATTTAAGGCCTTAATATACATCAAACTCATGCATATCACTGTGAAAGAACTATAATTTACTATGCATGATCTTGAAACATGTCTCTAACATTGGTTTAGATTTTTGAGATATTACAGTTTGGCAATGAAAATCATAACTTTTTGGAGTTGTAGTTGTACAATTATACAGATAGTAAGAGTTAGAGAGTTTGATGAAGCAGGTTTGTGTTTAATCTCTTGCCAACTAAAATGAGGCACACATTTAGCTCCTCAAATTCTGATATTACCCTTGAATAAGAAATGAATAGGAGAAGCAACTGACATGGTAATACACAATGCGCATAAGTTCTTACCTCACATAATATGAAGATTAATAATATGATTTTGAGACTAAAAATCAAACAACATTAATCAGACATTGAAATAATGAAAGTTAGAGAATCAAATAGTGCATCACAAAAGGTTTTCATTTCACCAAGAACCTTAGCTTCATTGATTTATAACAACAGTCGAGCAAGTTTTTTTAACTGCAATTTTCACATTTAAGCACAGAAAATACTTTTTCTCATATTCTGGAAGTTCTAATCACCACTAATTTCAATAAGGGGTGTTGCTCGATAGCTAGTGCCAATTTTCATAGTCAACTATCTTATTCGTGAGAATTTCTTCTCTCTGATTTTGTCTCCTTACTAAATGGATGTACACACTTGTCTTACATCAGAGATATTCAATTCAATCATCTCTAAGCATAAAATTAACCTCGAAAAGATAATTGAGAAATATATATGCTACTTCTTTCAATATCAGTAGTAATCAATAGATAAAATCTAATAAAACTTCAAATCCACTGACTTACATATGAAAAACAATGAAAAAAATGTAAAAAAATATGGCGTGTGAACAAAATGGAGTAGAAATGAAAACGAAGTGGAGAATGTGGAGTCACCATAGTTCTTACATTTTCAATCTTAGGTTTTAATTTATCCAATGCATTAAGCTCTACATCAGTAAACAAATTGAGTGAATCAGGAACATCAATAAATACAAAAATGATTACTTGAAATAAGAGGCTCATGTAATACCCCGTAATTTTCCTAGCTTAAATTCATTCCTAGAATGTTAAGAAATATTTTTCAAAATTAAAAATATTTATTTGGTGTGGAATTTTCAAGATTTAGATCTCCCATTGTGTGAGAAATTGAATAAGCTTTCCATCGATACCAAATTCGCCTAATTCCGATACTCGGTTGAGGAGTTAGAGCATTTTTAAGTTGATAGTGTGCCACCTGGACACTTGGCACGTCGCAGATGTCAGTAAAATGATAATTGTCAAATTCCAATGGCCTTTTGTGATATCCCCACATCTTGGAGAGGGACGATTTCCCAATTATCGATTTCCAGTAACCTAACGTGATATTGGCGCGACGTGCCAGTGGCCAAAATGGCATTTCTATAGGACACCGCGATGGTGGCACGTCGCATTGAAGTTTCAGGTCCCAATTGTCAAAATCTAGTTGGATAACGCGATAGCTCCGCATTGAGGAGACCACCAATTTCCCAGTCGTCAATTTCCAGTGAACCACTATGATAGTGGCACGTCACGGTGGCTCATTAAATCGGAATTTTTAGTTCTTGTTTCCAGTCCCGTTTAGGAGTATAAAAATGGTATTTTGGACAATTTCCAAGCCCCCAATCCGTCAAAAACACAGGATTAATCATATTCAAAGAACTTTCTGCTTATTATTCATCATTCTTTTCAAAAGCAAAACCCTTGAGCTCTAAAACCTCTTCTCTAAGAAATCAAAATCCTCCATAGATTCTCCAAGAAAGCTCTAAATTGAGGATTCCCAAGTCAAGATAATCAAGAATCCATCATCAAGAACTCAAATAGGAATCCATAATTTAAGAATCTACATCTAATCATTAATCAAGGTATGTGGGGTTTATTAACAAGGATCTCCTTTCGTCCTTGTGCCCAAAACCAAGCTTTTACATTAAATTCATATGATTTTGAATGATATTCCATGAGTTTTGAATTAGGGTTCATACCCATTATTGATCTTTGCAAGATTTTAAGATTTCCAATGTTTTAGAAGTTGAATTGCATGTCGATTTTCATTTTTTATGCCTATTGCAGTAATTTACAGATTTTGAGATGAAATATAATAGTTTTCAATATCAAGCGTGACTATTTTGATGTTTTGACATGGGATTGAAGAATGGGTGATTACCCCAAGATTGAATATTATTTTAAGAAAGATGATTCTTTAAGCATCCTATTATCAGATTATTTATAGATTTTCAGTAGAGCTTTGATCTTTCGATCATCAGATAAGTTTTCAAATCCATTTTTCAGATTATTACAGATTAGAGAATTCAGATCAGCTTTATTTACAGATTTTATTAGATAAATGCATTAGTGGTTTTAAATAAACTCTTATGCTAGTTTTAAAGTGGATTTCCAACAGAATGAGCATAGCAAATAAAAAGGGAGTAGTATTTAGCACCGAACGGGAAGTGTGGGTTTAGCACATCCTACTTCCACAGAACTTCGTAGCCAACATAGGTACAGATTATCAGCTTATTCCCACTTATATGTGGATGACAGTTTCAGATGTGATCACTTAGCTCAGGTTATACTCCCTGGAAAGAGTATGACACCTCTCCCCAATGTGAGATTTCTTCCTTAGGAGGACGAGACGTTAGACTCCATGTAGCTCGCATGGTTTATGTCGGTTAAGAGAACCTCTCTGCTAGTAAAAGTAAATAAACAATTTTTCCCTACTAATAAAGAAAAGCTTTGAAAGAATTCCCTTACAGGTAAGCTTAAGATAAAGTGTTTTCCCTACAGATTAAATATTTTAGAAAAGATTAACAAAAAAGATTTTAGAAAACTAAGTGTAAAGGCTCATAAAGTTTACTTAGATTATGCTTTATAGAATGATATTAGCTACAGACTTCAGCTTTAAAACTTCAGAATTTAGAGTGAGTCCTTTCTACACTTAGACAGTATGATTTAAAGAGAGAACACAAGTACAACTTTCAGAACTAAATGTTATGACTCACTAGATTTATAAAGTATGATTGATTTATTATTCAGGATTTTAGTATTTTAGATATTCCAGCTTATGTGAGTCATTTACATTTAGCATGCATTGTTTTATAAATTATGATGATGAGATGATGTTTTACTTATGCATTTCACCCCATATACTCAGTACATCCTCAAAGTACTGATCCACATATATGTCTATGTGCTATGTTGTCTCATAATGTAGGTTCAGGTGCTCAGTATTAGCCACGCGAGTAGTTTGAGCATCTCCGTTTACATACGACAGTTGGTGAGTCCTCATAGTTCGGGGACTTACTACTCAGATTTTGTAGTTTATCAGTTTATGAGATTTTAGCTTTTCTTTCAAACATTTTGAGTTAGATGGGGGTTTATCCCTGTGACTCTCTAGTGTTAGTAATTGAGGCTTATCAGACTGCCAGTTTTGATTCAAATTATTCAGTATTGATGTTTCAAATATTATAGACAATTTCTGCATTCTAGCATGACTTTTATACCTATATTTCCATCATTATGAGATTTAGGCTCAGTAGTATGTAGACAAGGTTAGATTCAGGCTACTCATCGTCTTGAGCACCGTGTGACATCTCGAGATTAGATTTTGAGGCGTTACAGATCATTCATAACTGTAAGGCATTGTGTCATGGATTTTTAAGGATGTGAACAATTTTATTTATGCTAGTACTAAGAAGGTACTGCCTAGTCAGCAATATAGTAAGGTCTTTTGCTTCCAATTTATATTACCACATAAACTTTTTTGGAATAAAATTAGATAGGTAGATGATTTGATGCTTACATGGTTATATATGCGAAGAAAATGTCGTAAGTAAACATTGAATGGGACAAGATTAAGGGAAACTTACAAGAAAATGGTATGTGACGCTACCTGTAAAGCTGAAATACTGAGGTGACCAAAAAATTAGAATAACCAGTTAGTCATTTTCTTTGGTACTTCATCTTCCTAAGTTTTCGATGGTTGGTTCCACCTATTGGACAATCATGTATGGAATAAGAATCTAAAAAGCTTATCTTTTCCGTCAAAAAAAATTCACAAAAATAAGAAAGAAACTTCCTGCAATTAGACAACATAAAGACAACAAAAAAACTAAATATAAATTACATTATACCTCAATTATGTCAATCAAAATGTTCTATTAATCAACATAGAGCAGCGAGTGAAAACACATCATTGGTTAATCGTACTAAAGGTCTTAGAAATTTTACAATATACATAGGATTCTTTCATCAATGATCCAACATGTGTACCGACTAATACTCTAGTTTGTGTACTACTTTTGAACTATTACGCACCATTCTAATCTCCTTCACATTCTCTACAAATTTTCTTTTGTTGTAGGCTCCATTTCCTTTATTTTCTCTAACTTTTTCTTCCAAGATATGGAGTGGCTTATTTATGTTCTTCACACTCTCCTCCTCTGCTTGTAAATTTCATCTATTTTTGAATAAATTTTTAAACTTTTTTCTTCACTATTGTAGCAACAGATCGATATGTTTTGTTATATGGTTGTTCTTTGTTCTTCACTATTTTGAAGTTAACTTCTTTTAATGATGGCATCTTATGGTGTCTCTTTTCCTCTTCTGATGCTCTTTTCTTTCACATCAATTTTTCCGTTAGATTTCTAAATAAGGGTAATATCAATTTCTTAGTGTAATACCCCGTATATTTCTAAGCTAGAAAATGAACCGTTGTTCCTACACATTAAACCTCCTATCTTGTGATTAATATTGGAGTACATGAATTTGGATGAGTATCCTAGTGATAATAGAGCTTATGATGTGTTAAGCATGTTCATAAGAGTCACTTAGAGTAAGCCAAGCTAAGAACTTTTGAATCCACCAAGTTTTCGTGTGTGATTTCACATAGGTCATCTTTGAAAGAGCATAAATTGGTTTATAGGTGGAATTTTGGAAGATTTATACCCTGCAAATTGTATAAAATTGAATAAGCTTTTTGTCGATACTAAATTCGCCTAAAACGAACACTCGGTGAAGAAGTTATGGCGATTTAAAGTTTCAACAACGTCATTTCAGTCAGTGGCACGTCGCGCCGTAAGCCAAAATGAAATTTGTCAATATCCAGTGTCTCTATGCAATTCCACCTCATCGTTGTGACTTTTTAGGTCACAAATGGGGGGCAAGGAATTATCTCGGCATCGCATCGGGGGCCCAAATCTGGTAATTTTCACAGAAATTAAATGACGTATCTAGAGGGGTATTTGGGTCATCTTTCCACCCCTATATATATTCCATAAACATGGAATTAAGACCTTATTTCACCAAAAAATATTCTTTCTCTCAAAATCCTCTCAATAACACATTAGGGTTTTCAATTGGAGATTCAAGTTCAAGCAAATTTCTCCGTCAATCATCAAGAATCTTCCATCTAAGGTATGCGTAGTGTTCATCTATGGATCCATTTTGTTCATAGAGCTCAAGAACCATGTTTTAAATATTATATTGTGATTGTCTTGTTCTGATATGACCATGTACATATTGATGATTGTTGTTTAAGTTTCAAGATGATATCTAAAGGTGTTTTCATGAAGTATATGTGTTCGTTAGTTGAAATCCATGAGCTCTATGTGGTTTAAAATGGAGAAATTCATGAAAACACACCTAAGCTAAAAGAATGCATGCAAAGTGTTTGCTAAAATAATTAAGGTGATAAGATTCGTGTCCCATGATTTAATAGTTCTTAAATGACAAGTCTATGCTCTATGCTTTATTATTTCACATGAATTCCACGTGATTGATATGCGTCGTTGTTGTGATGTGGATTGAGCATGATATTGAAGCTATGCAAGTATACACATATTTTATGAATTTCCCTTACATACGTAAGATGTTGAGAACTATGCTTAGTGTGAAATCCCCTACTTATGGTATGGTGAATTGTGGACTCCATTTTATTATCAAGTCAGTTATGTGTGTCAATTTCCTTCTATCGAGTCGTGGGGGTACTAGTACCTGAAAAATATAGTTATGTGCCTAGAGCCATGTCGCGTTATCATAATAATCTCAGTCAAGCCATGATCTATAGAACTCAGTCAGTCATGTGACTCAGGAAATCTAAGAAATCTCATGATCTTAATAAATTCTCAGATAGTAGTACTATTCCATCAGTCAACGGAAGTCAGTTACTTAGTCGATGTACATCCAGTTAAAAGATGTTCAGTCACTTCAGATGGGAGTAGAAGTTAGCACCGAGTGAACCCAACAATTTAAACTTACCTGCCAGTTTAGGGTGTAATTCTTAGTAGTCATCCTTATGTTACAGAACTACGTATCTAGCATAGGTTGAGACATCTTAACCTGCCAGATTAGGGTTTATGAGGTGGCTTAACCTATCAGTTTAGGGTTCCCACCATTATAATTCGAGTAGTTTTTAGCTAAGGGTCACTCACAGCTGTCCTTACTAGTGACACGGTATTGACACCCTTCAAGTCGGGGCAGAGATTGGACCCCAATCTAGCTATATACGTTATTGGGTCATGTCGTTTAAGACACTACCTCCCACAGTTTCAGTCCTAGTCTCAGTAAAAGAACTCAGATAGTTCTTCAGATTTTAGTATACTAGGACTATTAGTTACAGTCAATTCAGTTACAGTACGGAGCTCAGGTAGTTCCATCAGATTCAGGGCTATCAGACACAATCATCCATGTTATCAAAATTTTAGTATCAGTCATGTAAGATAACAGTAAACCAAGTATTAGCGTATATATCCAGATATCATGTATTCATGATTTTAGTTACTATGTATGCATGTTTGTACTCTTACGTTCATATCAGTCAGTAAGTTAGCATTGTTCATGCATATAAGCCCTTTTGAATTTAGCCTACCTCACTCTATTCTCAGTACTCCCATTCGTACTGACACATTTGTGCTATGGTGCTTTCTTTTATATTACACCATAGGTTCAGAGACAAGAGTTCCAGATCAATATTAGCATTCCAGTCGTAGTGTTGCAGTGAGTCCTCACATATTTGAGGATGATATTATTTTATTTCATTCATTATTTCAGTTCAGTTTTACTAGACAGAGTTAGTTGGAGACATGTTCCTTCAACTCCTTATTTTAGATAGTATTTTGAGGCTTTCACATTTTGTTCAGATTTTAGATTCAGCTTTCAGTTGTTTTAGGTATTTATTACCCTATATGGATGTTAGTATTTATCAGATATTCTATTAAGTTGAACCTTATGGCCAATTGTTCATGTTTACTGTATTCTACAAGTATATTATGTAGTGTACAGGTACAGATATCATTCATGGGTTAGCTTGTGGTCCCTTGGGGTCATAAGCACCGTGTAGCATTTCAGGTACCATATTTGTGGTGTTAAAAACTTGGTATCAGAGCCTAAGGATCAATAGAGTCCTAGGAAGTCAGAAAGCCGCATCTAGTAGAGTCTTGTGCATGGGTGTTGCACGCCACATTCATGTGCAACAGGCTATGAGATGTTTATGAACAATTTTTCTTCTTTCATTATTCATGTCGTGCCTGTGAGCATAATCACAAGTGAGTCTTTTAGTCTAATCCGCTTCTTCTCTTTATTTCAGAACATGCCTCCTAGGAGAAGAAATTAGTCAGCCCCTCAGCCCAAAGAACCTTGGGGCGATCATGTTTCTAATGAGGAGTTTAGGACTATATTTACCACTTTTTCCCAATCAGTCGTTGCTCATAATGAACGGCCAACAGTTATTTCGGCCAGCCCAGTGGCCAACTCAGCTGCAGTGAGGATTCAAGACTTCACCTAAATGAATCCTCCAACCTTTCGTGGGTGTATGGTAGATTAAGACCATCAGGAATTCTTAGCTCAAGTTCAAAAAGTGAAAGACACCATGGGGGTGACTACTGTTGAGAGTGCTGAGCTAGATGCATACCAGTTGTAGGATGTGGAGTTTCAACTTCGCTCAGCCTAAATCAGAAGGAGTAAACCGTTCTCAGTCTCATCCGAAGTCATGAGTTCTAGCTCCCTCTCTAGCCAGTGCTCTAGTTCCTAAGTTCAGAGAGGGTAACAAAGATAGTGCGCCAGGCTCTAAGACCCAGGGAAGTATTAGCAGTGCCCGCACCTATCCTCTTTCCCAGACTTACGGTAAGCACCATCAGGGTATGCGTAGAGAAGGTAGTGTTATTTGTTTTTGTTGTGGTAAGACAGGCGATAGAGTTAGAGACTGTCCACATCCAGGTCCTCAGGGTCAACAGAATTGCTCTTCAACTCAGTACGATCGTCCAAATCAGTACAGTGCCACTTACAGTGCTACTATCAGGCAATTCCCAAATCATCTCTATTCTCTTCAGACTCAACAAAATCAGGAAAGTTCTCTTGATGTAGTTACTGGTACGTCACATATCTTTTATGTGCATGTTTACGCTTTGCTAGATTGAGGAGATTCCTTGTCTTTTGTTACTCCTTATATAGCAGTTGATTTTGGAATCAGTACCAAAATTCTAGCTGAGACTTTCTCTGTCTCTACCCAATTAGGAAAAACTATCATAGCCCGGCAGGTATACAAGAACTGCTTGGTTATGATATTTTAGAAAGTCACTTTAGCAGACTTAGTCGAATTAGAGATGACTGATTTTGATGTCATTCATGTCATGGATTGAAATCATTCCAGCTATGCCATAGTCGACTACAGAAATAGAATAGTTCAGTTTCAATTCCCGAATGAACCCATCCTAGAGTGGAAGGTTAGCGTATCCACTTTCAGGGGTCAACTTGTTTCCTACCTTCAGGCAAAGAAATTGTTATCTAAGTGATGTGTTTATCATGTAGTTCATGTTAGAGATTTCAGTTTTGAGGCTCCGAGTAGTGAATGAATATTTAGATGTCTTTCCCGAAGATCTTCCAGGAATTCCTCTCGAAAGGGAAATAGACTTCGGTATTGATCTTCTTTAAGATACTCAACCTATCTTTATTCTTCCATATAGAATGGCACCAGCAGAACTCAAGGAATTGAAAGAACAGTTGAAAGATCTCTTAGATAAGGGATTCATCAGACCCAACATTTCCCCGTGGGGTGCACCAGTCTTATTCATGCGCAAGAAAGACGGTTCACTCAGAATGTGCATTGATTACCGTCAACTCAATAAGGTTACGGTCAAGAAAAAGTATCCTCTTCCCAGAATCGATGACTTGTTTGACCAACTTCAGGGTGCCAATTATTTCTCTAAGATAGACCTCAGGTCCGGTTATCATCAGCTCAGAGTTAGAGAATGTGACATCCCAAAGACAGTTTTCCGTACGCGGTATGGTCACTTTGAATTTTTAGTTATGTACTTTGATCTTACCAATACCCTAGCCTCTTTCATGGACTTGATGAACCGCGTGTTCAAGCAGTACTTGAACATGTTCGTCATAGTCTTCATAGATGATATCCTGGTCTATTACCATACACAGCGTTATCATTCAGACCATCTCAGAATTGTTCTTCAGACTCTTAGAGATCACCAGCTATTCGCCAAATTCAGTAAGTCCGAGTTTTGGCTAAGGTCAGTTGCATTACTTGGCCATATTATTTACGGTGATGGCATTTGAGTAGATCCTCAAAAGACCAAACCAGTAAGAAACTGGACTCGTCTTGTTTCTCCATCAGATATCAGGAGTTTCTTGGGTTTGGCTGGCTATTACAAATGGTTTATTGAAGGATTTTCATCCATTGCATCCCGTATGTCTAGATTGACTCAGAAGAAAGTCAAGTTCCAGTGGTTAGATCCTTGCGAGAAGAGTTTTCAGGAATTGAAGACTCGACTTACCTCATCTCCAGTGTTAGCTCTTCCAGATGGTTCAGATGGGTTCGTAGTGTATTGTGATACATCTAGAGTGGGTTTAGGTTATGTCCTCATGTAGCATGGTAAGGTCATAGCCTACGCCTCCAGACATCTTAAACCTCATGAGAGGAATTATCCTACTCACGATCTTGAATTAGCAGCCATAGTATTTGCCTTGATGATTTGGAGGCATTATTTATACGGTGTTCATGTAGACTTCTTCACAGATCATAACAGCCTTCTGTATGTATTTTCCCAAAAATATCTCAATCTTTGTCAGAGAAGGTGGTTAGATCTCTTAATAGATTATGACATGAGTGACCTCTATTATCTGGGCTAGGCCAACATAATGGCCGACAATCTCGGTAGACTGTCCATGGGTAGTATTTCTCATGTTGATGATAGTAAGAAGAAGTTAGTCTAGGAAGTCCACCAGTTTGCCAGACTAGGCGTTCTCTTATTCGAGTCTTCAGAGGGCGGTGTATGTGTTCAGAGTAGTTCAGAATCATCTCTATTTTTTTAGGTGAAACAAAATCAAGATAAGGATCCTAGCCTTGTCAAGCTAAAAGAGTCATTTTAGAATCAGAAAGTAGAGGTTTTCTCCCAAGGGGGAGATAGTGTCATTCGTTGTCTGGGTCATCTCTATATTCCAGGTATAAATGATTTAAAGTAGTGAATTCTTGCAGAAGTGCATGGTGCGTGATAATCTATTCATCCAGGGGACACTAAGATGTACTGTGACCTATGGGAGATCTATTGGTGGAGTAGGATAAAGAAAGATGTTGCAGAATTTGTGGCTAAGTTCCCTACATGTTAGCATGTTAATATAGAGCATCAGAAACCTAGTGGTTCCATGCAGAAGTTCACTATTCCTACTTAAATGTGGGAAGAAGTGAACATCAACTTCGTGATGGGTTTTTCTAAAACTCATCATCAGCATAATTGAGTTTGGGTCATTGTAGATAGAATGACCAAGTTAGCCCATTTCTTTCCAGTCCATGCCTCTTATTCAGCTGAGGATTACGACAAACTCTATATCAGGGAGTTAGTCAGATTACACGTTGTTCCATTATCTATCATCTCAGAGAGGTACCCAGTTCACCTCTCACTTCTGGAAAGCATTCCAAAAGGGTCTTGGTACCCATGTTCATCACAGTACAACTTTTCATTCTCAGATAAATGGTCAAGAAGAAAGGACCATTTAGACTCTTGAAGATATGCTAAGGGTGTGTGCAATTAATTTCAAGGGAAGTTGGGATGACCACTTGACTTTGATTGAGTTTGCATGCAATAATAACTATCATTATAGTATTAAAATGGCTCCATTCAAAGCTCTCTATGGTAGAAGGTGCAGATCTCCAATCGGGTGGTTCGAAGTTAGAGAGGCCTCAATCATAGGGCCTGACTTAGTATTCGATGCCTTAGAGAAAGTCCAGTTAATCAGAGAAAGACTTCGGGTTGCTCAGAGCCGACAGAAGTCGAATGCTGATATTCGTAGAAAGGATCTTAAGTTTGAGGTTGATGACTATGTCTATCTAAAGATCTCTCCCATGAAGAGAGTAAAGAGTTTCGGCAAGAAGGGAAAGATCAGTCCCTGATATGTTGGTCCCTTCAAGATTCTCAGTCGTTTAGGCAAGGTAGCTTATGAGTTCGAATTGCCTTCAGATCTAGCCTCAGTTCATCTAGTCTTTTATGTCTCTTTACTCAAGAAGTGTATAGGTGATCCATCAGTTATAGTCCGTATTCAGAGCATTGACAGTCAGAACAGTCTCTTCTATGAGGAAATAATGGTCGAAATTCTAGACTATCAGACTCGTAGACTGAGGAACAAAGAAGTCCCTCTAGTCAAAGTTCTTTGGCGAAATCAGTCCGTTGAGAGAGCTACTTGGGAAGCAGAATAAGAAATGCATACCAAGTATCCTCACCTCTTCTCTGCCAATATATATATAGCTCAAGGTAACAGTTCTCCTTAAGCTTATTCAGTTTCCCGTTAAAAATTCTATACAACTTGGTATTTAGTTTATGCTTACATTTCATCACAAATCTGGTATCAAGTACCATTGCATATTCAGTCATGCATTTATGTATCAGTTTAGTGTTTAAACATGCATCAAATATGCATTCTCATTGGGAGAACTCAGTTATCAGAAATCTCATTTATGCATTCATGAATCAGTTACTCATACATCAGATATGCATGTCTAGCATGATATGTTAAGCTTATCAGCCATGTCCATCATGAGATCATGTTCCAGGAGTGTATGTCTTTCATGTACTCTAGTTTATCGTCTATCCCCATTTCAGTCAGCCTCATTCGAGGACAAATGTTTCCAAAGGGGAGATATTGTAATACCCCGTATATTTCTAAGCTAGAAAATGAATCATTGTTCCTACACATGAAACCTCCTATACTGTGATTCATATTGGATTACATGAATTAGGATGAGTATTCTAGTGATAGAGCTTATGATGTGTTAAGCATGTTCATAAGAGTCACTTAGAGTAAGCCAAGCTAAGAACTTTTGAATCCATCAAGTTTTCATGTATGATTTCACATAGGTCATCTTTGAACGAGCATAACTTGGTTTATAGATGGAATTTTGGCAGATTTAAACCCTCCAAATTGTATAGAATTGAATAAGATTTCCATTGATACCAAATTAGCCTAAAACGGACACCAAGTGAATAAGTTATGGAGATTTAAAGTTTCAGCAGCGTCATTTCAGACAGTGGTGCATCGCGCCATAAGACAAAATGACGTTTGTCAATTTACAGTGTCTCTCTGCGATTCCACCACATCGCGATGAGTTTCCAGGTCACAAACGGAGCGCAACGTGATCTCTCTACGTCGCGTCGGGGGCCCAAATTGGGAAATTTTCACAGAAATTAAATGACGCATCTAGAGGGGTATTTGGGTCATCTTTCCACCACTATATATATTCTATAAATACAGAATTAAGCCCTTATTTCACAAAAACATACTCTTTATCTCAAAATCCTCTCAAGAACACATTAGGATTTTCAATTGGGGATTCAAGTTCTAGCAAATTTCTCCATCAATCATCAAGATCTTCAATCTAAGGTATGTGTAGTGTTTGTCTATGGATCCATTTCGTTCACAGAGCTCAAGAACCATGTTTTAAATAGTATATTGTGATTGTATTGTTGTGATATAACCATGTACATGTTGATGATTATTGTTTAAGTTTCAAGATGATATCTAAAGGTGTTTTCATGAAGTATATGTGTTTGTTAGTTGAAATCCATGAACTTTATGTGGTTTAAAATGGGGAAATTCATTAAAACACACCTAAGCTAAAAGAATGCATGCAAAGTGTTTGATAAAATGCTTAAGGTGATAATATTCGTGTCCCATGATTTAATAGTTCTTAAATGACAAGTCCATGCTCTATGCTTTATGATTTCACATGAATTCCACGTGATTGATATGCGTCGTTATTGTGATGTGGATTGAGAATGATATTGAAGATATGCAAGTATACACATTTTGTATGAATTTCCCTTCCATACATAAGATGTTGAGAACTATGCTTAGTGTGAAATCCCCTACTTATGATATGGTGAATTGTGGACTCCATTTTATGATCAAGTCAGTTATGTGTGTCAGTTTCCTTCCATCGAGTCCTGGGGGTACTAGTACCCAAAAAATATAGTTTTATGCCTAGAGCCATGTCATGTTTTCATGATAATCTCAATCAAGCCATGATCTATAAAACTCAGTCACTCATATGACTCATGAAATCTCAGAAATCTAATGATCTCAATAAATTCTCAGTAGTATTATTCCGTCAGTCAAGGAAGTCAGTTACTCAGTCCATGTATAGCCAATTAAATCATGTTCAGCCTCTTCAGATAGGATTAGAAGTTAGCACTAAGTGAACCCAAGGATAGGAACTCACCTGCCAGTTTAGGGTGTGATTCCTAGTAGTCATCCTTGTGTTCCAGAACTACGTAGCCAGCGTAGGTTGAGACATCTTAAACTACCAGATTAGGGTTGATGAGGTGGCTTAACCTATCAGTTTAGGGTTCCCACCATTCTCATTCGAGTATCTACCAGCTAAGGGTCACTCACAGCTTTCCTTACCAGTGGTGCGGTATTAACACCCTTCTAGTCCCCAACCTAGCTATATGCGTTATTGGGGAATGTCTATTAAGAAACTACCTCCCACAATTTCTGTTCCAGTCTCAGTAAAAGAACTCAGATTGTTCTTCAGATTTTAGTATACCAAGACTGTCAGTTATAGTCAATTCAGTGACAGTACAGAACTCAGGTAGTTCCATCAGATTCAGGACTGTCAGACACAATCATCCATGTTATCAAAATTTCAGTATCAGTCATGATAGATAACAGTAAACCATGTATTAGCGTACAGATCCAAATATCATGTATTCATGATTTTAGTTACTATGTATGCATGTTTGTACTCTTATGTTTATATCAGTCAGTCAGTTAGCATTGTTAATGCATGTAAACCCTTTTGCATTTAGCTTACCTCACTCGTATACTCAGTACTCCCAGTCGTACTGATGCATTTGCGCTATGGTTCTTTCTTTCATGTTACACCATAGGTTCAGAGACAAGAGTTCCAGATCAGCAGTAGCATTCCAGTCGTAGTGTTGCAGCGAGTCCTCATATATTTGAGGATGATATTATTTTATTTCATTCATTATTTCAATTCAGTTTTACTAGACAGAGTTAGTTGGAGACATGTTCCTTCAACTCCTTATTTTAGATAGTATTTAGAGGCTTTCACATTTTGTTCAGATTTTAGATTCAGCTTTCAGTTGTTTTAGGTATTTATTACCCTATATGGACGTTAGTATTTATCAGATATTCTATTAAGTTGAACCTTATGGCTAATTATTCATGTTTACTGCATTCTACAAGTATATTATGCAGTGTACAGGTACAGATATCAGTCAGGGGTTAGCTTGTGGTCCCTTAGGGTCATAAGAACCATGTAGATTTTCGGGTACCAAATTTGGGGTGTTACACTTGGGCTTCCACATGCAATTTATACAAAAATCAATCTAAGAAAAGTAAAGGAAAACAACCATGAAAAAAACTGGGTTTGTTGTTATTGTTGTTGTATGTTGCGCGCATAGAAAATTTGAAGTAAGCAGTAAAAAAATCTATAATTCTTTTAAGAATATGAATGTTCATTCTTACCTCTTAATAGAAAACTTCTAAAGCTCCATCCATCCAATCAACTTCCCTTGGAGACTTTAACGCGTAGTCCACTACTCGTTCTTGAAACCCCAATTTCTCAAATCCCTAAATAAAATAATAAAGTACAAAATTATACATACAAAGAGACAATAATTTAGAAATTGAAAGGAGAAAAACAAACTAAACAACAAAAGGAGAAAAACAAAAAATAGGGAATAGCAAGAAAGAAAATAACCAAAGAAATAAAAGGAGAAAATAAGAGAAGAGACGTAGAAAAGAAGAAGAAAGAAAACTAATAAAGTACAGAAAAGAGAAGGAAGGGAAAAACAAAATGGTGTAGTGGAAGCCCTTTTCTTTTAAAGTAAAGATAGGAATTAGTGAATCATCAAAGTAAATAGGTAGATAGATATTTCTCCATAAATTAAAAGTCTGGGTTCGAAGTACAATTTAAGTAACATTTGGTACAATAATTAACTACACTATTGGTTCACTAGCAGTGTTGTACATATTTGGCGGCCTTTGCTACAATAATTGGATGTTGTGATAGTCCTATGACTATTGGCATATATAATAGAGTAATACTATTATGCCAACTCACTTACATAATTTAAAAGGGATATTAATCAGACTTCTTTTATACCTTGATAGTTATAAGCCTCTTCACATGTTGGAAAAATCCTTTCCTTAGCTACTAGCACCATTTTTATTGAGAGGTTGATGTTATGTACCTAGACATGGCAAACGGTGCGGTTGTGGTTCAATCCCGCAAAGATTTCAACCTGTCCCACCGCACACATATTTTTAATCCATCCGACCCGCATATTTATTAAAAAACAACTGTGTTTGTTACTAAAATAAAAAAAATCATAAAATCTTTTTTTCATTTTCTATCAAGTAATATTAATTTAATAGATAATGACTAACAGTAATTTCTTGACATCAATTGTGGATCTGTAACAACCCACATTTTTTAGCTAGAAAGTGAACCATCGTTCCTATATATGCAAAACTTAATCCCATGATTGATAATTTAATTCATTTGTCATGATCTTTATCCTAGTTTATGAAGTTCTCTCAAAGTGAAAGATGTTCATAGAATTTATTGAGAGCAAAGTTGAGCTAAGAATCTTTGATTCATCCAAAGTTTGGTATTCGATTATACAAAGGTATACTTTGAACGTGTATAACTTTTGATATACTTGGAATTTTTCACATCAAGACCCACCAAATTGTATATAATTGAGTCAACTTTAAAAAGATACCAATTTTGCCTTAATCCGATACCCGAGTGAAAAGTTATAGCGTTTTTCGTGTGAGGCGGTAAGCTGCCGTGATTACACCGCTCGGTGGTGCCTATAGAGGTGGAACCAATAGTGCTCAGCAGTAAACCTCAAAGTTGGGATTTTTCAAAATAGTAGGTGACTGTGATTACGCCGCTCGGCGGTGCCCATAGCGGTGGCACCAATAGCGCTCAGCGGTGAGCCTCAAAATCAGGATTTCTGCTGAAACTTTTAATTCCAAGTGGCAGTCTTATCTTTCACCTATAAACCCAAGTCGTGTAAACAGTCAATTAAAATTTCTTTTGGACATAATATGCCTAAATTCACTCAAATCTATCAAGAACAAAACCCTAACCTCCCTCACAAAGATCAAGAATCTATACTTTAAGTTTAAGATTTCCAAGAAACAAAATAAAGATTCGGATCCTATTCTTCAAACTAAGTAGTCTAAGGTATATGGGACTAATCTAAACACCATGGGCATAAGATTTACTATTTTATATGTTTAAACATCCCCAATCATGTTTATAAAGAAGAGTTTTGATATTGTTTCAAAAAGTAGGTATTATGGAATTGTTTTGGTGAAATTATATGTTGTCTTGAACCTTTTTCACAAAATTTAAATTGTAAATATATATGTATATTTTCGTTTGTAATGAAGAGTTTGATTGGGAGCATTATTGATAAAAGCTCCCTCTACTTTTATGATGTCTTTGGTTTCAAGTGTTGTGGATTGTTTTAATTGCATGAACATTCTTAAAGAAAACAAAAAGGTGAATGTCTGTTTAATGATCAGGGTTTGATACTACTTATGACATGTTGAGAGAGTGTCTTTCGCATGATAAACGTTCATTGTGCCAAATTAATAATTTCCATGGATTTTGAGTAATGCAAATATGATATTGCCACCTTATGATCGTACTATAGAGAGCAGAGTGTCTTTGATGTAATCTCAAATGAAAATCTATTGCATGAATCTCTCTCACTTGATGTTTAAAAACTATGGATTGTCATCGACATGAGGATAAGTGAAAAAGGGCTATATATATGTTAGGGTGTGAGATGAATCACTTGCAAGTGGGAATATGACGTTACCCGGTGATAGTATACCCTTAACAGAAAAAGTATTGAATGTTTTGAATGTAATAAGAATGGTTTTAAAGAACTAAATGTTGGTCTTAAGAGAGTTAGATGGTTACCAAATAAAGCACGAGTCGAGCGACTCAATGATGGAAATCGTGGTTTGCCAACTCAAAATTTTGGCACCATGTTGTATGGTCTTGTATTCCTTGATTCATATCGTTTCAACTTGGGACTATGGTTAGGATTTATTCTTTGTGGTCTTGTGCCCTACCATGATTGGGAATTATTGCACCCTACTCTGTGGACTGGCATGTCTCCCATACCAATACTCCAACCCTTACGGCAAACTTTGATTGGGAGCTTGGCCACCGAGTCAAGAGAGAATCCTATATAGCCAGTGGTATGATAGAATTGTAGGGTGTACTAGCTAGATCAGTAGAAAATACAAAGTGAGTCATGATTTCCAAGAGTTATTGAAATTCATTTCAGTATGCCCGTGTGTTTTCACTTATGCATTATGTTTATTGTTTTATAAAATACCCTCATTAGGATATATAAAAACATGTTATTTTGGGTTGTTTCACATACCAATACAGTTTGAATTGAACCACTATATTTTAGGTTCTGAGGCCCAATCTAGTAGTCCTGCTAAACAGTAGATTATTGTCATTAATTCAGAGTTGGTGAGCCTCCCTTACTTCGGATGGCATCTTGTTTACATATATCGATCTCATTATTTTTTGTTCATGGTTCGAATAGGGGCCTTGTCCCGGTTTCAAACAGATTGTTGTTTTCAGTTGTAGTAAAGATTTCGCAAATGTGTATTAGATGGTTTGAGTTTTATTGAACTTATGTCCGCATTACTTTGTTGATATATTAAAGTGACCATGTTTCCATTTATTTTCCGTATTTCCTTATAGTATATAAATTCTATATATGATTACCATTTAGAGAAGGGCTCTCGAGCCTTCATGGTTCGGGATGCTTGTCCCATCTTGGGGCTCGGTTCGGTTCGTGACAAACTTGGTATCATAGCGAGGTTCATGGTCCCAGGGTATCTGTGAAATCATGTCGGGTAGAGTACTGTTTATGGGTGTGTAGCGCGCCACACTTATAAGTAGGAGGCCATAAGGCGTTTAGAAATGTCTCTCTTATTTTCATCATTTGGTTCATGCCATATAATATGAATGTCCTCTAATCAATGATTTCCTATATTTTAGAAAAATTATCATGCCTCACTATTGATCCAACGAACAAAATGCCAAAGCTAAGGATGTCTGTCCTACTCATGGAATACAGACCCATAATAGAGTTTGTACCCCAGAGTTTATTGCTACTCTGGGAGTTTCTCCAGTTCTGAATAGTCCACCTCGGACCCCACGACTGGTGTTAACAATTCCCAGCCTCCTCAGAGGAAAGTTTTGAATGCTCAGTTCCGACAATTCATCCATATGATTGCTCAGCTAGTGGACTCTTAGACCTGTCGGTCTGAAGATGTGGATTCATTGTCTGGTTCATCTGAGGTTACACGGTTTGGTCAATTCATGAGGCTAAACCCACCCACCTTTACTGGCACAAAGGTTGAGGAGGACCCCCAAGGGTTCATTGATAAACTGGAGAAAAATTTAAAGTTATGCATGCGAATGAGGTTAAGGGGGTTTAGTTGGCAGCCTATCAAATAAAGTATTCGGACAATCAATGGTATAATGAATTGAAGGATTCAAAGGGTAGTGATGCTAAGCCTTATATATGGGGTGAGTTTGTAGAGGCCTTCCTATATTGCTTCTTTCCCCAGGACTTGAAGGAAGAAAAGGCTGAAGAATTTATGAATCTGAAGAAAGGGAAGATGAGGGTAAAAGATTATACCTTGAATTTCACCTAGCTATCCCATTATGCTCCAGAATTAGGGGGTAAAATGAGAGCTCGCGTGAAAAAGTTTGTATTCGGTCTCTTAGATGATCTGGTGTTAGAATGCAAGGGAGCGATGCTGAATAAATATATGGATTTCTCTAGGTCGTCCATTCATATACAGTAGGTAGAAGAGAAAAAGAAGAGGTTGTAGTTGGGGAAATAAGTGTTCTAAAAAGAAGTTTTGGAGCAATGCTCAGTCGTCAGCAGGTGCACCTGAGTCCAGGCCTTCGGGTGAATAGCATTTTCAGTCAGGAGATAGGTCTGGATCTTATGGGACCCAGTCCCAAGAGAATGTGACTCAACTTTTTAGGTCACATCCTCATTATAGTAATTGTGGGAGAAATCATCTGGGGAAGTGTTATTCTGAGATTCCGACGTGTTATTCGTGCGGCTAAGTGGGTCATCCAAGTACCAAGCTGCAACCACATCTTCTCCTCCTAAAGGTACTACATCAGCTGCCGGTGGTGGTCACAATTGATTATATACCTTATCTAACCTCCAGGATACAGAGACCTCGCCAGATATTGTTACGGGTATGTTATAGATTTTCTCCTATAATGGGTATGTATTTGGCATGCTTCATATTATTGGTGTCGTTAGACAATAAGATGTGGAGTGTAGTGGTGAGAACAGTAGCTTAAGATTATTAATGCGTATCTTGTGGAAAGGAATTAGTCGGCTTGATGCAATATTTGGAATAACCTAGGTTGGAAACTTACGAAATAAGGAGTTGATAGTGATAATTATATATACGTATATCCATGAGACTAGTGTTATAACAATGAATTGCGGTTGAGTCATTAAGCAGATAAGAGCGTGGGAAAAAGAGAATAAGTTGAACCCCCAAGTAGCATGTTGTTAGATAAAGTTTTATGTGTGTAAGTATTTTGTGCACCTAGTTCCTATCCTTGAATTTTGGTAGTATGGGAAATACTAAAGAGTTGTTGTGTGATGTTCTTTAGATCAGAATTAAGGGAATACAGGTAGACGGTATGTGCCTTTGGGATAGTTTTACAAAATTTTATTATGTTGTAGCTTATGTTATTAGCGGTCTAATGTTAGAATGTTAAGTGGAATGGATTGGATTTTTATGTAATAAGGAGTGAGGATGGGTATGCTCATAAGACTATGAGTTGTAACTTGATGGCTATAGAGGATAAAAATTAAGAGTAGCATTCTTGGAAAGCAATGCCTGTAGAGCATAATTAAAAAAAAAGAGTTTAGCGTTTATGTGTATGGTGATACCTTATTTTGTTGAGAGTTTTGGTTATTTATTTGATGAGGGAATATGTTTGCAAGTCTAGGATCGTGACTTTGACCTAAGGGGGAGATGGTGAATTAAGGTAGTTCCTGATTTTCTCCCATTCATGATGCTTATACTCGGGTCCCTCAATGACCCTCCGTATGTTAGTAGGACGGTGGTTGTGGATGCATAGTAATGTTTTAGGTAGGGGAGTAGATGTTCTTAAGTGTGAAAAGTTTGATGTGATTTCTTTAGATAAGGTTATAGGTGAAGGGGGAAAGAAGGAGATGAACTTTTGTTACGTGAAATAGTTAGAAAGGAGATATATGGCCAAAATCTTTGTGAGAATGATTGAATTTGATGGTCTTAGTGGAGAGAGCCATTAAGTAGGTGTAGTAATGATAGGCTTGAATGTTGTGATTGATGAAAACACAAACCAATGAGCCATATGGTTATTACTCCTTGAATTAAGACTTGATATTGTTGGGTTATAGTGATGAGGTGAGGTAATTTCTTAATGTGATGTAGGGTACAGGATCCCGTAGTTTAAGTTAGCATCCGTTTAACTTCAGGTTAGTCTTCAACATGGAAGTGCTATACAGTGGGACTCAAACTCTTATGGTTAGATGCGTTATGGGAGAACTTTAAGTCGGAAATGATGAAGTATGTTATTTATTGTTAGGGGCATGTTTGAGTAGTGTCTTTAAGTTTTAGGTCTATTCATTGTATCTTGTAAGGTAGAGAATCCTTCTAATTCCTCGATTCTGCGAAATCTCATTTCATGATTGTACCAATATAATCAGGCCTATTATCACCAAATAAACGCATGTCTTATGTTGTGATTATCATGAATTATGTACAACGTCATCTCTATGTCAATCCTTATCAACTCACGCTTCGTGCGTATACGATTCACTAGGGGATTATCATGAAACACTTTTGATGCCTTTGCATATTCTCCTAAGGAAAAGAAAATGTTCAATCCGAGGTTACATTCCTTACTTCATACTTTTCGAGCTTCAACAAGATCCTACCCATCATTCAGGGACGAATGATCCCAATGGGGAGATAATGTAACAACCCACATTTTTTAGCTAGAAATTGAACCGTCGTTCCTATGTGTCCAAACTCTAATCCCATAATTTATATTTTAATTCATGTGTTGTGATTTTTATCCTAGTTTATCACGTTCTCTCGAAGTGAAAGATGTTCATAGAATTTACTGAGAGCAAAGTTGAGCTAAGAATCTTTGATTCGTCCAGAGTTTGGTATTAGATTCATCAAGGGTCTACTTTGAACGTGTATAAATTTTTATATACATGAAATTTTTTAGATCTATACCCCACCAAATTGTAGATAATTGAGTCATCTTTCCAATGATTTTAATTTTGCCTTTATCCGATACCCGAGTGAAAAGTTATAGCATTTTTCGTGTGAGGCAGTAAGTTGCCACGATTACACCACTCGGCGGTGCCTATAGCGGTGGAACCAATAGCGCTCAGTAGTAAGACTCAAAGTCGGGATTTTCTAAAACAATAGGTCACCGTGATTACACCGCTCAACGGTGCCTATAGCGGTGGCACCAAAAGGGCTCAGCGGTAAGCCTAAAAATTTATATTTCTGCTGAAACTTTTAATTCTGAGGGGCAGTCTTATCTTTTCCCTACAAACCCAAGTCGTGTAAACAGTGAATTAAAATGTCTTTTGTGCATAATATGCCCAAATTCACTCAAATTTATCAAGAAAAAACCCTAACCTCCCTCCCAAGATCAAGAATCCATAGTTTAAGTTCAAGATTTCCAAGAAACAAAATTAAGATTTGGATCCTATCCTTTGAACTAAGTAGTCTAAGGTATGTGGGACTACTCTAAACACCATGGGGATAATATTTACTATTTTATCATGTTTAAATATCCCCAATCATGTTTATGAAGAAGAGTTTTGACTTACAAGTCGGGGTATGACATGAATGACTTGCAAGTTGGGGTATGAGGATACCCGGTGATAGTATGACCTTAACAGAACAAGTTTTGAATATTTTGCATGTATGAAGAATGGTTTTAAAGAATTAAAAGTTGGGCTTAAGAGAGTTCGATAGTTACCCGAAGAAAGCACGAGTTGAAAGACTCAATGTTGGGAATCATGATTTGCCGACTCGGGATTTTGGCACCATGCTGTGTGGTATTTTGCCCCTTGATTTCATTCATCCAAACTTGGGACTATGGTTAGGAGACATGCTTTATGGTTTTGTGCCCTACCATGATATATTATTATGATTGAGAATTATGGCACTCTGCTTTGTGGACTGGCGTGTCTCCCATACCGATACTCCAACCCTTAAGGAAAATTTGGATAGGGGGCTTGGACGCCGAGTCAAGGACGGATCCCATATAACTCATGGGATAATCAGAATTATAGGGTGTACCATCCAGCTCAGAGAAAATAGAAAGTGAGTCATGATTTCCAAGAGTTGTTGAAATTCATTTCAGTATGCCCGTGTGTTTTCACTTATGCATTATGTTTATTGTTTTATAAAATGCTCTTATTATGATATATAAAAACATGTTATTTTGGGTTGTTTCACATACCAGTTCATTTTGTATTGACCCCCTATATTTCAGGTTCTGAGGCCCAGTCTAGTGGTACTGCTAAACAGTAGATTGTTGCCAGACATTCAGAGTTGGTGATCCTCCCTTACTTCAGAAGGTTTCTTGTTTACTTATGTTGCTCTCATTGTTTTTAGTTCATGATCCGACCGGGGGCCTTGTCCCGGTTTCAAATAGATTGTTGTTTTTGTCGTAGAGATTTCGTAAACGTGTATTAGATGGTTTGAGTTTTATTGAACTTATGTCCGAATTACTCAGTTGAGATATTAAAGTCACCATATTTCCATTTATTTTCCACATTTCCTTACAATATATGAATTGTGTTAATGATTGCCAGTTAGAGAAGGGCTCCCGAGCCTTCATGGTTCGGGATGCTCATCTGTTCCTGGGCGTCTGTTCGGGTCGTGACAGGATCTTTCGTAAAGTCATAATAAATGTCAATTTTTACTTGAATTTCAAATGACTTGACTTTCAGTTACAAAAATAGACAAGATTAAAATAGATTGTCATTTATGTGGTTCTGACCATTTTCTCTCTTATAATTTGTTCCTTAAAAAAATTTCTTTTTTGATAATCTTTTAAATTCAATACTTATTAATCAAATCATCTTGAAAGTTTTTTTATGCAATTTGGGCTGACTGGACAAATAATGAATTAATAATAATAATAATTCATTTACCTTTTTTATATTGATTTTTTTATTAAGAATATTATGTTTTTGGTAGGTTGCTAAGATTGATAAATTTGGTCTAATTTTGATTTTTGAGAAAATCTAATGTAAATCAATGTATATAGAATGCTATTTATAAGATTTCCAAATATTATCTTGTAAAAGCATCTCACACCAACTATTAAAACCCTTCTTTTGTTCTTTAATTTTTCACCCTTCAGTTGCTTTCTGTGACACAACTTGAAAGCTAGAAATTTTCAAGTACAACTTCTTGCTCGCTTTTCTCTTCTTTCCTTTAAAGCCAACCTCATCTACTCTATCTGGTTGTATCAAGGAAGACCATACCATTGCTCGAGCTCATTTGCAAACCCACTAGTCCTCTGGACAACATGCGAGGATAGTATTGATATTTTAGCAGGAATGAAATGTTATATTATCCTCGCGTGATGTCCAGGAGGACTAGACAGTAGGCTAACAAATGTATTCGGAAAAATTTCTTCCTTGATACTACCAGGTAGAGTTGGTGTCGTTGGCGTTAAAGGGTAGAAGTGTGTCGTCGGAGTCAATGAATAGTTGGGTAATGTGGATGTTCTCCAACTCATTATGCAGGCCCAAACTAATGATGTTTGCATTAAATTATGCTAAGATTATCTTATGTAATTAAAGATAATCATACGAAAGAGTTAAGTTATTTATTTATTGTTAAATACGATATGAAAATATTTTTAGTACATCGTGATAAAAATAATACCTATAATTTCCTCGAAACGATAGAAATAAAAGATCATTGATGCAGGTTTTGATGTATTTGGTTACCCACAAGAAGTTAATTAGTTAAGAGGAAAATATATCCCTCAACTATATGAAGAGTGAAAATATTCCTCGTTAAAATGGTAGTGTACATATACTTCATTGTCTAACAAATGATGTATATATTATAAGTTCACTCCCATTTTTGAACGTGAGAAATGTTCCTCATTATTTGGACCAGTAACAACTCCATTAACACTTATCTGAAATCACCCAAATTGCTGCCCTAAAGGATGAATCTATTGCCATGAATGCTGAAGAGAGTTTCTTGATTTATCTTTGGATTTTGCTTTAGCTTTTGTTCTGTGTCGTTTGTATGTTATTTTTTAATATTAATAAAATATTCCCACTAAGCATAGCGTAGAGATTCCAATAAAAAAAACAAAAATTCTTTTCCAAGCTTGGTATCTACTCCTTAGCAGAGGCGAATTCAAAATTTTAAATTTGTAAGTTTCTAATAAAATAAAGTAATATTTGGACAATAAAAAGGGAGGGGCGGGGGAGGGGGTGGTAGAAGTGGAATTAGTCGTGAGGCAACAAAGACGTAAAGAAAATATAAATTATTCATTTTTTGAAAGAAAAAAATGAGTTGACTGGGAAATATAAGGTAAAAAGGTATCAGAAAAAAGGCTAAAAAAATGATGTTTCCACTGGGTTTGGATGCCTCCTCGCGAGGGTGTTGAGTATTTCATTATGATCATCTTGTATGAGTTTATATTGAATTGCCATTCACTGGTAAAAAAATTAATTAATAACAATAATTCTTTTACCTTTTGTGATGTTGATTTCTTACTAAGAATACTATGCTTTTGGTAAGTTGTTAAGATTGATAAGTTTGATCAAATTCTGACTTTTGACAAAATCTAATGTAAATCATTGTATATATAAAGTTATTTATAAGATTCTTACATATTATCTTGTAAAATCATCTCATATCAATTATAAAAATTCTTCTCTTGTTCTTTAATTTTTCACCCTTCAGTTGCTTTTTCTAACACCTTGAGAGTTAGGAATTTTCAAGCACAACTTCTTGATCGTCTTTTCTCTTTTTGTTGGAGTCCACACCACCCAACTCTTCATTGACTCCAACAACAAGCTTATTTCCTTTAAAGCCAACTTTATCAGCTCTATCTGGTCATATCAAGTAAGACCTTGGTGGAGTTCGATTGCAAGCCCACTTTCTAGTTCTACTTTCAACCTACCAGGTTAAACATCAACATACAAACATAAAAACATTACCGTTGTTTTTATACTTGTACATTGAATTATTACCCTTGTAGGTTATCCAATAGGACTAGATAGTGGGTAGAAGTTTGTTCTCCCAGAGGCAACAAAGAGTTGGATAGTGTGGAGGTACTCCAACTCATTAGGTAGCCTAAATGATGTTGGAGTAAAATTCTGATCATATTTTCCTTATATTCTTAAAAATAATGATATGAAAGACTTGAATTATTTTTGTTCAGTTAAATGGACTAAGGAAATATTTTTATTATGTTGTCATGGTCGAAATAGTATCTTTAATTTCTAGTTCTAAATGATAGTAATAATCAGTGATGGAAGTTTTGAAGTATTTGATTACGTACAAGGAGTTAATTAGTAAAGGAAAAAATAATTTCGAGGGGATATATCCCTCATTAAAAAAATAGTGTATATTTACCCTTTTTCATAACTGGCCTATATTAACTAACTTAAAGAAAAATCCTGAATGTGATCTTCTAATTTCAAAAGGCCATCCATTCAAGCCTTTACTGTCTTTTTTTATTGTTAGATTTAGAAAATTAAGTCACCCATTTTTTTAGCACTCCAAATCCGATCCAAATGGGAAAAACAATCTCTCTTTTACTTATTCATAAAATTAGCTTGGGTCAGAATTGAATAAATGATTGTGTTTTTTCAGTTAGATCGAGTCTAAAAGGGTAAAAAGTGTGTAAGGTAATTTTTAAAATTTAGACCTGATCTAACTTTAAAACCTACCTAAACATAAAAAGGCTTTTGTACGTTAGTGTGCCGTGTTTTAATAAGATAATATTTGAAAATCATATAAGTAATATTGTATATCCAACACTAGATTTGATTAGACCAAATTGATCGATATCCTAACCAAAATGAATATCGAGAACTACTCTGTCTAGTCTTTTTTTCCTTTTTTTGGGCTAATTTATACCACAGTGTTTCTAGAAAACTTTTATTAATACTAAAAATCTTCAACATGGATAAGTAAGGGTAATTAGGACTTCCTTTACCAATCCTAATGAGGTAATGAACCTCTATTAATCAACAATCATGAAGAAAATAAGAACTAGAGAGAACTAGGTATCTTATGATCATCACAGAGTATGTAACATACCCTATGATGATATTACAAATGATGATGCTTAAACAGTACAAAATTATAAAATCCACATGAAATTTGAGTTATCAAACTCAAACTTCCTTCTAAAAATGCATAAATTTTAAAAAGAAAGATTGTCTGTCTAAAGTAACCTGAAGTATTTCCTCGTCTTCATCTTCCAATCTGTCCAACAACATTTGATAGTTCATCAGTTATTCTTGGATTTATTGAATTTTGTTGAAGCTATTGACACTGTTGTTTGATTTTTCTTGGTCAGTCGGATTGGTAGGTGTCTTGGAACATAGTCCCCATATTTTACCATCCCATCTATATTGTCTCTCATGTGTCTTTTTATTGCTTCCACTTTTTTGTTGTTGAGGTGAGATTCCATCTCTAGCCACTTTATCAAAGAACATATCCAACATATTTTCTTCCTCTTCCTCATAAAAAATTCTCGCTCAAATCACTAAAATAAGTGTTAATTGGACTAAGTCCTGATGCTAAGGCCCCTGACTCATTTTTCATTATGGTGCACTTTTAGACACAATTATGGAAGCTTCTGAACTGAATTTGTTATTCAAAGGAAGAGGTGAAACCTACTCCTCTCCATCAGCTAAATCAGCCCATCTAGGAACACACATCTCCCCTTTCATCACGTCTTTGTTTTTCCTCGTGAACAAATAGGCCCCCCTCAAGTTAAGTGATGGGTCACTAACCCTAACCTGAATAGATTGCTCGCATATGCAGGCCTGGCTAGTGCTTTGTTGAAAGTGTCAACTATTTGGTCATTACCTTGAATATGTATAACACAAACCTTTTTTTTCAACATACGGTGGTGGGAAAAGCGAAAGTCTATTGCATTATGCTTCACACGATTATGGAGGACAAGATTCTTTCTTAGGAATGAGGTTCTATGTTATCTCAATAAATTATAGGTAACTGATGTACTAGCATAATGCATATGAAAATTTGTTTATCTGAAAGATTACATAGTAAGATAAATAAATATCTACTGGTTGTTTGTGTTATTTCCTTCTACTGGTACGCAGAATCTGTATATGCAGAACAACAACTTCAACTAGAGTTCAAGTATAAACAAGAAAACAATGAAGTATATCAAATACCCTCAACACAAGATCAAAATGACCTTTCCAAAAGATGTATTTTATTTTTTCAGAAAATAGATGAAACAGAACTGAATAAGGCCAAGTCGTCCGAATTCACGGACTTTCCTTAAGGAAATAATTCCCCTCACTATACCCGAGGTTGTGGAATTTTTATCCCAGGATAAAATGGCCTTCAATCCAAATATAGAGGTACCTCAAATATTTGGACTCGTCGAACGCACTCAACAGTTTGAATGATCACACAGAATTTTTGAATAGAAAAAGAGTATTTTTTATTCTAAACTTTCTCGTATCAAAACTTGTGGAAGAAAGCAGATTTTTATAGCCATAACATGCCTCTTCTGAAAAGAGGAAATGGTTCATGTCAAAGGTTACACATGTTCTGTAAATTAATATCTGTTCATCCAAAGATTGCATCTTTTCATAAACAGTCATCTCTCTCCATGAATCAGTATGTCCTTTTGCTGAAGTATTGCATCCTTCTGAAACAACACATCAGTTCAAAATAGTGCAGCTATTTTGAAGTATTAGTTCTGTTCGGAATTACAGAAGCATTTGTTCGAAATTTCTGAAGCATTGCATCTGCTGCTGCATGTATAAATGGAGAATATTGTTTCGTTTTGGTAGATTCGGATCATCAAATGATTTTTTTTCAAAAAGATAGATCTCATTGATCGATCATTTGACAAATCCATATCCAAATCCAAATCTGAAGTCGAACCGAATGAGCGACGACGACGACGACGCGAGTCATCTATTATTCCTTGCCTCACTTATCCATGTGGGAGTGTGTTTCACATTATAAATACTTTAAATCTTATTTCTCCCACCAATGTGGGAGAATTTAGTATGTTTTCCTATTTTTGAGTACACTTTCCATATTGGTTTGATCTCAATTTTTCTCTTCCACTTAGTTTTCTCCATTTTCCATTGACACCTATTATTTACTATGAACCCAACAATCCCTCACATAAATGGGGAATGGCTATTTTTCATAAAAGTTTTTCGGAAAAGTATGTGATCATCAAGCAAAGACTGATTGCATCTGGATAAGTGGGTTTCCTTTTGAACTTTCCGTAGTGAACATGTATCGGATGCACTCAGTCAATCGGTAGATTTGATATCTTTGAACCGTCGAGCTTTAATGTACACCTAGACAACACATATCACACAACCATGATTTTATCGTTTATGGTTCTCAAGGTTTTATTCTTTTCATCCATGAACACGTTTCGATTTCGTGAGAGCTTAGAGAATAGGCCTTTACTAACATTCTCCTTGAAGTGGCTTCCACTTCTCCCCCATATAGGTGATTTCTAAACATTCAATCCTATAGATTAAACAATTTGGTCAAATCTGCCAAATTTAGATAATCACTAAAAGACTTTTCACTTTAAGTCTTATCCTTGATTACTATACATTGTCTGCATCATGAGAATGGGTTGGGTAATTGACAATGTTGAACTTGTCAGACACAACTTTGTTTGATCTCCTTGAATCCATTCCCTTGGATTCCTTTCCACTCCTTCTATAGATAGGCCTTTTGTAGGTGGATCCGACACATTATCCTTTGACTTTACATAGTCAACAGTGATAATTCCACTAGAGAAAAGTTCCCAAATGGTATTATGTCTCCGTCGTATGTGACGAGATTTACAGTTGTACATTATGCTCCCTACCCTACCTATTGATGTTTTCTACCACAGTGTATACATACTGGTTCCACTGGCTTGGGCCAATAAGGAATATCTTCTAAGAAATTCCGGAGCCATTCTGCTTCTTCACCGACTTTATCCAATGTGATAAATTGAAATTCCATTGTAGAGCAAGGAATACAAGTTGTTTGGATGATTTCCAAGAGAATGTTTCTCCACCGATAGTAAATACATATCCACTTGTGGATTTTACTTCGTTCGATCCGGTGATCCAATTTGCATCACTATATCCTTCAAGTACCGCAGGATATTTATTATAATGCAAAGCATAATCTTGAGTGTATTTAAGATACCCCAAACTATTTTCATTGCCATCCAGTGAGTTTTGTTGGGATTACTTGTGTACTGACTCAATTTACATATAGTACATGCTATGTCTGGTCGTGTACAGTTCATTATATACATTAAACATCCCAATACTCTTGAGTACTCCAATTGCGAGTCACTTTCACCTTCATTCTTTTGAAGTGCAAAGATCGCATCCAATGGAGTCTTGGCAATACCGAATTCCATATACTTGAACTTGTCAAGTACCTTTTTGATATAATGAGACTGTGACAATGAAAACCCCTGTGGAGTTCGATGGATTCTTATAGCTAAGATTACATCCATAACTCCAAGGTCTTTCATATCAAACTTGCTCTCGAGCATTCGTTTTGTTGCATTTATGTCAGAAATGTCTCTACTGAAGATCAACATATCATCCACATATAAAAATACAATGACTTGGTGATTTGGAGTGTCTTTAATATAAACATATTTATCACATTCATTTATTTTGAATCTGTTTGCCAACATGGTTTGGTCAAACTTCGCATGCCATTGTTTTGGTGCTTACTTTAGTCCATATAATGACTTGATAAGTTTACACACCTTTTTTTCCTTTCCCGAAACCACAAAACCCTTAGGCTATTCCATGTATATTTCTTCCTCCAATTCTCCATTTAGGAAAGCGGTTTTCACATCCATTTGATGGATTTGAAGATCATATACCGCCGGTGAGGCAATTAACATTTGAATCGATGTTATCCTTATTACTGGAGAGTATGTATCAAAGTAATCAAGGCCTTCTTTTTGTTTGAAGCCCTTTACTACAAGTCTTGCCTTGTATTTGTCAATAGTGCCATCCGCTTTCATATTCCTTTTGAAAATCCATTTAGAACCTAAAGGTTTATTTCCGTGAGGAAGATCAACTAATTTCCATGTATGGTTGCTTAATATTGAATCAATCTCACTATTGACTGCCTCTTTCCAAAAGGATGAGTCCAATGATGTCATTGCTTCCCTAAATGTTTGAGGCTCATTTTCTAAGAGAAATGTTACAAAATCCGATCCAAATGAAGTAGATATTCTTTGACGTATACTACGTCTTGGATTTTCTTTATTATGTACATTCTCACTTGGTTCATCTCGAGTTCGTTTAGATCCTCCACTAGATTGTTCATGTCTAATTTTATACGGGTAAATGTTTTTAAGGAATTCAGCATTGTCTGATTCAATTACCGTATTATTATTCATATCCAGAAGTTCGGATTTATGAACCAAAAATTGACATGCTTTAATACTTTTAGCATATCCAATGAACATGCAGTCCACCGTTATAGGTCATATCTTAACCCTTTTAGGCATAGGAATTTGGACCTTTGCTAGACACCCCCACACATTGAAATATTTCAAGTTCAGTTTCCTTCCTTTCCATTTTTCATAAGGAATTGATTGTTTCTTAGTATGGAGAACTCTGTTGAGTATATGATTGGTTGTAAGGATAGCCTCCCCCCATAAGTTTTGAGGTAAACAAAAACATATAAGCAAGGCATTCATCATTTCCTTCAAAGTTTGGTTTTTTCTTTCCACAATTCCGTTATATTGAGGTGAATATGGGGCCGTAGATTGATAGACGATTCCATTCTCTACACATATTTCAGCGTAGGGAGATTCATATTCTCTACCCCTTTCACTTCTATCATTTTTATCTTTTATCTAACTGATTTTCAACTTCAGTTTTATATTGCCTAAACGCATCTATTGTTTCATCCTTACTATTTATCAAATCGACATAACACTACCTAGTGCAATCGTCAATAAAAGTTATGAAATACTTTTTCCCACCACGTGATGTTGTTGACTTCATATCACACATGTTAGTGTTTACTAAGTCTAAAGGATTAGAATTCCTTTCACCAAACTTATAAGGATGCTTTGCATACTTTGATTCTACACACGTTTGACACTTTAATTTATTGCACTCAAATTTTGGCAAAACTTCTAAGTTAATTAGTTTTCATAACGTTTTATAATTAACATGGCCTAAACGTTCATGCAGAAAAAAATAAGACTCAAGAAAATAAGAAGA
Source organism: Capsicum pubescens (assembly GCA_030864215.1). NCBI lineage: Eukaryota > Viridiplantae > Streptophyta > Magnoliopsida > Solanales > Solanaceae > Capsicum > Capsicum pubescens. The sequence continues at coordinate 325,213,102 of CM061544.1, read as the reverse complement.
ATTTGAACTTTTATTTATTTCAACAGTCATTAGATTCATCTTATAAAGTCCCTCGGTGAGATAGCCTTTTCCTACATACATTTCTCCTTTGCTAACTACAATTTTTCCAGAAACGGTTACACATTTGAATCTGTTCTTATCTAGAAGTGAAACATTAATTAAGTTCCTACATAATTCTGGAACATACAAGACATTGTTATGTGTCAAGACCTTTTCCGAAGTCATTTTCAAGCACACTTTTCCTATTCCTTCCACCTTAGCAGTAGCGGAGTTAGCCATGTAGATCATTTCTTCTACTTGAGCCGGAGAAAATGATGAAAAAAAATCTTTGTTGGCACATACATGACGGGTGGAACCAGAATCCATCTACCATTCGCGATGATTCCCCACCAAGTTGCATTCTGAGAACATAGCACACAAATCATCGCATTCTTTGTTGGATTCAATCATATTTGCTTGATCCTTTTTCTTGCCTTTCTTCGGGGCATGACAATTCGTGGACTTGTGGCGAATCTTGCCACAATTGAAGCATTTTCCCTTGAATTTCTTCTTGGGTTGATTGCTTCCTTATTAAACTTTCTTCCTTTTCTTAGAATTGTTTTGATCATCGTCTACAATATGTGCTCCATTAATTGTAGAATTCCCTTTTGGCCTTCTCTCGGCAGCCTTATTATCCTCTTCAATATGCAGTCGTACAATAAGATCTTCAAAAATTATCTCTTTGCGTTTATGCTTCAAGTAGTTTTTGGAGTCTTTCCACAAAGGTGGTAGCTTCTCAACTATCGCTGCTACTTGAAATGCATCATTCACAATCAAACCTATAAAACAGTTTATTTGAGTATTAAGAACCTTTTTAATTTGTTCAACTAAGGTACTTTTCAAAGATATACCTTCTAATAGGAGATCATGTATGATGACTTGCAACTCCTGCACTTGAGAGACAACCAATTTGTTATCTATCATTTTAAAGTCCAGGAACCGTGCAACAAGGAATTTCTTAATTCCCGCATCCTCTGTTTTATATTTATGTTCAATTGCACCCCCATAATTCTTTCGATGTCCTAGTTCCACTGTAAATATTGTAGAGGCCGACTTGGAGACCACTCAGAATATAATTCCTGCAAAGGAAGTCTGAATGTTTCTAAGCTTCTACAACTATGAAACGCTCTTTGTCCGAGGTTTCCTAGGGAACCTCAGGAGAGCCTTCTCTAGTGAACCATTGCAGATAGAAAGTGGTGAGGTAAAAGAACATCTTTTGCTGCCATCGTTAAAGTCAATGTCCGCAAATTTTTGGGGCTTCTCCGCCGGTGCCATTGTAGGCGGAGCATTTGGGCGACTTGATGTGGCAATATTAGTTGCCCCCACAGATGTTGCTGTATCTTGCATTTGACTATTTCTTGTCATTTTTTCTGTCACCACAAGACAGAAAATACTTAGTATTTTCAGAATACTCCTTATAAAGTTAAGCAACATTACACTTTTCTTCTTCTTTCTAGTTGACAATGAAGTTTTATGACTTCCAATTGTCAACTGAATGATCTTTAACATGTAATAAAATTTTTATGACTTCAAATCACTAGTTAAGTTCAGGCGGAGTAGAAAGTTAAAATTTTAATCTCCAAAAACAAGCTACACAGATTCTGAAACTTATTTCCTAAAGATTGTTATTTTCTTCTACGGGTATGCAGAATTTGTATATGCAAAACAACAACTTCAACTAGAGTTCAAGTATAAACAAGAACTTAATGAATTATATAAAATACCCTCAACACAAGACCAATATGACTTTTCAAAGAGGTGTATCTTATTTTTTCAGAAAATAGATGAAACAAAAATGAATAAGGCTAAGTCGTCCGAATTCATGGACTTTCCTTAAGAAAATAATTCCCCTCACTGTACCCGAGGTTGTGGAATTTTCCTCCCAGGATAAAATGGCCTTCAATCCAAATATAGTGGTACCTCAAATATTTGGACTCGTCGAATGCACTCAACAGTTTGAATTATCACACAGAATTTTTGAAGAGAAAAAGAGTATTTTTTATTCTGAAATTAATCTTATCAAAACCTATGGATGAAAGCAAGTTTTTATAGCCATAACATACCTCTTATCCTTTTCTGAAAATAGGCAATAGTTCATGTCAAGGTTACACATGTTCTGTAAATTCATGTCTGTTCATCCAAAGATTGCATCTTTTCCTGAACAGTCATCTCTCTCCATGAATCAGTGTGTCCTTTTGCTGAAGGATTGCATCCTTCTGAAACAACACAACTGTTGCGTTTTGGTAGTTTCGGATCATCAAATAAAATTTGTCCAAAAACATAGATCTCATTTTCCAATGCCGAAGTTGAAGCCGAGCGAGCGACAACGACGACGACGCGAGGCATATCTTATTCCTTGCCTCACTTATCCATTTGGGAGTGTGTTTCACAATATAAATACTTTAAAGAATCTTTCTCCCACCAATGTGGGAGAATTTAGTAAGCTTTCCTATTTTTGAGTACACTTTTCATATTGGTGTGATCTCAATTTTTCTCTTCCACTTGGTTTTCTCCATTTTCCATTCACACCTCTCATTTACTATGAACCCAACAGTTTGTTGGATAAAATTAGTTAAAGAGAGTAACTAATTTGGATATTAACATTTAATTTTAACTCCTTTATAATAGTACAATCATCAGATATAAATATGAAACTTTTAGTTCGCGCAACATTATCAAAAAGTGAATTTTTTTTTAGAATTTTGTACATGTAATTACAAGTAATATCAATTGTTTTTAGTTAAATCAAAAATAAATTCCTTATATCTTTAATCTGTCTAGAAATATTATATTATTCACATCAGAATAATTTTTTCTGTTTTAAAAAAACAACTTTTACTAAATGAAAAGTTTATTACAGGCCTTGTCTAGGTTATATGGTACCTAAGCTGGCAATCATTTTCATAGGAAGGTAAAACTGAAAACGGGTATATAATATATATATACCACCATTATTTATTCAAATCAAATCATTGTAATAGTAATTAAATAATTGCATACTTTAAATCTGTGCTTTAAAATGCGGTGGTGTAGGAGACATTGCATTTTACTTAGAAGGGGGTGAGCCAAAAGCCTCGAGGCATGGGGCTTAAGCTTCATGTATTTTATGTTTTTTAATTAATAATACAGTAATACAATATAATAAAACAAAATATTCCTACAAAAACACATTAATTGATTAAAAGGTCATGGAAAATAAAACTTCTAAATGCAACGATACAAAAGCTAGTATGAGAAACAAATTAACTCTAGCATCTTAATATTCAAAAAATAAAAGAATCACAACTTCTTAAAATATATGACCATGCAATTTACCTCTCTAAAAAAATAATCAATAAGCAATTAGTATTACAATTAAAATATCACTACATGAATAAAAGTAAAATAATTTTAAACAATAAAATAATAAAATATGATAATTTTGAAAATTATAATAAAAAAATTAAAAAGAATAAAATAAAAAACATTAATAACAATTACAGGTGAAGATGTAAAATCCAGGTATGTATTTTAAAAGAAATGTAAGTGATATTCACTCTCACAATATTCTCAAATAGTAAATAAGCAATAAAAGTTATAGATTTTGAGCCCTTTTACCATTGAGTTGCAGACTATACTTTGTTTAGGAGGTGCAGTGCTAGTTAGTCATACCTAAAACAATAATTTGATCCTACATAGACAGTGTATTTTTTTGGCCGAGGGGGTTCGGATGAACCCTCTGGGCTCTATGTAGATCCGACCCTGATTGTAGACTATAGGCTTAAACTTGAGATGTGGGTAGTGGTAGAAAGGATAGTATTTTAAGATTAGTGATGTATGTTTTATGGGAATGAATTAGTAGGCTTAATATGGGGTGTGAAATAGCTTAGGTTGGCAACTTATGAAAAAAGGAGTGGATAATTATGATATTAATGTACATGAGGACTAGTGTTAAAATGATGAATTGTGGTTTAGTCATTAAGTGTATAAGAGCGTGAGTATATAAGAATAAGTTGAACCCGTAGGTAGTATGTTGTTAGATAAAGTGTGATGTGTACGAGTGTCACGTGTACCTAGATTTCATTCTCGAATCTCGTAGTACGGAGAAAACTAAGGAGTTATTGTGTGATGTTCTTTAGAGATAAATGGAGGAACTATAAGTAGTAAGTATGTTCCTTTGGTATAGTCTTAAAGATTTTTTTATGATGTAAGTTATGTGATTAACGGTCTAATGTTAGAATGGTAAGTAGTGGAGATTGGATTTTTATGTGATAAGGCATGAGGATGGGTATGCTCATGAGACTGGGAGTTGTAGGTTGATTGCTGTAGAGGATGGTGAATATTAAGAGTAGCGTTCTTGGAAAGCAATGCCTTCAGAGTATAGTTAAAATGGGGAAGTTTAACATTTATGTGTATGGTGATACCCCATTGTGTTGAGTGTTGTTCTTGTAAGATTTAATTAGAAGATATGTCCTTAAGTTTAGGATTGTGACTTTGATCTAAGGGGGAGAAGATGAATTAAATAGTTCCCGTATTTTCTTGTGGTGTGAAGTTTCAAGTAAGAATCATGATAAAATCAATTCCTATGCAAGCAAGCCCCTCCTACTCCAATTTAAGAGGTCATTCTACCAAAGTATTATGTATTCAAGTCTTGCCTATATCTAAGGTTTGAGATCTCTATGTAGCTCATGTCATGTTCTGACCTCCAAACTAGAAGCAATAATGTCCCTCAGTAATTTAATATTCCAGATATTCAAGCTCTATGTTATGTTTCTCATGATTGATAAAAATTCATTTCTCACAAAATTCTTGGTTCTAATAAAATATTCTTTCTAAATTTTACTGATTCATTTTATGTCGGGATTAACCAAAATGATAAAGTTGTGCGAACTCATGACTATTTCAGATCTCAAAATGAGAAGCGATAGCTTCGAGTTGATGTCCTTGTCTCAATTGTAAACTTCATGAATCCTAGACTTATGTTATATGAATCATGATGTAAGAACTTATGTTTCTCTCTATGGTTTGTCCTAAGGACTCATGCTATGTTGTGTTTATGCCAGAGTGTCTCTCTACTTATGATCAAGACACTTGATATATAAAGCACTTCGTGATTATATCGTATCTTTACGTCATGTACCTCCTTGAGTAGTGTAATAAGTATAAGTTATAGTCTAATAGTGTTACTCCCATTCATGATGCTTATGCTCGGGTTCCTCAATGACCCTCCGTATATTAGTGTAATGGTGGTTGTGAAAGTTTAGTAATGTCTTAGGTAAGGGAGTAGATGTTCTTCAAGGTGAAAATTTTGATGTAATTTCTTGAGCTAAGGTTATAGGTGAAAGGAAAAATAAGGAGATGAACTTTCGTTAAGTGAAATAGTTAGAAAGGAGATATGTGGAAGAAAATCTTTGTAATAGTGATAGGATTTGCCGGTCTTAGTGGGGAGATCCATGAAGTGGGTGTAGTAATGATAGGATTGAATATTATGATTGATGAAAACTCAAACCAAAGTGATATGTGGTTAGTACTCCCTGAAGTAAGACTCAAAGGTGTTTGATGGTAGTGATAAGGTTAAGTAATATCCTTAAAGAGATGTAGGGTATGAGGTCCCATAGCATAAGCTAGCTCTTCTTTTCTCTGAGTTAGGATTCAACATAGGAGTATTACGTGGCGGGACTCAAACTCTTATGGTTAGAAGTGTTATGGGATAATTTTAAGTTGGAAATAATGAAGTATGTTATTTTTTGTTTGGGCCATAGATGAGTAGTGTTTCTAGGTGTAATATCTGTTCTTGTATTTTGAAGAGTAGAGAATGTTTCTATTCCTATCTCCTGCAAAATCTCATTTCATAGCTGTACCGATGTAAATCAAGACCTATGGTCACCAAATAAACTCACATCATATGTCATGATGATTATGATCCCAAGATATCATGTGGAAGGTCATCTCTATGTCAATTCTTATATCTAACGCTTTGTGCTTACACGTTTCAATAGGGGTTATCATGAAGCTATTTTGATGTCTTTGCATATATTTTTGAGGAGAAATTTTCAATCCGAGGTTACTTTCATTATTTCATACTTTTAGAGCTTGAACAAGTCACTACCCATCATTCGAGGATGAATGATCGCAAGGGGGAGATAATGTAACACCCTCACCTATGGGCTAGAATTTAAACCATCGATCCTATACATATAGACTAGAACCCAGTGAATCCTTGCTAATATATGTATGATTATCAATCCTATAGTGTTTGAATACCTTTGAATATGAATTTAGGTCACAAAAATCCCCTAACACAAAGTCGAGTTGAAAACTTTTCCTATCAGTTGATTTTTAGTTGACGATTTTTCATGGGTCAACTTCCAGTGACTGTTTCTCATAGTATATAAAGATTCATGTGGCCTACTATATATCAAGTTAAGTACATTTGAGTCTTCTTTCCAATGCCTCCGACCGTTTATCAATCTGAGTCCGGAGTAAGAGGTTATGAGTGTTTGAATAAGGAACCGTATAGGTTGTATGATTGTGACACCCTATAGTCGTAACACTCATTTGATGCATCTAAACTGATCTTTAGGACCACAGTAGTGATGGTAGATCATGTATTGAAATTTGGGGGGGTGTTGGGGGTGTTTAAGGACCTCAAAATTAAGTAGGCGCCGCAAACTATAGCTTAGGCGATGGCTTGACATCGCCTTACCATCACCAACGCTCACTGGAAAAGGTTGGAAATAAGGTTGGTGACGCAAAGCCAAATGTTTTCCATGGACTTGGTTCCACAAACTTCAATGTTTGCCATGGATATGGAGCTGCAAACCCTATGGTTAAATGGTGCAGAAACTCTATTTTTGAGTATTTCAAGGGCAACATGGTCTTTTGTCACCTAATAACCATCCCTAAACATCTTAACACGTATTTAAGTCCCTAAAACACGTTTTAACCCTAGAAAATCATTAGTAAATCATCTAAAACACTAGAGGACAAAAACAACATAGGGGTTGGGCAATCAAGCTTAAAGATTTAATCTTTTCGCAAATTCTTCATCATTAAGGTATGTGGGTTTTTCTAAACTACATGGGTATGATGAAATCATTTTTATAATGTTTTGAACGTTGAGAATTCATGTATTTATGAAGGGTTCTGAATTACATTAAAAACTATGCTTTGTGAACTCTTTCAATGAGATAATGTTTTGGTCTTGAGGCCTTCCCCTAAATTTGATTTGTACTCGTATATAAGTATGTATGCTTTTTGAGTTTTAATGTTGAATTGAGAGCATAAACATTTATAATCCCTCTCTTGTTATAAAGCCTCTTGTTTTCATATGTCATGAATTATTCAATTGCATATCAATTGCATATTGAGAAGCATGAATACAAATATATTTACTATCGTTTAAGACTTGGTTTTGGTTATGAACTTAAGAGAGGGTGTTTCTTGTTAATATAGATGAAAAGTGATGATTTAAAGAGTTGCATGCTCCTGTACTGTTTGAATGACTTGGTGGTCTAAACATTGTTTTGAATGAAAGTACTGTAACATGATATTTTATGGCTTAGAGATATGACTTACAAGTTTTTGTATGACGATACTAAACAAATGAATGTCATAACTGAGTAAGATTTTCAAATTTTGATTTCAAAGAATGGATGTCTTAAAGAGTTAAAAATGGATTTAAAGAGAGTTACGTGGTTATTCGAAGAAGGCATTTGAGTGGAAAGGCTCATTGGGGAAATCGTGTTTTGTCGATGCAGGTTTATTATGTCCCCAAGAGGGACCATACATTGTCTTTGTGCCCCTTAGTGTATTAGATATAGAGACTCTAACCCTTGGGACAAACTTGGGCTAGGGGCTTGACCGCCTAGTTAAGGGTGGATTCCTTATAGCCCGTGGGATTGTAGAGTTGTAGGGTGTACCACCTAGCTCAAAAGTAAGATAAAGAGTAAGTCATGGTTTCAAGAAATGTTTTAAATTCTTTAAAGTATGCCCATGCATTATCATATATTGTATGTAAAATATTTCATAAATTGCTCTCACTTATGTTATATAAAAGTATGTTATTTTGGATTACTGTACATACCACTACATCTGTATTGACCCTCTATATTTCAGGTTCTGAGGCCCAGTCTAGTGGTCTTGCTAAATAGTAGATTGTTGTCGGACATTCAAAGTTGGTGAGTCTCCCTTACTTCGGAAGACGTCTTGTTCACTTGTGTTAATCTCATTTGGTTTTGGTTTATGGTCTGACGGGGGGCCTTGTCCCGATCTTCAAACAGATATTGTTTTCCTTCAGTTAGTAGAGATTTCACAGACAGGTGTTAGATGGATTTGAGTCTTGTTGAACTTATGCCGTGTTGTTTTCTTAATATTACAAGATGACCATGTTTCCATTTTGTTATTTTTTCCGCATTTCCTTATAAATATACGAATGGTGTGAATGATTGCCAGTTAGCTCTCAGGCCTTCACAGTTTGAAATGCCCGTGTCGATCTGGGCTTCGGTTCGGGTCGTGTCATACACACGAAAAAAAAATATGTTTTCAGTCTACCCAATTCGCATATTTAAAAAAATAAAATACAACTGTTTTTGATACTTAAAATAAAAAAAATCATAAATTCTTTTTTATTTTTCTGTCACGTAATGTTAGTTTAGTAGATAATGACTTAAATTAATTTAATGGACGCCAATAGTGGATCTTTCTTGAAGTCATAATAAATGTCAATTTTTACTTGACTTCCAAACGACTTGATTTTCAGTTCCATCAAAAAACAAGATTAAAATGGATTGTTATTTATGTTGTTCTAATTATTTTCTCTCTTATAATTTATTCCTTAAAAAAAATTCTTTCTTGGTAATCTTGTAAATCTAATACTTACTAGTCATATCATCTAGCGGAATTTTTTATGCAATATGGGTTGACTGTAAAAAATGAATTAATAATAACATTAATTCACTTGCCTTTTTTTTATGTTGATTTTTTTATTAAGAATATTATGTTTTTGGTAGGTTGTTAAGATTGATAAAATAAAGAACAACAACAATGAAACAAGAACAACAAGTCACGGATTTGAATTACAAGAACACAAACAAACGATTATAACATAAACAAAATGGATAGATAGTTAGACCTTGGTTGGTGTAATCTTAAGAATCCAAGAATATGGTAATCTTGGACCCTTAACACTACACAAAATGTTTAACCTAACTCCTACATTGACACAAGATGAACTTTACCTCCTCTAAACACCAACGTCTCAAGCCAACATTGCAACACAAGTCATATCCACACTTGTTGCCCTCATTTCGGTGTGGTGGCTATTCCAAGACCTACAACTAAAGGTGTTTCATGTTTCAAGTCTTACATCAATGAACAATTGAAGAGAAAAAGACCTAAAATGTTCTATTTATATTCTATTACAAGACAAGGCAAAATAACAACAATGCCCTTAAAGGGCGGGGTGTCCATGGAGTGCATTTAGACCCAATGAAGTAACCAAAATACCCTTAATGAAGATAACCAAATCATGACCCATTAAGAGTTGTCAAAAACCGTGAGTCCTCAAGTCTTCGATGCTCCAAGAAATCTTCCACACACGGCCTTGCTTGTGCTCAAAATGAGTCTTCATTGCATATTCTTGTGCCCTCGGGGTGACCTAGTATTGAGCCTTTAAATGATGACCTCCAATCATATATTCAAAAATTAAGGTGGCCATTTGATTTTTATCAGCTGGGTAAATATATGTATAGAATTGGCTACCCCAAAATATCGAAGGAATTCTGGAAAAGGTTGAATGTTGACTTAGGCAAGGTGTCTATAAATCACGAGTAAGTAAAAGAGAGTGAATTTTTCCTTTGAAACTGAATAAACTGTCTAGAAATGCTTTGATGTGGTTTATTGCAAAGTAAATAGTGGAATTAAACTTACAGTAAAGGAATGATGCATTGATTATGTACCCAAGCAAAGGTATTTGAATAGTTGAAAGAGTAATAGAAAAAGGTACATGATACTTCTTATACCTAAAATACACAATTACAAAAGTTATGCCACTTTACATATCATGGGTCTACAATTGTATCAATAACCACCCATATTAGAATAGGGCTTATAGTGGGATAAGTTAGAAGAGAAGCAGTGTTGTGCACAGTTTGAGTTGTACCTATGTCTGCTTTGATCGGCCTTTTAAAGTATTCTTCCTTTCTTTTAGAGCTAAAATACTTCCGGTGGTAAAAAACCAACATCTATTGCTTTGTACACTTTTGATCGGCAACTCCTTAGCAATGGAGGTTTGTGTACCAATACTTATTTGGCAATATTTATCCTTTTATTACCCCTATCGGCTTATTTATTACTTTTCTCCTATATATTACTTTTCTCCTTTTTCGTTGTAGTCTCTTCCTATATTCTTAGACAAGCTTGTTCCGTCATGGGCAGTAATACTGGTATATGTTAAAATGATTCTCATGTTCAGAGAGGTGGTCTATTATAGTCATCAACTTAACCTTTCAACTTGTTAGCTATGGAATTTGCTCGGCTCTTGTCCTCTAACTATGTTCATCGGTTTTATATTTGCAGATAATTCCTTGATCAATCTATACTCGCTATGGATTGACAGTTAGATCCACTATAGCACCCCTTGTTCAGCTTCTTCTCTTGTTATTCTTCCCCATTGCTTATCCAATTAGTAAGGTATAAAGCACAACAATCAGATTCTATAATTTACTCATGTAGAGTTGTTAAGTTTTCATGTTTTTCTACCAAAGAGAGAGAGAGAGATTTCACCAGCTGTGTGTTCGGTTGCAACCTTGTACTTTCAATCCGAGTTAGTTGACAGGGTTTAAGAAATAAAACTACATGAACCCATTATTTGTACTCATATACGCTATGGTGGTTAATTTGTATGCTTTGCTCCTTTTCTGTAGCTTGGAAAGAAATGGAAAGAATGCAACATAAAGTTGAATGGAGGAGTTCCTTGGTTATGTTCTCTCTCCGTTTGGATTTACTAGTTACATTTTGATGTGGCACAACTATTAAGAAAACAATTATTGGTATAGTGACTTTACAATATTACCACTATCAATTGATGTTTACTAATAGGTATTGGAAATGATTTCGAGAATAAGTAATTAATGCTAAGGGTAAAACATGAAATTTTTTATTTTGTTTTTTCTTGATTTGTCAAAAATGATGAGTAAAAATGAAAATCAAATTAGGAAAATAGTGACAAGTAAATCCGAACGGAAGGAAAAAATTAGTAATAATATCATAGTTACTCCATTTTTCTATCTCTATTTATATTTTGTTATTACTATAAATGAGAAACTTCTCATGCTAATAACTTGATATGTAAAATATCCATCAATTTATTTATTAAGATACACGGATATTCATCTTTAGAATTGGAAAAAAGACAAAACCTCATGCAATAATTTAAGAGAATTTCTCAGTGCTACTTTCTGTTGTTAAGGATCTTATAGTTGGCTTGATAAAGAAAAGGGATATTAACTTCTTCCTTGTTTTTTCTTTTAGGTCTTGGATTGGATGTTAGGTAAGGGGCATGCTGCCCTTCTACGGAGAGCTGAACTAAAAACGTTTGTGGATTTCCATGGCAATGAAGTAATCTATTCTGTATTTCCTAATTTTTAATGCTAATCTAAGCAAGTGTAAATATATCTCTGGACATGCAATATTTTGTATGTATGCATGAACACAATCCGCTTACACGACCAAGTTCATCTCACAAAGATTAGGTGTTATAGCTAGTTGAACCTCGTTTTCAATTAATTATATTCCTTTAACTGTATGCCTTAACTTGTTTGATTCTTATTGCTATGAAAGGTTAGAAAAGGAGGGGATTTGACACCTGATGAAACAACTTTAATTGTTGGAGCATTTGAGTTGACGAAAAAACTGCAAAAGATGCAATAACTCCAATATCAAAGGCTTTTTCTCTTGATCTGGATGGAACACTTAACTTGTGGGTTTATAAGTTGTTGTTAAATTTTATTCAAGATTTCACAAGCTTTTTATTTGTAGTTTATATTCCACGAGAAAAATATGAACCTGGACACTGGATTTTGGGAGTTTCTGACTTTACTGATTGGTGCATATATGTATACGACTTCAACCGTACCAGGCGCAGTGATAAAGTTGTTCAAAAAGTGATGTTACCTTACCAAACATTGATACAATATTTTTTGAAAAAGGTCAATTTCTATCTTGAGAACGACATTGACAAATCTGGAAATGACACTATGCCGATAAAAATGGTTGATGAGATACCACAACAAATTCAATGGTATCTTATTGCATTTATTTTTAAAATTTTCATTTCACTTCTTTTTTTGTTGTTTTCCATATATTCACGTAATATATTTCTTTTGTATCATAGTGATTGTGGAGCATTTATTTGTGCATTTGTTGAATATGTCATTCATGGTAGAGATATTCCTAAATAGATTGACATTGGTTATTTTCGCATGAGGTATGGAGATTTATTGTGTGATTATGAAAAGAGAAAACTAGAAGCTGGTATAAAAGACAACACTATAGAAAAAGTTGGCAGCTTATTTGGAAAGAAAAAGACGAAGAGGACGCACCAGGAGCAGTAGTTTAGTTTTGTAGTTATTGAAAATCACTGTACAAGAAGGAGTTTTATCTATTTTTATGAGATTATGTAAATTTTAAACAGTCTTTTCAAATTAAATCGGCTATTTTTTATGTGATAACGTAAAGTATACAATGTAGAATCGCTACTGATTCATTTGTTTATATCTTTGTATATTTATGTTTTATTATCGAAGAATATTTTTGCCTTTCCTTGTGGCAAGTCTTGCCCTTGAGGAAAGAGTTATTGAGTATCTTCAAAATTAGTAAACAATGTGGCAGGGCAATTCATGCCCATGAGGTATAACTTGTTCCTATGGGGGATGTCTTATCATTAATTATGTGCGACTGCTACATGAGTATTTTGATCATTGTGAACTTTTCAATCACATTTGTCCTTGATTAAATGGCATAAAATAAGAAACAATTTAGACCTTGTAATCTAAGGGTCATCTACTCCTCCTTAGTAGTTGGTTCTCCACTTTTATTTATTTGGTTAGATGTTTGGTTTTGTTGATTGATATCATCTTTTTTTCTACTGGCAATTGAATACCCCCCATGCTTTTATTTTTGTAATTTTTAATATTTATTGCTTTTGTTCTTGGCTTATAGTATTTTAGTTTTTGGTCTAGAAGATTGATTCTCATATGGTTGTAAGATTGTAATATTCCTATAAACATATTTTGTATGGTAAAGTAAGAATGTTCTTTGAAAAATTGCGAGTTGAACCACCTTTGATGTGTAAGTCTTGCCTCTAGGGCAAGAGTTATAGATCATCTGTCAAATCATTATAGACTATGCTAGTGTCAACTCTTGCCCATGCAACATAACTTGTTCCTTTGGGGTCTAAAAATCCTCCCTCTTGGGAAAGACTTATAAATTATCTACCAAATCATTACACACTAATCTAGTATCAACGCTTGGACATGGGCATAACTTGTTCGTTTGTTCTATTAATTTTTTCCTCTAGGGCACGAGCTGTAGATCATCTGCCAAGTTAGTACACACCAAACTAGTGTCAACTCTTTCCCATAGGGCATAACTTGTTTCTTTGGGGCTTAAGTCTTGCCTCTAGGGAATGTGTTGTAGATCATCTGCCGAATCATTACAGATAAGCTAGTATCAACTCTCATCCATGGGGCATGACTTGTTCCTTTGGGGTCTAAAAATATTTCCTCTAAGGAAAGACTTATAACTATCTACAAAATCATTACACACTAATCGAGTACCAGCGCTTGTCCATGGGGCATAACTTGTCCGTTTGTTGCATTAATTTTTGCCTCTAAGGCACGAGCTGCTGATCATCTACCAAGTTATTACACACTTTGTTAGTGTCTACTCTTGCTGATAGGGCATAACTTGTTTCTTTGGGTCTTAAGTCTTGCCTCTAGGGAAGGTGTTGTAGATCATCTGCCGAATTATTGCAGATTAAGCTAGTGTCAACTCTTGCCCATGGGGAACAACTTGTTCTGCATCTTGCCTTCAATGCCAATTTTAAAGTGTATCCTGTGGAATTATTCATAGAACATCTCTTGGGGATGTGGTCCTTCCCTGAATCCTTTTAATATGATATATTTTTACACATCAATATATAAAAAAATTTATCATGCTAAGTAATTTTTATAAAAAATCAATAAGAAGGTATTGAGTTAAATACTTCACCACAAGTTTAAACTTCAAATAAATAAGAAGAAATTCATGATTGAAAGTCAAAAGTACTTGTTACTAACTAAAATAGGGGATCAAACAATCCTATTGTAACTGCTATTTTGATCCAACTTCTCGGATAAAAAGTAAAACTAATCATGTTTTCTTATTTTTCTTTTTGTATCTTCTTGCATATGGATTAAGGATAGGAGTGTAGTGATAATTTGATATGTTATTCCCAGTTCTTTTGCATCTCGAACATCTGTAATTGTGTCTTTAATATTCTCAACTACAGGGATATCTGGATGTTTGTCTTCTCCTAAGTAGAACCTCCTTATCTGGGGGTTTTGTGATCAGATCCTTTATGTTATTTGGGACAATCCATGATTTTGTGTTATCAACTGGTAGGATTCTCCCTGGTACATTTGTAGCCAAGACTGTCTTGAGAACCAATGAGAACAATAGCTAGACTTGTTCATATTTCTACTGTTTATCGCTGCAATTGCATAGGTGTATGGTATCTCATCTGTTTGAAATACCAAGCATTGACAAGTCCTACTCTTCAGGTCTATAATATATTCAACTCCTCATTCTCTTACAACAAATCTTATTTCATCAATAGGGTCTACCTGTAAACAAAATGATAAATAAATGACAACTTATAGTGAAACATCTAGTATATGAGCAGAATTAGGCATACAGAGGAATCAACCATACATATGGAACGAATCTTGAGGAAACCAAAAAACATCTACAATCAATCATATAACATCAAATAACAATCTAATATTGAACTAATCAAAAATCTAATAATAAGTGACCAACAATAAGGAGTCACAATTAAGGTTCTATTTCAAAATGGAAGAGAAGGGCCAATATAGTGGATAGTTAGAGTTTTGATGCTTGGCTTGGTCAGGGATAGTGAAGGAGAAGGATATGTCATCCAAGGAATGAGCTTTCAAAGTCAAATTCCCTATATGATATGGAAAATATAGAACCTTGCTCAGGAACAACAACTGATTCAATAGTGATGCTTCCAACATATGAGCAGAGAATCAGCTACAAATAAACTGAGATAAAATAGATATTGTATCTAACCTGGGAGTAGAATCAACTATGATAGGGAAACATCTAGTAAATAAGCAGAATCATACATACATAGCAATCAAACATACATAGGGGACGAATCTTGAGGCAACCAAAAAACAACTACAATCAAGCATACAACATCATATCACAAACGATCACACAACTATGAGTAGAAAAAATGGAACAAAAGCAACAAAATACATATTTCGCGCGCGAATGTCAAGGAAATAAAAAAATTAGCAATAAATTACAAATAACAGTAAACGAGCTATATATAATCTGCAATCAAAAAATAGTAACCTTATATTTCCCTATCATCAAAATATAATTTCAATTACTTACTTTCAATTTCAAGGCGACTTGAATCTTGTCAGTCTCCTCCACTTCCGCCCAACGTGTGATGTCATGAAATTTGCCTTGTTCTTCCATTTTTCTTTCATAAAACCAACTTTGTAACTTGTTCTGAATATAATTGATCAGTCCCAGTATTGGCAGTTGCCTTGCTTTTCTCAGTACCGCATTCATGGACTCCACGTTGTTAGTTGTAAGGAAATTATACCTTCTGTTGGTATGAAATGAACGAGCCCATCTTTTTGGTTCTTCTTCTTTCAAGTACTCCGTAGCAACTTTGTCGACTTTTTCTATCTCATCCATGAAAGTATAAAATTCAGTTTGTTTGTATGTTGTTGTTGCATTGTAAAAGAGTGATAGAACCACATCTGAGAAGTATCTTTTTCATAAATTCTTCTCCATGTAGTAGATGTATATCCCTTGCTGACACTCTGGATAGATATTTGAAATTAAATTTGTAATGGCTGGGTGATGATCTGATAGAATAGACAATTGTTTACGTACCCCAATTGCATTTCTTAACTGATTGAAGAACCAGTTATATGACTCATTATATTCAGAGTCTACAATTCCAAAAGCCAAGGGAAATATGTTGTTGTTTCCGCTCTTTGACATTGCTATCATGAGGAAAACATGATATTTTGACTTCAAAAATATTGCATCTATCATTATTACTGACCTATAGTTGGTTCATCTAATGATTAAAGTGCCATAAGCAAAAAATTCAAATTGAAACCTGTGTTGAGCAAAAGAATATCAGTAAGAATTTGCATTTGATGTTTATAATCAAAGTACAATAATTTTCTAAACTAAGTCTTTCCCATGAGGTAAGAGTTGCATATATGTTAATAATATAATGGGTGCAATTAAAGAATAAACATTTGCCTCTTGGGCAAAAGTTTTAAACTTCAACAGTTAGCATTTGTACAACAATTTTCTAAACCAAGTCTTGCCCATGAGGTAAGAGTTCCATCTATGTTAATAATATAATCAGTGAAAATAAAGGATAAACTTTTGCCTCTTGGGCAAAAGTTTCAATTTCAAAAAATTTCTAAACTAAGTCTTGCCTATAAGGCATGAGTTTCATATATGTTAATAATCTAATCAGTGCAATTAAAGAATAAACTTTTTCCTCTTGATCAAAAGTTTTCAATTTCAATAATTTTATAAACTAATTCTTGCCCATGAGTCAAGAGTTGCATATATGTTAATAATCTAATCAGTGAAATTAAAGAATAAACTTTTGCCTCTTGGGCAAAAGTTTTCAATTTCAACACTATAGCATTTGTATAAACTAAGTCTTGCCCATGAGGCAAGAGTTGAATATATGTTAATGATCTAAGCAGAGCAATTAAAGAATAATATTTTTCCTCTTGGGAAAAAGTTTTCAATTTCAACAGTATAGCATTTGTATAAACTAAGTCTTTCCCATGAGGTAAGAGTTGTATGTATGTTAATAATCTAAACAGTGCAATTAAAGGATAAACTTTTGCCTCTTGGGTAAAAGTTTTCAATTTCAATAATTTTCTAAACTAAGTCTTGCCCATGAGGCAAGAGTTGCATATATGTTAATAATCTAATCAGTGCAATTATAGAATAAAGTTTTGCCTCTGGGGCAAAAGTTTTCAAGTTGTATAGCATTTATACAACAATTTCTAAATTAAGTCTTGTCCATGAGGCAAGAGTTGCATATATATTAATAATCTAATTAGTACAATTAAAGAATAAACTTTTGCCTCTTGGGCAAAAGTTTTCAATTTTAATAATTTTCTAAACTAAGTCTTGCCCATGAGGCAAGAGTTGCATATATGTTAATAATCTAATCAGTGCAATTAAAGAATAAACTTTTGCCTCTTGGGCAAAAGTTTTCAGTTTCAACAATTTTCTAAAGAATGTCTTGCTCATGAGGCAAGAGTTGCATATATGTTAATAATCACATCAGTGCAATTAAAGAATTAACTTTTTCCCCTTGTGGAAAACTTTTCAATTTCAACAGTATAGCATTTGTACAATAATTTTCTAAACTAAGTCTTTCCCATGAGGCAAGAGTTGCATATATGTTAATAATTTAAGCAGTGCAATTAAAGAATAAAACTTTTGCCTCTTGGGTAAAAGTTTTCAATTTCAACAGTATAGATTTTGTACCTATTCTCATCGTCCCTCTATATGTTTGTGTATGTGCCTGGGTTGTTTTCTTTCATCATGTGAAGATACGATGGCAACCTGTTGTAGTTGTTTTCTGTGGTTCCTCTTATCAGCGTATAGGCATGCTGTATTACTCGCCATCCTTTGTTTTAGGATTTGATTATTCCGTATTTCCTTCTCATTTCATCTACCACGAAGTTTGGTGTGATTACATTACTATAGTCACGCACAAGTTCTAGTATGTAGTCACATTTGACCTTTGATGTTGCATTCCTGTTGTTAGACGTTATAAAATCAACCGAGCAATTATAAGCCTTTTCATATGTAGTAACCTGAAAGAGCAAAGAATCGGGAATCTTCGAGGCATGAAACCGCCACACACAATTGTCGTTCAAACATCGCAGTGAATATCTTGTTGTGCTTGATTTGAAAACCTTAAATTGGATGTTGTTTGTAATTGCAATGTTTGACATGCACTTCATCATATTCCAACATATCTAGGTAAGCATTGTTCAACAACAAATGGTCAATGAATATAAATATGATGCGTGTTCAACAATGAAGTATTTTTTTAACAATGAAAAGTTGGATAATAGTAACTTTGTTACCTAAAGTGTCAAATCCTACTACCATTAGAGAGTTTAAACCCATTGCCTGTTGCTCTATGTTATACAAGCTACTAGCTAAGGTGCTCTCTCTTAGAATCCACAAGTTAGTGCTTCTTTAATCTCCAAAACATAGGCTGGATTCCTTCGAGATGGAAAACACAGCCTTTCCCTCAAAGACCAAACCCTCGAAACTACTCAAACACAATTATAATCGCAATAACAAACTCTCCACAAACTGTCCGACACAATTCCTCATCATCTTCTAATGAAAATTATACCACTAGGTTGAAATACTTGGAACTAATTTCTTAAACCGCCTTGACCCTATACATTTGGCCTCCCAAAATATGTTGGGATTAACGTTAAATCTCATATTAACGGGCTTTTTCTCCAAGACCAACCTCCCATACCTACTCAAACACAAT
Organism: Capsicum pubescens; assembly: GCA_030864215.1. Taxonomy (NCBI): domain Eukaryota; kingdom Viridiplantae; phylum Streptophyta; class Magnoliopsida; order Solanales; family Solanaceae; genus Capsicum; species Capsicum pubescens. Next base: position 325,194,210 of record CM061544.1, on the reverse strand, counting down.
TATAACTGCAATAACAAACTGCCCACAACCTGTTCGATGGAATTCCTCAATGGTAAATATGTTGCTACAACAACAACATATCCCAAGTTCTATTTACGTTCACCTTCCCAAAAATCAAATCAATATGCTAATTATATAACGAGCTAAAATTACCACAATGCATCAATATGCTAAAATTACCACAATGAATTTGATGATGAAATTTATACCTGAAGAAACCTTACGGCTAAAGTCAATTCTACGAATGTTTGAAAGTTGATTCTCGAATTTGGAAGAAAGCGATTTAACATCAATATTTTGGAGGTTGATTCTGAAATTTGGAAGTAAGAGAGGAAGAAAGAGATTTAAACGAGAATATTTTGCAGGAGGGTATTTTCGTCCAAAGGAATATGAATTAACAAGTAAAGGCTATTTTAACGAATTTTTTTTATTTGGGGCTAAAATTTGAAAGATACCCTAATTGGGGTCTATCTTTGAGAATTACCCAATGATGCATGTTTGAGTTAAATCATGATAAAATTGTCTTATGTACTTAAAGATAATGATATGAAAGAATTAAGTTATTTATTTATTGTTAAATGCGATATGGAAATATTTTTATTACATCATGGTCAAAATAATACCTTTAATCTCCTCGAAATGATAGTAATAAAAGATCATCAATGCATGTTTGATGTATTTGGTTGAGAAGAAGAAGTTAATTAGTTAAGAGGAAAATATATCCCTCGATTATACGAAGAGTGGATATATCCCTCCTTTCTTATTTTGGCAGCGTCCCTTGTTTCTTTTTATTTTTGTCTTCTTTATTTCTCTACTTAACAATTATCGCTAGATTTTCTCACAAATCTGACCAGATAAGAGAAGGAACAAGTTTACAATTTTAATTGCCATAATTTGTATTATTTTATTTCTTTGTAGTTTATTTAATATTTAATAAGTCTTTTATCACATCTAAGTTCCGGTGTTTTCTATCTTCTTTTTCTTCAACAATACAGTGAATTGTAGATATACTTAATTAATTAAGGATGAGCGGAATAGATTTACACATCATAAACTATTTCTCTCTGCTCATATAAAAATTTAAAAAATGATTGTACCAAATTAAATGCATCCACAGTCCCCGTCCACTTTATTTGTCAAGTTTAAAAAATAAAGCGATAAATTAATCACATAGTTTCCAATCATCTCTTGCAAGGTTTGTATGTGTGTGTTAGAATTGGCGAAAGTGTATTGCAGGGGCGTCTCAACCCTTTGGGAAATAAGGTGGCAGCCTAAGGCCCCCAAAATTTGAGGGCCTCATTTTTTTTTAGTAATAATAAATTTTAAATTTTTAAAAATATATTAAATACTATTTATAGAAAAAATAATTTTTTTATAAAAGAAAGAATTTAGATGGAGTTTGATATATCTAGTCCAGAATACTATGTGTCAAGAAATTAATGTATTGACTCTATTATTAATTAAAAAAAATTATTAGAAGAAATCGATTATATAATTTTAAAAACAGAATTTATAAAAATAATTATTTTTTCTAAAAAACGTAAAACTTCCGTTTGATTTTGGCCTTGGGCCACGATTCACTTGAGACGCTCGTGGTGTATTGTTGATCCATCTAAACCACGAACTTTTGTTGGTATCAAACGTGATGTGATCTCCTCTACAATAGTTCATTATGAAATATCTTTTGATCTTCATTCGAGTGTAACAATTGAAAGCTTCTCTTCTGATACTAATGTGTGGACTACCACCGGTCTTCTGCTTTGTAGTTTCTCAACAAATATTCAATCTGTTAATTTTCACATCTTTTGCTTACTTGTAGGTGATAAGGTTATTTCATATGACTCAGAAAACGATAATATAAAACTTTTTTATTAAATCAGAGTGCCTAGTTCGATGGAAGAATACTACTTATTCTTTTGATTTGAGTGGCATCAATGGCCATGTCTTATCTTGACTAGTCAATTGGCAGAACTGTAACTTGTAGGTTTATCTGCATTCTTAAGATTAGGTGCAACATCTCTACTTTTGCAACAACTATTACACCTTTCCTATGATTAATGGTGCAGAAGAAAAATATATCAAGCCCATACATGGTAAGAGGTTGCACACATTTATCTCTGTTATAAAGCAATATATGAAAAAAGGGTTCAAAAACATTGTGTTAGTGGCATGATCAAAGCCAAATGAATGTAAGTTAATGTCCTTTGTCATGATCTTGAATGAAACTATTCATGAATTTTTTGTCGCGCTACATGTATATCTTGACAATTCTTAATTAATAGTGTTAGTGTTAGGTATCTCCATCTCGAAGATGAAGCATCCCAAGATTCAAAGACGAACCCAGGATCTTAATTAAGGAAATTAAATATAAAGAAGTAAAAAACACTGAGAAGTTAAGGTGACAATATATGGAATATATATATATATAATATAATATTTCAGCGAATGGGTATCCATTGACTCCCATTTGACAAGGGTGTGAGGAGAAGCGCTAAAAACCCCAGTAGTAGATGATTAGCCTCTTGAAAGTAGCTTTTCTATCTGGTGGGTCATTTCTAATCAAGAAGCTTAATTTGTTAGTGTTTGAGGAATTAGGAGTATCCCTTTATACATATATTAGATGGGTAAGGCCCGTGCTAAGCACAGACTCAACATATTAATTTACAAACCAATGGAAATGGAAAGACAGTTATGTTCAACAAGATAATAATTTTCATGTAACGTTGAAAACGATGCACGGGAAATTTCAACATAATGGTAACAAACTTCAACTGCAAGATCCAGTCTTGGCCGCACAAATTAAGATGCATGGGAAAGATTCTCTTCATTAGGGACTCCTACATTCACAGAAGATTGGTATTTAAGAGAAATTTTTACAAATTTGTAAAAAGGAACAGTACCAAGACCAGAAAACAAAATGAAAATTAAAATAACTTCCTGCTCCATCCTTCTTTCTTTTAGTGCAATGATTTCAATAGTTACACGATCATGAGCCTTGTACATTACACCATGTTGGGTTCGAAATCGAGAGGGCATCATGCGGAAGCTTAAAGTTTGCAAATCAATGGTGATAATATAGATGACAAATAAAACATATATTAAAAAGACATATTATTAATATGATTCTGTCAAATGACCTACATATTAAAAACAATATCAAAAAAATAAAATCTATGAAAAAATATAAACCTATGGGATAAATCTCCCCCTAAACCAGACTCTTATAACGACTACATTGTGGAAGCTATTGTGTTATGGTATGAGAAGGGGGTCATCTATTTATAGAGTTCCAAAACCTTTCCTCTAAGAAAGAGGTTTGCCAAATATGAATTTTTTTTATATTTTCCTTTTAGGAAAAGTAAAAGTATTTATGGTTACTTTTATTTTCCTTCTCAGAAAAATTAAAACTTAATTTTGGTAAGAAAATCACGGAAAAAACCCTAACACACCATATGTTCCTTCCAAGGATGATTGGGTACTCTTCCTTCGAAGTCATCCCATAAAGTGAGGAGAAACTGAGGGTTCCGGAAAGCAGCAAGAAGTAACTACCATTTGTTCCGGAATCTGTTACAAAAATGCAGGTATTTTCAAAGTAGAAACTCCACTATCTTATGTAAAAGTTTATAGTTACCGATCATCAACCCCGGTAATCTCTCGACGCCTATTTTGAATGCGACCTTTATTTTACTCTTATCCGATAGTAAGAAATACGAGAATATTTAGCATCTATGTGTACATGCATATAAATTTCATCCATAAAACATCTGAGCGGAGTAATATACCAATTTTTGTAGAGGGAGTGGGAGTCATCTGAGAAACATTAGCTAAAACAATGAGATTCAGCTTGGTCGATGGTGGCCGGGGCTTCTCAATACATCACTTATACCAATCCATGACTGTGCATCCAAAGCATTCACTTAGTTATTTATTTTGAAACATAGATGTGCAAGTTTTTGTAACGCCCCGAGAGTACACCCTAGGTGCCACACGGTGCTTACGGTTCTTAGAGACCACAAGCTAACCCATGAGATGGTACCTTCTGTGAGCATTGAATAATATAATAACATATGTGTAAAAACAACTGATAAGTCATGAGGTTTTAAATAACTGAAAACAATATTGGATCCTGAATATGGAAACAACTGCTAGAAACAACTGTCTGGAACTAATAAAATAATAACAAAACTGACAGATTGTCTGTACTAGTCTGAAAAGCCTCTACAAACTGAATCAAAGTTGATGGGAGAGGCCCCAACTAACTCCATCTAACTACTGAATTGAAAGCATGAAAATAAATATAGTCTGTCCTCGAAATATGAGGACTCGCCACTGCTACGACTGATAATCTTGAAGGTCTATGCGTGATCCGGGAACTAAGCATCCGAACCTATGATATGATACATCATAGCGCAAGAAAAAAGTATGCGATCAGTACTTTGAATGTACATGCGATTAGTACTTTGAATGTACTGGTATGCTAAATGAGGTTGGCGGATATGCATGGTTTCATGTACAAGAGTAATAACTGACTGAATGAATAGCATGAAGTACTAAATAGAATGCATGAAATCTATAAATACTGAGAATGCATAACCAAGCATAAAATATGTTCTAAATATAATTTGTAAACTAAAATACTAAAATCTGATAACTAAATAACCGATATCTGTATGTTATGGTCAATACAAGCTTGAACTGAAGTATACTGAATACTGAACTGAGACTGTGGGAGCTATCACCTAGCCGACATGCCCCAATGAGCAAATTGGGTCCAACCTGTGACCCCAGTTGGAAGGGTATCAGTACTGTGTCATGGGTACTAACACTGGTTGTGTGGATCCACTGATGTACTGTCCCGAAAGACTAAGGGTGTCAAGCTTAAATTGACGGGTGACCCCTATGAGGTAGTCAATCCTAAACTGACGGGTGACTCCTCATATTCAATGTTGGCTACGTAGTTCTGGAGTACAAGGACTGCTGCTAACGACTCTGCGTATATTTTGGGAAAGCCTCCATCCCTGAACTCACTTGGTGCTAAATCCTACTCCCAACTTAATTGACTCGGGATACTAAACTGTTCTAACTTTAACTAATTATGGTGACTAGCTGAACTAATAATGCTCATAACATATTCTGAAGCTAATCTGAAAATATTGAGACTAAGTAAACAGCTAAGTTTTCGGGTATTCCCAACCCCCAGGACACAATAGCAATAATAGAAAAATAGTACTAAAGCTTTGAGCACATAATATAAAAGCATTTATTCAAAATTCATTCATGTAGGCATTTCATCAAACACTTGATATTCGTAGTGTAAGCTAAGCATGAGATTAATTTAAAGCTTGTAGTAATAACATGATTTCAACATCTATGAATTAAATCAGCGAATAACATTATTAAAACATGTGGGGTTGAATAACAACGACAATTTCATGTAAACATGGTGTAGAATTACAATTCATGGGAATTCATGAATAAAATCACAATTAAAAATCATGAAAAAATTGTAAAGATCCCAACTTGAATTTAGAATTGGATATTTGGACTCCATGGTTAAAAGGTACCCATAGATGATCACTTAACATACCTGGGTTGATGAATTCATGAGAATTGATAGTGAATTCTTGAGTTTTGATCTGGAACTTGGAAGGCTAGGGTTTTTGTTCTTGAAAGATGGCTACTTTAATTTTTTGAGAGAATTGTGAAATAATGAGCAAATAATGCTCTATTGGGACTTAAATCCCATGTTTGGACGGGATTTGGGGCTATGGGAAAAGACCAAACGGTCCTGGAATTTAAATCACAAAAGCTGAAAATACCAATTTTTGGCTCCGACGCGATGCAGTGCAATCACGTCAGGCCACTGGAAAACTGACAATCCCCATTTTACCCTACTGGGCAATGCAGTGCTATCACATTGCACTTCTAGAAATGGACGATCCCAAACTGGAAGCTTGGCTTGCGATGCCCCACTGGAAAAGGACGAACGTGATTTCCGCAATCACCACGACGCGGCCTTATCGCGTTGGGCTACTATTTTGCACTAAAAGTGCCATAACTTTTCACCCGAGTATCAAATTCGGGTGAAATTGGTGTCATTGGAAAGCTAATTCAATTTCCTATCATTTGGTAGGTCTTGATCTGGAAAATTCTCAATATAGCAAAATATATGCTTGTTTGAAGTTGACTAAAGAGACATTCTTTTCAAAAATTCAATCGGTGAGGATTATTTTAATTCATATAATAGCTAGGAGTTATTTGAGGCCTTAATATACATCAAAATCATGCTTAGCATTACCAAATAACTATAATGTACTATGAATGATCTTGAAATAATGTCTCTAATACTGGTTTGAATTTTTGAGGTATTACAATATCTCTCCCTTGGGAACATTCGTCCTCGAATGAGACTGGTTAAGCTGAAAACACTGAGGAACTTAGGTTACATGTTGGATATACTTGATTACATGACTAAGTCTATAGTGTAAGACATGACTAAAATGGTTCTATGAATGTATGACTAACATGAGAATGATATTCAGCTGAAACTGAGCATGGCAAAGAGAAATTCTAAGAAGGTTGTTACCTTAGCTGAATCTGAGTTTGCAGAGAAATGATGAGGGTACTTGGTTAGTATATCTGCTTTTTCTTCCCAAGTGGCTCCCTCAAAGGACTAATTCGGCCAAAGAACTTTGACTAGGGGAACTTCTTTATTCCTTAGTCTACAAATTTGTCGATCAAGGATCTCGACTGGAATTTCTTCGTAAGAGAGGTTGTTCTAAACATATATGCTTTCTAAGGGAACGAAAACTGTTGGGTATCCAATACACTTCTTCAACAAGGAGATATAGAATACTGGGTGCACTAATGTTGAGTCTGCAGGCAACTCAAGCTCATAAGCCATCTTTTCTAAACAGCTCATAATTCTGTAAGGGCCAACATATCGGATACTAAGCTTTCCATTCTTACCAAAACTCTTTACTCCCTTCATGGGAGAGATCTTTAGATATACAAATTGGAAACCTCAAATTCAAGGTCATTTCTCCTCACATCTGGATATGATTTCTATCGGCTCTATGCTGCCTTAAGCCTCTTCCTGATCAACTATACTTTCTCTAAGGCATCAAGCACCAAGTCAGGCCCCACTACTGTGGACTTACCTACTTCAAGCCAATCAATTAGAGATCTACATATCCTTCCATACAGAGCCTCAAATCGAGCCATCTGAATACTAAAATGATAGGTATTATTATACGCAAACTCAATCAAAGGCAAGTGGTCATCCCAACTGCCCTTAGTCAATGGCACACACTCTCAACATATCCTCAAGGGTATGAATTGTCCTTTCTTCCTGAACATCTATCTAAGGGTGAAAGACTGTACTGAGGTGAACTTGGGTACCAAAAAACTTCTGCAAAGCCTTCCAAAAGTGCGAGGTAAATTGAGTACCTATATTTGAAATGATGGACAAAGAAACACCGTTCAACCTAACCAACATCCTGAGATAGAGTTTGGCATAGTCCTAGGCTGAACAAGAAGTATAGACTAGAAAAATATGGGCTGATTTAGTCATCTTGTCTACAATGACCCAAATCGAATTATGCTGACGGCGAGTACGAGGTAAACCCATCACAAAATCCATGTTCACTTTCTCCCACTTCTAAGTGGGAATATTGAACTCCTGCCTAGACCTACTGGGCTTCTAATGTTTAATATTAACCTATTGACAAATGGAGCACTTAGCCAATAAATCTGAAATATCTCTCTTTATCCCACTCCACCAATAGATTTCCCGCATATCACAGTACATCTTCGTGGCCCCTGGATGAATTGAGTAACGCGCACTATGTGCTTTTGCAAGAATTCGCTGTCTCAACTCATCAACACATGACATACACAGTATACCCTGGAAACGCAACACACTATCTCTCCCTTGGGATAAAACCTCTACTTTAGGATCTCTAACTGACTCCTTCGACTTTAGCAGACTAGGATCCCTATTTTGCTTTCCCTTCACTTCGGCAGCCAAAGAAGATTCTAAACTATTCTAAACCCAAACGCTACCCTCAGCTGAATCAACCAAACGAACACCTAACCTGAAAAGATGATGAACTTCTCTAACTAAATTCTTTTTATCACCCTCGACATGAGCAACGCTACCCATAGACAATCTACTTAGGGTATCTGCCACTACATTGACCTTTCTCGGATGGTACAAAACACTTATTTCATAATCTTTCAGCAACTCTAACCATGTTCTTTGACACAGATTCAAATCGTTCTGAAAAAACACATACTACAAGCTTTTGTGATCTGTGAACACATCAACACGCACCCCATATAAATAGTGCCTTCAAATCTTTAAGGAAAACATAACATCCACTAACTCAAGATCATGGGTGGGATATTCTTTTCATGGGGCTTAAGCTGTCGAGATTCATAGGGTACAACTTTACACTTCTGCATCAAAACACACCCCAAACCAACTCTGGAAGCATCAAAATACACAAAAAACCCATCTGAACCTTCTGGCAATGTCAAAATTGAGGTTGTGGTGTGTCGAGTCTTCAACTCCTAAAAACTCTTCTCACAAGAATCTTACCATTTAAACTTAACTTTCTTCTGAGTCAATCTATACATGAAGGACACAATGGACAAAAATCCTTTAACAAACCGTCGATAATAGCCAGTCAAACCCAAGAAACTCCTGATATCTGATGGAGAGATGGGTCTGATCCAGTTTTTCACCACCTCGGTCTTTTGAGTATCGACTCTAATGTCATCACTAGAAATAATATGGCCAATAAAAGCTACTGATCTTCGTCAAAATTCACACATACTAAATTTAGCAAACAACTAATGGGCTCTAAGAGTCTACAATACTATTCTGAGGTGGTCTGCATGATCATTTTTGTTATGGGAATTGACAAGAATATCATCAATAAAGACTATGAAGAACATGTCTAAATATTGTTTGAACACTCTGTTCATCAAGTCCATGAAGGTTGCTGGGTAAATCCTGAGACCAAAGGATATGTCTAGAAATTTAAAGTGACCATACCGGGTTCTAAAAGTTATTTTTGGAATGTCACATTCTCTGACTCTGAGATGATGATGGCCGGATATGAGATCTATCTTAGAAAAATAACTGGAACCTGAAGTTGGTCGAATAAGTCATTGATTCTGGGAAATAGGTATTTGTTCTTGATTATGATTTTGTTCAACTGACGGTAGTCAATAAATATTCTAAGAAAACCATTTTTCTTACGCTCAAACAGAACTGGTGTTCCCCACAGGGAAATGCTGGGCCTGATAAATCCCTTATCTAGGAGATCTTTCAACTATTCTTTTAACTTTTTGAGTTCGGCTGGAGCCATTCTTGATGGAGCAATAGAGATAGGGTGGATATCTGGAAGAATGTCTATTCCGAAGTTAATTTCCCTTTTGGAAGGAACTCTGGGAAGATCTTTAGAAAACACATGTGGAAATTTCCTCATTACTGAAACTGACTTAAGATTAGGAGTCTCAAAATTTGAGTCTTTGACTCAGAGAAGATGATAAATACACCTTCTGGATATCATTTTCCTCGCTCTAAGGTATGAAACAAGCTGACTCCTAAGTGTTGTAGTACTTCCACTCTATTCAATAACCGATTCATTTGGAAACTGAAAATGAACTACTCTGTTTTTGCAATCCACTGAAGCATAGCATGAGTGGAGCCAATCCATGCCGAGAATGATGTAAAAATCTGTCATCTCTAACTCCAAGAGGTCAATTGAAGTAACTTTCTGAGACACTGTAATCAGGCAGTTCATGTATACCCGCAGGGCTACAATAGAGACACATATTGGGGTAGACACTGAAAAGGGTTCTTCTAAGATTTCGGGACTGGCTCTAAAGTTGATGGCTATATAAAAGGTTACACAAAAAAGGAAGCTCCAGGGTCTAGTAAATCATAAACATGTAAATGAAAGAATTTCAATGTACCAGTAACTACGTCAGGAGAACTTTTGTAATCTTATCGAGACTAAAGTATATAGAGCTTGTTCTCACGCTGACCGCTAGTAGCGCTGGAAGCGCCACCCTACTGAGTCGAGTGGCCGACTAGAATTGATGACTAAGGGGACTAGCCATGTTGGCACAAATCCCTACCTTTTATAGCAACTACTCGATGCTCTCAAATATGATGGCCTGGCTTACCACACCCAAAGCATACATCACTGCCAGCTCTACACTCACCCTGATGGTTTCTACTATATTTTTGGCAAAGAGGATTTATACGACTACTTCTTACACTGCCTTGTGACTTAGATCCAGGAGCTCTATCCATATTATCATTTTTGAATTTTGGTACTAGGTCACTAGCTAAAGATGGAGATGGGACTAAAGATTTCTGACGGAACTGAGGTCGGTTACCACTTTTTGACTTTGGTTGAGTGAAATTGAAGCTACCTATTCTAGCCCTCTTGTTCCCTCTCTCCTTCACATTATCCTTCTACTCCTCAATCTGTTAAGCATGGACCATAAGCCTAGATATGTCCATCTCTTGAATTAACATCTCAGTTCTACACTTATTGACCATACTATCAGATACCCTAGACACAAACTTACTCATCCTAGATCTGGTATTAGCTACCACATAAGGAGCATACCTAGGTAACTTAGTAAACTTAAGGGAATACTCACTCACACTCATGCTTTCTTGCCTCAAGTTCATAAACTCTAACACTTTGGCTTCTCTCAGTTCCAGCAGAAAGAATCTATCTAAGAAGGCAGTAGTAGTAAACTCTTCCCACTCTATAGGCCCTACATCTACTCCTCTATCTACCTTTCATGGCTTAAACCAGGTATGAGTCACATCCTGTAATTGGTAAGCAGCCAATTCAACACTCTTACTAGAAGTTACCCCCATAATATCTATTACCTTCTGGACCATGTCTAAGAATTTATTCGGATCCTCTTCATATATGGATCTAAAAAACAGAGGAGGATTCATTCGGGTAAAGTCCTGAATCCTAGCTGCGGCAGTATTAGACACTGGGTTGGATGGGAAAGAAGATAGATGAGCATTTTGTGCTTCTACAAAGTGAGATAGAGTAGTGAATGAAGCTCTAAATCCTACATAGGTAAGATGCTCGTTCAGGGGATTTTCCTGAACAGGCGAAGATGCTGGCTGGTTCACATTTCTTCTTCCGTTAGTCTTTCTGGGAGGCATAATCTATAAATAGAAGGGAGAACAGATTAGACAAAGAGTTTAACATGAGCTCATGCTCGGTTGTATGACATGAACACTAAAGAAGGGAAACTTTTCTTAAAATATCTCGTACTCTCTTGTCCATAAAAGTGGCGCATTTCACACCCATGCACAAGACTCTACTCGAGGCGGCTTTCAGACTTTTTAGGACACATTAAAAATTTAGGCTCTGATACCAAGTTTTTAATGACCCAATAGTACACCCTGGGCGCTACATGGTGCTTACGATCCTGAGAGACCACAAGTTAACCCATGAGTTGGTACCTGCAGTGAGCATAAAATAATATAATAACATATGCGGAAGAATAATAGATAAGCCATAAGGTTTTAAATAACTGAAAACAATATTGGATCATGAAACTGGAAACAACTGTCTAGAACTAATAAAATAATAACAAAACTATCTGATAGTCTATACTATTCTGAAAAGCCTCTACTGACTGAATAAGAGTTGATGGGACCAGCCCCAACTAACTCTATTTAACTACTGAACTAAAAGTATAAAAATAAATTTAGTCTATCCTCAAAATAAAAGGTCTTACCACAACTACGGCTGATAATTTGAAAGTTCTATACGCGGTCCAGGAACTGAGCGTTCGAACCTATGATGTATAAAGAAAAAAAAATGTGATCAGTATTTTGAATGTACTGCTATGCTAAATGAGGTAGGTTGATATGCATGGTTTCATGTACAGAAGTAATAAATGAAGGAATGAATAGTATGAAGTACTGAATAGAATGAATGAAATCTGTAAATACTGAGAATGTATGACCAAGCATAAAACATGTTCTTAATATAATCTGTAAACTGAAATGCTGAAATCTGATAACTGAATAACCGATATTTGTATGCTATGGTCAAAACAATCCTGAACTGAAGTATAATGAATACTGAACTGAGACTGTGGGAGCTATCTCATCTAACCAACATGCCCAAATGAGCAAATTGGGGTCCAATCTGTGACCCCAATTGAAAGGGTGTTATTACTGTTCCATGGGTACTAACACTGGCTATATGGATCCACAGATGTACTGTTCGGAAGGACTAAGGGTGTCAAGCCTAAACTGACGGTGACCCCTGCGAGGTAGTCAAGCCTAAACTGATGGGTGACTCCCCATATCCTACGCTGGCTACGTAGTTCTAGAGTACAGGGAATGTTGCTAATGACTCTGCCTATCTAACAAGGAAGCCGCCATACCTACACTCGCTCAGTGCTAAGTCCTACTCCCAACTGAACTGACTCGAGATATTGAATTGTTCTAAGTTTAACCTATTATGATGACTGATTGAACTGATAATTATCATAACATCTTCTGAAGTTATTTCGAAGATATTGAGACTACGTAAACAGTTAAGTTTTCGGGTATTCACAACCCCCAGGACTCAATAGCAATAATAGCAAAATAGTACTAAAACTTTGAGGACATAATATGAAAGCATTTATTAAAAATTCAATCTTGTAGGCATTTCATCAAACACTTGATATTCATAGTGTACGCTAAGCATGGGAATAATTTAAATCTTATAGTAATAACATGATTTCAACATCAACATCACGAATTATGAATTAAATCAGCGAATAACATCATTAAAACATCTGGGGTTGAATAACAACGATAATTTCATGTAAACACGGTGTAGAATTATAATTCATAGGAATTCATAGTTAAAATCATAATTAAAAATCATGAAGAACTTATAAATATTCCAACTTGAATTTAGAATTGGATATTTGGACTCCATGGATGAAATAAACCCATAGATGAACACTTAACATACCTGGGTTGATGAATTCGTGAGAATTGATGGTGAATTCTTGAGTTTTGATTTTGAACTTAGAAAGCTAAGGTTTTTGTTCTTGAAAGAGGTATAATTTAATTTTTTCGAGACAATTATGAAATAACTAGCAAATAATGCTCTATTGGGACTTAAATCCCATGTTTGGACGGATTTGGGGCTATCAAAAAAGACCAAACGGTCCATGGAATTTAAATCACAAAAGTCCCAATTTTTGGCTCCAGCTCGACGCGTGCAATTGCATCGGGCCACTTGAAAACTGAAAATCCCCATTTTACCCTATGGCACGATTCGGTTCTATTGCATTGTGCCTCTGAAAACGGACGATCCTAAACAAGAAGCCTGCCGCGACGCGGGGCCAATCGCGATGCCCTACTGGAAAAAACCTATTGCGAAGTGTCCCCTTGGTGCGACGCGATGGTAATCATTGTGGTACACTGGAAAAAGTCAAACGTGATTTTGTCCATCACCGCAACGCGGCGTTATCACATTGGGCTACTATTTTGCACTAAAAGTGTCGTAACTTCTCACCCGAGTATCGGATTCGGATGAAATTGGTATCGTTGGAAAGCTAATTCAATTTCCTATTATTTGGTGGAATTTGAGGTAGAAAATTCTCAATATAGAAAAATATATCCTCTTTTAAAATTGACTAAAGCAACATTGTTATCAAAAATTCAATCGGTAAGGATTATTTTGATTTGTCTAATAGTTGGGAGTTATTTGAGGCCTTAATTTACATAAAACTCATGCATATCACTGTGAAAGAACTATAATGTACTATGCATGATCTTGAAACATGTCTCTAACATTGGTTTGGATTTTTGGGATATTACAGTTTGGCAATGAAAATCATAACTTTTCGGAGTTGTAGCTGCACAATTGTACGGATAGTAAGAGTTAGAGAGTCGGATGAAGTAGGTTTATGTTTAATATCCTTCCAACTAAAATGAGGCACACATTTAGCTCCTAAAATTGTGATATTACCCTTGAATAATAAATGAATAGGAGAAGCAACTGACATGGTAATACACAATGCGCATAAGTTCTTACCTCACATAATATGAAGATTAATAATATGATTTTGAGACTAAAAATCAAACAACATTAATCATACATTGAAATAATGAGAGTTAGAGAATCAAATAGTGCATCACAAAAGGTTTTCATTTCACCAAGCACCTTAGCTTCATTGATTTATAACAACAGTCGAGCAAGATTTTTTAACTGCAATTTTCATATTTAAGCATAGAAAATACTTTTTCTCATATTCTGGAAGTTCTAATCACCTCTAATTTCAATAGAGGTTGTTGCTCGACAGCTAGTGCCAATTTTCTGAGTCAACTATCTTATTCGCCAGAATTTCTTCTCTCTAATTTTGTCTCCTCACTAAATGGATGCACACACTTGTCTTACATCAGACATATTCAATTCAATCATCTCTAAGCATAAAATTAACCTCGAAAAGATAATTGAGAAATATATATGCTACTTTATTCAATATCAATAGTAATCAATAGATAAAATCTAATAAAACTTCAAATCCACTGACTTACATGTGAAAAACAATGAAAAAAAATGTAAAAAAATATGACGTGTGAACAAAATGGAGTAGAAATGAAAACGGAGTGGAGAATGTGGAGTCACCATAGTTCTTACATTTTCAATCTTAGGCTTTAATTTATCCAGTGCATTAAGCTCTATATTAGTCAACAAGTTGAGTGAATCAGGAACATGAATAAATACAGAAATGATTACTTGGAATAAGAGGCTCATGTAATACCCCGTACTTTTCCTAGCTTAAATTCATTCCTAGAATGTTAAGAAATATTTTTCAAAATGAAGAATATTTATTTGGTGCGGAATTTTCCAGATTTAGATCTCCCATTGTGTGAGAAATTGAATAAGCTTTCCATCGATACCAAATTCGCCTAATTCCGATACTCGGTTGAGGAGTTAGAGCATTTTTAAGTTGACAGTGTGCCACCTGGACACTTGGCGCATCGCGGATGTCAGTAAAATGATAATTGTCTAATTTTAGTAGCCCTCTGTGATATCCCCACATCGTGGAGAGGGAAAATTTCCCAATTATCGATTTCTAGTAGCCCAACATGATATTGACACGTCGTGCCAGTGGCCAAAATGGAATTTCTATAGGACATCGCGATGGTGGTGTGTTGCATTGAAGTTTAAGGTCCTAATTGTCAAAATCTAGTTGTACAACGCGATAGCTCCGCATTGCGGAGACCACCAATTTCCCAGTTGTCAATTTCCAGTGAACAACCGTGATAGTGGCACGTCACGGTGGCTCATTAAATCGGTATTTTCAGGTCTCGTTTCCAGTCTCATTTAGGAGTTTAAAAAGGGTATTTTGGACAATTTCCAAGCGCCCAATCCATCAAAAACACAAGATTAATCATATTCAAAGAACTTTGTGATTATTATTCATCATTTTTTTCAAAAGCAAGACCCTAGAGCTCTAAAACCTCTTCTCTAAGAAATCAAAATCCTCCATAGATTCTCCAAGAAAGCTCTAAATTGAGGATTCCCAAGGCAAGATAAACAAGAATCCATCATCAAGAACTCATATAAGAATCCATAATTCAAGAATCTACATCTAATCATTAATTAAGGTATGTGGGGTTTATGAACAAGGATCTCCTTTCGTCCTTGTGACCAAAACCAAGCTTTTACATTAAATTCATATGATATTGAATGATATTCCATGAGTTTTGAATTAGGGTTCATACCCATTATTGCTCATTGCATGATTTTGAGATTTCCAATGTTTTAGAAGTTGAATTGCATGTCTATTTTCATTTTTCATGCCTATTGCAGTAATTTACAGATTTTTAGATGAAATATCATTGTTTTCAATATCGAGCATGACTATTTTGATGTTTTGACATAAGATTGAAGCATGGGTTATTACACCAAGATTGAATATTATTTTAAGAAAGATGATGCTTTTAGCATCCTATTATCAGATTATTTATAGATTTTCAGTAAAGCTTTGATCTTTTGATCATCACATAAGTTTTCAACTCCATTTTAAAGATTTTTACAGATTACAGAATTCAGATCAGCTTTATTTACAGATTTTATTAGATAAATGCATTTGTGGTTTTAGATAAACGCTTATGCTAGTTTTAAAGTGGATTTTCAACAGAATGAGTGTAGCAAATAAAAATGGAGTAGTATTTAACACCGAGCGGGAAGAGTGGGTTTAGCGCATCCTACTTCCACAGAATTTTGTAGCCAACGTAGGTACAGATTATCAGCATATTCCCACTTATATATGGATGACAGTTTCAGATGTGATCACTTAGCTCAGGTTATACTCCCTGGAAAGAGTATGACACCTCTCCCCAACGTTAGATTTCTTCCTTAGGAGGAAGAGACGTTAGACTCCATGTAGCTCGCATGGTTTATGTCGGTTAAGAGAACCTCCCTGCTAGTAAAAGTAAATAAACAATTTTTTCCTACTAGTAAAGAAAATCTTTGAAAGAATTCCCTTTCAGGTAAGCTTAAGATAAGGTGTTTTCCCTACAGATTAAATATTTTAGAAAAGATTAACAGAAAAAATTTTAGAAAACTAAGTGTAAAGGCTCACAATGTTTACTCAGATTATGCTTTAAAGAATGATATTAGCTACAGACTTCAGCTTTCAGATTTTAGAATTTAGAGTGAGTCCTTTCTATACTTAGACCGTATGATTTAAAGAGAGAACACAAGTACAACTTTCAGAACTAAATGTTATGACTCACTAGATTTATAAAGTATGATTGATTTATTATTCATGATTTCAGTATTTAAGATATTCCAGCTTATGTGAGTCATTTACATTTAGCATGCATTGTTTTATAAATTATAATGATGAGATGATGTTTTACTTATGCATTTCACCCCATATACTCAGTACATCCTCAAAGTACTGATCCACATATATGTCTATGTGCTATGTTGTCTCATTATGTTGGTTCAGGTGCTCAGTATCAGCCATGTGAGTAGTTCGAGTATCTCCGTCTACATACGAAAGTTGGTGAGTCCTCATAGTTTGGGGACTTATTACTCAGATTTTGTAGTTTATCAGTTTATGAGATTTTAGCATTTCTTTCAGAAAGTTTGAGTTAGTTGAGGGTTTATCCCTGTGACTCTCTAGTGTTAGTAATTAAGGCTTCTCAGACTGCCAGTTTTGATTCAAATTATTCAGTATTGATGTTTCAAATATTATTCTCAGATATTATAGACAATTTCTGCATTCTAGCATGACTTTTATACCTATATTTCCATCATTATGAGATTTAGGCTCAGTAGTATGTAGACAAGGTTACATTAAGGCTAGTCACGGTCTTGAGCACCGTGTGACATCTCGGGATTAGATTTTGAGGCGTTACAGCTCATTCATAACTATAAGGCATTGTGTCTTGGATTTTTAAGGATGTGAACAATTTTATTTATGTTAGTACTAAGAAGGTACTACCTAGTCAGCAATATAGTAAGGTGTTTTGCTTCTAATTTATATTACCACATAAACATTTTTGCAATAAAATTAGATAGGTAGCAGATTTGATGCTTACATGGTTATATATGCAAAGAAAATGTCGCAAGTAAACATTGAATAGGACAAGATTAAAGGAAACTTACAAGAAAATGGTATGTGACGCTACCTGTAAAGCTGAAATACTGAGGTGACCAAAAAATTAGAATAACCAATTAGTAATTTTCTTTGGTACTTCATCTTCCTAAGTTTTCGATTGTTGGTTCCACCTATTGGACAATCATGTATGGAATAAGAATCTAAAAAGCTTATCTTTTCCGTCAAAAAAAAATCACAAAAATAAGAAAGATACTTCCTGCAATTAGACAACATAAAGGAAACAAAAAAACTAAATATAAATTACATTATACCTCAATTATGTCAATCAGAACATTCTCTTAATCATCATAGAGCAGCGAGTGAAAACACATCATTGGTTAATCGTACTAAAGGTCTTAGAAATTTTTCAATATACATAGGATTGTTTCATCAATGAACTAACATGTGTACCAACTAATACTCCAGTTTGTGTACTACTTTTGAACTATTACTCACCATTCTCATCTCCTTCACATTCTCTACAAATTTTCTTTTAATGTAGGATCCATTTCCTTTATTTTCTCTATCTTTTTCTTCCAAGCTATGGAGTGGCTTATCTATGTTCTTCACACTCTCCTCTTCTTCTTGTAAATTTCATCTATTTTTGAATAAATTTTTAAACTTTTTTCTTCACTATTTTAGTAACAGATAGATATGTTTTGTTATATGGTTGTTCTTTGTTCTTCACTCTTTTGAAGTTATCTTTTTTTAATGATGGCATCATATGGTATCTCTTTTTTCTATAGCATTTTTTTCCTCTTCTGATGCTCTTTTCTTTCTCATCAATTTTTCCTTTAGATTTCTAAATAAGGGTAATATCAATTTTTTGGTTTAATACCCTGTGTATTTCTAAGCTAGAAAATGAACCGTTGTTCCTACACATGAAACCTCCTATCCAGTGATTAATATTGGAGTTCATGAATTAGGATGAGTATCCTAGTGATAATAGAGCTTATGATGTGTTAAGCATGTTCATAAGAGTCACTTAGAGTAAGCCAAGATAAGAACTTTTGAATCCACCAATTTTTCGTGTGTGATTTCACATGGGTCATCTTTGAATGAGCATAAATTAGTTTATAGGTGGCATTTTTGCAGATTTATACCCTCCAAATTTTATATAATTGAATAAGTTTTCCGTCGATACTAAATTCGCCTAAAACGGACACCCGGTGAAGAAGTTATAGCGATTTAAAGCTTCAACAACGTCATTTCAGTCAGTGGCACGTCGCGCCGTAAGCCAAAATGACGTTTGTCAATTTTCAGTGTCTCTCTGCAATTCCACCGCATCGCGGTGAGTTTTCAGGTCACAAATGGGGGGCAACGCGATATCTCCGCATCTCATCGAGGGCCCAAATCTGGTAATTTTCTCAGAAATTAAAAGACGTATCTAGAGGGGTATTTCGGTCATCTTTCCACCCCTATATATATTCCATAAACATGGAATTAAGACCATATTTCACCAAAACATATTTTTTCTCTCAAAATCCTCTCAAGAAGACATTAGGGTTTTCGATTGGGGATTCAAGTTCAAGCAAATTTCTCCATCAATCATCAAGAATCTTCCATCTAAGGTATGCGTAGTGTTCATCTATGGATGCATTTCATTCACAGAGCTCAAGAACCATGTTTTAAATATTATATTGTGATTGTCTTGTTGTGATATGACCATGTACATGTTTATGATTGTTGTTTAAGTTTCAAGATGATATCTAAAGGTGTTTTCATGAAGTATATGTGTTCGTTAGTTGAAATCCATGAACTTTATGTGGTTTAAAATGGGGAAATTCGTGAAAACATACCTAAGCTAAAAGAATGCATGCAAAGTGTTTGATTAAATGCTTAAGGTGATAAGATTCGTGTCCCATGATTTAATAGTTCTTAAATGACAAGTCCATGCTCTAGGCTTTATGATTTCACATGATATCCACATGATTGATATGCGCCATTGTTGTGATGTGGATTAAGAATGATACTGAAGCTATGCAAGTATACATATGTTGTATGAATTTCCCTTTCATACGTAAGATGTTGAGAACTATGCTTAGTGTGAAATCCCCTACTTATGATATGGTGAATTGTGGATTCCATTTTAGTATCAAGCCAGTTATGTGTGTCAGTTTCCTTCCATCGAGTCTAGTACCCGAAAAATATAGTTTTGTGCCTAGATCCATGTCATGTTTTCACGATAATCTCAGTCAATCCATGATCTATAAAACTCAGTCAGTCATGTGACTCAGGAAATCTCAGAAATCTCATGATCTCAATAAATTCTCAGATAGTAGTACTATTCCATCAGTCAACGGAAGTCAGTTACTAAGTCTATGTACATCCAGTTAAATCATGTTCAACCTCTTCAGATGGGAGTAGAAGTTAGCACTGAGTGAACCTAAGGATTGGAACTCACCTGCCAGTTAAGGGTGTGATTCATAGTAGTCATCCTTGTGTTCCAAAACTACGTAACCAGCATAGGTTGAGACATCTTAACCTGCCAGATTAGGGTTTATGAGGTAGCTTAACCTGTCAGTTTAGGGTTCCCACCATTCTCATTCGAGTACCTACTAGCTAAGGGTCACTCACAGCTGTCCTTACCAGTGGCACGGTATTGACACCCTTCCAGTCGGGGAAAAGATTGGACCCCAACCTAGCTATATGTGTTATTGGGGCATGTCGGTTAAGCAACTACCTCCCATAGTTTCAGTCCCAATCTCAGTAAAAGAACTCAGATAGATCTTCAGATTTTAGTATACTAGGACTATCAGTTACAGTCAATTCAGTTACAGTACGGAACTTAGATAGTTCCATCAGATTCAGGACTGTCAGACACGGTCATCAATGTTATCAAAATTTTAGTATCAGTCATGTAAGATAACAGTAAACCATGTATTAGCGTACAGATCCAGATATCACGTATTCACGATTTTAGTTACTATGTATGCATGTTTGTACTCTTACGTTTATATTAGTCAGTCAGTTAGCATTGTTCATGCATGTAACCCCTTTTGCATTTAGCCTACCTCACTCTATACTCAGTACTCCCAGTCGTACTGACACATTTGCGCTATGGTGCTTTCTTTCATGTTACACCATAGGTTCAGAGACATGAGTTCCAGATCAGCAGTAGCATTCCAGTCGCAGTGTTGCAGTGAGTCCTCATCCATTCGAGGATGATATTATTTTATTTCATTCATTATTTGAGTTTAGTTTTGCTAGACGTAGTTAGTTGGAGACATGTTCCTTCAACTCCTTATTTCAGATAGTATTTAGAGGTTTTCAGATTTAGTTCATATTTTAGATTCAGCTTTCAGTTGTTTTAAGTATTTATTACCCTATATGGACGTTAGTATTTATCAGCTATTCTATTCAGTTTAACCTTATGGCCAATTGTTCATGTTTTCTACATTCTACAAGTATATTATGCAGTGTATAGGTACAGATTTCAGTCATGGGTTAGCTTGTGGTCCCTTGGGGTCATAAGTTCCGTGTAGCATTTCAGGTACCAGATTTGGGGTGTTAAAAACTTAGTATCAGAGGCTAAGGTTCAATAGAGTCTTAGGAATTCTGAAAGTTGCATCTAGTAGAGTCTTGTGCATGGGTGTTGCGTGCCATATTTATGTTCAAGAGGATATGAGATGTTTAAGAACATTTTTCCTTCTTTCAGTATTCATGTCGTACCTGTGAGCATAATCACAAGTCTGTCTCTCAGTCTAATCTGCTTCTTCTCTTTATTTTAGAACATGCCTCCTAAGAGAAGAAATTAGTCAGCCCTTCAGCCCAAAGAACCTTTAGGCGATCATGTTTCTAATGTGGAGTTCAGGACTATATTTACCACTCTTTCCCAATCAGTCACTGCTCATAATGAATGGCCAACAATTATTCCGGCCAACCCAGTGGCCAACTCAGCTTCAGCGAGGATTTAGGACTTCACTCGAATAAATCCTCCAAGCTTTCTCGGGTCTAAGGTAAATGAAGACCCTCAGGAATTCTTAGATCAAGTTCAAAAAGTGACAGACGCCATGGGGGTGACTACTATTGAGAGTGGTGAGCTAGTTGTATACCAGTTGCAAGATGTGGCTCATGCTTGGTTCAAACAGTGGAAGTTCGAAAGATCAGATGATGCAGGTCCTATAGAGTGGGAGGAGTTTGTCACTACATTCTTAGACAGATTCTTTCCCTAAGAGCTTCGAGAAGACAAGGTGCTAGAGTTCATCAACCTCAGGTAGGGAAATATGACAGTGAAAGAGTATTCTTTTAAGTTTACTCAATTAGCCAGGTATGCCCCTCATGTTGTTGCAGATAGTAGATCTAAGATGAGTAAGTTCGCTTCAGGGGTGAATGACATCCTGGTTAATGAGTGCAGATCCTCCATGCTGAACAGTCACATAACCTTAGATAGACTTATGACCCATGCTCAGCAGATAGAGGAGCAAAAGATTAAGCAGAAGGAAAAGCAGAATAAAAGAGCGAAGACGGGTATTTTCAACTTCGCTCAGCCTAAATCAGAAAGAGAAAACCGTTCTCAGTTTCATCCTCTGTCATCAGTTCCAGCTCCTTCTCTAGCCAGTGCTCCAGTTCCTAGGTTCAGAGAGGGTAACAAATATAGAGCGCCAGGATCTAAGACCCTGGGCAGTATTAGTAGTGCCCGTACCTATCCTCTTTGCCAGACTTGGGGTAAGTACCATCAGGGTATGTGTAGAGTATGTAGTGGCATTTGTTTTTGTTGTGGCAAGCCAGGCTATACAGTTAGAGAATGTCCACAGCCAAGTCCTCAGGGCCAACAGAATCGCTCTTCCGCTCAGTCCGATCCCCCAAATCAGCAGGGCATGTATACAAGAACTGCCCAGTTATGATATTTTAAAAAGTCACTTCAACAAACTTAGTCGAATTAGAGATGACTGATTTTGATGTCATTCCTCTCATGGACTAAATTCATTCCTTCTATGCCACAGTCGACTACAGAAATAGAATAGTTCAATTTCACATCTCAAATGAACCCATCCTAGAGTAGAAGAGTAGTGTATCCGCTTTCAGGGGTCCACTTGTTTCCTACCTTCGGGCAAAGAAATTGTTATCTAAGCGATTTGTTTATCATCTAGTTCATGTTATAGATTTTAGTTCTGAGGCTTCCAGTCTCGAATCAGTCCCAGTAGTGAATAAATATTCAGTTGTCTTTCCCAAAGATCTTCCAGGAATTCCTCTCGAAAGGGAAATAGACTTTGGTATTGCTCTTCTTTCAGATACTCAGCCTATCTTTATTCTGCCATTTAGAATGGCACCAGAAGAACTTAAGGAACTGAAAGAACAGTTGAAGGATCTCTTAGATAAGGGATTCATCAGACCCAGCATTTCCCCGTGGGGCGCACCAATCTTATTCATGTGCAAGAAAGACGGTTCACTGAGAATGTGCATTGATTACCGTCAACTCAATAAGGTTACGGTCAAGAAAAAGTATCCTCTTCCCAGAATCGATGAATTGTTTGACCAACTTCAGGGTGCCAATTATTTCTCTATGATAGACCTCAGATCCCGCTATCATCAGCTTAGAGTGAGAGAATATAACATCCCAAAGATATCTTTTCGTACGCGGTATGGTCACTTTGAATTTTTAGTTATGTCCTTTGGTCTTACCAATGCCCTAGCTGCTTTCATGGACTTGATGAACTGTGTGTTCAAGAAGTACTTGGACATGTTCGTCATAGTCTTCATAGATGATATCCTATTCTATTCCTATACAGAGAGTTATCATTCAAACCATCTCAAAATTGTTCTTCAGACTCTCAAAGATCATCATCTATTCGCCAAATTCAGTAAGTCCGAGTTTTGGCTAAGGTCAGTTACATTCTTTGGCCATATTATTTCCGGTGATGGCATTAGAGTAGATCCTCAAAAGATTGAAGCAGTAAGAAACTGGACTCGCCCTGTTTCTCCATCAGATATTACGAGTTTCTTGGTTTTGGCTGGCTATTACAAACGGTTTATTGGTGGATTTTGATCCATAGAATCCCGTATGTCTAGATTGACTTAGAATAAAGTCAAGTTCCAGTGGTCAGATCCTTACGAGAAGAGTTTTTAGGAATTGAAGACTCGACTCACCTCAGCTCCAGTCTTAGCTCTTCCAGATGGTTCAGATGGGTTCGTAGTGTATTGTGATACATTTAGAGTGGGTTTAGTTCATTTCCTCATGCATCATGGTAAGGTCATGGACTACGCCTCCAGAAAGCTTAAACCCCATGAGAGGAATTATCCTACTAATGATCTTGAATTAGCATCCGCAGTATTTTCCTTGAAGATTTGGAGGCATTATTTATACGGTGTTCATGTAGACATCTTCACAGATCATAAGAGACTTCAGTATCTCATTTCCCAAAAAGATCTCAATCTTTGTCAGAGAAGGTGGTTAGATCTCTTAAAAGATTATGACATAAGTGTCCTCTATCATCTGGGCTAGGCCAACATAGTGGCCGACACTCTCAGCAGACTGTCCATGGGTAGTATTTCTCATGTTGATGATAGTAAGAAGAAGTTAGTCTAGGAAATCCACCAGTTTGCCCGACTAGGCGTTCTCTTAGTCGACTCTTCAGAGCGCGGTGTATGTGTTCAGAATAGTTCAGAATCATCTCTATTTTTTTAGGAGAAATAAAATCAAGATAAGGATCCTAGCCTTGTCAAGCTAAAAGAGTAATTTTAGAATTAGAAAGTAGAGGTTTTCTCCCAAGGGGGAGATGGTGTCATTCATTGTCAGGGTCATCTCTGGATTCCAGGTGTAGATGATTTAAAGTAGTGAATTTTTGCAGAAGCGCATGGTGCGTGATACTCTATTCATCCAGGGGCCACTAATATGTACTGTGACCTATGGGAGATGGTGGAGTGGGATGAAGAAAGATGTTGCAGAATTTGTGGTTAAGTGCCCTATATGTTAGTAGGATAATATAGAGCATCAGAAACCTAGTGGTTCCATACAGGAGTTCACCATTCCTACTTAGAATGGGAAGAAGTGAACATGGACTTCTTGATGGGTTTTTTTCGAACTCATCATCAGCATGATTGATTTTGGGTCATTGTAGATAGAATAACCAAGTTAGCCCATTTCTTTCCAGTCCATGCCTCTTATTCAGCCGAGGATTACGACAAACTATATATCAGGGAGTTTGTCAGATTACATAGTGTTCCATTATCTATCATCTCAGAGAGGTACCCAATTCACCTCTCACTTATGGAAAGCATTCCAAAAGGGTCTTGGTACCCAAGTTCATCATAGTACAACTTCTCATCCTCAGAGAAATGGTCAAGCAGAAAGGACCATTCAGACTCTTGAAGATATGCTAAGGGTGTGTGCAATTAATTTCAAGGGAAGTTGGGATGACCACTTGCCTTTGATTAAGTTTGCATACAATAATAACTATCATTCCAGTATTAAAATGGCTCCATTTAAAGCTCTCTATGGTAGTAGGTGCAGATCTCCAATCGGGTGGTTCGAAGTTAGAGAGGCCTCAGTCATAGGGCCTGACTTAGTATTCGACGCCTTATAGAAAGTCCAGTTAATCAGAGAAAGACTTCGGGTTGGTCAGAGCCAACAGAAGTCGTATACTGACGTTTGTAGAAAGGATCTTGAGTTTGAGGTTGATGACTATGTCTATCTAAAGATCTCTCCCATGAAGAGAGTAAAGCGGTTCGTGAAGAAGGGAAATCTCAGTCCTCGATATGTTGGTCTCTTCGAGATTCTCAGTCGTTTAGGTAAGGTAGCTTATGAGCTCGAATTGCCTTCAGATCTAGCCTCAGTTCATCTAGTCTTTCATGTTTCTTTGCTCAAGAAGTGTATAGGTGATCCATCAGTTGTAGTTCCTATTCAGAGCATTGACAGTCAAAACAGTCTCTTCTATGAGGAAATTCTGGTCGAAATTCTAGACTATCAGACTCGTAGACTGAGGAACAAAAAAGTCCCTCTTGTCAAAGTTCTTTGGCAAAATCAGTCAGTTGAGGGAGCTACTTGGGAAGAAGAAGAATACATGCGTACCAAGTATTCTCACCTCTTCTCCACCAATCTAGATATAGCTCAAGGTAATAGTTCTCCTTAAGCTTATTCAGTTTCCCGTTCAAAATTCTATACAACTTGGTATTCAGTTCATGCTCACGTTTCATCACAAATCTGGTATCAAGTACCATTGCATATTCAGTGATGCATTCATGTATCAGTTTAGTGTATAATCATGCATCAAATATGCATTCTCATTGGGAGAACTCAGTTATCAGAAATCTCATTTATGCATTAATGAATCAGTTACTCATAAATCAGATATACATGTCCAGCATGATATGTTTAGCTTATCAGCCATGTCCGTCATGAGATCATGTTCCAGTAGTGTATGTGTTTCATGTACACCAGTTTATCGTCTATCCCCATTTCAGTCAGACTCATTCGAGGAAAAATGTTTCCAAAGGGGAGATATTGTAATACCCCGTATATTTCTAAACTAGAAAATAAACTGTTGTTCCTACACATGAAACCTCCTATCCTGTGATTCATATTGGATTACATGAATTAGGATGAGAATCCTAGTAATAATAGAGATTATGATGTGTTAAGCATGTTCATAAGAGTCACTTAGAGTAAGCCAAGCTAAGAACTTTTGAATTCACCAAGTTTTCATGTATGATTCACATAGGTCTTCTTTGAACGATCATAACTTGGTTTATATGTGGAATTTTGGCATATTTAAACACTCCAAAATGTATAGAATTGAATAATCTTTCCATCGATACCAAATTCACCTAAAACGGACACCCGGTGAAGAAGTTATGGCAATTTAAAGTTTCAGCAGCGTCATTTCAGACAGTGGTGCGTCGCACCGTTACACAAAATGATGTCTGTCAATTTCCAGTGTCTCTTCTTGATTCCCCACATCGTGGTGAGTTTCCAATTCACAAACGGGGAGCAACGTGATCTCTCCGCGTCGCGCCGGGGGACCAAATCGGGAAATTTTCACATAAATTAAATGACGCATCTAGAGGGGTATTTGGGTCATCTTTCCACCCCTATATATATTCCATAAATACAGAATTAAGCCCTTATTTCATCAAAACATACTCTTTCTCTCAAGAACAAATTAGGATTTTCAATTGGGGATTCAAGTTCAAGCAAATTTCTCCATCAATCATCAAGATCTTCAATCTAAGGTATGTGTAGTGTTCGTCTATGGATCCATTTCGTTCATAGAGCTCAAGAACCATGTTTTAAATATTATATTGTGATTGAATTGTTGTAATACAACCATGTATATGTTGATGATTATTGTTTAAGTTTCAAAATGATATCAAATGCTGTTTTCATGAAGTATATATGTTCGTTAGTTGAAATCCATGAACTTTATGTGGTTTAAAATGGGGAAATTCATGAAAACACATCTAAGCTAAAAGAATGCTTGCAAAGTGTTTGATAAAATGCTTAAGGTGATAAGATTCATGTCCCATGATTTAATAGTTCTTAAATGATAAGTCCATGCTCTATGGTTTTTGATTTCACATGAATTCGACGTGATTGATATGTGTCGTTGTTGTGCTGTGGATTGAGAATGATATTGAAGCTATGAAAGTATACATATGTTGTATGAATTTCCCTTCCATATGTAAGATGTTGATAACTATGCTTAGTGTGAAATCCCCTTCTTATGATATGGTGAATTGTTGATTCCATTTTATGATCAAGTTAGTTATATATGTCAGTTTCCTTCCATCGAGTCCTAGGGGTACTAGAACCCAAAAAATATAGTTGTGTGCCTATAGCCATGTCATGTTTTCACGATAATCTCAGTCAAGCCGTGATCTATAGAACTTAGTCAGTCATATGACTCAGGAAATCTCAGAAATCTCATGATCTCAATAAATTCTCAGATAGTAATACTATTCCGTCAGGTAACGGAAATCAGTTACTCAGTCCATGTATAGCCAGTTAAATCATGTTCAGCCTCTTCAGATGGGAGTAGAAGTTAGCACTGAGTAAACCCAAGGATGGGAACTAACTTGCCAGTTTAGGGTGTGATTCTTAGTAGTCATCCTTGTGTTCCAGAACTACGTAGCCAACGTAGATTGAGACATCTTAACCTGCTAGATTAGGGTTGATGAGGTAGCTTAACCTGTCAGTTTAGGGTTCCCACCGTTCTCATTCGAGTACCTGCCAGCTAAGGGTCACTCACAGTTGTCCTTACCAGTGACCCAGTATTGACACCCTTCCAGTCGGGGCAGAGATTGGACCCCAACCTAGCTATATGCATTATTGGGGCATGTCAGTTAAGCAACTACCTTCCATAGTTTCAGTCCCTATCTCAGTAAAAGAACTCAGATAGTTCTTCAAATTTTAGTATACCAGGACTGTCAGTTACAGTCAATTCAGTTACAGTACAAAACTCAGGTAGTTCCATCAGATTCATGACTATCCGACACAGTCATCCATGTTATCAAAATTTCAGTATCATTAATGTTAGATAACAGTAAACCATGTATTAGCGTACAGATCCAGATATCATGTATTCACGATTTTAGTTACTATGTATGCATATTTGAACTCTTATGTTCATATCAGTCAGTCAGTTAGCATTGTTCATGCATGTAAACCCTTTTGCATTTAGCCTACCTCACTCGTACACTCAGTACTCCCAGTCATACTGACGTATTTGCGCTATGGTGCTTTCTTTCATGTTACACCATAGGTTCAAAGACACGAGTTCTAGATGATCAGTAGCATTCCAGTCACAGTTTTGTAGTGAGTCCTCATCCATTTGAGGACGATATTATTTTATTTCATTCATTATTTCAATTCAGTTTTGCTAGACAGAGTTAGTTGGAGACATGTTCCTTCAACTCCTTATTTCAAACAGTATTTAGAGGTTTTCAGATTTAGTTCATATTTTAGATTCAACTTTCAGTTGTTTTTGGTATTTGTTACCCTATATGGACGTTAGTATTTATCAGATATTCTATTTAGTTGAACCTTATGGCCTATTATTCATGTTTTACGCATTCTAAAAGTATATTATGCAGTGTACAGGTACATATATCAGTCATGGGTTAACTTGTGGTCCCTTAGGGTCATAAGTACCGTGTAGCATTTTGGGTACCAGATTTGGGGTGTTACACTTGGGCTTCGACATTCAATTTCTACAAAAAAATCAATCTTAGAAAAGTAAAAAAAACAACCATGAAATAAACTGGGTTTGTTGTTGTATGTTGTGTGCATACAAAATTTGAAGTAAACAGTAAAAAAATCTATAATTCTTTTAAGAATATGAAAGTTCATTCTTACCACTTAATAGAAAACATCTAAAGCTCCATCCTTCCAATCAACTTCCCATGGAGACTTTAACATGTAGTCCACCACTCGTTCTTGAAACCCCAATTTCTCAAATCCCTAAATAAAAAAATAAAGTACAAAATTATACATACAAAGAGACAATAATTTAGAAATTGAAAGAAGGAAAACAAACAAAACAACGAAAGGAGAAAAACAAAAAAATAGGGAATAACAAGAAAGAAAATAAACAAAGTAATAAAAGGAGAAAATAAGAGAAGAGACGTAGAAAAGAAGAAGAAAGAAAACTAATAAAGAACAGAAAAAAGAAGGAAGGGGAAAAACAAAATGGTGTAGTGGAAGCCCTTTTCTTTTAAAGTAAAGACAGGAATTAGTGAATCATCAAAGTGAATAGGTAGATAGATATTTCTCCATAAATTAAAAGTTTGGGTTTGAAGTATAATTTAAGTAACATTTGGTACGATAATTAACTACACTATTGGTTCACTAGCAGTGTTGTACATATTTGGTTGCCTTTGGTACAATAATTAGATGTTGTGATAGTCCTATGACTATTGGATTAAATAATAGAGTAATACTATCATGCCAACTCACTTGGATAATTTAAAAGGGATATTAATCAGACTTCTTTTATACCTTGATAGTTATAAGCCTCTTCACATGTTGGAAAAATCCTTTCCTTAGCTACTAGCACCATTTTCATTTAGAGGTTGATGTTATGTACCTAGACATGGCAAACGGTGCGGTTGTGGTTCAATCCCGCAAAGATTTCAACCTGTCCCACCGTACATATATTTTTAATCCATCCGACCCGCATATTTATTAAAAAACAACTGTGTTTGATACTAAAATAAAAAAAATCATAAAATCTTTTTTTCATTTTTCTATCAAGTAATATTAATTTAATAGATAATGACTAACAATAATTTCTTGACATTTATTGTGGATCTGTAACAACCCGCATTTTTGAGCTAGAAAGTGAACCATCGTTCCTATATGTGCAAAACTTAATCCCATGATTCATAATTTAATTCATTTGTCATCATCTTTATCCTAGTTCATGAAGTTCTCTCAAAGTGAAAGATGTTCATAGAATTTATTGAGAGCAAAGTTGAGCTAAGAATCTTTGATTCATCCGAAGTTTGGTATTCGATTATACAAAGGTATACTTTGAACGTGTATAACTTTTGATATACTTGGAATTTTGAATATCAAGACCCACCAAATTATAGATAATTGAGTCAGTTTTCCAAATATACCAATTTCGTCTTAATCCGATACCCGAGTAAGAAGTTATAGCATTTTTTGTGTGAGGCGATAAGCTGCCGTTATTACACCGCTCGGCGGTGCCTATAGCGGAGGAACCAATAGCGCTCAGTAGTAATCCTCAAATTTGGGATTTTTCAAAATAGTAGGTGACTGTGATTACATCGCTCGGCGGCTCCCAGAGCGGTGGCACCAATAGCGCTCAGCGGTTAGCCTCAAAATTGAGATTTCTGCTGAAACTTTTAATTCCAAGGGGCAGTCTTGTCTTTTCCCTATAAACCCAAGTCGTGTAAACAGTAAATTAAAATTTCTTTTGCACATAATATGTCCAAATTCACTCAAATCTATCAAGAATAAAACCCTAACTTCCCTCCCAAAGATCAAGAATCTATTCTTTAAGTTCAAGATTTCCAATTACACCGCTAGGCGGTGCCTATAGCGGTGGAACCAATAGAGCTCAGTGGTATGCCTCAAAGTCGGGATTTTCTAAAACAGTAGGTCACCGCGATTACACAGCTCAGCGGTGCCTATAGCGGTGGCACCAATAGGGCTCAGCGGTAAGCCTCAAAATTTGTATTTCTACTGAAATATTTAATTCTGAGGGGCAGTCTTATCTTTTCCCTACAAACCCAAGTTGTGTAAACAGTGAATTAAAATATATTTTGTACATAATATGTCAAAATTCACTCAAATCTATCAAGAATAAAACCCTAACCTCCCTCCCTAAGATCAAGAATCTATACTTTAAGTTCAAGATTTCCAAGAAACAAAATCAAGATTCGGATCCTATTCTTCGAACTTAGTAGTCTAAGGTATATGGGACTACTCTAAACACCATGGGCATAAGTTTTACTATTTTATCATGTTTAAAAATCCCCAATCATGTTTTTAAATAAGAGTTTTGATATTGTTTTGAAAAGTATGTATCACGGAATTGTTTTGGTGAAATTATATGTTGTCTTAAACCTTTTTCACAAAATTTAAATTGTAAATATATATGTATAATTTCGTTTGTAATGAAGAGTTTGATTGATATAAACTCCCTCTACTTTTATGATGTCTTTGGTTTCAATTGTTGTGGATTGTTTGAATTGCATGAACTTTCTTAAAGAAAACATAATGGTGAATTTCTGTTTAATGATCATGGATTGATACTACTTATGACATGTTGAGAGGGTGTCTTTCGCATGATAAACGTTCATTGTGTCAAATTAATAATTTCCATTGGTTTTGAGTAATACAAATATGATATTGCAACCATATGATCGTACTATAGAGAGAATAGTGTCTTTGATGTAAACTCAAATGAAAATCTATTGCATGAATCTCTCTCACTTGATGTTTAAAAACTATGGATGGTCATTAACATGAGGATAAGTGAAAAAGGGCTATATAAATGTTATGGTGTGACATGAATCACTTGCAAGTCGGGCTATGACGATACCCGGTGATAGTATGCCCTTAACAAAACAAGTGTTGAATGTTTTGAATTTATGAAGAATGGTTTTAAAGAACTAAAAGTTGGTCTTAAGAGATTTAGATGGTTACCCAAAGAAAGCCCGAGTCGAGAGACTCAATGATAGAAATCATGGTTTGCCGACTCAAAATTTTGGCACCATGTTGGATGGTCTTGTATTCCTTGATTCATATTGTTTCAACTTGGCACTATGGTTAGGAGCTATTCTTTGTGGTCTTGTGCCCTACCATGATATATTATTATGATTGGGAATTATGGCACCCTGCTTTGTGGACTGGCGTGTCTCCCATACCAATACTCCAACCCTTACGACAAACTTGGATTAGGAGCTTGGCCACCGATTCAAGAGAGGATCCCATATAGCCCGTGGTATGATAGAATTGTAGGGTGTACTATCTACATCAGTAGAAAATAGAAAGTGAGTCATGATTTCTAAGAGTTGTTGAAATTCATTTCAGTATGCCCGTGTGTTTTCACTTATACATTATGTTTATTGTTTTATAAAATTCCCTCATTATGATATATAAAAACATGTTATTTTGGGTTGTTTCACATTCCAGTACATTTTGTATTCACCCCCTATATTTTAGGTTCTGAGGCCCAATATAGTGGTCCTACTAAACAATAGATTGTTGTTAGACATTCATAGTTGGTGAGCCTCCCTTACTTCGGAAGGCATCTTGTTTACATATATTGATCTCATTGTTTTTAGTTCATGGTCTGAACGATGGCCTTGTCCCGGTTTCAAACAGATTGTTGTTTAAAGTTGTAGTAAAGATTTCGCGAATGTGTATTAGATGGTTTGAGTTTTATTGAACTTATGTCCGCATTACTCAGTTGATATACTAAAATGAACATGTTTCCATTTATTTTTCGTATTTCCTTACAGTATATGAATTATGTATATGATTGCCATTTAAAGAAGGGCTTTCGAACCTTCATGGTTCAGGATGCTCGTCCCATCCTGGTCCTCAGTTCGGTTCGTGACAAACTTGGTATAATAGAGAGGTTCATGGTCCCAGGGTGTCTGCCAAAACATGTCGGGTAGAGTCTTGTTTATGGGTGTGTAGCGCGCCACACTTATAAGTTGGAGGCTATAAGGCATTTAGAAATGTCTCTCTTCTTTTCATGATTTGGTTCATGCCATATAGTATGAATGTACTCTAATCAATGATTTCCTATATTTTAGAAAAATTATCATGCCTCACTATAGATCCAACAAACAAAATGCCCAAGCTAAGGATGTATGTCCTACTCATGGAATGCGGACCCATAATAGAGCTCGTACCCCAGAGTTTATTACTACTCTGGGAGTTTCTCCAATTCCTAATAGTCCACCTCGGGCTCCATGGACCGGTGTTAACCATCCCCAGCCTCCTCAGAGGGAAGTTTCGAATGCTGAGTTCTGACAGTTCATCCATATGATTGCTCAGCTAGTGGACTCTCAGACCCGTCTGTCTGAAGATGTGGATTCTGTGTCTAGTTAATTAGAGGTTACACAGTTTGGTCAATTCATGAAGCTAAACCCACCTACCTTTACTGGAACAAAGGTTGAGCTTCAACAATATCCTACCCATCATTCGGGGACGAATGATCCCAATGGGGAGATAATGTAACAACTCGCATTTTTAGCTAGAAATTAAACCGTCATTCCTATGTGTCCAAACTCTAATCCCATAATTTATATTTTAATTCATGTGTCATGATTTTTATCCCAGTATATGAAGTTATCTCGAAGTGAAAGATGTTCATAGAATTTACTAAGAGAATGTTGAGCTAAGAATCTTTGATTCGTCCAGAGTTTGGTATTCGATTCAACAAGGGTCTACTTTGAACGTGTATAACTTTTGATATACATGAAATTTTTTAGATCAAGACCCCTCCAAATTGTAGATAATTGAGTCATCTTTCCAACGATTTTAATTTCTCCTTAATCCGATACCCGAGTGAAAAGTTATAGCATTTTTCGTGTGAGGCAGTAAGGTGCCACAATTACACCACTAGGCGGTGCCTATAGCGGTGGAACCAATAGCGCTCAGTGGTAAGCCTCAAAGTCGGGATTTTCTAAAACAGTAGGTCACCGCGATTACACAACTCAGCGTTGCCTATAGCGGTGACACCAATAGGGCTCAGCGGTAAGCCTCAAAATTTGTATTTCTGCTGAAATATTTAATTCTGAGGTGCAGTCTTATCTTTTCCCTACAAACCCAAGATGTGTAAACAGTGAATTAAAACATATTTTATGCATAATATGCCCAAATTAACTCAAGTTTATCAAGAAAAAACCCTAACCTCCCTCCCAAGATCAAGAATCCATAGTTTAAGTTCAAGATTTCCAAGAAACAAAATTGAGATTTGGATCCTATCCTTTGAACTAAGTAGTCTAAGGTATGTGGGACTACTCTAAACACCATGGGGATAAGATTTACTATTTTATCATGTTTAAACATCCCCAATCATGTTTATGAAGAAGAGTTTTGACATACAAGTCGGGGTATGACATGAATGACTTGCAAGTCGGGGTATGGGGATACCCGGTGATAGTATTCCCTTAATAGAACAAGTGTTGAATATTTTGCATGTATGAAGAATGGTTTTAAGGAACTAAAAGTTGGGCTTAAGAGAGTTTGATAGTTACCCGAAGAAAACACGAGTTGAAAGACTCAATGTTGGAAATCATGATTTGCCGACTAGGGATTTTGGCACCATGCTTTGTGGTCTTGTGTGCCTTGATTTATGTAATGCAAACATGGGGTTATGGTTAGGATCCATGCTTTGTGGTTTTGTGCCCTACCATGATTTATTATTATGATTGAGAATTATGTCACTCTGCTTTGTGGACTGGTGTATCTCCCATACCGATACTCCAACCCTTGAGGAAAATTTGGGTAGGGGGCTTGGCCGCCGAGTCAAGGACGGATCCCATATAACTCATGGGATAATCAGAATTCTAAGGTGTACCATCTAGCTTAGAGAAAATAGAAAGTGAGTCATGATTTCCAAAAGTTGTTGAAATTCATTTCAGTATGACCATGTGTTTTCACTTATGCATTATGTTTATTGTTTTATAAAATGCTCTTATTATGATATATAAAAACATGTTATTTTGGGTTGTTTCACATACCAGTACATTTTGTATTGACCCCTTATCTTTTAGGTTCTGAGGCCCAGTCTAGCAGTCCTGCTAAACAGTAGATTGTTGCCAGACATTTAGAGTTGGTGAGCCTCCCTTACTTCGGAAGGCTTCTTATTTACTTATGTTGCTCTCATTGTTTTTAGTTCATGATCCGACCGGGGGCCTTGTCCCAGTTTCAAACAGATTGTTGTTTTTGTAGTAGAGATTTCGCAAACGTGTATTAGATGGTTTGAGTTTTATTGAACTTATGTCCGCATTACTTAGTTGAGATATTAAAGTGACCATGTTTCCGGTCTTTTTCCTGATTTCCTTACAATATATGAATTTTGTATATGATTGCCAGTTAGAGAAGGGCTCCCGAGACTTCATGGTTCGGGCTGCTCATCTAATCCTTGGTGTCTGTTCGGGCCGTGACCGGATCTTTCGTAAAGTCATAATAAATGTCAATTTTTACTTGAATTTCAAATGACTTGACTTTCAGTTAAGAAAACAGACAAGATTAAAATATATTGTCATTTATATGGTTCTGACCATTTTCTCTCTTATAACTTGTTCCTTAAAAAAATTCCTTTTTTGATAATCTTTTAAATTCAATACTTATTAATCAAATCATCTTGCAGGATTTTTTATGCAATTTGGGTTGACTGGACAAATAATAAATTAATAATAATAATTCATTTACCTTTTATATATTGATTTTTTTATTAAGAATATTATGTTTTTGGTAGGTTGCTAAGATTGATAAATTTGGTCTAATTTTGATTTTTGAGAAAATCTAATGTAAATCAATGTATATAGAATGTTATTTATAAGATTTCCAAATATTATCTTGTAAAAGCATCTCACACCAACTATAAAAACCCTTCTTTTGTTCTTTAATTTTTCACCCTTCAGTTGCTTTCTGTGACACAACTTGAAAGCTAGAAATTTTTAAGTACAACTTCTTTCTCTCTTTTCTCTTCTTTCCTTTAAAGACAACCTCATCTACTCTATCTGGTTGTATCAAGGAATACTATACCATTGCTCGAGCTCATTTGCAAACCCACTAGTCCTCTGGACAACATGCGAGGATAGTATTGAAAGTTTAGCAGGATTGAAATGTCATATTATCCTTGCATGATGTCCAGGAGGACTAGACAG
This sequence comes from Capsicum pubescens, assembly GCA_030864215.1. NCBI lineage: Eukaryota > Viridiplantae > Streptophyta > Magnoliopsida > Solanales > Solanaceae > Capsicum > Capsicum pubescens. The sequence goes on along the minus strand of CM061544.1, from coordinate 325,158,201 downwards.
TAGGCTAACAAATGAATTCGGACAAATTTCTTCCTTGATACTACCAGGTAGAGTTGGTGTCATTGGCGTTAAAGGGTAGAAATGTGTCGTCGGGTTCAATGAAAAGTTGGGTAATGTGGATGTTCTCCAACTCATTATGAAGGCCCAAACTAATGATGTTTGCGTTAAATTATGATAAGATTATCTTATGTAATTAAAGATAATGATATGAAAGAGTTAAGTTATTTATTTATTGTTAAATACGATATGAAAATATTTTTATTACATCGTGGTCAAAATAATATCTATAATTTCCTCGAAACGATAGAAATAAAAGATCATTGATGCAGGTTTTGATGTATTTGGTTAAGCACAAGAAGTTAATTAGTTAAGAGGAAAATATATCCCTCAACTATACGAAGAGTGAAAATATTCCTCGTTAAAATGGTAGTGTACATATACTTCATTGTCTAACAAATGATGTATATATTATAAGTTCAGTCCCATTTTTGAACGTGAGAAATGTTCCTCACTATTTGGACCAGTTACAACTCCATTAACACTTATCTGAAATCACCCAAATTGCTGCCCTAACGGATGAATCTATTTCCATGAATGCTGAGGAGAGTTGGTTGATTTTTCTTTGGATTTTGCTTTAGCTTTTGTTATGTGTCTTTTGTATGTGATTTTTTAATATTAATAAAATATTCCCACTAAGCATAGCATAGAGATTCCAAAAATAAAAAAATAAAAAAAAATCTTTTCCAAGATGCACAGTTTTGTCTTGTGAAAAGCTTGGTATCTACTCATTAGCAGAGGCAAATTCCAAATTTTAAATTTGTAAGTTTCTAATAAAATAAAGTAATATTTGGACAATAAAAAAGGAGGGGCGGGGGAGGGGGTGGTAGATGTGGAATTAGTCGTGAGGCAACAAAGACGTAAAGAAAATATAAATTATTCATTTTTTGAAAGAAAAAAAAAGAGTTGATTGGGAAGTATAAGGTAAAAAGTTAACAGAAAAAAGGCTAAAAAAATGATGTTTCCACTGGGTTTGGATCCCTCCTCACGAGGGTGTTGAGGACTTCGTTATTATTCATATCATCATGCAAGATTTTATATTGAATTGCCATTCACTGGTCAAACAATTAATTAATAACAATAATTCTTTTACCTTTTTTGATGTTGATTTCTTACTAAGAATACTATGATTTTGGTAAGTTGTTAAGATTGATAAGTTTGATCAAATTCTGACTTTTGACAAAATCTAATGTAAATCATTGTATATATAAAGTTATTTATAAGATTCTTACATATTATCTTGTAAAATCATCTCATATCAATTATAAAAATTCTTCTTTTGTTCTTTAATTTTTCACCCTTCAGTTACTTTTTCTAACACCTTGAGATTTAGGAATTTTCAAGCACAACTTATTGCTCCTCTTTTCTCTTTTTGTTGGAGTCCACACCACCCAACTCCTCATTGACTCCAACAACAAACTTATTTCCTTTAAAGCCAACTTTATCAGCTCTATCTGGTCATATCAAGTAAGACCTTGGTGGAGTTCGATTGCAAGCCAACTTTCTAGTTCTACTTTACAACCTACTAGTTAAACATCAACCTACAAACATAAAAACATTACCGTTGCTTTTATACTTGTACATTGAAGTATTACCCTTGTAGGTTGTCCAATAGGACTAGATAGTGGGTAGAAGTTTGTTCTCCGAAAGGCAACAAAGAGTTGGATAGTGTGGACGTACTCCAACTCATTAGGTAGCCTAAATGATGTTGGAGTAAAATTCTGATCATATTTTCCTTCTATTCTTAAAAATAATGATATGAAAGACTTAAATTATTTTTGATCAGTTAAATGGACTAAGGAAATATTTTTATTATGTTGTCATGGTCGAAATAGTAGCTTTAATTTCTTGATCTAAATGATAGTAATAATCAGTGATGCAAGTTTTGAAGTATTTGATTACGTACAAGGAGTTAATTAGTAAAGGAAAAAATAATTTCGAGGGGATATATCCCTCATTAAAAAAATAGTGTATATGTACCCTTTTTCATAACTGGCCTATATTCACTAACTTAAAGAAAAATCTTGAAAGTGATCTTCTAATTTCAAAAGGCCATCCATTCATGCCTTTACTGTCTTTTTTTATTGTTAGATTTCGAAAATTAAGTCACCCATTTTTTTATCCCTCCAAATCCGATCCAAATGGGAAAAAAAATCTCTCTTCTACTTAGTCATAAAACGAGCTTGGGTCAGAATTGAATAATTGATTGTGTTTTTTCAGTTAGATTGAGTCTAAAAGGGTAAAAAGTGTGTAAGTTAATTTTTAAAATTTAGACCTGATCTAACTTTAAAACTTACCTAAACATAAAAAGGCTTTTGTACGTTGGTGTGTTGTGTTTTGATAAGATAATATTTGAAAATCATATAAGTAATATTGTATATCCATTGATTTACACTAGATTTGATTAGACCAAATCTATCGATCTCCTAACCAAAATGAATGTCACGAACTACTCTGTGTAGTCTTTTTTTTCTTTTTTTGGGCTAATTTATACCACAGTGTTTCTAGAAGCCTTTTATTAATAATAAGGATCTTCCACATGGATAAGTAAGGGGAATTAGGCCTTCCTTTACCAATCCTAATGAGGTAATGATCCTCAATTAATCAACAATCATGAAGAAAATAAGAACTAGAGAGAACTAGGTATCTTATGATCATCATAGAGTATATATCATACCATATGATGATATTACAAATGATGATGCTTAAACAGTACAAAAATATAAAATCCAGGATGAAATTTGAGTTATCAAACTCAAACTTCCTTCTACAAATGCATAGATTTAAAAAAGAAAGATTGCCTATCTAAAGTAACCTGAAGTGTCTTCATCTTCCAATCTGTCCAACAACATTTGATAGTTCATCAGTTATTCTTGGATTTATTGAATTTTGTTGAAGGTATTGACACTGTTGTATGATTTTTCTTTGTTAGCTGCATCGGCAGGTGTCTTGGAACATACTCCCCGCACTTTACCATCCCAGCTATGTTGCCTCTCATGTGTCTTTTTATTGCTTCCACTTTTTTTTTGTTGAGGTGAGATTCCATCTCTAGCCACTTTATCAAAGAACATATCCAACATATTTTCTTCCTCTTCCTCCTAAAAAATTCTCGCTCAAATCACTAAAATATGTGTTAATTGGACTAAGTCCTGATGCTAAGGCCCCTGACTCATTTTTCATTACGGTGCACTTTTAGACACAAATATGGAAGCTTCTGAACTGAATATTCTATTCAAAGGAAGAGATGAAACCTACTCCTCTCCATCAGCTAAATCAGCCCATCTAGGAACACTCATCTCCCCTTTCATCACGTCTTTGTTATTACCCGTAGATGAATAGACCCCCCTCAAGTTATGTGATGGGTCACTAACCCTAACTTGAATAGATTGCTCGCATATGCAGGACTGGCTAGTTCTTTGTTGAAAGTGTCAACTATTTGCTCATTACCTTGAATATGTATAACACGAACCTTTTTTTCAACATATGGTGGCGGGAAAAGTGAAAGTCTATTGCATTATGCTTCACACGATTATGGAGAACAAGATTCTTGCTTAGGAATGAGGTTCCTTGTTATCTCAATAAATTATAGGTAATTGATGTACAAGCATAATGCATATGCAAATTTGTTTATCTGAAAGATTACATGGTAAGATAAATAAATATCTAATGGTTGTTTGTGTTATTTCCTTCTACGGGTACGCAAAATCTGTATATGCAGAACAACAACTTCAACTAGAGTTCAAGTATAAATAAGAACACAATGAAGTATATCAAATACCCTCAACACAATATCAAAATGGCCTTTCCAAGAGGTATATTTTATTTTTTTAGAAAATAGATGAAACAGAAATGAATAAGGCCAAGTCGTCCGAATTCACGGACTTTCCTTAAGGAAATAATTTCGCACACTGTACTTGAGGTTGCGGAATTTTCCTCCCAGGATAAAATGGCCTTCAATCCAAATATAACGGTACCTCAAATATTTGGACTCGTCGAATACACTCAATAGTTTGAATGATCACACAGAATTTTTAAAGAGAAAAAGAGTATTTTTTATTCTGAAATTTCTCGTATCAAAACCTGTGGAAGAAAGCAGGTTTTTATAGCCATAACATGCCTCTTCTGAAAAGAGGCAATGGTTCATGTCAAAGGTTACACATGTTCTGTAAATTCATGTCTGTTCATCCAAAGATTGCATCTTTTCCTGAACAGTCATTTCTCTCCATGAATCAGTATGTCCTTTTGCTGAAGTATTGCATCCTTCTGAAACAACACATCAGTTCGAAATAGTGCAACTATTTTGAAGCATTAGTTCTGTTCGGAATTACAGAAGCATCAGTTCAAAATTTCTGAAGCATTGCATCTGCTGCTGCATGCATAAATGGAAAATATTGTTTCGTTTTGGTAGATTCGGATCATCAAATAAAATTTGTTCAAAAAGATAGATCTCATTGATCGATCATTTGACAAATCCAAATCCGTAGTCGAACCGAGCGAGCGACGACGACGATGACGGGAGGAATCTCTTATTTCTTGCCTCACTTATCCATGTGGGAGTGTGTTTCATATTATAAACACTTTAAATCTTCTTTCTCCCACCAATGTGCAAGAATTTAGAAAGTTTTCCTATTTTTGAGTACACTTTCCATATTGGTATGATCTCAATTTTTCTATTCTACTTGGTTTTCTCCATTTTCTATTCACACCTCTCATTTACTATGAACCTAACAATCCCACACATAAATGGGGAATGGCTATTTTTTGTAAAAGTTCTACGGACAAGTATGTGATCATCAAGCAAAGACTGATTGCATCTGGATAAGTGGGTTTCCCTTTGAACTTTTCGTAGTTAACATGTATCGGATGCACTCGGTCAATCGGTAGATTTGATATATTTGAACCGTCGAGCTTTAATGTACACCTAGACAACACATATCACACAACCAACCTTTTATCATTTATGGCTCTTACGGTTTTATTCTTTTCAGCCATGAACACGTTTCGATTTCGTGAGAGCTTAGAGAATAGGCCTTTACTAACATTCTCCTTGAAGCGTCTTCCACTTCGCCTTCACATAGGTGATTTCTAAACATTCAATTCTATAGATTAAACTATTTGGTCAAATCATCCAAATTTAGATAATCATTAAAAGACTTTTCACTTTAAGTCTTATCCTTGATTACTATACATTGTCTACATCATGAGAATGGGTTGGGTAATTGACAATGTTGAACCTGTCAGACACAACTTTGTTTGATCTACTTGAATCTAGCTCTTGGGATCTCCAGTCTGCTAGTAGAGTTACCGCTATGCTGACTTGTCCTAGGCCTTAAATCCATTCCTTTAGATTCCCTTCCACTCCTTCTATAGATAGGCCTTTTGTAGGTGGTTCCGACACATTATCTTTTGAATTTATATAGTCAACAGTGATAATTCCACTAGAGAGAAGTTCCCTAATGGTATTATGTCTCCGTCATATATGACAAAATTTACAGTTGTACATCATGCTCCCAACCCTACCTATTTCCGTTTGGCTCTCACAGTGTATACATACTGGTGCCACTGGCTTTGGCCAATTAGGAATATCTTCTAAGAAATTCCAAAGCCATTGTGCTTCTTCACCGGCTTTATCCCATGCGAAAAATTCAGATTCCATTGTAGAGCGAGCAATACAAGTCTGTTTGGATGATTTCCAAGAGACTGCTCCTCCACCCATAGTAAATACATATCCACTTGTGGATTTTCTTCATTCGATCCGATGATCCAATCTGCATCACTATATTCTTCAAGTACCGCAGGATATTTATTATAATGCAAAGCATAATCTTATGTGTATTTAAGATACCCCAAACTATATTCATTGCCATCCAATGAGTTTTGTTGGGATTAATTGTGTACTAACTCAATTTACTGATAGTACATGCTATGTCTGGTCATCTACAGTTCATTATATACATTAAACATCTCAATACTCTTGAGTACTCCAATTGTAAGTCACTTTCACCTTCATTCTTTCGAAGTGCAAAGCTCGCATCCAATGGAGTCTTGGCAATACCGAATTTCATATACTTGAACTTGTCAAGTACCTTTTCGATATAATGAGACCGTGACAATGCCAACCCTTGTGGAGTTCGATGGATTCTTATACCTAAGATTACATCTACAACTCCAGGGTCTTTCATATCAAACTTGCTCTTGAGCATTCGTTTTGTTGCATTTATGTCAAAAATGTCTCTGCTGATGATCAACATATCATCCACATATAAACATACAATGACTTGATGATTTGGAGTGTTTTTAATATAAACATATTTATCACATTCATTTATTTTGAATCCGTTTGCCAACATGGTTTGGTCAAACTTCACATGCCATTGTTTTGGTGCTTAATTTAGTCCATATAATGACTTAATAAGTTTACACACCTTTTTTTCCTTTCCTGGAACCACAAAACCCTCAGGTTGTTCCATGTATATTTCTTCCTCAAATTTTCCATTTAGGAAAGCGATTTTCACATCTATTTGATAGATTTAAAGATCATATACCACCGCTAAGGCAATTAACATTTGAATTGATGTTATCCTTATTACTGGAGAGTATGTATCAAAGTAATCAAGGCCTTCTGTTTGTTTGAAGCCCTTTACTACAAGTCTTGCCTTGTATTTGTCAATAGTTCCATCCATTTTCATATTCCTTTTGAAAATCCATTTAGAACCTAAAGGTTTATATCCGGGAGGATTATCAACTAATTCCCATGTATGGTTGCCTAAGATTGAATCAATCTCACTATTGACTGCCTCTTTTCAAAAGGATGAGTCCGAAGATGTCTTCGCTTCCCTAAATGTTTGAGGCTCATTTTCTAAGAGAAATGTTACAAAATCCGATCCAAATGAAGTAGATGTTCTTTGACGTATACTACATCATGGATTTTCTTCATTATGTACATTCTCAATTGGTTCATCTCGAGGTCATTTAGATCCTCCACTAGACTGTTCATGTCTAATTTTATACGGGTAAATGTTTTTAAAGAATTCAGCATTGTCTGATTCAATTACCGTATTTTAATTAATATCCAAAAGTTTGGATTTATGAACCAAAAATTGACATGCTTTACTACTTTTAGCATATCCTATGAACACGCAGTCCACCGTTTTAGGTCCTATCTTAACCCTTTTAGGCATAGGAATTTGGACCTTTGCTAGACACCCCCATACTTTGAAATATTTCAAGTTGGGTTTCCCTTCTTTCCATTTTTCATAAGGAATTGATTGTGTCTTACTATGGGGAACTCTGTTGAGTATATGATTGGTTGTAAGGGTTGCCTCCCCCTATATGTTTTGCGGTAAACCAAAACTTATAAGCAAGGCATTCATCATTTCCTTTAAAGTTTGATTTTTCTTTTCCACAATTCTGTTAGATTGAGGTGTTTACGGGGCCGTAGTTTGATGGACGATTCCATTCTCTACACATATTTCGGCGAAGGGAGATTCATATTCTCCGCCCTATCACTTCTATCATTTTTATCTTTTATCTAACTAATTTTCAACTTTAGTTTTATATTGCCTAAACACATCTATTACTTCATCCTTACTATTTAGCAAATAGACATAACAATATCTAGTGCAATCGTCAATAAAAGTTAAGAAATACTTTTTCCCACCACGTGATGTTGTTGACTTCATATCACAAATGTCAATGTGTACTAAGTCTAAAGGATTAGAATTCCTTTCACCGAACTTGTAAGGATGCTTTGCATACTTTGATTCTACACACGTTTGACACTTTTATTTATTGCACTCAAATTTTAGAAAAATTTCCAAGTTAATCAGTTTTCGTAACGTTTTATAATTAACATAGCCTAAACGTTCATCCAAAAATAATAAGACTCAAGCAAATAAGAAGAATTTGAACTTTTATTTATTTCAACAGTCATTACATTCATCTTATAAAGGCCCTCGGTGAGATAGCCTTTTCCTTCATACATTTCTCCTTTGCTAATTATAATTTTTCAAGAGATGGTTACACATTTGAATTCGTTCTTATCTAGAAGTGAAACATAAATTAAGTTCCTACATTATTCTGGAACATACAAGACATTGTTAAGTGTGAAGCTCTTTCCCAAAGTCATTTTCAAGCACACTTTCCCTGTTCTTTCCACCTTAGCAGTAGAAGAGTAGCCATGTAGATCATTTCTTCTACTTGAGCTGGAGCAAATGATGAAAACAACTCTTTGTTGGAACATACATGGCGGGTGGCACCAGAATCCATCTACCATTCGCGAGGATTCCCCACCAAGTTGCATTCTGAGAACATAGCACACAAATCATCGCATTCTTTGTTGGATTCAATCATATTTTCTTGATCCTTTTTCTTTCCTTTCTTTGGGGCACTGAAATTCGTGGACTTGTGGCCAATCTTGCCACAATTGAAGCATTTTACCTTGAATTTCTTCTTGGGTTGATTGCTTTCTTATTCAACTTTCTTCCTTTTCTTAGAATTGGTTTGATCATCTTCTACAATATATGCTCCATTAATTGTAGAATTCCCTTTTGACCTTCTCTCTGCAGCGTTATTATCCTCTTCAATATGCAGTCGGACAATAAGATCTTCAAAAATTATCTCTTTGCGTTTATGCTTCAAGTAGTTTTGGGAGTCTTTCGACAAAGATGGTAGCTTCTCAACTATCGATGCTACTTGAAATGCATCATTGAAAATCAAACCTACCTAACAGTTTATGTGAGTATTAAGAACCTTTTTAATTTTTTCAACTAAGGTACTTTTCAAAGATATATGTTCTGCTAGGAGATCATGTATGATGACTTGTAACTCCTACACTTGAGAGACAACTGATTTTTTATTTTTCATTTTAAAGTCCAAGAACCGTGCAACAAGGAATTTCTTAATTCCTGTATCCTCTATTTTATATTTTCGTTCAAGTTCCCCTCCCCCACAATTTCTTCGATGTCTTACTTCCACTGTTAACATTGTAGAGGTCGTCTTGGAGACCATTCAAAATATAATTCTTGCAAAGGACGTCTGAATGTTTCCAAACTTCTACAATTACGAAACGCTTTTTGTCCAAGGTATTCTCGGGAACCTCAGGAGAGTCTTCGCTAGTGAACCATTACAGACAAAAAGTGGTGAGGTAAAAGAATATCTTTTGCTGCCATCGTTAAAGTCAATGCCCGCAAATTTTCTAGGCTTCTCCGCCGGTGCCATTGTAGGCGGAGTATTTGTGCGACTTGATGTGGCAATATTAGTTTCCCCCACAGATGTTTCCGCATCTTGCATTTGACTATCGTTTGTCATTTTTTCTGTCACCACAAGACAAAAAATACTTAGTATTTTTAGAATACTACTTATAAAGTTAAGCAACTTTAAACTTTTCTTCTTTTTTCTAGTTGACAATGAAGTTTTTATGACTTCCAATAGTCAACCGAATGATCTTTAACATGTAATGAAGTTTTTATGACTTCAAATCACTAGTTAAGTTCAGGCGGAGTAGAAAGTTAAAACTTTAATCTCCAAAAATAAGCTATACAGATTCTGAAACTTATTTCCTTAAGATTGTAATTTTCTTCTACGGGTATGCAGAATCTGTATATACAAAACAACAACTTCAACTAGAGTTCAAGTATAAACAAGAACACAATGAAGTATATCAAATACCCTCAACACAAGACCAAAATGACCTTTCCAAGAGGTGTATTTTATTTTTCAGAAAATAGATGAAACAAAAATGAATAAGGCTAAGTCGTTCGAATTCACGGACTTTCCTTAAGGAAATAATTCCCCTCACTGTACCTGAGGTTGCGGAATTTTTCTCCCAGGATAAAATGTCCTTCCATCCAAATATACAGGTACCTCAAATATTTGAACTCGTCGAACGCACTCAACAGTTTGAATGATCACACGGAATTTTTGAAGAGAAAAAGAGTATTTTTTATTCTGAAATTTCTCGTATCAAAACCTGTGGAAGAAAGCAGGGTTTTATAGCCATAACATGCCTCTTCTCCTCTTCTATAAAGAGGCAATGGTTCATGTCAAAGGTTACACATGTTCTGTAAATTCATGTCTGTTCATCCAAAGATTGCATCTTTTCCTGAACAGTTATCTCTCTCCATGAATCAGTGTGTCCTTTTGCTGAAGGATTGCATCTTTCTGAAACAACACAACTGTTGCATTTTGGTAGATTTGGATCATCAAATAAAATTTGTCCAACAAGATAGATCTCATTTTCCAATGCTGAAGTCGAAGTCGAGCGAGCGACAACGACTACGGCGCGAGGCATATCTTATTCCTTGCCTCACTTATCCATGTGGGAGTGTGTTTCACAATATAAACACTTTAAAGCTTCTTTATCCCACCAATGTGGGAGAATTTAGTAACCTTTCCTATTTTTGAGTACACTTTTCATATTGGTGTGATCTCAATTTTTCTCTTCCACTTGGTTTTCTCCATTTTCCATTCACACCTCTCATTTACTATGAACCCAACAGTTTGTTGGATAAAATTAGTTAAAGAGAGTAACTAATTTGGAGATTAACATTTAATTTTAACTCCTTCATTATAGTACAATCATCGGATATAACTATGAAACTTTTAGTTCGTGCAATATTATCAAAAAGTGAAAAAAAAAGACAGAATTTTGTACATGTAATTACAAGTAATATCAATTGCTTTTAGTTAAATCAAAAATAAATTCCTTATATCTTTAATCTGTCTAGAAATATTATATTATTCACATCAAAATATCTACTTTTACTAAATAAAAAGTTTATTACATGCCTTGTCTAGGTAATATGGTACCTAAGCTAGCAATCATTTTCATAGGAAGGTAAAACTGAAAATGGGTATATAATATATATATATACCACCATTATTTATTCACTTCAAATCATTGTAATAGAAATTAAATAATTGCATACTTTAAATCAGTGTTTTAAAAGGCGGTGGTGTAGGAGACATTGCATTTTACTTAGCAGGGGGTGAGCCGAAAGACTCGAGGCATGGGGCTTAAGCTTCATGTATTTAAAAATTTTAATTAATAATATAGTAATACAATATAATAAAACAAAATATTACTGAAAAAACACATTAATTGATTAAAAGGTCATGGAAAATAAACCTTCTAAATGCAACGATACAAAAGCTATTATGAGAAACAAAATAACTCTAGCATCTTAATATTCAAACAATAAAAGAATCACAACTTCTTAAAATATATGACCATGCAATTTACCTCTCTAAAAAAATAATTAATACGCGATTAGTATTACAATTAAAATATCACTTCATGAATAAAAGTAAAATACTTTTAAACAATAAAATAATAAAATAAGATAATTTTGAAAATTATAAATAAAAAATTTAAAAGAATAAAATAAAAAACATTAATAACAATTACATGTGAAGATGTAAAATCCGGGTATGTATTTTAAAAGAAATGTAAGTGATATTCACTCACACAATATTCTCAAATAGTAAATAATCAATAAAAGTTATAGATTTTGAGTCCTTTTACCATTGAGTTGCAGAACATACTTTGTTTAGGAGGTGCAGTGCTAGTTATTCATACCTAAAACAATAATTTGATCCTACATGCACAATGTATTTTTTTGGCTGAGGGGGTTCAGATGAACCCTCTGGGCTCCATGTAGATCCGACCCCGATTGTAGACTATAGGCTTAAACTTGACATGTGGGTAGTGGTAAAAAGGATAGTAGTTTAATATTAGTGATGTACGTTTTATGGGAATGAATTAGTAGGCTTAATATAGGGTATGAAATAGCTTAGGTTGGCAACTTGTGAAAAAAGGAGTGGATAATTATGATATTTATGTACATGAGGACTAGTGTTAAAATGATGAATTGTGGTTGATTCATTGAGTGTATAAGAGCGTGAGTGTATAAGAATAAGTTGAACCCAGAGGTAGTATGTTGTTAGATAAAGTGTGGTGTGTACGAGTGTCACGTGTACCTAGATTTCATTCTCGAATCTCGTAGTATGAAGAATACTAAGGAGTTATTGTGTGATGTTCTTTAGAGATGAATGGAGGAACTATAAGTAGGCAGTATGTTCCTTTGGTATAGTCTTAAAGATTTTGTTATGATGTAAGTTAGATGATTAACAGTCTAATGTTAGAATGTTAAGTAGTGGAGAGTGGATTTTTATGTGATATGGAATGAGCATGGGTATGCTCATGAGACTGGGAGTTGTAGGTTGATTGCTACATAGGATGGTGAAAATTAAGAGTAGCGTTCTTGGAAAGCAATGTCTTTACAGTATAGTTAAAAAGGGGAAGTTTAGCATTTATGTGTATGGTCATACCCCATTGTGTTGAGTGTTGTTCTTGTATGATTAATTGAGAAGATATGTCCTTAAGTTTAGGATTGTGACTTTGATCTAAGGGGGAGATGATGAATTAAATAGTTCCCGTATTTTCTTGTGGTGTTAAGTTTCAAGTAAGAATCATGATAAAATCAATTCCTATGCAAGCAAGCCCCTCCCACTCCAATTTAATAGGTGATTCTACAAAAGTCTTATGTATTCAAGTCTTGCCTATATCTAAGGTTTGAGATCTCTATGTAACTCATGTCATGTTCCGACCTCCAAACTAGAAGCAATAATGTCCCTCGGTAATTTAATATTTCAGATATTCAAGCTCTATGTTATGTTGCTCATGATCGATAAGAATTCATGTCTCACAAAATGCTTGGTTCTAATAAAATATGCTTTATAAATGTTACTGATTCATTTTATGTCGGGATTACCCAAAATGATAAAGCAATGCGAACTCATGACTATTTCAGATCTGAAAATGAGAATCGATAGCTTCGAGTAGAAGTCCTTGTCTCAATTATTGACTTCAAGAATCCTAAACTTATTTTATACGACTCATGATGTAAGAACTTATGTTTCTCGCTATGATTTGTCCTAAGGTCCCATGCTATGTTGTGTTTATGCCAGAGTGTCTCTCTACTTATGATCAAGACACTTGATATATAAAGCACTTCGTAATTATATCGTATCTTTACCTCATGTCCCTCCTTGAGTAGTGTAATAAGTAAAAGTTAAAGTCTAATAGTGTTACTCCCATTCATGATGCTTATGCTCGGGTTCCTCAATGACCCTCTGTATATTAGTGTCATGGTGGTTGTGAAATTTTAGTAATGTCTTAGGTAAGGGAGTAGATGTTCTTCAATGTGAAAATTTTGATGTAATTTCTTGAGCTAAGGTTATAGGTGAAGGGGAAAAGAGGGAGATGAAGTTTCGTTAAGTGAAATAGTTATAAAGGAGATATGTGGAAAAAAATCTTGGTAATAGTGATAGAATTTTCCGGTCCTAGTGGGGAGATCCATGAAATGGGTGTAGTAATGATAGGATCTAATATTATGATTGATGAAAACTCAAACCAAAGTGCTATGTGGTTAGTACTCCCTGAATTAAGACCCGAGGGTGTTTTATGGTAGTGATAAGGTAAAGTAATATCCTTAAAGAGATTTAGGGTATGAGGTCCCATAGCTTAAGCTAGCTCCTCTTTTCTCTGAGTTAGGATTTAACATAGGAGTATTACGTGGCGGGACTCAAACTCTTGTGGTTAGAAGTGTTATGGGATAATTTTAAGTTGGAAATAATGAAGTATGTTATTTTTTGTTTGGGCCATAGATGAGTAGTGTTTCTAGGTGTAACATTTATTCTTTGTATCTTGTAAAGTAGAGAATGTTTCTATTCCTATCTCCTGTAAAATCTCATTTCGTAGTTGTACCAATGTAAATCAATACCTATGGTCACCAAATAAACTCTCATCATATGTCGTGATGATTACGATCCCAAGATATCATGTGCAAGGCCATCTCTATGTCAATTCTTATATCTCACGCTTTGTGCTTACTCGTTTCAATAGGGGTTATCATGAAGCTCTTTTGATGTCTTTGCATATATTGTTGAGGAGAAATGTTCTATGCGAGGTTACATTCATTATATCATACTTTTAGAAATTGAATAAGTCACTACCCATCATTCGAGGATGAATGATCCCAAGGGGGAGATAATGTAACACCCGCACCTTTGGGCTAGAATTTAAACAATCATTCCTACACATATAAACCAGAACCCAATGAATCCTTGTTAATATATGTGTGATTATCAATCCTATAGTGTTTTAATACCTTTGAGTATGAATTTAGGTCACAAAAATCCCCTAACATAAAGTCGAGTTGAAAACTTTTCCTATCGGTTGATTTTTAGTTGACGATTTTGCATGGGTCAACTTTCAGTGACTGTTTCTCATAGTATATAAAGATTCATATGGCCTACTATATATCAAGTTAAGTTCATTCGAGTTTTCTTAGCAACGCCTCTGACCATTCATCAATCTGAGTCCGGAGTAATAGGTTATGAGTGTTTGAGTAAGGCACCGTACAGGCTGTATGATTGTGACACCCTATAGTCATAACACTCATTTGATGCTTCTAAAATGATATTTAGGACCACAATAGTGATGGTATATCATGTATTGATATTTTGGGGGGTGTTGGGGGTGTTTAAGGATCTCAAAACTAAGTAGGCGCCGCAAACTATAGCTTAGGTGATGGCTTGACATCGCCTTACCATCACCAACGCTCACTGGAAAAGGTTGGAAATAAGGTTGGTGACGCAAAGCCTAATGTTTTCCATGGACTTGGTGCCACAAACTTCAATGTTTGCCATGGATATGGAGCCGCAAACCCTATGGCTAAGTGGTGCAAAAACATTATTTTTGAGTATTTCACGGTAAACATGATATTTTGTCACCCAATAACCATCCCTGAACATATTAACACGTATTTAAGTCCCTAAAACACGCTTTAACCCTAGAAAATCATTAGTTAAACATCTTAAACACAAGAGGAGAAAAACAACTTATGGTTTGGGCAATCGAGCTTAGAGGTTTAATCTTTTCGCAAATTCTTCATCATTAAGGTAGGTGGGTTTTTCTAAACTACATGGGTATGATGAAATCATTTTTATAATGTTTTGAACTTTGATAAATCATGTATTTATGAAGGGTTTTGAATTACATTAAAAAGTATGCTTTATGAACTCTTTCAATGAGATAATGTTTTGGTCTTGAGGCCTTCCCCTAAATTTGATTTGTACTCGTATATAAGTATGTATGATTTTTGAGTTTGAATATTGAATTGAGATCATAAACATTTATAATCCCTCTCTTGTTATAAATCCTCTTGTTTTCATATTCCATGAATTATTCAATTACATATTGAGAAGCATGAATACAAATATATTTACTATCATTTAAGACTTGGTTTTGGTTATGAACTTAAGAGAGGGTGTTTCTTGTTAATATAGATGAAAAGTGATGATTTAAAGAGTTTCATGCTTTGCTACAAGTAATGGACCACCACATATTTTAAGAGTTGAATGAGAGAGTCTTTGCATAAGTTTCATGTAATTCGATATACAAATCCTCCTGTACTGTTTGAATGACTTGGTGGTCTAAACATTGTTTTGAATGAAAGTGTTGTAACATGATATTTTATGGCTTATAGATATGACTTGCAAGTTTTGGTATGACGATACCAAACAAATGAATGTCATAACAGAGTAAGATTTTCAAATTTTGATTTCAAAGAAGGGATGTCTTAAAGAGTTAAAAATGGATTTAAAGAGAGTTAGGTGGTTATCCGAAGAAGGCATTTGAGTGGAAAGGCTCATTGTGGGAAATCGTGTTTTGTCGATGCGGGTTTATTATGTCCCCAAGAGGGACCATACGCTGGCTTTTTGCCCCTTAGCGTATTAGAGATAGAGACTCTAACCCTTGGGACAAACTTGGGCTATGGGCTTGACCGCCTAGTTAAAAGTGGATTCCGTATAGCCCGTGGGATTGTAGAGTTGTAGGGTGTACCACCTAGCTCAAAAGTAAGATAAAGAGTAAGTCATGGTTTCAAAAAATGTTTTAAATTCTTTTAAGTATGCCCATGAATTTTCATATATTGTATGTAAAATATTTCCTAAATTTCTCCCACTTATGTTATATAAAGTATGTTATTTTGGATTACTCTACGTACCACTACATCTTTATTGACCCTCTATATTTCAGGTTCTGAGGCCCAGTCTAGCGGTCTTGCTAAATAGATGATTGTTGTCGGACATTCAAAGTTGGTGAGCCTCCCTTAATTCGGAAGGCGTCTTGTTCACTTGTGTTAATCTCATTTGGTTTTGGTTTATGGTCCGACCGGGGGCCTTGTCCCGATCTTCAAACAGATATTGTTTTCCTTCAGTTAGTAGAGATTTCGCAGACAGGTGTTAGATGGATTTGAGTCTTGTTGAACTTATGTCGTGTTGTTTTCTTAATATAATCAGATGACCATGTTTCCGTTTTGTTATCTTTTCTACATTTCCTTATAAATATATGAATGGTGTGTATGATTGCCAGTTAGTTCTCGGGCCTTCACGGTTTGAAATGCTCGTGTCGATTTGGGCCTCAGTTCGGGTCGTGTCATACACACGAAGAAAAATATGTTTTCAGTCTACTCAATTCGCATATTTAAAAAAAATAAAAATACAACTGTTTTTGATACTTAAAATAAAAAAAAATCATAAATTCTTTTTCATTTTTCTGTCACGTAATGTTAGTTTAATAGATAATGACTTAAATTAATTTAATGGACGCCAATTGTGGATCTTTCTTAAAGTCATAATAAATGTCAAGTTTTACTTGACTTCCAAACGACTTGATTTTCAGTTACATCAAAAAACAAGATTAAAATGGATTGTTATTTATGATGTTCTAATCATTTTCTCTCTTATAATTTGTTGATTAAAAAAAATTATTTCTTGGTAATCTTGTAAATCTAATACTTACTAGTCATATCATCTTGCGGAATTTTTTATGCAATATGGGTTGACAGGAAAAAATGAATTAATAATAACAATAATTCACTTGCCTTTTTTTAATGTTGATTTTTTTATTAAGAATATTATGTTTTGGGTAGGTTGTTAAGATTGATAAATACAAATTTGACTTACGAGAAAATCTAATGTAAATCAATGTATATAGAATGTTATTTATAAAATTTCCAAATATTATCATTGTAAAAGCATATCATACTAACTATAAAAACCCTTCTTTTCTTCTTTAGTTTTTCACCCTTTAGTTGCTTTCTGTGACACAACTTGAAAGCTAGAAATTTTCAAGTACAACTGCTTGCTCTCTTTTCTCTTCTTTCGTCTTAAGCCAACTCCATTGACTATATTTGGTTGTATCAAGGAAGACCATACTATTGGTCGAGTTCATTTGCAAACACAGTAGTAGTCTAGTCCTCTGGACATCATGCAAGGATAGTATTGAAATTTTAGTAAGAATGAAATGCCATATTATCCTCGCATGATGCCCAAGAGGACTAGACAGTAGGCTAACAAATGAATTCGGACAAATTTCTTCCTTGATACAACCAGGTAGAGTTGGTGCCGTTGAGGTTAAAGGATAAAAGTTAGTTGTCGGAGTCAACGAATAGTTGGGTAATCTTGATGTTCTCCAACTCATTATGCAGGCCCAAACTAATGATGCACAGGAAATTGCATGCTATAAACCCAAATATGGGTAGCTTTAGATATTTGACCCTAATTAAGAATAGTCTTCCTTACTTTTTAATATACTAAAAGTATCATTTTGCCCCTGTACACCTCAAATATATTTTTAAACTTTCCATACTCATTTATCTCTCAAATTTTATTTTTTATTATTTTCACTTTTTGTTTTTCCTTTACTTTTATAATTCTACTTTTTTTTCACTTTTTTATTTTTTCCTTTAAATTTATTATTCTGTTTTTTATTATTTTTAGTTTTTATTTTTTCCTTTAACTTTATTTTCATGTTTTAATTTATTTGTCTCAACCTTTATTTTTTTTCCTTTTTCATTATTCTCAACCATTATCTATTTCTTCATTTTTTTATTTTTTTTATTTATTTGTCTTTAACCTTTATTTATTTCTCTTTTTTTTTTCCCAGATTTTTCTCAGATATTCATTCTCGTTGTTTATCTTTCTTCCTCATTTTTCAAATATTCATTCTCTTTTTCCTCTTTCTCTTCATTCGATTTCAATCAAATAGACTCACGATATTGATCATCAACCATTGGATCACGACTTGGTTCACCTTGGAGATTATCCTCATTTTTCCTCTTTCTCTTGATCCTCTTTTACATCATGGTATAAGAGATATTGACTATTCATATAGTGTAAGTTAATATAATTGAGGAGAAAAATTAAGAAAGCTTGTAGGAGTAACAGTGGTGGTGGTGATAGATAAATTGCCCAAGAAATTGAGTCATAATCATCAATTGTATCTGAATGCATCAGATATGTCTGGAGTTATGTTAATTTTTATTCAATTAGCGAGATCTAAAAACTATTGTTTGGATTGAATCGATGAGAATTGACATACTTAGAAGAAACAAGTTGGGATTCATCAATGGCACGTGTAGGAAAGAAAGCTTCGACCCACAGATCTCTCATTTCTCAAAGATGTGTTGCCCTGAATGTTTAATGTTTGGCTCTTGTGTTGTGGATTCGAATGAGCATTTTTATTCACTTGCAACTTGTGGTCGACCTTTGAATGACACGGTATTATCACTTTCTATCCTAATCTATATTTGTAATGTGCTTTTGACTTGTCCTTTGTTTTGTTCCTCCATTTCTTCTAGTAAGTCAAACATGCTGACAGTATTTCTTGTTTGGTTTTTTGTAATGGTTATATTTATTCTGGTTCTTTGGATACAAGCTTAAAAAAAATTATGTGTATTTTGTAGACGATGAACGTCTTGGTAAAAATTCAGCTTCAGCTAATGTTGATCAGTAGTTTTTTTTGGGTTTATTAAGAAGTGCTAAAGTTTGTTGTTTGGATTTTTATTGTTTGTTTGCTTGTTTTTCATGGAAGTTTGATGTCTTATCCTTTATTCTTGTCGTTTACTTCATTAGTAGAGCTAGGGGCAGAGTTAAGTAGAGGTTGTGCATTGGCGAAAATTCATATGTCATATTATAAGGTCAAAAACTATTTTTATGTGTATATTGTAGATGATGAATAACCTTCATGAATATCCAACTTCCACTAATACTGGTCAGTAGTTTGGATTGGCTAATATCTACCCGCTACCTTTGTAACTTTGGTGTAAAGTTGTAACTTTTCTATTCACTAGTAGAGCCATATGTATAGTTACAAGGGCGAAAGGGGGTCATTCGGACCAACAACAACATACCAAGTGTAATTCTATAAACCACAAGTGGGGTCTGGGAGGATTGAGTGTATGTACCCCTACATTGTGCAGGTAGAAGGGTCAATTGGGCCCCCTTTGTCAAAAATTCATATTGTATATCTATATACAAGGTTAAAAATTCTCTTTGTTATGTATACACTAAAGATGATGAAAATTTCGCCTCCACCCCTTTAACTATGTTGTTTCAGTAGTTGATTAGCTAAATATCTAGCTGCTACTTTATAACTTTGGTGTAAAGCTATAAACTTTTCTATTTGTTCAATTCTTGGAGTTCTATTTCCTCTTGCTTATTCTATGCTCTAGTCAAACTTTTTCTTTTAAATCGTTCATCTGGTGATACAAGAATTATAAGGACAACACGAAACACACTTCAAAATCAATCCACAAGATCAAAGATCCGAGGATCCTTTTGAAGACCACACTCAGATTCAACAAATAACAACAAGAACACAATGTATTGATGTGTTTATCACCTAAAAACAGCTAACAACAACAAAATGAAGAACAACAACAATGTAACAAGAACAACAAGTCACGGATTTAAATTACAAGAACACAAACAAACGATTACAACATAAACATAATGGATTGATAGTTAGACCTTGGTTGGTATAATCTTAAGAATCCAAGAATATGGTAATCTTGGACCCTTAACACTACACACAATGGTTAACCTAACTCCTACATTGACACAAGTGGAACTTTACCACCTCTAAACACCAACGTCTCAAGCCAACATTGCAACATAAGTGATATCCACACTCGTTGCCCTCATTTCGGTGTGGTGGCTATTCTAAGCCCTACAAATAAAGATGTTTCATGTTTCAAGTCTTACATCAATGAACAACTAAAGAGAAAAAGACCTAAAATGTTCTATTTATATTCTATTACAAGACAAGGAAAAATAACAACAATGCCCTTAAAGGGCGGGGTGGCCATGGAGTGCATTTAGACCCAATGAGGTGACCAAAATACTGTTAATAAAGATAACCAAATCATGACCCATTAAGATTTATCCAAAACCGTGAGTCCTCAAGTCTTCGATGCTCCAAGCAATCTTCCACACACGGCCTTGCTTGTGCTCAAAATGAGTCTTCCTTGCATATTCTTGTTCCCTTGGGGTGACCAAGTATTGAGCCTTTAAATGATGACCTCCAATCATATCATCAAAAATTAAGGTGGCCATTTGACTTGTATCGGCTGGGTAAATATATGTATAGAATTGGCTATCCCAAAATATCAAAGGAATTCTGGAAAAGGTTGAATGTTGACTAAGGCAAGGTGTGAATAAATCACGAGTAATTAAAAGAGAGTGATTTTTTCCTTTGAAACTGAATAAACTGTCTAGAAATGCTTTGATGTGGTTTATTGCAAAGTAAATAGTGGAATTAAACTTATAGTAAAGGAATTATGCATTAATTATATACCCAAGCAAAGGTATTTGAATAGTTGAAAGAGTAAGAGAAAAAGGTACATGATTCTTCTTATACCTGGAATGCACAATTACAAAAGTTAAGCCACTTTACGTATCATGGGTCTACAATTGTAACAATAACCACCCATATTAGAATAGGGCTTATAGTGGGATAATTTAGAAGAGAAGAAGTGTTGTGCACAGTTTGAGTTGTACCTATGTCTGCTTTGATCGGCCTTTTAATGTATTCTTCCTTTCTTTTACAGCTAAAATACATCCGGTGGTAAAAAACCAACATCTATTGCTTTGCACACTCTTGATCGGCAACTCCTTAGCAATGGAGGTTTGTGTACCAATACTTAATTGGAAATAGTTATCCTTTTATTACCCCTGTCGGCTTATTTATTACATTTCTCCTATATATTACTTTTCTCTTTTTTCGATGTAGTCTCTTCCTATATTCTTGGACAAACTTGTACCATCGTGGGTAGTAATACTGGTATCTGTTAAACTGATTCTCATGTTTGGAGAGGTGGTCTATTATATTCATCAACTTAACCTTTTAGCTTGTTAATTATGGAATTTGCTCGGCTCTTATCCTCTAACTAGGTTCGTCGGTTTTACATTTGCAGATAATTCCTCGATCAATCTATACTCTCTATGGATTAACAGTTAGATCCACTGTAGCACCCCTTGTTCAGCTTATTCTCTGGTTATTCTTCCCCATTGCTTATCCAATTAGTAAGGTATAAAGCAAAATAATCACATTCTATAATTTACTCATGTAGAGTTGTTAAGTTTTCATGTTTTGCTACCAGAGAGAGAGAGAGAGATATTTCACCAGTTGTGTGTTCGGTTTCCACCTTGTACTTTCAATCCGAGTTAGATGACAGGGTTTAAGAAATAAAACTACATGAACCCATGATCTGTACTCATATACGCTATGGTGGTTAATTTGTATGCTTTGTTCCTTTTCTGTAGCTTGGAAAGAAATGGAAAGAATGCAACATAAAGTTGAATGGAGGAGTTCCTTGGTTATGTTCTCCCTCCGTTTGGTTTTACTTATCATATTTTGATGTGGCACAACTATTAAAAAAACAATGATTGGTATAGTGACTTTACAATATTACCATTATCAATTGATGTTTAGTAATAGGCATTGGATATGATTTCGAGAATAAGTAATTAATGCTAAGGGTAAAACATGAAATTTTTTATTTTGTTTTTTCTTGATTTGTCAAAAATGATGAGTAAAAATGAAAATCAAATTAGGAAAATAGTGACAAGTAAATCTGAACGGAAGGAAAAAATTAGTAATAATATCATAGTTACTCCATTTTTCTATCTCTATTTTTTTTGTTATTACTATAAATGAGAAACTTCTCATGATAATAACTTGATATGTAAAATATCTATCAGTTTCTTTATTAAGATACACGGATATTCATCTTTAGAATTGAGAAAAAAAGCCAAAACCTCATGCAGTAATTTGAGAGAATTTCTCAGTGCTACTTTCTATTGTTAAGGATCTTATAGTTGGCTTGATAAAGAAAAGGGATATTAACTTCATCCTTGGTTTTTCTTTTAGGTCTTGGATTGGATGTTAGGTAAGGGGCGCGCTGCCCTTCTACGGAGAGCTGAACTAAAAACATTTAAGGATTTCCATGGAAATGAGGTAATCTATTCAGTATTTCCCAAATTTTAATGCTAATCTAAGAAAGTGTAAATATATCTCTGGACATGCAATATTTTGTATGTATGCATGAACACAATCCGGTTACACGACCAAGTTTATCTCACAAAGATTAGGTGTTATAGCTAGTTGAACCTCGTTTTCAAATCATTATGTTCCTTTAAATGTATGCCTCAACTTGTTTGCTTCTTATTGCTATGACAGGCTAGAAAAGGAGGGGATTTGACACTTGATGAAACAACAATTATTGTTGGAGCACTTGAGTTGGCGAAAAAAACTGCAAAAGATGCAATGACTCCAATATCAAAGGATTTTTCCCTTGATCTGGACGGAACACTTAACTTGTGGGTTTATAAGTTGCTGTTCAATTTTATTCAAGCTTTCACAAACTTTTTATTTGCAGTTTATGTTCCACGAGAAAAATCTAAACTTGGACACTGGATTTTGGGAGTTTTTGACTTTACTGATTGGTGCATATATGTATTCGACTTCAACCGTACTAGGCGCAGTGATAAAGTTGTTCAAAAAGTGATGTTACCTTACCAAATATTGATACCATATTTTCTGAAAAAGGTCAATATCTATCTTGATAAGGGCATTGACAAATTTGGAAATGATACTTTGCCAATAAAAATGGTTGATCAGCTGCCACAACAAATTCAATGGTATCTTATTGCATTTATTTTTTAAATTTTCATTTCACTACTTTTTTTGTTGTTTTCCATATATTCACGTAATATATTTCTTTTGTATCATAGTGATTGTGGAGCATTTATTTGTGTGTTTGTTGAATATGTCATTCATGGAAGAGATATTCCTAAATAGATTGAAATTGGTTATGTTCTCATGAGGTATGGAGCTTTATTGTGGGATTATGAAAAGAGAAAACTAGAAGTTAATATAAAAGACAACACTATAGAAAAAGTTGGCAGATTATTTGGAAAGAAAAAAAGGAAGAGGACGCACCAGGAGCAGTAGTTTAGTTTTGTAGTTATTGAAAATCACTGTACAAGGAGTTTTAGCTATTTTTATGAGATTATGTAAATTTTAAACAGTCTTTTCAAATTGAATCGGCTATTTTTTATGTGATAACGTAAAGTATACAATGTAGACTCGCTACTGATTCATTTGTTTATATCTTTGTATATTTATGTTTTATTATTGAAGAATATTTTTTGCCTTTCCTTGTGTCAAGTCTTGCCCTTGAGGCTAGAGTTATTGAGTATCTTCTAAATTAGTAAACAATGTGGCAGGGCCAATTCATTCCCATGAGGTATAACTTGTTCCTATGGGGGCTGTCTTATCATTAATTATGTGCGACTGCTACATGAGTATTTTGATCATTGTGAAATTTTCAATCACATTTGTCCTCGATTAAATGCCATAAAATAAGAAACAATTTAGATCTTGTAATCTAAGGGTCATCTACTCCTCCTTAGTAGTTGGTTCTACACTTTTATTTATTTGGTTAGATGTTTGGTTTTGTTGATTGATATCATATTTTATTCTTCTCGCAATTGAATACTCCCCCATGTTTTTCTTTTTGTAATTTTTAATATTTATTTCTTTTGTTCTTGGCTTATAGTATTTTAGTTTTTGGTCTAGAAGATTGATTCTCACATGGTTGTAAGATTGTAATATTCCTATAAACATATTTTCTATGTTAGAGGAAAAATGTTCTTTGAAAATTTGCGAGTTGAACCACCTTTGATGTGTAACTATTGCCTCTAGGGAAAGAGTTATAGATCATCTGTCAAATCATTATAGACTATGCTAGTGTCAACTCTGGCCCATGAGGCATAACTTGTTCCTTTTGGGTCTAAAAATCTTGCCTCTTGGTCAAGACTTATAAATTATCTACCAAATCATTACATACTAATCTAGTATCAACGCTTGGACATGGGCATAACTTGTTCATTTGTTGTATTAATTTTTGCCTCTAGGGCACGAGCTGTAGATCATCTGCCAAGTTATTACACACCAAAATAGTGTCAACTCTTGCCCATAGGGCATAACTTGTTTCTTTGGGGATTAAGTCTTGCCTCTAGGGAAAGTGTTGTAGATCATCTGCCGAATCATTGCAGAATAGGCTAGTGTCAACTCTCGTCCATGGGGCATAACTTGTTCCTTTGGGGTCTAAAAATCTTTCCTCTTAGGAAAGACTTATAAACTATCTACCAAATCATTACACACTAATCTAGTATCAATGTTTGGCCATGGGGCATAACTTGTCCGTTTGTTGTATTAATTTTTGTCTCTAGGGCACGAGCTGTTGATCATCTACCAAGTTATTAGACACTAAGTTAATGTCTACTCTTGTCGATAGGGCATAACTTGTTTCTTTGGGTCTTAAGTCTTGCCTCTAGGGAAAGTGCTGTAGATCATCTGCCGAATTATTGCAGAATAAGCTAGTCTCAACTCTTGCCGATAGGGCATAACTTGTTTCTTTGGGTCTTAAGTCTTGCCTCTAGGGAAAGTGCTGTAGATCATCTGCCGAATTATTGCAGAATAAGCTAGTCTCAACTCTTGTCCATGGGGCACAACTTGTTCTGCATCTTACCTTCAAGGAAAATTTTAAAGTGTATCCCGTGGAATTATTCACAGCACATCTCTTGGGGATGTGGTCCTTCCCTAAATCCTTTTAATATGATATATTTTTACACATTAATATATAAAAAAATTTAACATGCTAAGTAATTTTTTTAAAAAATCAATAAGAAGGTATTGAGTTAAATACTTCACCACAAGTTTAAACTTCAAATAAATAAGAAGAAATTCATGATTTAAAGTCAAAAGTACTTGTTACTAACTAAAATAGGGGATCAAATAATCCTATTATAGATGCTATTTTGATCCAACTTCTCGGATAAAAAGTAAAACTAATCATGTTTTCTTATTTTTGTTTCTGTATCTTCTTGTATATGGATAAAGGATAGGAGTATAGTGATAATTTGATATCTTATTCCCAGTTCTTTTGCATCTCGAACATCTGTAATTGTTTCTTGAACATTCTGTTCTGCAAGGATATCTGGATGTTTGTCTTCTCCCAAGTAGAACCTCCTTATTTGGGGGTTTTGTGATCAGATCCTTTATGCTATTTGGGATAATCCATGATGTTGTGTTTTTAACTGGTAGGATTCTCCCTGGTACATTTATAGCCAAGACTGTCTTGAGAACCAATGAGAACAATAGCTAGACTTGTTCATATTTCTACTGTTTATCGCTGCAATTGCATAGGTGTATGGTATCTCATCTGTTTGAAATACCAAGCATTGACAAGTCCTACTCTTCAGGTCTACAATATATTTAACTCCTCCTTCTCTTACAACAAATCTTATTTCTTCAATGGGGTCTACCTGTAAACAAAATGATAAATAAATGACAACTTATAGTGAAACATCTAGTATATGAGCTGAATCAGGCATACAGAGCAATCAACCATACATATGGAACGAATCTTGAGGCAACCAAAAAACAGCTACAATCAATCATATAACATCAAATCACAATCTAATATTGAACTAATCAAAAATCTAATAATAAGTGACCAGTAATAAGGAGTCACAATTAAGGTTTTATTTCAAAATGGAAGAGAAGGGCTAATATAGGGGATAGTTAGAGTTTTGATGCTTGGATTGGTCAGGGATAGCGCAGGAGAAGGATATGTCATCCAAGGAATGAGCTTTCAAAGTGAAATTCTCTGTATTATATGGAAAAGACAAAACCTTGCTCAGGAACAACAGCTGATTCAATAGTGATGCTTCCAACATATGAGCAGGAGAATCAGCTACAAATAAACTGAGATAAAACAGATATTGTATCTAACCTGGGAGTAGAATAAACTATGATAGGGAAACATCTAGTATATAAGCAGAATTAGCCATTAATAGCAATCAAACATACATAGGGGACGAATCTTGAGGCAACCAAAAAATAGCTACAAATACATAATTTGTGCGTGAATCTCAAGGAAATAAAAAAATCTAGCAATAAATCACAAATAACAGTAAACCAGCTATATATAATTTTCTATCAAAAAATAGTAACCTTATATTTCCCTATCATCAAAATACAATTTCAATTACTTACTTTCAATTTCAAGGCTATTTGAATCTTGTCAGTCACCTCCACTTCCGCCCAACGTGTGATGTCATGAAATTTACCTTGTTCTTCCATTTTTCTTTCATAAAACCAACTTTATAACTTGTTCAGAATATAATCGATCAGTCCCAGTATTGGCAGTTGCCTTGCTTTTCTCAGTACTGCATTCATGGACTCCACGTTGTTAGTTGTAAGCAAATTGTACCTTCTGTTGGTATGAAATGAACGAGCCCATCTTTTTGGTTCTTCTTTTTTTAATTACTCTGTAGCAACTTTGTCGAATTTTTCTATCTCATCCATGAAAGTATAAAATTCAGTTTGTTTGTATCTTGTTGTTGCATTGTAGAAGAGTGATAGAACCACATCTGAGAAGTATTTTTTTCTTAAATTCTTCTCCATGTAGTAGATGTATATCCCTTGCTGACACTCTGGATAGACATTTGAAATTGCATTTGTAATGGCTGGGTGACTATCTGATAGAATTGACAATTGTTTACGTACCCCAATTGCATTTCTAACTGATTGAAGAACCAGTTATAAGACTCATTATTTTCTGAGTCTACAATTCTGAAAGACAAGGGAAATATGTTGTTGTTTTCGTTCTTTGACATTGCTATCATGAGGACACCATGATATTTTGACTTCAAAAATGTGGCATCTACCATTATTACTGGTCTATAGTTGGTCCATCCAATGATTAAAGTGCCATAAGCAAAAAATGCATATTGAAACCTGTGTTGAGCAAAAGAATATTAGTAACAATTTGCATTTGATGTTTATAATCAAAGTACAATAATTTTCTAAACTAAGTCTTGACCATAAGGCAAGAGTTGCATATATGTTAATAATATAATCAGTGCAATTAAAGAATAAACTTTTATCTCTTGGGCAAAAGTTTTCAACTTCAACAGTTAGCATTTGTACAATATTTTTCTAAACGAAGTGTTGCCCATGAGGTAAGAGTTTGATCTATGTTAATAATATAATCAGTGCAAATAAAGGATAAACTTTTGCCTCTTGGGCAAAAGTTTCAATTTCAACAATTTTCTAAACTAAGTCTTGACCATGAGGCAAGAGTTGCATATATGTTAATAATCTAATCAGTGCAATTAATGAATAAACTTTTTCCTCTTGGGCAAAAGTTTTCAATTTTAATAATTGTATAAACTAAGTCTTGCCCATGAGTCAAAAGTAGCATATATGTTTATAGTCTAATCAGTGAAATTAAAGAATAAACTTTTGCCTCTTGGGCAATAGTTTTCAATTTCAACAATATAGCATTTGTATAAACTAAGTCTTGTTAATGAGGCAAGAGTTGCATATATGTTAATAATCTAAGCAGTGTAATTAAAGAATAATCTTTTGCCTCTTGGGCAAAAGTTTTCAATTCAACAGTATAGCATTTGTATAAACTAAGTCTTTCCCATAAGGTAAGAGTTATATGTATGTTAATAATCTAATCAGTGCAATTAAAGGATAAACTTTTGCCTCTTGGGTAAAAGTTTTCAATTTCAATAATTTTCTAAACTAAGTCTTGCCCATGAGGAAAATTTTTAATATATGTTAATAATCTAATCAGTGCAATTATAGAATAAAGTTTTGCCTCCGGGGAAAAAGTTTTCAAGTTGTATAGCATTTGTACAACAATTTTCTAAACTAAGTATTGTCCATGAGGCAAGAGTTGCATATATGTTAATAATCTAATATGTACAATTAAAGAATAAACTTTTGCCTCTTGGGCAAAAGTTTTCAATTTAAATAATTTTCTAAACTAAGTCTTTCCCATGAGGCAAGACTTATAATTAAATAAAAATATGTGTATCTTAATTAATAATAATTTTGTGATAATTTTTTTGTGAATGCACTTTAATATGTTTATTAAATCGGTGTAACCATTTGCTGCAAAAATAAATATTCACTTTTTTCTTGTATATACTTTTTGATTTACATCTAAATATATAATATATATATATATATATATATATATATTTTAGATGTGAACCACAAAATACATTTAAAAAAATGTAAATACTAAGCAATAAAAAACAATAAAACAAAAAATGTCAACATAAAGACTAAAAGAAAAAGAAACATCAAAAATCAGAAAAAGGAAAGTAACTGTTGAAGATAAATCTAGAAGCACGCAGTTCATCTTCTTCATGTTAATTCAATCTTCTTTATCTACCAAATTGGTGTTGAAACTCGATTTAGATACGTGTAAGCACTTTCCAACCTTGATTTGCAGTCTACTTTACTGTTTCTCAAAGCCATCCTTCTCAAATTTCAGTACCTATTGAATTTTTGGTGAAATTTCACATGATCATTTATGTTTTTTCTGCATATCCAAAAAGGACCAAGCAAAAAGATTGAAACTCTTGTATACGATACTCCAAGAAATGACCCAATATTGTGCGAAAATTAAAATTCTTAGTAGGACTGCAATTGAATTCTTCATCCCTGATGCACAACCAAGACTCTTAAATTAATTATCCAAATTGTGAAAATGCTCTCCTTTTTTACCAGGTATACCTTCTTAAGTTTTTTTTCCAATTTAATAGGGATTTTATTAAGGGAAAAGGATATGGGCTGGCCATTTTAAAAAAAGAATGTCCCATAATTGAAAAGGTGGACAACCTTAGCTAGTCGGCCCAATTTAATTCCCCTTTTTAGCCATTTGGCCCAATTGGGCACATGCAGTCTCTATACTCAATTGATATACTTTTATGCTACATTGATACACTTTTATACTATATTGATACACTTTTTAAAAAAGAGAAAGGAAATTCTATGCAAGCACATGCATTTCCCATACCCAATTGATACTCTTTTATACCACATTAATACACTTTTATACTACATTGATACACTTGCAGTGTCCATATACTTAATTGATACTCTCTTATACTAGATTGATACAATTTTAGAATGCATGTAGAAACTATATAGAGTCGTATAAAATATGTATCTAAATAATAATGGTAGTTAAAAATTATATAAAATGTGTATGAAAATGCTATAATTATTATATAGAATATGTATATATATATAGAAACTGTATCATTATTATATATAAATATATATCTTTAACAATTGTATTATATAGTTAATCTTTTGGTTTATTGTATCAAACTATGGAGTTGAAACACATCGTCTATTGTCTAAAACATGTGTGTAGTTTAAGTTGACAAAGATTTGTTCCAGTACCCTTGGCCTATATTACATCGCTTTTTCAATCTAATATTAATTTGTCACATTTGTAATTAATATAATTAGATTAATATAATTTGTCATATTTGTAATTAATATATTTAGATTAATATAATTAAAAGACATTTATAGTTGTAACTGCTTTTTATAGCTCATCTAAAAGACAATTCTAAAGTCAAAGTATCAGTGAGATATAAAAAAGAGTAGAATCTTTAAAAAAGAAAGGGAAAAAGGAGCCAAAAAAAGCATGAACAACTAAAGATGAAAAGTGGGTCCAGTACCCAAAACGGAAAGGGCCAAATTGTGTTGTAGAATTGAGGAAAATACGTGGAAAAGTGACAAATATATCCCAGCTTCTCGCGTGCGCCCATCCCTCAGTGACTATTTCTTGAGTTTTTAAATTTAGGTGCTAGTTTTGTGAAATTATTTTAATTTTAGGTGTGATTTTTGTCCTTTCCTCTTTTATTAATTTAAATACTAAACCACATTGTCTTTACATAAATGGACCAATCCATTTAAAATGACATCGTCCAAACATTTAAAATCAGAAGGCCCAAAATAAAACATCTGAACTGGCCCTATTCTGCTTAGTACAAAACCCATGAAGATAGGATTTCCTAATCCAATTCCAAAATTATCCATCACTTCTTCAAAAACCTGAGAAATATTACTCTTGGTTGAGTTCAATCTGAGTTTCGTCTTGTTGTTCATATGGGTGATACTTACTCTTCCTTGTATCCTCAACGTATATGCTTCTGATAAATTAATTGCCAGAGTAAGTAT
The DNA here is from genome assembly GCA_030864215.1 of Capsicum pubescens. Taxonomy (NCBI): domain Eukaryota; kingdom Viridiplantae; phylum Streptophyta; class Magnoliopsida; order Solanales; family Solanaceae; genus Capsicum; species Capsicum pubescens. The sequence continues at coordinate 325,127,669 of CM061544.1, read as the reverse complement.
CCTTTTCACCTTTGTCTTCTTCGTCTTTATCTGCATCTCATTTTTTTTGGTTATTCTTCCTAACTGTGATCTCCGGTATTGGAATTTGGAGCTGCTTTTTGGTTCTGAATGAGGGTCTTGGCTGTAAATACAACACCAAGTAAGATCCTTCTGCTAATTCTAGATCTATCCACACTTGCTTGAGTTAACAAATTCTCCTTGGTGTATCTATGGCTGTGATGGAGATACCAAGATGCTCGAACCCAAAAATAGTTGCAATGTCTTTTCATCCTCAGCTGTATCATTCGCAAATCTTGTATAAACTCTCTCTTACACTGGGAGTCCTTCTTGCTAGCTGCAGATCTATAAGCTAGGGGGTTGAATTGGAGGAACAACTTCTTCAGCCTTCTAAAACTTCTCCTATTGCACCAATTAAAAATGGCTCTTTGAACTGGTCATTTCCATTCACATTCCCCTGTTGCCACCGAAGTGTTGAGTCAAAGAACTTCTTATTTCTCTTTTTAAAAATTTTAATTACTTGATCATAGATTTCTATTTACGTGGGAAAATTACAGCTGAGACATGCTATAGATTAGATATATCGTGAAACACTTCCTATTTTATTTTCCATTTTTATTTTTTTCCTTTGTGGTGCACTAGTCCCTGGGTTGGGGTTTTGTGGATCTTAACTAGTATCTAGTTCCATCACATAAACGTGGATTATATCAATCGATTGATATAGCTCTTAGGTTTCTAGCTTGAATGATTTTATATTTTCAAACTTAAAATCACATAAACGTGCATTCAAACTTGTTTAATTGAAAAGAAATTGTCCGACTCATGTACTTTCACCTCCCATTTGGGTATGGATAAATGTGTTGGGCACAATTAGACGCCTTCTTATTTGTTTATCAGTTTGGTTATATGACTCCACTCTCGACTCTTAAGAACCAACTATAGATTTCTCTTCACTCACTTTGTTCTCTACCGGTCTACCCTTGTGGAAACCCCATTTTAAAACAGGAAAAGGATCCCTTAGGCCCAATGATTGTTGACACCCAATTTTGACCTCCCGATACTACATTTAGGCTGCTATTTTAGCAAAACTATTAATTTTTAAATGTTAGTATTTTTTACACATTTTTCTTACATCAAACAGATTTTTTACGTGTCACATTCATGTTTTAAAATGTAAAAATTATTTTATTAATTTTTGATGTCATTTTTTACAATTTATTAATTCAGATACAACATTTTATATAATTTTATTAATATTTATTAAATTATTTTTTTAGAAAATATGCGCACTTACAATTTATAAATATATTGCTTATTATTATTATTATTAACGATAATCTTATATGACAATTTTTACATAACATTAATTTTAAATGCGTAATTTATTTTAACCTCGACACCCTATTATCTTTTTCGTTATTATTACATCTGTTAAATTGTAGCCTAATTCAATTCAATTTCCTAGTTCATTTAAATGCTAGCCTTTTTCTATGCGATTTATGAAAATTGTAGCCTAATTTTACCCAATTTATTACAATTTTAGTTACATTTAACTCCATTTCAATTCATTTTCTATTTTTATAATCCTTTTAATCTCAGTCGTGGATCAATTTTGATCCAACGACTGAGATCATATCACTCACTCTTTCCATCTTAAAAAACACTCAAACCCAAAATCCTCATTACACAAAAACATTCGCCTCTCTTGGCGCTCTCTCTCTACCATTTCTCTCTCTACCTTCTCTCTAGCCTCATTTATCTCTATACCATAACCATGGCTACCGCCACCGGCCAGCCACCATGGGTTAGAGAAAAATTTGGCCTCCTCCCTCCCACTCTCTTCCGTCTCTCACTCTCATTGATGACACACCGAAATTGATGATCGACGAGTCCGAGGCAGCATCAATAGCGTCAACCTCTACTAATGGGTGGCTAACAAACCAGCCACCGCGTCGCCCTCCCCTTTTCATCATCAACCATTGGGAAAACCAAGGGAAAACCGCTCCAACCACCAATTCCACCGCCAGACAACCAAAATCAGTGCCTCCCAGTCGGCGCCACTAGCCGCATCTGTTGGCAAGAAAACCGGCTAAGCTCCCCTCGAACGAACATCAATATCAGCCCGCTGCCACTCTAGACGACAAAACTAGACCCAATCGATGCTCCCAACAATAGAAGCGGTATCCCGCAGCCTGTCCTATACCGCTCCGTCATCGTCGTGGCTGCCTCCAGCAATCGTGAACCAGCAACACATCCCCATCCGCGATTCAGCCTCCCCCTCTTCTCACCGGTCATTTTCTCATCAAAATTGAGGACCGGTGAGGTCCCTTTTGGTGAACCCGACTATTATACGATTTGATTCCTCAATCCTTTAATTGCATGATTGTTTTCTTTGGTTTAATTTGCATGTTCTTTTTCTTCTTTGCGTGTAAATAGCCTAAATTAATCTGTTAGATCTAAAGTTTGTGATATCTGACTTTGAATGTTGATTCAATCCGTTTTATTATGTGTTTATCTCTGTTTGTTCTCAAAAGATGTTATACTTGTATTACGTTTGATTTAATTGATATTGACTGAAATTTGAATCTACTTTTATGGTAAAATATTGATTATGCTTACTCATAAATGAAAGTACTAAATTGATTTAGTAGATTGGTGGAATGAATTTAGTTTGATTTTTGTGATTAGTTGCCTTATGATTTGTAAATCAATTTTTAATATATATGCTAAATACTAGTGTTGATACATGTTTCTATTATTATTATCTCTTATCTTTTAAATTCACACCTTATTTTCCTCATCTACTTATAGTAAAACATGAAATAATTGATTGAGTCCATTTTTAGTTTTCTTTCTGCAAATTAAATGTATATTAACTATTTCCTGCCTTGATAATGTGATTTTTTATGGTTAATACGGCATTAAAGGGATTGAGCTTTCTCCTAATTGATTCTTGATATATTTTTCCTTTAATTTTTGAAAGTGATTTTTTTTATAATATACTTTTTCCTTTTGTGCTACTGTATTCTTCTTACTGTATAAACCGCCCTTCTTTTCATTGGAGGGACAGTTCTTGAATGACAATTACTACTCTCTAAAATAAACAAAAACAAAAAGAATTACTGGCTATTTTAATACAAGACAATTATATATTTTGATGGTTCTTCAATTTTCCTTCAAGGCTTACTGAAAACATCTTCCATAATTCACTATTACAAGTGCTTGGCCTTTATTATTCTTATTATCTCTTTTACTGTTGTTCACTGGTAAGTTCTCGAAATGATGTAATTTTCATTCTCTGTGTGTGTTGAGTGCATCACATTGTGAAAGCCTTTAGAAAACATGTCTATAGGAATATTTCGATGTTTGTTATTATATGTTCCTATTTGCTTGCCATTATATCTTGTCTCGCGGGTTTAAATAGACAATTACGGGGTTCTGATAAGTTGCCGGGATATTTATAAAAGATTGTATTAGTTCTACTTAGTTTTATTTTCTTATAAAAGTACTACTGAATAACTGAAACTTCTCTGACTTGTATTAGCTAGAAGTGTGTTGTACCGTTGTTGTGTGCTTTCATGTTTATTTGTTATACTGTTATCTATCCTGAGTTAGGGTTTATCTAAAACAATCTCTCTACTTCATTCGAGGTAGTGGTGTGCACTGCGTACACATTATCCTCCTCATACCCCACTATGTGGGGATACACTGGCTATGTTGTTGTATAATTCATTTAAGGTAGTGGTATGGACTATGTAGAGTTACCCTCTCCAAACCTCACTTTGTGGGAATGCACCGAGTATGTTATTGTTGTTGTTATAGAAGTTTGATGTGTTTACTGGATAGTATTTATCTGGTTTCTGGGTAGCCTCAATTTTCATAATTACATGTTGAACGGATTGTAGTTGTGGCTTGGAGAAGAAGTAGCATCTAGAGTCATTTTAACTATCAAACCTGAAGAATCATCATCAGTCTTAATTTTCTTCTCTTTTCCACAGGTGTAAAAGTGAGTTGAATGAAGACTAATTGCAAGATCAACACGTTATTGGTACTTTCGAAGAAGCCTCTACATATCTGCCTTAGTTTAGGATAGGAGTAATATTTAGTACTATATTTCAGTTAGTTTCGTTTGTGTTGGACTAGTTTTACTTTTCTTTGAACTGTGAGGAGATATTACCTTAGTACAATTTTAGTTTTTTTAATTGTATGATTGTGGGTGAATTTTATCAATCTGACATGTTTTATAATTTTATTTTTTATTTATTCAGTTCTAATTTAAAAAATAATATCAATATGAAATAATTAAGCGATTTCTTGTAATTTGTGACAAAAGATTTTATTATCAAAGATAACTTTTGGCAATCATTAAATTAGACCTTTCAAGACAAATATTTTCTTCACGAAATAAACTAGTTCGTCATAAGTTTGACTATATTTAGTGACATATGTATTTGTCTCAATATCATCCTTTTTATTTGATACAAATTAATTTTGTATTTTATGAAAATCATAATTGTCAGTAATCATAATAATTTAGTGACCATTCTACATTGTCGGTAAAAAAATAACTATTTTTAGAGACAAATGGTAGATTTAACTACAAAATTATTAATCTTTATTATAATAATAAATTTGTCACTAATTCATACATTTAAGGACGAAAATTTTTGTTGTATACAAAAAGTTGTCAATAGTGACGAAAATACATTTGTTCAGCCACGAAATATATATAACTCTAGCGACAATTGGTGTCGTCGCTGATTGAACTAAATAATTAGCGACGATGAAATTTTGTCGGTATTGATAACTTTTTAGTGACAAAAGCATACCATCAACTACAAAAAAAATTACATTTTTATGACAACAGATTCGTCATAAATGTTACACATTTGGGGATGATTTTTTTTTTAGCGACGAAGCACTAAATTGTCTTTGTCTACTTTTGGCGACCCACTTTTAGAGACAATTGATTGATGAAATCTTTTTCGTCACACTAAATCTTTTGCGCCGAAATATGACTTATAAGTGACAAAATAATTCATTCCAAATAATCAAATTTGTTGTAGTGATAATTCAGATGACAAATAAAACATATATATTAAAAATACAAATTATTAATATGATTAGGTCAAACGACCTACATATTAAAAACAATATTGAAAAAATAAAATCTATGAAAAAACATAAACCTATGGGATAAATCTCCCCCTAAACCAGACTCTTATAACGACTACATTGTGGAAGCTATTGTGTTATGACATGGGAAGGGGGTCATCTATTTATAGAGTTCCAAAACTTTTCCTCTAAGAAAGAGGTTTGCCAAATATGAAAAAGTTTTATATTTTCCTTTCAGGAAAAGTAAAAGTATTTATGGTTACTTTTATTTTCCTTCTAAGAAAAAGTAAAACTTAATTTTGGTATGAAAATCACGGCAAAAACACTAACACACCATATGTTCCTTCCAAGGATGATTGGGTACTCTTCCTTCGAAGTCATCCCATAAAGTGAGGAGAAACTGAGGGTTCCTGAAAGCAGCAAGAAGTAAGTACCATTTTTTCCCGAATCTGTTACAAAAATGCTGGTATTTTCAAAGTAGAAACTCCACTATCTTATGTAAAAGGTTATAGTTACCGATCATCAGCCCCGGTAATCTCTTGACGCCTATTTTGAATGCGACCTATATTTTTATCTTATCCGATAGTAAGAAATACAAGAATATTTAGTATCTATGTGTACATGCATATAAATTTCAGCCATAAAACATCTGAGAGGAGTAATATACCAGTTTTTGTAGAGGGAGTGGGAGTCATCTGAGAAACATTGCCTAAAACCATGAGATTCAGCTTGGTCGGCAGTGGCAGGGGCTTCTCAATACATCACTTATACCAATCCATGACTGTGCATCAAAAGCATTCACTTAGTTATTTATTTTGAAACATACATGTGCAAGTTTTTGTAACGGCCCGAGAGTACACCCTGGGTGCCACACGGTGCTTACGGTTCTAAGAGACAACAAGCTAACCCATGAGCTGGTACCTGCTCTGAGCATTGAATAAGATAATAACATATGTCTAAAAACAACTGATAAGTCATGAGGTTTTAAATAACTGAAAACAATATTGGATCATGAATATAGAAACAACTGCTAGAAACAACTGTCTGGAACTAATAAAATAATAACAAAATTGACAGATTGTCTGTACTAGTCTGAAAAGCCACTACAAACTGAATAAAAATTTATGGGATAGGCCCCAACTAACTTCATCTAACTACTGAATTGAAAGCATGAAAATAAATATAGTCTGTCCTCGAAATATGAGGACTCGCCACTGCAACTGTTGATAATCTGGAAGGTCTATGCGTGATCCGAGAACTGAGCATTCGAACCTATGATATGATACATCATAGAGCAAGAAAAAAGTATACGATCAGTACTTTGAATGTACTGGTATGCTAAATGAGGTTTGCGGATATGCATGGTTTCATGTACAAGAGTAATAACTGACTGAATGAATATCATGAAGTACTAAATAGAATGCATGAAATCTATAAATACTGAGAATACATAACCAAGCATAAAATATGTTCTAAATATAATTTGTAAACTGAAATACTAAAATCTGATAACTGAATAACCGATATCTATATGTTATGGTCAATGCAATCTTGAACTGAAGTATACTGAATACTGAACTGAGACTGTGGGAGCTATCACCTAACCGACATACCCCAATGAGCAAATTGGGTCAAAACTGTGACCCCAGTTGGAAGGGTGTCAGTACCGTGCCATGGGTACTAACACTGGTTGTGTGGATCCACTGATGTACTGTACCAAAAAACTAAAGGTGTCAAGCTTAAATTGACGGGTGACCCCTGTAAGGTAGTCAAGCCTAAACTGACGGGTGACTCCTCATATCCTATGCTAGCTACGTAGTTCTAGAGTACAAGGAATGCTGCTAATGACTCTGCGTATCTTTTGGGAAAGCCGCCATCCCTGAACTCACTTGGTGCTAAATCCTACTCCCAACTGAATTGACTCTGGATACTAAATTGTACTAAGTTTAATTGATTATGGTAACTGGCTGAACTGATAATGCTCATAACATATTCTGAAGATATTGAGACTAAGTAAACAACTAAGTTTTTGGGTATTCACAACCCCCAGGACTCAATAGCAATAATAGAAAAATAGTACTAAAGCTTTGAGCACATAATATGAAAGCATTTATTCAAAATTCATTCTTGTAGGCATTTCATCAAAGACTTGATATTCGTAGTGTAAGCTAAGCATGAGATTAATTTAAAGCTTGTAGTAATAACATGATTTCAACATCTATGAATTAAATCAGCGAATAACATCATTAAAACATGTGGGGTTGAATAACAACGACAATTTCATGTAAATATGGTGTAGAATTACAATTCATGGTTAAAATCACAATTAAAAATCATGAAAAAAATTGAAAAGATCCCAACTTGAATTTAGAATTGGATATTTGGACTCCATGGTTAAAAGGAACCCATAGATGATCACTTAACATACCTGGGTTGATGAATTCATGAGAATTTATGGTGAATTCTTGAGTTTTGATTTTGAACTTGGAAGGCTAGGTTTTTTGTTCTTGAAAAAGGGCTACTTTAATTTTTTGAGAGAATTGTGAAATAATGAGCAAATAATGCTCTATTGGGACTTAAATCCCATGTCTGGACGGATTTGGGGCTATGGGAAAAGACCAAACGATCCCTGGAATTTAAATCACAAAAGCTGAAAATCCCAATTTTTAGCTCCGGGCCGACGTGGTGCAATCACGTCAGGCCACTGGAAAACTGACAATCCCCATTTTACCCTACTGTGCAATGCAGTGCTATCGCATTGCACCTATGGAAATGGATGATCCCAAACTAGAAAGTTGGCTCGCTGTGCCCACTGGAAAAGGACAATTGAGAAATGGCCCCCTGGCGCGACGCGGTGTCAATTGCAGTGACACACTGGAAAAGGATGAACGTGATTTCGGCCATCACCACGACGCGGCCTTATCGCGTTGGGCTACTATTTTTCACTAAAAGTGTCATAACTTTTCACTCGAGTATTAAATTTGGGTGAAATTTGTATCATTGGAAAGCTAATTCAATTTCCTATCATTTGGTGGGTCTTGAGCTGGAAAATTCTCAATATAGCAAAAGATATGATCGTTTAAAGTTGACTAAAGAGACATTATTTTCAAAAATTCAATTGGTAAGGATTATTTTAATTCGTCTAATAGCTGGGAGTTATTTGAGGCCTTAATATACATCAAACTAATGCATATCACTACCAAATAACTATAATGTACTATGCATGATCTTGAAAAATGGCTCTAATATTGGTTTGAATTTTTGAGGTATTACAATATCTCTCTCCTGGGAACTTTCGTCCTCGAATAAGACTGGTTAAGCTGAAAACACTGAGGAACTTAGGTTACATGTTGGATATACATGATTACATAACTGAGTCTAAAGTGTAACACATGACTAAACTGGTTCTTTGAATGCATGACTAACATGAGAATGATATGCAGCTGAAACTGAGCATGGCAAAGAGAAATTCTAAGAAGGTTGTTACCATAGCTGAATCTGAGTTTGCGGAGAAAAGATGAGGGTACTTGGTTAGTATATTTGTTTTTGCTTCCCAAGTGGCTCCCTCAACGGACTAATTCGGCCAAAGAACTTTGACTAGGGGAACTTCTTTGTTCCTTAGTCTACAAATTTGTCGATCAAGGATATCCACTAGAATTTCTTCGTAAGAGAGGTTATTCTAAACATATATGTTTTCTAAGTGAACGAAAACTGTTGGGTATCCAGTACACTTCTTCAACAAGGAGATATAGAATATTGGGTGCACTAATGTTAAGTCTGCAGGCAACCCAAGATCATAAGCCGTCTTTCCAAAACAGCTCATAATTCTGTAAGGGCCAACATATCGGATACTAAGCTTCCCCTTCTTACCAAAACTCTTTACTCCCTTTATGGGAGAGATCTTTAGATATACAAATTGGAAACCTCAAATTCAAGGTCTTTTCTCCTCACATCTGATTAAGATTTCTATCAGATCTGTGCTGCCTTAAGCCTCTTCCTGATCAACTGTACTTTCTCTAAGGCATCAAACACCAAGTCAGGCTGCACTACCGTGGCCTCACCTACTTCAAGCCAATCAATCAGAGATCTACATCTCCGTCCATACAGAGCCTCAAACTGATCCATCTGACTACTGAAATGACAACTATTATTATACACGAACTCAAGCAAAGTCAAGTGGTCATCCCAACTGCCCTTAGTCAATGGCACACACTCTCAACATATCCTCAAGGGTATGAATTGTCCTTTCTGGTTGACAATCTGTCTAAGGGTGAAAGGTTGTATTGAGGTGAACTTGGGTACCAAAACCCTTCTGGAAAGCCTTCCAAAAGTGCAAGGTAAATTGAGTACCTCTATCTGAAATTATGGACAATGAAACACCGTTCAACCTAACCAACTCTCTGAGATAGAGTTTGGCATAGTCCTCGGCTGAACAAGAAGTATAGACTGGCAAAAAATGGGCTGATTTAGTCATCTTGTCTACAATGACCCAAATCGAATAATGCTGACGGCGAGTACGAGGCAAACCCATCACAAAATCCATGTTCACTTCCTCCCACTTCCAAGTGGGAATATTGAACTCCGGCCTAGACCTACTAGGCTTCTAATGTTTAATATTAACCTATTGACAAATGGAGCACTTAGCCAATAACTCTTAAATATCTCTCTTTATCCCACTCCACCAATAGATTTCCCGCATATCGCAGTACATCTTTGTGGCCCCTGGATGAAATGAGTAACGCGCACTATGCGCTTTTGCAAGAATTCACTGTCTCAACTCATCAACACATGACATACATAGTGTACCCTGGCAACGCATCACACCATCTCTCCCTTGGGAGAAAACCTCTACTTTATGATCTCTTACTGACTCCTTCGACTTTTGCAGACTAGGATCCCTATCCTGCTTTCCCTTTACGTCGGCAGCCAAAGAAGATTCCAAACTATTCTGAACCCAAACGCTACCCTCAACTGAATAAACCAAACGAACACCTAACCTGAAAAGATGATGAAATTCTCTAACTAAATTCTTTTTATCACCCTCGACATGAGAAACACTACCCATATACAATCTACTTAGGGTATCTGCCACTACATTGACCTTTTCCGGATGGTACAAAACACTTATATTATAATCTTTCAGCAACTCTAACCATGTTCTCTGACACAGATTCAAATCCTTATGCAAAAACACATACTGCAAGCTTTTATGATCTGTGATATTCTTTTCATGGGGCTTAAGCTGTCTAAAGGCATAGGGTACAACTTTACCCTTCTGCATCAAAACACACCCCAAACCAACTCTGGAAGCATCACAATACACAAAAACCCATCTGAACCATCTGGCATTGTCAAAATTAAGGTTGTGGTGTGTTGAGTCTTCAACTCCTAAAAACTCTTCTCACAAGAATCTGACCATTGAAACTTAACTTTCTTCTGAGTCAATCTATACATGAAGGACACAATGAACAAAAATCCTTCAAAAAACCGTCGATAATAGCCAGCTAAACCCAAGAAACTCCTGATATGTGATGGAGAGATGGGTCTGGTCTAGTTTTTCACCACCTCGGTCTTTTGAGTATTGACTCTAATGCCATCACCAGAAATAATATGGCCAAGAAAAGCTACTGATCTTAGTCAAAATTCGCACTTACTGAATTTAGCAAACAAGTGGTGGGCTCTAAGAGTCTACAATACTATTCTGAGGTGGTCTGCATGATCATTTTTGTTACGGGAATAGACAAGAATATCATCAATAAAGACTATGACGAACATGTCTAAGTACTTTTTGATCATCTTGTTCATCAAGTCCATGAAAGTTGTTAGGGAATTCCTGAGACCAAAGGATATGGCTAGAAATTTGAAGTGACCATACCGGGTTCTAAAAGCTATTTTTGTAATGTCACATTCTCTGACTCTGAGCTGATGATAGTCGGATCTGAGATCTATCTTAGAAAAACAACTGGCACCCTGAAGTTGGTTGAATAAGTCATTGATTTTGGGAAGTGGGTATTTGTTCTTGATTGTGACTTTGTTCAACTGACGGTAGTCAATAAATATTCTAAGAAAACTATCTTTCTTACGCACAAACAGAACTGGTGTGCCCCACAGGTAAATGCTGGGCCTAATAAATCCCTTATCTAGGAGATCTTTCAACTATTCTTTTAACTTTATGAGTTCGGCTGGAGACATTCTGTATGGAGCAATAGAGATATGGTGGGTATCTAGAAGAAGGTCTATTCTAAAGTTAATTTCCCTTTCGGGAGGAACTCTGGGAAAATCTTCAGAAAACACATGTGGAAATTTCCTCACTCCTGAAACTGAATCAAGATTAGAAGTCTCAGAATTTGAGTCTTTGACTCAGAAAAGTTGATAAATACACCCTCTGGATATCATTTTCCTCGCTCTAAGGTATGAAACAAGTGGACCCCTAAGTGTTGTTGTACTACCCCTCCATTCAAGAACCAATTCATTTGGAAACTGATAATGAACTACTCTATTTTTGCAATCCACTGAAGCATAGCATGAGTGGAGCTAATCCATGCCGAGAATGACGTAAAAATCTGTCATCTATAACTCCATGAGGTCAATTGAAGTAACTTTCTGAGACATTGTAATCAGGCAGTTTCTGTATACCCGCTGGGCTACAATAGAGACACCTACTAGGGTAGACACTGAAAAGGGCTTTGCTAAGATTTTGGGACTGACTCTGAAGTTGATGGCTATATAAGAGGTTACAAAAAAAAAGAAGCTCCAGGGTCTAGTAAATCATGAATATACAAATGAAAGACTTGCAATGTACGAGTAACTACGTCAAGAGAACTTTTGTAATCTTATCGAGACTAAAGTGTATAGAGTTTATTCTAACGCTGACCGCTAGTAGCGCTGGAAGCGCCACCCTACTGAGTCGAGTGGTCGGCTAGAATTGATGACAGAGGGGACTAGCCCTGTTGGCACAAATCCCTACCTTTTTTAGCAACTGCCCAACACTCTTAAATCTGATGGCCTGGCTTACCACACCCAAAGTATACATCACTGCCAGCTCTACACTCACCCTGATGGTTTCTACTATATTTTTGGCAAAGAGGATTTGTACGACTATTTCTTTCACTGCCTTGGGACTTAGATCTTGGAGCTCTATCCAGATTATCATTTTTGAATTTGGGTACTAGGTCACTAGCTAAAGATGGATCTGGGACTAAAGATTTCTGATGGAACTGAGGACGGTTACCACTTTTTGACTTTGGATGAGTGAAATTAAAGCTACCTATTCTAGCCCTCTTGATCTCTCTCTTCTTCTCATTACCCTTCTACTCCTCAATCTGTTAAGCATGGACCATAAGCCTAGATATTTCCATCTCCTTAATTAACATCACACTCCTACACTTATTGACCATACTATCAGATACCCTAGACACAAACTTGATCATCCTAAATCTGGTATAAGCTACCACATGAGGAGCATACCTAGCTAACTGAGTAAACTTAAGGGAATACTCATTCACACTCATGTTTCCTTGCCTCAAGTTGATAAACTCTAACACATTGGCTTCTCTCAGTTCCAGCAGAAAGAATCTATCTAAGAAGGCAGTAGCAAACTCTTCCCACTCTATAAGCCCTACATCTACGCCTCTATCTACCTTTCACTTCTTAAACCATATATGAGCCACATCCTGTAATTGGTAAGCAGCCAATTCAACACTCTTACTAGAAGTTAGCCCCATAATATTTGTTACCTTCTGGACCATGTCTAAGAATTCCTGTGGATCCTCTTCATATTTGGATCTCAAAAACAGAGGAGGATTCATTCGGGTAAAGTCCTGAATCCTAGATGCGGTAGTATTGGACACTGGGTTGGCTGGGAAAGCAGCTAGATGAGCATTTTGTGCTTCTACAGAGTGAGCTAGAGTAGTAAATAAAGCTATGAACTCTACATGGGAAACATGCTCGTTCAGGGGATCAGAGAAAGACTTTGGGTTGCTCAGAGCCGACAGAAGTCGTATGATGACGTTCGTAGAAAGGATCTTGAGTATTAGGTTGATGACTATGTCTATCTAAAGATATCTCCCATGAAGAGAGTAAATCGGTTTGGTAAGAAGGGAAAGCTCAGTCACCGATATATTGGTCCCTTCAGGATTCTCAGTCGTTTAGGCAAGGTAGCTTATGAGCTCGAATTGTCTTCAAATCTAGCCTCAGTTCATCTAGTATTTCATGTCTCTTTGATAAAGAATTGTATAGGTGATCCATCAGTCGTAGTTCCTATTCAGAGCATTGACAGCCAAAATAGTCTTTTCTATGAGGAAATTCTGGTCGAAATTCTAGACTATCAGACTCGTAGATTGAGGAACAAAGAAGTCCCTCTAGTCAAAGTTCTTTGGTGAAATCAGTCCTTTAAGGGTTCTACTTGGGAAGCATAAGAATACATGTGTACCAAGTATCCTCACCTCTTCTCCGTAAATCCAGATATAGCTCAAGGTAACAGTTCACCTTAAGCTTATTCAATTTCCCGTTCAGAATTCTATACAACTTGGTATTCAGTTTATGCTCATGTTTCATCACAAATCTGGTATCAAGTACCATTGCATATTCAGTTATGCATTCATGTATCAGTTTTGTGTATAGTCATGCATCAAATATGCATTCTCATTGGGAGAACTCAATTATCAGAAATCTCATTTATGCATTCATGAATCAGTTACTCATACATCAGATATGCATGTCCAGCATGATATGTTTAACTTATCAGCCATGTCCGTCATGAGATCTTGTTCCAGTAGTGTATGTATTGCACGTACTCCAGTTTATTGTCTATCCCATTTCAGTTAGTCTCATTCGAGGACAAATATTTCCAAAGGGAAGATATTGTAATACCCCGTATATTTCTAAGCTAGAAAATGAATCGTTGTTCCTACACATGAAACCTCTTATCCTGTGATTCATATTGGAGTACATGAGTTAGAATGAGTATCCTAGTAATAATAGAGCTTATGATGTGTTAAGCATGTTCATAAGAGTCACTTAGAGTAAGCCAAGCTAAGAACTTTTGAATCCACCAAGTTTTCGTGTATGATTTCATATAGGTCATCTTTGAATGACTATAACTTGGTTTATAGGTGGCATTTTGGCAGATTTAAACCCTAGAAATTGTATAGAATTGAATAAGCTTTCCATTGATACAAAATTTGCCTAAAACGGATACCCGATGAAGAAGTTATGGAGATTTAAAGTTTCAGCAGCGTAATTTCAAACAACGGTGAGTCGCGCCGTAAGTCAAAATGACGTTTGTCAATTTCCAGTGTCTCTCCGCGATTCCACCACATCGCGGTGAGTTTCCAGGTCCCAAATGGGGCGCAACGTGATCTTTCCGCGTCGCGCCGGGGGCTTAAATCGGAAAATTTTCACAGAAATTAAATGATGCATCTAGAGGAGTATTTGGGTCATCTTTCCACCCCTATATATATTCCATAAATACAGAACTAAGCCCATATTCCTCTCAAGAACACATTAGGCTTTTCAATTGGGGATTCAAGTTCAAGCAAATTTCTCCATCAATTATCAAGATCTTCCATCTAAGGTATGTGTAGTGTTCGTCTATGGATCCATTTCATTCATAGAGCTCAAGAATCATGTTTTAAATATTATATTATGATTGTATTGTTGTGATATAACCATGTACATATTGATGATTATTGTTTAAGTTTAAAGATGATATCTAAAGGTGTTTTCATGAAGTATATGTGTTCGTTAGTTGAAATCCACGAACTTTATGTGGTTTAAAATGGGGAAATTCGTGAAAACACTCCTAATCTAAAAGAATGCATGCAAAGTGTTTGCTAAAATGCTTAAGGTGATAAGATTCGTGTCCCATGATTTAATAGTTCTTAAATGACAAGTCCATGCTCTATGCTTTATGATTTCACATGAATTCCACGTGATTTATATGCGTCGTTGTTATGATGTGGATTGAGAATGACATTGAAGCTATGCAAGTATACACATATTGTATGAATTTCCCTTCCATACGCAATATGTTGAGAACTATGCTAAACGTGAAATCCCCTACTTATGATATAGTGAATTGTGGACTCCATTTTATGATCAAGTCAGTTATGTGTGTCAGTTTCCTTCCATCAAGTCCTGGGGGTGCTAGTACCAAAAAAATATAGTTGTGTGCCTAGAGCCATGTCATGTTTTCACGATAATCTCAGTCAAGCCATGATCTATAGAACTCAGTCAGTCATATGACTCAGAAAATCTCAGAAATCTCATGATCTCAATAAATTCTCAGATAGTAGTACTATTCTGTAAGTCAACAGAAGTTAGTTACTCAGTCCATGTATATCCAGTTAAATCATGTTCAGCCTCCTCAGATGGGAGTAGAAGTTAGCACCGAGTGAACCCAAGGATGGAAACTCACCTGCCAATTTAAGGTGTGATTCTTAGTAGTCATACTTGTGTTCTAGAACTACGTAGCCATCGTAGGTTGAGACATCTTAACCTGCCAGATTAGGGTTGATGAGGTGGCTTACCTGTCAGTTTAGGGTTCCCACCGTTCTCATTCGAGTACCTGCCAGCTAAGGGTCACTCACAGCCGTCCTTACCAGTGGTGCGGTATTGACACCCTTCCAGTAGGGGCAGAGATTGGAACCCAACCTAGCTATATATGTTATTGGGACATGTCGGTTAAGAAACTACCTCCCACACTTTCAGTCCCAGTCTCAGTGAAAGAACTCAGATAGTTCTTCAGATTTTAGTATACTAGAATTGTCAGTTATAGTCAATTCAGTCACAGTACAGAACTGAGGTAGTTCCATCAGATTCAGGACTGTCAGACACAGTCATCCATGTTATCAAAATTTCAATATCAGTCATGTTCGATAACAATAAACCATGTATTAGCGTACAGATCCAGATATCATGTATTCACGATTTTAGTTACTGTGTATGCATGTTTGTACTCTTATGTTCATATTAGTCAGTCAGTTAGCATTGTTCATGCATGTAAACCCTTTTGCATTTAGCCTACCTCACTCATATACTCAGTACTCCCAGTCGTACTGCCGCATTTACGCTATGGTGCTTTCTTTCATGTTACACCATAGGTTCAGAGACACGATTTTTAGATCAGCAGTAGCATTCCAGTCACAGTTTTGCAGTAAGTCCTCATCCATTCGAGGTTGATATTATTTTATTTCATTTATTATTTCAGTTCAGTTTTTCTAGACGGAGTTAGTTGGAGACATGTTCCTTCAATTCCTTATTTCTAACAGTATTTAGAGGCTTTCAGATTTAGTTTAGATTTTAGATTCAACTTTCAGTTGTTTTGGGTATTTGTTACCCTATATGGATGTTAGTATTTATCAGATATTCTATTTAGTTGAACCTTATGGCCTATTATTCATGTTTTCCGCATTCTACAAGTATATTATGCAGTGTACAAGTACATATATCATTCATGGGTTAGCTTGTGGTCCCTTAGGGTCATAAGCACCGTGTAGCATTCCTGGTACCAGATTTGGGGTGTTACACTTGGGCTTCGACATGCAATTTATACAAAAATCAATCTAAGAAAAGTAAAAAAACAAACCATGAAATAAACTGGGTTTGTTGTTGTTATTGTTGTTGTATGTTGCTTGCATAGAAAATTTGAAGTAAGTAGTAAAAAAATCAATAATTCTTTTAAGAATATGAAAGGTCATTCTTACCTCTTAATAGAAAAATTCAAAAGCTCCATCCTTCCAATCAACTTCCCTTGGAGACTGTAACGCGTAGTGCACCACTTGTTCTTGAAACCCCAATTTCTCAAACCCCTAAATAAAAAAATAAAGTACAAAATTATACATACAAAGAGACAATAATTTAGAAATTGAAAGAAGGAAAACAAACAAAACAACAAAAGGAGAAAAACAAAAAATAGGGAATAGCAAGAAAGAAAATAAACAAATTAATAAAATGAGAAAATAAGAGAAGAGACGTAGAAAAGAAAAAGAAAGAAAACTCATAAAGGACAGAAAAGAGAAGGAAGGGGAAAAACAAAATGGTGTAATGGAAACCCTTTTCTTTTAAAGTAAAGACAGGAATTAGTGAATCATCAAAGTGAATAGGTAGATAGATATTTCTCCATAAATTAAAAGTTTGGGTTTGAAGTACAATTTAAGTAACATTTGGTACTATAATTAACTACACTGTTGGTTTACTAGCAGTGTTGTACATATTTGGCTGCCTTTGGTACAATAATTGGATGTTGCGATAGTCCTATGACTATTGGCTTATATAATAGAGTAATACTATCATGCCAACTCACTTAGATAATTTAAAAGGGATATTAATCAGACTTCTTTTATACCTGGATTGTTATAAGCCTCTTCACATGTTGGAAAAATCCTTTACTTAGCTACTAGCACAATTTTCATTTAGAGGTTGATGTTATGTACCTATACATGGAAAACGGTGCGGTTGTGGTTCAATCTCGCAAAGATTTCAACCTGTCCCACCGCACACATATTTTCAATCCACCCGACCCGTATATTTATCAAAAACCAACTGTGTTTAATACTAAAATGAAAAAAATCATAAAATATTTTTTTCAGTTTTCTATCAATTAATATTAATTTAATAGATAATGACTAACAATAATTTCTTGACAACAATTGTGGATCTGTAAAAACCCGCATTTTTGAGCTAGAAAGTGAACCATCGTTCCTATATGTGTAAAACTTAATCCCATGATTCATAATTTAATTCATTTGTCATGATCTTTATCTTAGTTTATGAAGTTCTCTCAAAGTGAAAGATGTTCATAGAATTTATTTAGAGCAAAGTTGAGCTAAGAATCTTCGATTCATCCAAAGTTTGGTATTCGATTATACAAAGGTATACTTTGAACGTGCATAACTTTTGATATACTTGGAATTTTTCATTTCAATACCCACCAAATTGTAGATAATTGAGTCATCTTTCCAAAGATACAATTTTTGCCTTAATCCGATACCCGAGTGAAAAGTTATAGCATTTTTCGTGTGAGGCGGTAAGCTGCCGTAATTACACCAATCGGCGGTGCCTATAGCGGTGGAACCAATAGCTCTCAGAAGTAAACCACAAAGTTGGGACTTATCAAAATAGTAGGTGACTGCAATTACACCGCTCGGTGGTGCCCATAGCGGTGGCACCAATAGCGCTCAGCGGTGAGCCTCAAAATCAGGATTTCTGCGAAAACTTTTAATTCCAAGGGGTAGTCTTGTCTTTTCCCTATTAACCCAAGTCATGTAAACAGTAAATTAAAATGTCTTTTGGACATAATATGCCCAAATTCACTCAAATATATCAAGAACAAAACCCTAACCTCCCTCCCAAAGATCAAGAATCTATACTTTAAGTTCAAGATTTCCAAGAAACAAAATCAAGATTCGGATCCTATTCTTCGAACTAAGTAGTCTAAGGTATATGGGACTACTCTAAACACAATGGGCATAAGATTTACTATTTTATCATGTTTAAACATCCCCAATCATGTTTATAAAGAAGAGTTTTGATATTGTTTCGAAAAGTATGTATCATGGAATTGTTTTGGTGAAATTATATGTTGTCTTGAACCTTTTTCACAAAATTTAAATTGTAAATATATATGTATATTTTCGTTTGTAAGGAAGAGTTTGATTGGGAGCATGATTGATAAGAACTCCCTCTACTTTTAAGATGTCTTTGGTTTCATGTGTTGTGGATTGTTTGAATTGCATGAACTTTCTTAAAGAAAACAAAAGGGTGAATGTTTGTTTAATGATCATGGATTGATACTACTTATGACATGTTGAGAGGGTGTCTTTCGCATGACAAACGTTCATTGTGTCAGATTAATAATTTCCATGGGTTTTGAGTAATGCAAATATGATATTGCCACCTTATGATCGTACTATAGAGAGAAGAGTGTCTTTGATGTAAACTCAAATGAAAATCTATTGCATGAATCTCTCTCACTTGATGTTTATAAACTATGGATGGTCATTAACTTGAGGATAAGTGAAAAAGGGCTATATATATTTTATGGTGTGACATGAATCACTTGCAAGTCGGGGTATGATGATACCTGATGATAGTATGCCCTTAACAGAACAAGTGTTGAATGTTTTTAATGTAAGAAGAATTTTTTTAAAGAACTAAAAGTTGGTCTTAAGAGAGTTAGATGGTTACCCAAAGAAAGCACGAGTCGAGAGACTCAATGATGGAAATCGTGGTTTGCCGACTCAAAATTTTGGCACCATGTTGTATGATCTTGTATTCCTTGATTCATATCATTTCAACTTGGGACTATGGTTAGGATCTATTCTTTGTGGTCTTGTGCCCTACCATGATATATTATTATGATTGGGAATTATGGCACCCTGCTTTGTGGACTGGCGTGTCTCCCATTCCAATACTCCAACCCTTATGGCAAACTTGGATTGGTATCTTGGCCACCGAGTCAAGAGAGGATCCCATATAGCCCGTGGTATTATAGAATTGTAGGGTGTACTATCTAGATCAGTAGAAAATAGAAAGCGAGTCATGATTTCCAAGAGTTGTTGAAATTCATTTCAGTATGCCCGTGTGTTTTCACATATGCATTATGTTTATTGTTTTATAAAATGCCCTCATTATGATATATAAAAACATGTTATTTTGGGTTGTTTCACATACCAGTACATTTTGTATTGACCCCCTATATTTTAGGTTCTGAGGCCCAATCTAGTGGTCCTGCTAAACTGTAGATTGTTGTCAGACATTCAGAGTTGGTGAACCTCCTTTACTTCGGAAGGCATCTTTTTTACATATATCGATCTCATTGTTTTTAGTTCATGGTCCGAACGGGGGCCTTGTCCCGGTTTCAAATAGATTGTTGTTTTTAGTTGTAGTAAAGATTTCGCAAATGTGTATTAGATGGTTTGAGTTTTATTGAACTTATGTCTGCATTACTCAGTTGATATATTAAAGTGACCATGTTTCCATTTATTTTCCATATTTTCTTACAGTATATGAATTGTGTATATGATTTCCATTTAGAGAAGGGCTCTCGAGCCTTCATGGTTCGGGATGCTCGTCCGATCCTGGACCTCGGTTCAGTTCATGACAAACTTGGTATCATAGCGAGGTTCATGGTCCCAGGGTGTCTGCGAAATCATGTTGGGTAGAGTCCTGTTTATGGGTGTGTAGCACGCCACACTTAGAAGTAGGAGGCTATAAGGCATTTAGAAATGTCTCTCTTGTTTTCATGATTTGGTTCATGCCATATAGTATGAATGTCCTCTAATCAATGATTTCCTATATTTCAGAAAAATTATCATGCCTTAATATAGATCCAATGAAAAAAATGCCCAAGCTAAGGATGTCTGTCCTACTCATGGAATGCGGACCCATAATAGAGCTCGTACCCTAGAGTTTATTGCTACTCTGGGAATTTCTCCAGTTCTAAATAGTCCACCTCGGGCCCCACGGACTAGTGTTAACCATCCCAACCACCTCAGAGAGAAGTTTCGAATGCTGAGTTCCGATAGTCCATCCATAATATATCAGCTAGTGGACTCTCAGACCCATCGGTCTGAAGATGTGGATTCTTTGTCTGGTTCATCTGAGGTTACACAGGTTGGTCAATTCATAAGTCTAAACCCACCCACCTTTACTGGAACAAAGGTTGACGAGGACCCCCAAGGGTTCATTGATAAACTATAGAAAAAATTTAAAGTTTTGCATGCGAATGAGGTTGAGGGGGTTGAGTTAGAAGCCTATCAGTTATAGGATTTGGACAATCAATGGTATAATGAATGAGAGGATTCAAAGGGTAGTGATGTTGAGCCTTCTATATGGGGTGAGTTTGTAGAGGCCTTCCTAGATTGCTTCTTTTCCCAGGAATTGAGGGAAGAAAAGGCTGAAGAATTTATGAATCTAAAGCAAAGGAAGATGAGGGTAAGACATTATACATTTAATTTCACCCAGCTATCCCATTATGCTCCAGAATTAGGGGGTAACATGAGAGCTCGCATGAAAAATTTTGTATCCGGTCTCTTAGATGATCTGGTCTTGGAATGCAAGGGAGCGATGCTGAATAAAAATATGGATTTCTCTATGTTTTCCATTCATATGCAGTAGGTAGAAGAGTAAAAGAAGAGGTTGGCTGAGGTAAGGAAAAAGAAAGTGAAACTAAGATAGTTTGGTCCACAGATCAAAATAATAGTTAGCACCAAGGTGGTAATTGGGGAAATAAGTGTTCTAAAATGAAGTTTTGGAGCAAGGCTCAGTCGTCAGCAAGTGCACCTTAGCCCAGGCCTTCGGGTGAATAGCATTTTCAGTGAGGAGATAGGCTTGGAGCTTATGGTACCCAGTCCCAAGAGAATGTGACTCAGCCTATTAGGCCACATCCTCGTTGTAGTAATTATGGGAGAAATCATCTGGGGAAGTGTTATTCTGTGATTCCGATGTGTTATTCGTGCGGCTAAGCGGGCCATTTTCAGAGGGACTGTCCCTCAGCTGGAGGGAATATAGGGGGAGCTAACTCCCAAGCCACATCCATATCTTCTCCTCCTAAGGGTGCTACTTTAGCTGCCGGTGGTGGTCACAATTGATTATATACCTTATCTAACCTCCGGGATACAGAAACCTTGCCAGATGTTATTACGGGTATGTTATAGATCTTCTCCCATGATGGGTATGTATTTGGCATGCTTCACATTATTGGTGTCATTAGAAAATAATATGTGGAGTGTGGTGGTGGAAACAGTAGCTTAAGATTATTAATCCGTGTCTTGTGGAAAGGAATTAGTATGCTTGATGTAATATTTGGAATAACCTAGGTTGGCAACTTCCGAAATAAGGAGTGGATAATGATAATTTATATATACGTATATCCATGAGACTAGGGTTATAACAATGAATTGCGGTTGAGTCATTAAGCAGATAAAAACGTGGGTAAAGGAGAATAATTTGAACCCCCAAGAAGCATGTTGTTAGATAAAGTTTTATGTGTGTAAGTGTTTTGTGCACCTAGTTCCTGTTCTTGAATTTTGGTAGTAAGGGAAAGAATAAAGAGTTGTTGTGTGATGTTCTTTAGATCGGAATTGAGGGAAAATAGGTAGACGGTATGTGCCATTGGGATAGTTTTACAAAATTTTATTATGTTGTAGCTTATGTGATTAGCGGTCTAATGTTAGAATGTTAAGTGGAATGGATTGGATTTTTATATAATAAGGAGTGAGGATCGGTATGCTCAAAAGACTATGAGTTGTAAATTGATGGCTATAGAGGATAAAAATTAAGAGTAGCGTTCTTGGAAAGCAATGCCTATAGAGTATAATAAATATAAAGGAGTTTAGCATTTATGTGTATGGTGATACCTTATTTTGTAGAGAGTTGTGGTTATTTATTTGATGAAGGAATATGTTAGCAAGTCTAGGATCGTGACTTTGACCTAAGGAGGAGATAGTGAATTAAGGTAGTTCCTGAATTTTCTCCCATTCATGATGCTTATGCTCGGGTCCTTATGCTCGGGTCCCTCAATGACCTTCCGTATGTTAGTAAGATGGTGGTTGTCAAACATAGTAATGTTTTAGATAGGGGAGTAGATGTTCTTGAGTGTGAAAAGTTTGATGTGATTTCTTTAGATAAGGTTATAGGTGAAGGGGGAAAGAAAGAGATGAACTTTCGTTACGTGAAATAGTTAGAAAGGAGATATATGGCGAAAAAACTTTGTGAGAATGATTGAATTTGATGGTCTTAGTGGAGAGAGCCATTAAGTGGGTGTAGTAATGATAGGCTTGAATGTTGTGATTGATGAAAATACAAACCAATGAGACATGTGGTTATTACTCCTTGAATTAAGACTTGAGATTGTTGGGTTATAGTGATGAGGTGAGGTAATTTCTTAATGTGATGTAGAGTACATGATCCCGTTGTTTAAGTTAGCATCCTTTTAACTTCAGGTTAGACTTCAACATAGAAGTACTATACAGTGGGACTCAAACTCTT
Organism: Capsicum pubescens; assembly: GCA_030864215.1. Taxonomy (NCBI): domain Eukaryota; kingdom Viridiplantae; phylum Streptophyta; class Magnoliopsida; order Solanales; family Solanaceae; genus Capsicum; species Capsicum pubescens. The sequence continues at coordinate 325,104,566 of CM061544.1, read as the reverse complement.
GTGGTTAGATGCGTTATGGGAGAATTTTAAGTCGGAAATGATGAAGTATGTTATTTATTGTTAGGGGCATGTTTGAGTAATGTCTCTAACTTTTAGGTCTATTCATTGTATCTTGTAAGGTAGAGAAAGCTTCTAATTCCTATCTTCTGTGAAATCTCATTTCATGATTCTACCAAAATATGTAGGCCTATTATCACCAAATAAACTCATGTCTTATGTTGTGATGATCATGAATCATGTGCAAGGTCATCTCTATGTCAATCCTTATCAACTCACGCTTCGTGCGTATACAATTCACTAAGGGATTATCATGAAACTCTTTTGATGCCTTTGCATATTCTCTTAAGGAAAAGAAAATGTTCAATCCGAGGTTACATTCCTTACTTCATACTTTTCTAGCTTCAACAAGATCCTACCCATCATTCGAGGATGAATGATCCCAATGGGGAGATAATGTAACAACCCACATTTTTTAGCTAGAAATTGAACCGTCGTTCCTATGTGTCCAAACTCTAATCCCATAATTTATATTTTAATTCATGTGTTGTGATTTTTATCCTATTTTACGAAGTTCTCTCTAAGTGAAAGATGTTCATAGAATTTACTGAGAGCAAAGTTGAGCTAAGAATCTTTGATTGGTCCAGAGTTTGGTATTCGATTCAACAAGGGTCTACTTTGAACGTGTATAACTTTTTATATACAAGAAATTTTTTATATCAAGACCCCACCAAATTGTAGATAATTGAGTCAGCTTTCCAACGATTTTAATTTTGCCTTAATCTGATACCCGAGTGAAAAGTTATAGCATTTTTCGTGTGAAGCAGTAAGTTGCCACGATTACACCGCTCGGCGGTGCCTATAGCGGTGGAACCAACAGAGCTCTATGGTAAGACTCAAAGTTGGGATTTTCTAAAATAATAGGTCACCGAGATTACACCGCTCAACGTTGCCTATAGCGGTGGCACCAATAGGGTTCAACGGTAAGCCTCAAAATTTGTATTTCTGCTGAAACATTTAATTCTGAGGGGTAGTCTTATCTTTTACCTACAAACCCAAGTCGTGTAAATAGTGAATTAAAACGTCTTTTGTGCATAATATGCCCAAATTCACTCAAATTTATCAAGAAAAAACCCTAACCTCCCTCCCAAGATCAAGAATCCATAGTTTAAGTTCAAGATTTCCAAGAAACAAAATCAAGATTTGGATCCTATCCTTTGAACTAAGTAGTCTAAGGTATGTGGGACTACTCTAAACACCATGGGGATAATATTTACTATTTTATCATGTTTAAACATGACCAATCATGTTTATGTAGAAGAGTTTTGACTTACAAGTCGGTGTATGACATGAAGGACTTGGAAGTCAGGGTATGAGGATACCCGGTGATATTATGCCCTTAACAGAACAAGTGTTGAATATTTTTCATGTATGAAGAATGGTTTTAAGGAACTAAAAGTTGGGCTTAAGAGAGATCGATAGTTACCTGAAGAAAACACGAGTTGAAAGACTCAATTTTGGAAATCATGATTTGCCAACTCGGGATTTTTCCACTATGTTGTGTGGTCTTGTGTTCCTTGATTTATGTCATCCCAAATTGGGATTATGGTTAGGATCCATGCTTTGTGGTTTTGTTCCCTACCATGATATATTATTATGATTGAGAATTATGGCACTCTGCTTTATGGACTGGCGTGTCTCCCATACCGATACTCCAACCCTTGAGAAAAATTTGGGTAGGGGGCTCGGCCACCGAGTCAAGGAAGGATCCCATATAACTCATGGGATAATCAGAATTGTAGGGTGTACCATCTAGCTCAGAGAAAATAGAAAGTGAGTCATGATTTCCAAGAGTTGTTGAAATTCATTTCAGTATGCCCATGTGTTTTCACTTATGCATTATTTTTATTGTTTTATAAAATGCTCTTATTATGATATATATAAAAACATGTTATTTTGGGTTGTTTCACATACCAGTACATTTTTGTATTGACCCCCTATATTTTAGGTTCTGAGGCCCAGTCTAGCGGTCCTGCTAAACAGTAGATTGTTTCCAGACATTCAGAGTTGATGAGCCTCCCTTACTTCAGAAGGCGTCTTGTTTACTTATTTTGCTCTCATTGTTTTTAGTTCATAATCCGACCGGGGGCCTTGTCCCGGTTTCAAACAGATTGTTGTTTTCGTAGTAGAGATTCCGCAAACGTGTATTAAAGGGTTTAAGTTTTATTGAACTTATGTCAGCATTACTCAGTTGATATATTAAAGTGTCCATGTTTCAGTTTATTTTCCACATTTTCTTACAGTATATGAATTGTGTATATGATTGCCAGTTAGAGAAGGGCTCCCGAGCCTTCATGGTTCGAGGTGCTCATCTGTTCCTGGGCGTCTGTTCGGGCCATGACGGGATCTTTCGTAAAGTCATGATAAATGTTAATTTTTACTTGAATTTCAAATGACTTGACTTTCAGTTACAAAAACATACAAGATTAAAATATATTGTCATTTATGTGGTTCTGACCATTTTCTCTATTATAATTTGTTCCTTAAAAATTTTTTTTTTTTGATAATCTTTTAAATTCAATACTTATTAATCAAATCATCTTGCGGGATTTTTTATGCAATTTGGGTTGACTGTACAAATAATGAATTAATAATAATAATTCATTTACCTTTTTTATATTGATTTTTTTAGTAAGAATATTATGTTTTTGGTAGGTTGCTAAGATTGATAAATTTGGTCTAATTTTGATTTTTGAGAAAATCTAATTTAAATCAATGTATATAGAATTTTATTTATAAAATTTCCAAATATTATATTATAAAATCATCTCACACCAACTATAAAAACCCTTCTTTTGTTCTTTAATTTTTCACCCTTCAGTTGCTTTCTGTGACACAACTTGAAAGCTAGAAATTTTCAAGTACAACTTCTTGATCTCTTTTCTCTTCTTTCCTTTAAAGCCAACCTCATCTACTCTATCTGGTTGTATCAAGGAAGACCAGACTATTGCTCGAGCTCATTTGCAAACCCACTAGTCCTCTTGACAACATGCAAGGATAGTATTGAAATTTTAGCAGGAATGAAATGTCATATTATCCTCGCGTGATGTCCAGGAGGACTAGACAGTAGGCTAACAAATGAATTCGGAAAAATTTCTTCCTTGATACTACCAGGTAGAGATGGTGTCGTTGGCATTAAAGGGTAGAAATGTGTCGTCGGAGTCAATGAATAGTTGGGTAATGTGGATGTTCTCCAACTCATTATGCAGGCCCAAACTAATGATGTTTGCGTTAAATTATGATAAGATTATCTTATGTAATTAAAGATAATGATAAGAAAGAGTTAAGTTATTTATTTATTGTTAAATATGATATAAAAATATTTTTATTACATCATGGTAAAAATAATACCTATAATTTCCTCGAAATGATAGAAATAAAATATCATTGATACAGGTTTTGATGTATTTGGTTAAGCACAAGAAGTTAATTAGTTAAGAGTAAAATATATCCCTCATCTATACGAAGAGTGGAAATATTCCTCGTTAAAATGGTAGTGTACATATACTTCATTGTCTAACAAATGATGTATATATTATAAGTTCACTCCCATTTTTGAACGTGAGAAATGTTCCTCACTATTTGGACCAGTTACAACTCCATTAACACTTATCTGAAATCACCCAAATTGCTGCCCTAAAGGATGAATCTATTGCCATGAATGCTGAGGAGAGTTGCTTGATTTTTCTTTGGATTTTTCTTTAGATTTTGTTGTGTCGTTTTGTATTTGACTTTTTAATATTAATAAAATATTCCCACTAAGCATAGCATAGAGATTCCAAAAAGAAAAAAAAAATCTTTTCCAAGCTGCACAATTTTGTCTTATGAAAAGCTTGGTATCTACTCATTAGCAGAGACGAATTCAAAATTTTAAATTTGTAAGTTGCTAATAAAATAAAGTAATATTTGGAAAATAAAAAGGGAGGGGCGGGGGAGGGGGTGGTATAAGTGGAATTAGTCGTGAGGCAACAAAGACATAAAGAAAATATAAATTATTCATTTTTTGAAAGAAAAAAGATGAGTTGACTGGGAAATATAAGGTAAAAAGGTAACAGAAAAAAGGCTAAAGAAATGATGTTTCCACTGGGTTTGGATCCCTCCTCGCGAGGGTGTTGAGGATTTCATTATTATTCATATCATCTTGCATGATTTTATATTGAATTGCCATTCACTGGTCAAAAAATTAATTAATAACAATAATTCTTTTACCTTTTGTGATGATGATTTCGTACTAAGAATACTATGCTTTTGGTAAGTTGTTAAGATTGATAAGTTTGATCAAATTCTGACTTTTGCCAAAATCTAATGTAAATCATTGTATATATAAAGTTATTTATAAGATTCTTACATATTATCTTGTAAAATCATCTCATATCAATTATAAAAATTCTTCTTTTGTTCTTTAATTTTTCACCCTTCAGTTGCTTTTTCTAACACCTTGAGAGTTAGGAATTTTCAAGCAAAACTTCTTGCTCCTCTTTTCTCTTTTTGTTGGAGTCCACACCACCCAACTCTTCATTGACTCCAACAACAAGCTTATTTCCTTTAAATCTAACTTTATCAGCTCTATCTGGTCGTATTAAGTAAGACCTTGGTGGAGTTCGATTTCAAGCCCACTTTCTAGTTCTACTTTACAACCTACCAGGTTAAACATCAACCTACAAACATAAAAACATTACTGTTGTTTTTATACTTGTACGCTGAAGTATTACCCTTGTAGGTTATTCAATAGGACTAGATAGTGGGTAGAAGTTTGTTGTACGAGAGGCAACAAAGAGTTGGATAGTGTGGACGTACTCCAACTCATTAGGTAGCCTAAATGATGTTGGAGTAAAATTCTTATCATATTTTCCTTATATTCTTAAAAATAATGATATGAAAGACTTAAGTTTTTTTTTTCCAGTTAAATGGACTAAGGAAATATTTTTATTATGTTGTCATGGTCGAAATAGTAGCTTTAATTTCTTGATCTAAATGATTGTAATAATCAGTGATGCAAGTTTTGAAGTATTTGATTATGTACAAGGAGTTAATTAGTAATGGAAAAAATAATTTTGAGGGGATATATCCCTCATTAAAAAAATAGTGTATATTTACCCTTTTTCATAACTGGCCTATATTCACTAACTTAAAGAAAAATCCTGAAAGTGATCTTCTAATTTCAAAAGGCCATCCATTCAAGCCTTTACTATTTTTTTTTATTGTTAGATTTAGAAAATTAAGTCACCCATTTTTTTAGCCCTCCAAATCCGATACAAATGGGAAAAAAAATCTCTCTTCTACTTAATCATAAAACGAGCTTAGGTCAGAATTGAATAAATCATTGTGTTTTTTCAGTTAGATCGAGTCTAAAAGGGTAAAAAGTGTGTAAGGTAATTTTTAAAATTTAGACCTGATCTAACTTTGAAACCTACCTAAACATAAAAAGGCTTTTGTACGTTGGTGTGCCGTGTTTTGATAAGATAATATTTGAAAATCATATAAGTAATATTGTATATCCATTGATTTACACTAGATTTGATTAGACCAAATCTATCGATCTCCTAACCAAAATGAATGTCACAAACTACTCTGTGTAGTCTTTTTTTCCTTTTTTTGGGCTAATTTATACCACAGTGTTTCTAGAAGCCTTTTATTAATAATAAAAATCTTCAACATGGATAAGTAAGGGGAATTAGGCCTTCCTTTACCAATCCTAATGAGTTAATGAACCTCTATTAATCAACAATCATGAACAATATAAGAACTAGAGAGAACTAGGTATCTTATGATCATCACAGAGTATGTAACATACGCTATGATGATATTACAAATGATGATGCTTAAACAGTACAAAAATATAAAATCCAGGATGAAATTTGAGTTATCAAACTCAAACTTCCTTCTACAAATGCATAAATTTAAAAAAGAAAGATTGCCCGTCTAAAGTAACCTGAAGTATTTTCTCTTGTCTTCATCTTCCAATCTGTCCAACACCATTTGATAGTTCATCAGCTATTCTTGGATTTATTGAATTTTGTTGAAGCTATTGACACTGTTGTATGATTTTTCTTTGTCAGTTGCATTGGTAGGTGTCTTGGAACATACTCCCCTCACTTTACCATCCCCGCTATGTTACCTCTCATGTGTCTTTTTATTGCTTCCACTTTTTTGTTGTTGAGGTGAGATTCCATCTCTAGCCTCTTTATCAAAGAACATATCCAGCATATTTTCTTCCTCTTCCTCATAAAAAATTCTCGCTCAAATCACTAAAATAAGTCTTAATTGGACTAAGTCCTGATGCTAAGGCCCCTGACTCATTTTTTTATAACGGTGAACTTTTACACACAAATATGGAAGCTTCTGAACTAAATTTTCTATTCAAAAGAAGAGGTGAAACCTACTCCTCTCCATCAGCTAAATCAGCCCATCTAGGAACACTTATCTCCCCTTTCATCACGTCTTTGTTATTCCCCGTGGACAAATAGGCCCCCCTAAAGTTAAGTGATGGGTCACTAACCCTAACGTGAATAGATTACTCGCATATGCAGGCCTGGCTAGTGCTTTTTTGAAAGTGTCAACTATTTGGTCATTACCTTGAATATGTATAACACGAACCTTTTTTTTCAACATATGGTGGCGGGAAAAGTTAAAGTCCATTGTATTATGCTTCACACGATTATGGAGGACAAGATTCTTGCTTAGGAATGAGGTTCCATGTTATCTCAATAAATTATAGGTAACTAATGTACTAGCATAATGCATATGCAAATTTGTTTAGCGGTACCTTAAATATTTGGACTCGTCGAACGCACTCAATAGTTTGAATGATCACACAAAATTTTTGAAGAGAAAAAGTGTATTTTTTATTCTGAAATTTCTCGTATCAAAACCTGTGGAAGAAAGCAGATTTTTATAGCCATAACATGCCTCTTCTGAAAATAGGCAATGGTTCATGTCAAAGGTTACACATGTTCTGTAAATTCATGTATGTTCATCTGATAATGCTCAATCTACAGCTCTCGTAGGAGTGTAAAGCGGTCGTTAGCTAATATAGAACCCAACCTGGGTTGGGTATCGATCCCACAGGGAATAGCTTGGTCAACAAGTAAGCAATGATTACTAGACTTTTAGTGCAAGTCTCGTTAGAAGGGGGGTTTGTAATGTGTAACCAAATTATTAAAGAAAAAACTGAAAATAGCAAAGTAAAAAGAAAGAATGTTTAGTAGGTTGTGAAACAATGAGAATTGAGGAGTTGGGGTTATGTCCACCTTCTGAGTTATACGTCTCTATTGACTATGAGTGTGTTGAATTCAGACATGCATGTGCTTATACAAAATTGTATTCGATGGTAAATTCAGGCGTCTTTCGACCTATTCGAGGATTATTTCATTTTAACTCTTTCGAGCTTAAAGCGTGTCTAACCGTACGAATTCTCCAAAAGGTTAATCCAGTTACGGCACTAACTTTTTAATAGGGGATGGGACCCTACTACCTTGACATTATCTCTTTTCCAGACAGATAACCTTTCTTTCGAAAAAGTTAAATATTATACTGGCGTATTCTTGCGTTTGCAACCACAAAGAATTTAGATTAAGATAAAGAGAATAATGATATAAGCAACATACGTGTCACGAACTCACAAACTCACAGCAATAGATAGTATCTCATTCGGCTTCCATAACCCCAACAGAGAAGTTTAGTTACCCATAAGTGCGAAGGAAATCACAATTGACATTGTTGTTATACCACAATAAAGATTTCACATTTGTAATGGTGCGGTAGGCGTTAGGCGTGAATCCCTTAGCAAAGTAACGTTTCTTTTGTTGTGGAATTTAATAATAGATGAATAGAAGAAGAAAAATAGAATCAATGGAAGAATGATTGTTTAGAACTAGAATGTCTTAGAAGTAGAATAAAATAGAATTGAATGTAAGAAGATGTATCAAAATCTCTAGCAAGATAGGGTATTTATAATACCCATATCCTATTCCTACTAAGCTAATGAAATGCTTAACCAAATCCTACTAAGCTAATGAAATACATAACCTAATTGTACTAGGTTAATGTATCATTATCTTAATCCTAATAAGCTAATGAAATACTTAACCCAATTGTACTAGGTTAATGTATCATTATCCTAACCCTAATAAATTACTGCTAGTCCCCAAAGTCTTCAGAAATGTTGTTTTAGACCGGGACAGAATTTCCATGCGCCATCTTTAGTCCTTGGCGTCCAAGATTGGCTTTTCTCCTTTCGTGAAGCTTTCTTTGGCGTCAAGTTATCCATGAAATGCTGAATTCTGCATCATTTATACCTTAAACTTTGCTAATCATGTTCCTTAGCTCACTTACAGGAAAAAGGACTAAAAGTGCATGAAATATATAATTTGTTCTCAAAACTAGGCTAAAATATGGGCAAAATATAGTGCTATAGGCGTGTAAATTCGCCTATCATCAACAGCCCACACTTGAAGCTTTGTTCGTCCTCGAACAAAATATCATGTCCCTCTAAACATCAACTTAGGGTTTCACAGCAACAACACAAAATATTCGTCAAGACAAGCACAACAATTATCAACAAAGAGTAGTTTTTTGATGATTAGTAGAAACAGTTTAACCTCTAGCATAGACTCGTGATGGTGGTAAACTCATATTCAAAGGTTAAGGCACAAAGAATCATACACGACTACCCAAAACTCATCAAACATGTGTGTCTCACAATATATTACCCATAATCACTCACAAGTATAGCATATTTTTCAAACATGGGTATCAAAATATCCTTGCTCTCACTCTCACAAAGAATTCATATGTAGCAACTGATGACCATAGGCTTGCCCTTAGTGTAATGCTCCACTAAATGTCAGAATGCTAAGCTTAGAATCAAATAGGTCTTTTGATGGTTGTAATGTAGGCTAAGGGACGGATAGGACTATTTTGGCCAGAAATAGTGACTATGTTCCTAAGCACTTTAATACATCACATTGTGTCATTAACACTTTTCTTTATAACAACCTTTCTTTCATTTATTCTACCACCCTTTTTCTCCTCTTTTGTTTTTCGATTTTAAACATGACTAACTTTTCAGTTTTTTCTTCCTTTTTCTTTTCATAACATACCTCTTATGATAGCACTTCTTTTTCATAGAAATTTCAAGCACCAATGCATTCTAAAGCATCATACTCACCCAATTTCCTCTTATTTTGTCACATGATTTTTTTACTTTAAAGCACTTAGGAATTTGGATCAAATTATGGTTTTGAAAAAAATGGATTAGGCTTACATACGAGGTTTGTCAAAGAAAATAGGCTAGAGGCTTAAAAGGGTTTAACTAGGATGATGTCCATGGGTAGGTAAAAAGAAGGTAAATAATCATAGGTTGCCAAAGAAATGCCTAAATCATCTCCTAGACTTGCACTCTTTTTTTTCGCTTTACATACATACCAGGCAAGTTCTAGCATCAGCCGCAAACATAGAATATACTATTAATCTCACACACACAAGGCACATGGTCGACTTTATTGGGAGTAGTATAGACTCTTTCCCCAACAGATGAAGGAATTGAACCACACAATATCACATAGTGAGTCACAATTAGAGCCTAAACGTCTCAATAGTCATAATTGTAGCACATACTCTTGTTATAATCTCATGCTGCCTATTAGAATAATTTCATGCGAAGCTAAGCTAAAAAAAAACAATTAACTACAAACAAACATAAATAAATGCAAATGTGGATGGAGAAGTATAGCATGCAAATACCAGCACCCCACACTTAGACGGGACACACTTTCCTCAGTGGAAAATAAATAAGAAGAACCTGGTTAGTCGGACTCATCCTCTATGTCTGGGGTCATACCCCTTGCATCGGAATCATCATCAGAGTCATCATCCTCAGAATTTCCTCATAAGTATTCCACTTAATTCCAAGAGTGAGTCGAGGTATTTGCAGCGAGGAGGGTTCTCCTTGCTCTTTTCGGGCTCTTTTCTTGCCTTTTTGTGAAGTGGTAGCCTTATCTTTGCCTTGTCTTGCTTTGGGTGCCATTGTACCTGTGACTTAAAACAATGTTCATGTTAGCATCATCTCGATGGATACAATCTATAAACAAGAAGTAGTGGCACCACCCCACACTTAGTTTGTTGGTACAGACTAGTGAAGTGAAAGTGGTCGATTACTCAGACTTCATCGACATACGTTTTAGGGGCTATATTCCAACAAGAAATTCAGATATGTAACACTTCTTGCAATCTTTGAAATACTTTTATGTTAGGTATATCAAGACTTCTACATAGGGATTACATCATGGTATAGTTTCTATCAATAATCATAATCTCCTATGTTGGTAGGCAACTATAAGTCTTATTCCGATGAGCCAGACATCCCAACATGTAAGTATTCAAGTGACAAGAGTATGCAATGCTCATGACTATAGCAATTCCGGAAGTAGTATAACAATGCATCAAAATCAAATTCAAGTCGGAAACAAGTTAAGAGTATCCTAACGTACATGTTCACTCACTTGGTTTTGTATCAACAATTCAAACACATTAACATCACCAATATTTCTTCAAGATGTAGCAATTCATAATAGACATAGCAACGTCGCACTTACGAAAAATAGATGAAGAACAAAAGAGTACTTACGTGATTGAAGCCTTTGGAGATGTTCTTGTGAAGTGGGAGAGCAAAAAGAAAAGTTTTGAGATGATTTGGAGAGTATGTGCGGCGCCTAGGTCAAGTTTTCAATGTGTTTGTGTTTCAAGACTAGGTCTCCTTTATATAGGAAAAGAATGGGTCGGGTTTTGACCCATTTAAAATCGGTTTTGAAGACAAAAAGTGACCATAGACGGTGCCTTTAGCTTTGCCTATGGTGACCATAGGCGGCGCCTAATGAAAAGCATTTGCTAGCATAGGCGACGCCTAGTTCAATGCCTTTAGTGACCATAGGCGGCGCCTTTAGCATGGCATATGAGATTCAGAGACCAAATGCTTTAGCATAGGCGGCGCCTATTCTATGGCATACTTGAGCATGTGCGGCGCCTATGCTATAGCACACTAGATTCCGAGACCTTGGGCTATAGTATAGGCTTTGCCTTGTTCGTGGCCTAGTTTTACCTAGGCCTAGCCTTGCTCGATGCCTATTTTTCATGAGCAATGCTCAATCCATAGCCTTATGCATCTTAATTCCTAACTTACCACCTTTACCATGCCATACGTCCAAATCGCATCTGAAATCGATCTCCTTGTTTTGTACCTCTTGCACCTACATTCGCTCAAAACCAATGAAAATGATTAGTACGATGGGTTGCCTCCCATCAAGCGCCTTATTTTTGGTCGTGGCATGACTCTTATTTTTGGATTTTTATTTATCAAAAATGAAACACGTACTAGAATGAGAGAAAGACAAAAAAATAAAAAATGATAAATGATGGGTTGCCTCCCATCTAGCGCTTGATTTATTGTCGCGGCACGACATAGCTATCTCGATTACTTAGACTTCATCGAGATAGATGGTAGATCATTTTCTGAATGGATTCAGACGATAATGAGGCTTACTTGTAGGCATGCAATCTTCTTCGAGATGACCCTTGTGCATGCCTATCCCAGGAGGGATACCAATTATATCATCAATAGTCCAACCCATAGCTCTCATGTATCTCTTCATAGCAGAGATGAGAGCCTCTACGTGTTGTTTACTTAAATCATCCGCACTCACCGGAAGTATATTTATACTTTCCAAGAACACATACCTTAGATAATCGGGGAGCTCTTTCGATTCTAGCATTGGTGGCTCTTCAAGGGAAGTCTTCGCTGTTGGTGACGGTTGATTCTTAAGATCACGGTCCGGTTGCTTAGGAGTATGGGAATAGGACTCTATTTCTGTTAGAGCACCCATAAGTTCTTCATAATCTTCATCGTCCTCATGCTCAACATTCAGTGGCGCAGCAAACAATGACTCAACAGTAAGTTGTTTCTCTACAGATAATGCTTTCTTATCCTCATGATGAACATCAGCTACAGAGAACACATTCATATAGCTGGGCTGCTTCATTTCTTTGCATATATCAAAGCGGACCACTTTGCCGTTCAACCAAAATAAAAGCTCATTAGCTCTCATGTCAATAAGAACACTTCCCGTTGCAAGGAAAGGGCGTCCCAAGATTATGGGAACCTCTGAGTCCGCTTCACAATCCAAAATAACAAAGTCTGCTGGAAAGATGAATGAAGAAACCTTTACCAAGACATCACATAGGATACCAACAGGTTATTTTACCGACCTATCCGCCATGACGAGCCTCATATTGGTTGGAGTAGGATCACCCAACCCCAACTTTTTATAGATAGATAATGGCATCAAATTGATGCTGGCTCCTAAATCACATAATGCTTTGGCAAAATTCAAAGATCCAACGGTGCAAGGAATAGTGAAAGCTCCGGGGTCAGCCTTCTTCTGAACTATTGATTGGGTAGCGATTGCGCTGCTGTGATGGACATCATCTTTCAACTCATAACTTGCTGCCCACTTCTTTGTCAAAAGATCCTTCATAAATTTCGCATACCCAGGCATTTGTTTAAGTGCTTCCACCAATGGAACATTAATGGTCAGTTGCTTTAACATAGTCATGAATTTGCTGAACTTCGTATCATCCGCCACCTTCTTCAATCTTTGGGGAAAAGGTGGTGGTGGGTATGGAATTGTTATCTCCACGGCTTTCTTCTCCTCTTGCTTCCGTTTTTCATCTTTTCCAAGCTGCACGTCGTGAGGAGTGACGTTAAGGACGTTAGGATCGGCTGCTGCGGCATCTTTCCCTTTCGCCTTATCATCAATTTCCGCTTCTTCGTCAACCACTTGCTTGCCTTTTTCTGAAGTTTTCAGCACCTTACCACTTCGAGTAGTAATAGCCATGCATGATCCCTCATTCCTTGGATTTTGCACAGTGTCTCTAGGTAAAGTGCCAGTCTTTCTTTGATTGAGTGTTGCTGAAAGTTGGCTCAATTGCTGCTCTATTTGCTTGATTGAAGTGGAATGTGAATCAACTAATTGCTTCATAGAGGACAAATCATTTATTACCTCCGTTACTCCCGCGCTAGTTGCTTCCACTCCTTTCAGTAGTTTAGCCATCATGTCTTCCACACTTCCAGAACTAGATGGGGTGGCGTCGCGTCTTCCAGGGGGAACATACAAACCACTACTGTCATTCTTGTTCTTCCAACTACCTTGGTCCATGTTTCCAGATTTACCATGATAGTTCCGACCTTGGTTTCCTTGGGCATTGCCTCGGAAACCCCCCCGATTGTTCAAGTAGTTGGCTTCTTCTTCCGAATCAGATTCGTTTCTTCCTTTTGATGCAACAACTTTGACTTTTTTGGTCTTCCCTGATAATAGATGCTTTGTAAGAAGATCCACTTGTGTTTTCATGTGCGCCATATCTTGATCACGTTCTTCTTCTCTTCTCCTTTGGTCTGCAGTCATGCCTATAGATAAAGTGGGGCTTGCTACCTCAGAATCCCTAGTATGCCAAGCTCTACTTTGTTTCATCATACGATCTAGCATATTTCTTGCTTGACCAAAGGTGAGATCCATAAAGGATCCTCCAGCCGCATTATCCACCACTGGTTTAGTTATTGAATTCAGGGCTCTATATAATATCTCCATTAGGTGAACATTAGTCATATGATGGTTTGGGCACCTCGCTAGCTTTGTCTTGAACCTCTCTCATATTTCATGAAGAGCTTCAGTGGGAAGCTGACGAAAGTTGCTGATTTCATCTCTCAATTGTGCTCTTTTGGATGGCGGAAAGAATCTTTCTAGGAAAGCGTCTCTCAATTGCCTCCAATTTGTAATAGAATCAGGAGTCAGCCCATTCAACCATAGAGTTGCCTCCCCAGACAGAGACAATGGAAATAAGCGTAATCGAATTGCATTCTGACCAACTCCAGGATTGTCAAACGACTTGCATGTAGAAATAAAGTTGATGAGATGCATATTCGGATCATCGCCTGCTAGTCCACCAAATAATCCCTTGAGTTGCAATAACTGAATCATGGTGCTCGTGATGTTGAACTTGGCTCCGGGTGCCAATGGTGGAGGAATAATGGCTCCTGTGGCTCCGGCTCCATCAAGATCATCATCATCATCGTCGAAAGCTGGCTGCATATCTTGGCGTTCAGGCCTAAACCTAGCTTGACGATCTCTTCTGTTGGCAAGTATTGCGATCTCAGCGGCATGCCTAGGGTTTGGTAGCTCGTCATCACCTAGATCTTCATCGTTAGGATTTGTTGCTCGCCCAGGGTTATCAATATTCTGTTGATGCACTTGAGCGGCGGCTAGCGCAGCTAGTCTCGCATGTTCCTGTTGAGCAGCCATCCTTTCAATTGCGTGTTGTGCCTCCATTCTGCGAATACGTTGTGGTTCAGGATTGATAGGTAATAACGGTTGACCAGAACTTCGGGTATGGGGCATGCACTGAATAAAAACCTGCAGTAAACAAAAACAAAAACTAAAAGTAAATTTACGAGAATCTTTGACCAAAGGGTCTAGTAATTATTACGAACTTAATTGACACTTGTATTCCCCGACAACGGCGCCAATTTTTTATAACGCTCAATCTACAGCTCTAGTAGAAGTGTAAAGCGGTCGTTAGTAAATATAGAACCCAACCTGGGTTGGGTATCGATCCCACAGGGAATAGCTTGGTCAACAAGTAAGCAACGATTACTAGACTTTTAGTGCAAGTGTCGTAAGAAGGGGGGTTTGTAATGTGTAACCAAATTATTAAAGCAAAAACTGAAAATAGCAAAGTAAAAAGAAAGAATGTTTAGTAGGTTGTGAAACAATGAAAATTGAGGAGTTGGGGTTATGTCCACCTTCTGAGTTATACGTCTCTATTGACTATGAGTGTGTTGAATTCAGACATACATGTGCTTATAGAGAATTGTATTCGATGGTAAATCCAGGCATCTTTCTACCTATTCGAGGATTATTTCACTTTAACTCTTTCGAGCTTAAAGCGTGTGTAACGGTACGAATTCTCCAAAAGGTTAATCCAGTTACGGCACTAACTTTTTAATAGGGGATGGGACCCTACTACCTTGACATTACCTCTTTTCCAGACAGATAACCTTTCTTTCGAACAAGTTAAATGTTATACTGGCGTATTCTTGCGTTTGCAACCACAAAGAATTTAGATTATGATGAAGAGAATAATGATATAAGCAACATACATGTCACGAACTCACAAACTCACAGCAATAGATAGTATCTCATTCGGCTTCCATAACCCCAACAGAGAAGTTTAGTTACCCATGAGTGCGAAGGAAATCACAATTGACATTGTTGTTATACCACAATAAAGATTTCACATTTGTAATGGTGTGGTAGGCGTTAGGCGTGAATCCCTTAGCAAAGTAACGTTTCTCTTGTTGTGGAATTTAATAATAGATGAATAGAAGAAGAAAAATAGAATCAATGGAAGAATGACTGTTTAGAACTAGAATGTCTTAGAAGTTGAATAGAATAGAATTGAATGTAAGAAGATGTCTCAAAATCTCTAGCAAGATAGGGTATTTATAATACCCATATCCAATTCCTACTAAGCTAATGAAATGCTTAACCAAATCCTACTAAGCTAATGAAATACTTAACTCAATTGTACTAGGTTAATGTATCATTATCCTAACCCTAATAAATTACTGCTAGTCCCCAAAGTCTTCAGAAATGTTGTTTTAGCCCGGGACAGAATTTCCATGCGCCATCTTTAGTCCTTGGCGTCCAAGATTGGCTTTTCTCCTTTCGTGTAGCTTTCTTTGGCTTCAAGTTATCCATGAAATGCTGAATTCTGCATCATTTATACCTGAAACTTTGCTAGTCATGTTCGTTAGCTCACTTACAGGAAAAAGGACTAAAAGTGCATGAAATATATAGTTTGTTCTCAAAACTAGGCTAAAATATGGGCAAAATATAGTGCTATAGGCGTGTAAATTCGCCTATCATAAACATCCAAAAGTTGTATCTTTTTCTGAACAGTCATCTCTCTCCATGAATCAGTATGTCCTTTTGCTGAAGTATTGCATCATTTTGAAACAACACATTATTTCGAAACCCGTGCAGCTATTTTGTGGATTTTACTTCGTTCGATCCGGTGATCCAATTTGCATCACTATATCCTTCAAGTACCGCAGGATATTTATTATAATGCAAAGCATAATCTTGAGTGTATTTAAGATACCCCAAACTATTTTCATTGCCATCCAGTGAGTTTTGTTGGGATTACTTGTGTACTGACTCAATTTACATATAGTACATGCTATGTCTGGTCGTGTACAGTTCATTATATACATTAAACATCCCAATACTCTTGAGTACTCCAATTGCGAGTCACTTTCACCTTCATTCTTTTGAAGTGCAAAGATCGCATCCAATGGAGTCTTGGCAATACCGAATTCCATATACTTGAACTTTCAAGTACCTTTTTGATATAATGAGACTGTGACAATGAAAACCCCTGTGGAGTTCGATGGATTCTTATAGCTAAGATTACATCCATAACTCCAAGGTCTTTCATATCAAACTTGCTCTCGAGCATTCATTTTGTTGCATTTATGTCAGAAATGTCTCTACTGAAGATCAACATATCATCCACATATAAAAATACAATGACTTGGTGATTTGGAGTGTCTTTAATATAAACATATTTATCACATTCATTTATTTTGAATCTGTTTGCCAACATGGTTTGGTCAAACTTCGCATGCCATTGTTTTGGTGCTTACTTTAGTCCATATAATGACTTGATAAGTTTACACACCTTTTTTTCCTTTCCCGAAACCACAAAACCCTTAGGCTATTCCATGTATATTTCTTCCTCCAATTCTCCATTTAGGAAAGCGGTTTTCACATCCATTTGATGGATTTGAAGATCATATACCGCCGGTGAGGCAATTAACATTTGAATCGATGTTATCCTTATTACTGGCGAGTATGTATCAAAGTAATCAAGGCCTTCTTTTTGTTTGAAGCCCTTTACTACAAGTCTTGCCTTGTATTTGTCAATAGTGCCATCCGCTTTCATATTCCTTTTGAAAATCCATTTAGAACCTAAAGGTTTATTTCCGGGAGGAAGATCAACTAATCCCCATGTATGGTTGCTTAATATTGAATCAATCTCACTATTGACTGCCTCTTTCCAAAAGGATGAGTCCGAAGATGTCATCGCTTCCCTAAATGTTTGAGGCTCATTTTCTAAGAGAAATGTTACAAATTCCGATCCAAATGAAGTAGACGTTCTTTGGCATATACTACGTCTTGGATTTTCTTCATTATGTACATTCTCACTTGGTTCATCTTGAGGTCGTTTAGATCTTCCACTAGACTGTTCATGTCTAATTTTATACGGGTAAATGTTTTTAAAGAATTCTGCATTGTCTGATTCAATTACCGTATTTTCATTTATATCTAGAAGTTCGGATTTATGAACCAAAAATCGACATGCTTTACTACTTTTTGCATATCCTATGAACACGCAGTCCACCGTTTTTGGTCCTATATTAACCCTTTTAGGCATAGGAATTTAGACCTTTGCTAGACACCCCTACACTTTGAAATATTTCAAGTTGGGTTTCCTTCATTTCCATTTTTCATAAAGAATTGATTGTGTCTTACTATGGAGAACCCTGTTGAGTATATGATTGGTTGTAAGGATAGACTCCCCCCATAAGTTTTGCTGTGAACCAAAACTTATAAGCAAGGCATTCATCATTTCCTTCAAAGTTTGGTTTTTCCTTTCCACAATTTTGTTAGATTGAGGTGAATACGGGGCCGTAGTTTGATGGACGATTCTATTCTCTACACATATTTTGGCGAAGGTATATTCATATTCTCCGCCCCTTTCACTTCTATCATTTTTATCTTTTATCTAACTGATTTTCAACTTCAGTTTTATATTGCCTAAACGCATCTATTGCTTCATCCTTACTATTTAGCAGATCGACATAACAATATCTAGTGCAATCGTCAATTAAATTTATAAAATACTTTTTCCCACCACGTGATGTTGTTGACTTCATATCACAAATATTAGTGTGTACTAAGTCTAAAGGATTAGAATTCCTTTCACCAAACTTATAAGGATGCTTTTCATACTTTGATACTACACACGTTTGACACTCTGATTTATTGCACTCAAATTTTGGCAAAACTTCTAAGTTAATAAGTTTTCGTAACGTTGTATAATTAACATGGCCTAAACGTTCATGCCAAAAATAATAAGACTCAAGCAAACAATAACAATTTGAACTTTTATTTATTTCAACAGTCATTACATTCATCTTATAAAGGCCCTCGGTGAGATAGGCTTTTCCAACATACATTTCTCCTTTGCTAATTACAATTTTTCCAGAAACGGTTACACATTTGAATCCGTTCTTATCTAGAAGTGAAACATAAATTAAGTTCCTACATAATTCTGGAACATACAATACATTGTTAAGTGTCAAGACCTTTCCCGAAGTCATTTTCAAGCACACTTTCCCTGTTCCTTCCACCTTAGCAATAGCGGAGTTAGCCATGTAGATCATTTCTTCTACTTGAGCCGGAGAAAATGATGAAAACAACTATTTGTTGTCACATACATGGCGGGTGGCACCAGAATCCATCTACCATTCGCGTGGATTCCCCACCAAGTTGCATTCTAAGAACATAGCACACAAATCATCGCATTCTTTATTCGATTCAATCATATTTGCTTATTCCTTTTTCTTGCCTTTCTTCGGGGCACGGCAATTCGTGGACTTGTGGCCAATCTTTCCACAATTGAAGCATTTTCCCTTGAATATCTTCATGGGTTGATTGCTTCCTTATTCAACTTTCTTCCTTTTCTTAGAATTGTTTTAATCATCTTCTACAATATGTGCCTCATTAATTGTAGAATTCCCTTTTGACCTTCTCTCGGTAGCCTTATTATCCTCTTCAATATGCAGTCGTACAATAATATCTTCAAAAATTATCTCTTTGCATTTATGCTTCAAGTAGTTTTTGGAGTCTTTCCACAAAGGTGGTAGCTTCTCAACTATCGCTGCTACTTGAAATGCATCATTCACAATCAAACCTACAAAATAGTTTATGAGAGTATTAAGATCCTTTTTAATTTGTTCAACTAAGGTACTTTTCAAAGATATACCTTCTGCTAGGAGATCATGTATGATGACTTGCAACTCCTACACTTGAGAGACAACCGATTTGTTATCTATCATTTTAAAGTCTAGGAACCGTGCAACAAGGAATTTCTTAATTCTCGCATCCTCTATTTTATATTTTCGTTCAAGTGCCCCCCCCCCCACAATTCCTTTGATGTCTTAGTTCCTCTGTAAACATTGTAGAGGTCGTCTTGGAGACCACTCAGAATATAATTCCTGCAAAGGAAGTCTGAATGTTTCCAAGCTTCTACAACTACGAAACTCTCTTTGTCCGAGGTTTCCTCGGGAACCTCAGGAGCGTCTTCGCTAGTGAACCATTGCAGACAGAAAGTGGTGAGGTAAAAGAACATTTTTTGCTTCCATCGTTAAAGTCAATGCCCGCAAATTTTCCAGGCTTCTCCGCTGGTGCCATTGTAGGCTAAGAATTTATGTGACTTGATGTGGCAATATTAGTTTCCACCACAGATGTTTCCGCATCTTACATTTGACTATCGCTTGTCATTTTTTCTATCAACGCAAGATAAAAAATACTTAGTATTTTCAGAATACTACTTATAAAGTTAAGCAACTTTAAACTTTTCTTCTTCTTTCTAGTTGACAATGAAGTTTTTATGACTTCCAATTGTCAACCGAATGATCTTTAACATGTAATGAAGTTTTTATGACTTCAAATCACTAGTTAAGTTCAGGCGGAGTAGAAAGTTAAAACTTTAATCTCCAAAAACAAGCTATACAGATTCTGAAACTTATTTCCTTAAGATTGTTATTTTCTTCTACGGGTACGCAGAATCTGTATATGCAAAACAACAACTTCAACTAGAGTTCAAGTATAAACAAGAACACAATGAAGTATATCAAATACCCTCAACACAAGACCAAAATGACCTTTCCAAGAGGTGTATTTTATTTTTTTAGAAAATAGATGAAATAAAAATGAATAAGGCTAAGTCGTCCGAATTCATGGACTTTCCTTAAGGAAATAAATCCCCTCATGTACCCGAGGTTGTGGAATTTTCCTTCCAGGATAAAATGACCTTCAATCCAAATATAGCTGTAGCATAAATATTTGGACTCGTCGAACGCACTCAACAGTTTGAATGATCACACAGAATTTTTAAAGAGAAAAATAGTATTTTTTATTCTGAAATTTCTTGTATCAAAACCTGTGGAAGAAAGCAGGTTTTTATAGTCATAACATGCCTCTTCTCCTCTTCTGAAAAGAGGCAATGTTTCATGTCAAAGGTTACACATGTTATGTAAATTCATGTCTGTTTATCCAAAGATTGCATCTTTTCCTCCAAAGATTGCATCTTTTCCTGAACAGTCATCTCTCTCCATGAATCAGTGTGTCCTTTTGCTAAAGGATTGCATCCTTCTGAAACAACACAACTGTTGTGTTTTGGTAGATTCGGATCATCAAATAAAATTTGTCCAAAAAGATAGATCTCATTTTCCAGTGCCGAAGTCAAAGCCGAGCGAGCGACAACAACGACGGCACGAGTAATATCTTATTCATTGCCTCACTTATCCATGTGGGAGTGTTTTTCACAATATAAACACTTTAAATCTTCTTTATCCCACCAATGTGGGAGAATTTAGTAAGCTTTCCTATTTTTTAGTACACTTTTCATATTGGTGCGATCTCAATTTTTCTCTTCCACTTGGTTTTCTCCATTTTCCATTCACACCTCTCATTTACTATGAACCCAACAGTTTGTTGGATAAAATTAGTTAAAGAGAGTAACTAATTTGGAGATTAACATTTAATTTTAACTCCTTCATAATAGTAGAATCATCAGATATAAATATGAAGCTTTTAGTTCGTGCAACATTATCAAAAAGTGAAAAAAAATAGAATTTTGTACATGTAATTACAAGTAATATCAATTGCTTTTAGTTAAATCAAAAAAATATTCCTTATATCTTTAATCTATCTAGAAATATTATATTATTCACATCAAAATATTTTTTTCTGTTTAAAAAAAACTACTTTTACCAATGAAAAGTTTATTACATGCCTTGTCTAGGTTATATGGTACCTAAGCTGGCAATCATTTTCATAGGAAGGTAAAACTTAAAACGGGTACATAATATATATATACCACCATTACTTATTCACATCAAATAATTGTAATAGAAATTAAATAATTGCATACTTTAAATCAATGTTTTAAAAGACGGTGGTGTAGGAGACATTGCATTTTACTTAGCAGGGGGTGAGCCGAAAGCCTCGAGGCATGGGGCTTAAGCTTCATGTATTTAAAAAATTTTAATTAATAATAAAGTAATACAATATAATAAAACAAAATATTACTAAAAAATAAATTAATTGATTAAACGGGAATGGAAAATAAAACTTCTAAATGCAACGATACAAAAGCTAGTATGAGAAACAAACTAACTCTAGCATCTTAATATTCAAACAATCAAAGAATCACAACTTCTTAAAATATATGACCATGCAATTTACCTCTCTAAAAAAATAATCAATAAGAAATTAGTATTACAATTAAAATATCACTGCATGAATAAAAGTAAAATACTTTTAAACAATAAAATAATAAAATATGATAATTTTGAAAATTATAAATTAAAAATTAAAAAGAATAAAATAAAAAACATTAATAATAATTACAGGTGAAGATGTAAAATCCGGGTATGTATTTTAAAAGAAATGTAAGTGATATTCACTCTCACAATATTCTCAAATAGTAAATAAGCAATAAAAGTTATAGATTTTGAGCCCTTTTACCATTGAGTTGCAGACTATACTTTGTTTAGGAGGTGCAGTGCTAGTTATTCATACCTAAACAATAATTTGATCATACATGCATAGTGTATTTTTTTGGCCGAGGGGCTCCATTTAGATCAGACCCTGATTGTAGACTATAGGCTTAAACTTGAGATGTGGGTAGTGGTAAAAAGGATAGTATTTTAAGATTAGTGATGTATGTTTTATGGGAATGAATTAGTAGGCTTAATATGGGGTGTGAAATAGCTTAGGTTGGCAACTTGTGAAAAAAGGAGTGGATAATTATGATATTTATGTACATGAGGACTAGTGTTAAAATAATGAATTGTGGTTGAGTCATTAAGTGTATAAGAGCGTGAGTATATAAGAATAAGTTCAACCCGGAGGTAGTATGTTGTTAGTGAAGTGTGATGTGTACGAGTGTCACGTGTACCTAGATTTCATTCTCGAAACTCGTAGTACGGAGAAGACTAAGGAGTTATTGTGTGATTTTCTTTAGAGATGAATGGAGGAACTATAAGTAGGTAGTATGTTCCTTTGGTATAGTCTTAAAGATTTTATTATGATGTAAGTTATGTGATTAACGGTCTAATGTTAGAATGTTAAGTAGTGAAAAGTAGATTTTTATGTGATAAGGCATGATGATGGGTATGCTCATGAGACTGGGAGTTGTAGGTTGAATGCTATAGAGGATGGCAAAAATTAAGAGTAGCGTTCTTGGAAAGCAATGCCTTTAGAGTATAGTTAAAAAGGGGATGTTTAGCATTTATGTGTATGGTGATACGCCATTGTGTTGAGTGTTGTTCTTGTAAGATTTAATGAGAAGATATGTCCTTATGTTTAGGATTTTGACTTTGATCTAAGGGGGAGATGATGAATTAAATAGTTCCCATATTTTCTTGTGGTGTCAAGTTTCAAGTAAGAATCATGATAAAATAAATTCTTATGCAAGCAAGCCCCTCCTACTCCAATTTAAGAGGTCATTCTACCAAAGTCTTATGTATTCAAGTCTTGCCTATATCTAAGGTTTGAGATCTCTATGTAACTCATGTCATGTTCCGACCTCCAAACTAGAAGCAATAATGTCCCTCGGTAATTTAATATTCCAGATATTCAAGCTCTATGTTATGTTGCTCATGATTGATAAAAATTCATGTCTCACAAAATTCTTGGTTCTAATAAAATAAGCTTTCTAAATGTTACGGATTCATTTTCTGTCGGGATTACCCAAAATGATAAAGTTGTGCGAACTCATGACTATTTCAGATCTGAAAATGAGAAGCGATAGCTTCGAGTAGATGTCCTTGTCTCAATTGTTAACTTTATGAATCCTAAACTTATGTTATACGACTCATGATGTAAGCACTTATGTTTCTTGCTATGGTTTGTCCTAAGGACTCATGCTATGTTGTGTTTATGCCAGAGTGTCTCTCTACTTATGATCAAGACACTTGATATATAAAGCACTTCGTGATTATATCGTATCTTTACCTCATGTACCTCCTTGAGTAGTGTAATAAGTATAAGTTATAGTCTAATAGTGTTACTCCCATTCATGATGCTTATGCTCGGGTTCCTCAATGACCCTCCGTATATTAGTGTGATGGTGGTTGTGAAAGTTTAGTAATGTCTTAGGTAAGGGAGTAGATGTTCTTCAATGTGAAAATTTTGATGTAATTTCTTGAGTTAATGTTATAGGTGAAGGGTAAAAGAAGGAGATGAACTTTCGTTAAGTGAAAGAGTTAGAAAGGAGATATGTGGAAAAAAATCTTGGTAATAGTGATAGAATTTGCCGGTCCTAGTGGGGAGATCCATGAAGTGGGTGTAGTAATGATAGGCTTGAATATTATGATTGATGAAAACTCAAACCAAAGTTCTATGTGGTTAGTACTCCCTGAATTAAGACCCGAGGGTGTTTGATGGTAGTGAAAAGGTGAAGTAATATCCTTAAAGAGATGTAGGGTATGAGGTCCCATAGCTTAAGCTAGCTCCTCTTTTCTCTTAGTAAGGCTTCAACATAGGAGTATTACGTGGCGGGACTCAAACTCTTTTGGTTAGAAGTGTTATGGGATAATTGTAAGTTGGAAATAATGAAATATGTTATTTTTTGTTTGGGCCATATATGAGTAGTGTTTCTAGGTGTAACATCTATTCTTTGTATCTTGTAAAGTAGAGAATGTTTCTATTCCTATATCTTGTAAATTCTCATTTCATAGTTGTACCGATGTAAATCAAGACCTATGGTCACCAAATAAACTCACATCATATGTCTTGATGATTACGATCCCAAGATATCATGTGCAAGGTCATCTCTATGTCAATTCTTATATCTCACGCTTCGTGCTTACACATTTCAATAGGGGTTATCATGAAGCTCTTTTGATGTCTTTGCATATATTGTTGAGGAGAAATGTTCAATGTGAGGTTAATTTCATTATTTCATACTTTTAGAGCTTGAACAAGTCACTACCCATCATTCGAGGATGAATGATCCGAAGGGGGAGATAATGTAACACCCGCACCTTTGGGCTAGGATTTAAACCATCGTTCCTACACATATATACTAGAACCCAATGAATCCTTGTTAATATATGTGTGATTATCAATCCTATAGTGTTTGAATATCTTTGAATATGAATTTAGGTCACAAAAATACCCTAACACAAAGTCGAGTTGAAAACTTTTCCTATCGGTTGATTTTTAGTTGATGATTTTGCATGGGTCAACTTCAGTGACTTTTTCTCATTGTATATAAAGATTAATGTGTCCTACTATATATCAAGTTAAGTACATTCAAGTCTTATTTCCAACGCCTCCGACCGTTCATCAATCTGTGTCCGGAGTAAGAGGTTATGAGTGTTTGAATAAGGCACCGTACATGTTGTATGATTGTGACACCCTATAGTCGTAACACTCATTTGATGCTTCTAAAATGATCTTTAGGACCACAGTAGTGATGTTAGATCATGTATTTACATTTTCGGGGGTGTTGGGGGTGTTTAAGGACCTCAAAACTAAGTAGGCGCCGCAAACTATAGCTTAGGCAATGGCTTGACATCGCCTTACAATCACCAATGCTCACTGGAAAAGGTTAGCAATAATTTTGGTGACGGAAAGCCTAATGTTTTCCATGGACTTGGTGCCACAAACTTCAATGTTTGCCATGGATATAGAGCCGCAAACCCTATGGCTAAGTGGTGCATAAACTCTATTTTTGAGTATTTCTAGGGAAACATGGTCTTTTGTCACCCAATAACCATCCCTAAACATCTTAAAATGTATTTAAGTCTATAAAACATATTTTAACCCTTGAGAATCATTAGTTAATCATCTAAAACACAAGAGGAGAAAAACAACTTAGGGTTTGGGCAATCAAGCTTAAAGGTTTAATCTTTTTGCAAATTCATCATCATTAAGGTATGTGGGTTTTTCTAAACTACATGGGTATGATGAAATCATTTTTATAATGTTTTGAACGTTGAGAAATCATGTATTTATGAAGGGTTTTGAATTACATTAAAAAGTATGCTTTGTTAACTCTTTCAATGAGATAATGTTTTGGTCTTGAGGCCTTCCCCTAAATTTGATTTGTACTCGTATATAAGTATGTATGCTTTTTGAGTTTGAATGTTGAATTGAGAGAATAAACATTTATAATCCCTCTCTTGTTATAAAGCCTCTTGTTTTCATATGTCATGAATTATTCAATTGCATATCAATTGCATATTGAGAAGCATGAATACAAATATATTTACTATCGTTTAAGACTTGGTTTTGGTTATGAACTTAAGAGATGGTGTTTATTGTTAATATAGATGAAAAGTGATGATTTAAAGAGTTGCATGATTTTCTACAAGTAACGGACCACCACATGTTTTAAGAGTTGAAAGAGAGAGTCTTTGCATAAGTTTCATGTAATTCGATATACAAATCCTCCTGTACTGTTTGAATGACTTGGTGGTCTAAACATTGTTTTGAATGAAAGTACTATAACATGATGTTTTATCGCTTAGAGATATGACTTGCAAGTTTTGGTATGACGATACCAAACAAATGAATGTCATAATTGAGTTAGATTTTCAAATTTTGATTTCAAAGAATGGATTTCTTAAAGAGTTAAAAATGGATTTAAAGAGAATTAGGTGGTTATCGAAGAAGGAATTTGAGTGGAAAGGCTCATTGTGGGAAATCGTGTTTTGTCGATGCGGGTTTATTATGTCCCCAAGAGGGACCATACGCTGGCTTTGTTCCCCTTAGCATATTAGAGATAGAGAGTCTAACCCTTGGGAAAAACATGGGCTAGGGTGTACCACCTAGCTCAAAAGTAAGATAAAGAGTAAGTCATGGTTTCAAGAAATGT
Organism: Capsicum pubescens; assembly: GCA_030864215.1. Classification (NCBI taxonomy): domain Eukaryota; kingdom Viridiplantae; phylum Streptophyta; class Magnoliopsida; order Solanales; family Solanaceae; genus Capsicum; species Capsicum pubescens. The sequence goes on along the minus strand of CM061544.1, from coordinate 325,078,220 downwards.
TTTAAATTCTTTTAAGTATGCCCATGCATTTTCATATATTGTATGTAAAATATTTCATAAATTTCTCTCACTTATGTTATATAAAAGTATGTTATTTTGGATTACTCTATGTACCACTACATCTGTATTGACCCTCTATATTTTAGGTTTTGAGGCCCAGTCTAGCGGTCTTGCTAAATAGTAGATTGTTGTCGGACATTCAAAGTTGGTGAGCCTCCCTTACTTCGGAAGGCGTCTTGTTCACTTGTGGTAATCTCATTTGGTTTTGGCATATGTTCCGACCGGGGGCCTTGTCCCGATCTTCAAACAGATATTGTTTTCCTTCAGTTAGTAGAGATTTCGCAGACAGGTGTTAGATGGATTTGAGTCTTGTTAAACTTATGCCGTGTTGTTTTCTTAATATAATCAGATGACCATGTTTCCGTTTTGTTATCTTTTCCGCATTTCCTTATAAATATATGAATGGTGTGTATGATTGACAGTTAGCTCTCGGGCCTTCACGGTTTGAAATGCTCGTGTCAATCTGGGCCTCGGTTAGGGTCGTGTCATACACACGAAAAAAAATCTGTTTTCAGTCTACCTAATTCGCATATTTTAAAAAAAAAATACAACTGTTTTTGATACTTAAAATAAAAAAATCATAAATTCTTTTTCATTTTTCTGTCACATAATGTTAGTTTAATAGATAATGACTTAAATTAATTTAATGGACGCCAATTGTGGATCCGTCTTAATGTCATAATAAATATCAATTTTTACTTGACTTCCAAACGACTTGATTTTCAGTTACATCAAAAAATAAGATTAAAATGGATTGTTATTTATGTTGTTCTAATCATTTTCTCTCTTATAATTTGTTCCTTAAAAAAATTCTTTCTTCGTAATCTTGTAAATCTAATACTTACTAGTCATATCATCTTGCGGAATTTTTTATGCAAGATGGGTTGACTGGAAAAAATGAATTAATAATAACAATAACTCACTTGCCTTTTTTTTGTGTTGATCTTTTTATTAAGAATATTATGTTTTTGGTAGGTTGTTAAGATTGATAAATACAACTTTGACTTACGAGAAAATCTAATGTAAATCAATGTATATAGAATGTTATTTATAAAATTTCCAAATATTATCTTTGTAAAAGCATATCATACTAACTATAAAAACCCTTCTTTTCTTCTTTAATTTTTCACCCTTTAGTTGCTTTCTGTGACACAACTTGAAAGCTAGAAATTTTCAAGCACAACTTCTTTCTCTCTTTTCTCTTCTTTCGTCTAAAGCCAACTCCATTGACTATATCTGGTTGTATCAAGGAAGACCATACTATTGGTCGAGTTCATTTGCAAACACACTAGTCGTCTAGTCCTCTGGACATCATACAAGGATAGTATTGAAATTTTAGTAAGAATGAAATGCCATATTATCCTCGCATGATTCCCAAGAGTACTAGACAGTAGGCTAACAAATGAATTCGGACAAATTTCGTCCATAATACAACCAGGTAGAGTTGGTGCCATTGGGGTTAAAGGATAAAAGTTAGTTGTCAGAGTCAACGAATAGTTGGGTAATGTGGATGTTCTCCAACTCATTATGCAGGCCCAAACTAATGATGCACAGGAAATTGCATGCTATAGACCCAAATATGGGTAGCTTTAGATATTTGACCCTAAATAAGAATAGTCTTCTTTTTTTTTTAATATACTAAAAGTATCATATTGCCCCTCTACACCTCAAATATATTTTTAAACTTTCCATACTCATTTATCTCTCAAATTTTATTTTTTTTTATTTTCTGTTTTTTGTTTTTCCTTTACTTTTATAATTCTACTTTTTTTCACTTTCTTATGTTTTCCTTTAACTTTATTTTCATGTTTTAATTTATTTGTCTCAACCTTTATTTTTTTTTCTTTTTCATTTTTCTCAACCATTATGTATTTCTTCATTTTTTTTATTTTTTTTTAATTTATTTGTCTTTAACCTTTATTTAGAGTTTTTTTATTTCTCTTTTTTTTCCCCCAGATTTTTCTCAGATATTCATTATCGTTGTTTATCTTTTTTACTCATTTCTCAAATATTCATTCTCTTTTTCCTCTTTCTCTTCATCCGATTTCAATCAAATAGACTCACGATATTGATCATCAACCATTGGATCACGACTTGGTTCACCTTGGAGATTATCCTTATTTCTCTTCTTTCTCTTGATCCTCTTTTACATCATGGTATAAGAGCTATTGACGATTGATATGGTCTAAGTTAAGATAATCGAGGAGAAAAAATAAGAAATCTAGTAGGAGTAACAGTGGTGGTGGTGATAGATAATGAATTGCCTAAGAAATTGAGTCATAATCATCAATTATATCAGAATGCATCAGATCTGTCTGGAGTTATGTTGATTTTTATTCAATTAGTGAGATCTAAAAATTATTGTGTAGATTGAATAGATGAGAATTGCCATACTTGGAAGAAACAAGTTGGGATTCATCAATGGCATGTGTAGGAAAGAAAGCTTCGACCCACAAATATCTCATTTCTCAAAAATGTGCTGCCTGAATGTGTAATGTTTGGCTCTTGTACTGTGGATTTGAATGAGCAGTTTTATTCACTTTCAACTTGTGGTTGACCTTTGAATGACACGGTATTATCACTTGTTATCCTAATCTATATTTGTAATGTGCTTTTGACTTGTCCTTTGTTTTGTTCCTCTATTTCTTCTAGTAGGTCAAACATGCTGACAGTATTTCTTGTTTGGTTGTTTGTAATGGTTATATTTATTCTGGTTCTTTGGATACAAGCTTAAAAAAAAATTATGTGTATTTTGAAGACGATGAACGTCTTGTTAAAAATTCAGCTTCTGCTAATGTTGATCAGTAGTTTTTTTCGAGTTTATTAAGAAGTGCTAAAGTTTGTTGGTTTGGATTTTTATTGTTTGTTTGCTTGTTTTTCATGGAACTTTGATGTCTTATCCTTTATTCTTGTCGTTTACTTCATTAGTAGAGCTAGGGGCAGAGTTAAGTAGAGGTTGTGCATTGGCGAAAATTCATATGTCATATTATAAGGTCAAAAACTGTTTTTATGTGTATATTGTAGAAGATGAATACCCTTCATGAATATCCAACTTCCACTAATACTGGTTCGTAGTTTGGATTGGCTAATATCTACCTGCTACCTTTGTAACTTTGGTGTAAAGTTGTAACTTTTCTATTCACTAGTAGAGCCAGATGTATAGTTAGAGGGGAGAAAGGGGGTCATTCGGACCAACAACAACATACCAAGTGTAATTCTACAATCCACAAGTGGGGTCTGGGAGGATTGAGTGTATGTACCACTACATTGTGCAGTTAGAAGGGGTCAGTTGGGCCCCCTTTGTCAAAAATTCATATTGTATATGTATATACAAGGTTAAAAATTCTCTTTGTTATGTATACACTACAGATGATGAAAATTTGGCCTCCACCCCTTTAACGATGTTGTTTGAGTAGTTGATTAGCTAAATATCTTGCTGCTACTTTTTAACTTTTGTGTAAAGCTATAAACTTTTCTATATGTTCAATTCTTGGAGTTCTATTTCCTCTTGCTTATTCTATTCTCTAGTCAGACTTTTTCTTTTAAATCGTTCAGCTGGTGATACAAGAATTATAAGGACAACACGAAACACAATTCAAAATCAGTCCACAAGATCAAAGATCCGAGGATCCTTTTGAAGACCACACTCGGATTCAACAAACAACAACAAGAACACAATGTATTGATGTGTTTGTCACCTAAAAAAATCTAACAACAACAAAATGAAGAACAAAAACAATGAAACAAGAACAACAAGTCACGGATTTGAATTACAAGAACAGAAACAAACGATTACAACATAAACAAAATGGATAGATAGTTAGACCTTGGTTGGTATAATCTTTAGAATCTAAGAATATGGTAATCTTGGACCCTTAACACTACACAAAATGGTTAACCTAACTCCTGTGTTGACACAAGAGGAACTTTACCTCCTCTAAACACCAACGTCTCAAGCCAGCATTGCAACACAAGTGATATCCACATTTGTTGCCCTCATTTCGGTATGGTGGCTATTCCAAACCCTACAACTAAAGGTGTTTCATGTTTCAAGTCTTACATCAATGAACAACTAAATAGAAAAAGACCTAAAATGTTCTATTTATATTCTATTACAAGACAAGGCAAAATAACAACAATGCCCTTAAAGGGAGGGGTGGCCATGGAGTGCATTTAGACCCAATGAAGTGACCAAAATACCCTTAATGAAGAAAACCAAATCATGACCCATCAAGAGTTTTCAAAAACCGTGAGTCCTCAAGTCTTCGATGCTCCAAGCAATCTTCCACACACGGCCTTGCTTGTGCTCAAACTAGTCTTCCTTGCATATTTTTGTGCCCTCGGGGTGACCAAGTATCGAGCCTTTAAATGATGACCTCCAATCATATCTTCAAACATTAAGGTGGCCATTTGACTTATATCAGCTAGGTAAATATATGTATAGAATTGGCTACCCCAAAATATCAAAGGAATTCTAGAAAAGGTTGAATGTTGACTTAGGCAAGGTGTCTATATATCACGAGTAAGTAAAAGAGAGTGAATTTTTCCTTTGAAACTGAATAAACTGTCTAGAAATGCTTTGATGTGGTTTATTTCAAAGTAAATAGTGGAATTAAACTTACAGTAAAGCAATGATGCATTGATTATGTACCCAAGAAAAGGTATTTAAATAGTTTAAAGAGTAAGAGAAAAAGGTACATGATTCTTCTTATACCTAGAATACACAATTACAAAAGTTAAGCCACTTTACGTATCATGGGTCTACAATTGTATCAATAACCATCCATATTAGAATAGGGCTTATAGTGGGATAAGTTAGAAGAGAAGCAGTGTTGTGCACATTTTGAGTTGTACCTATGTCTGCTTTGATCGGACTTTTAAAGTATTCTTCCTTTTTTTTACAGCTAAAATACTTCCGGTGGTAAAAAACCAACATCTATTGCTTTGCACACTCTTGATTAGCAAATCCTTAGCAATGGAGGTTTGTGTACCAATACTTATTTGGCAATAGTTATCCTTTTATTACCCCTGTCGGCTTATTTATTACTTTTCTCCTTTTTCGTTGTAGTCTCTTCTTATATTCTTGGACAAGCTTGTACCGTCGTGGGCAGTAATACTGGTATCTGTTAAAATGATTCTCATGTTCAAAGAGGTGGTCTATTATATTCATCAACTTTACCTTTCAGCTTGTTAGCTATGGAATTCTCTCGGCTCTTGTCCTCTAACTTGGTTCGTCGGTTTTACATTTGCAGATAATTCCTTGATTAATCTATACTCGCTATGGATTGATAGTTAGATCCACTGTAGCACCCCTTGTTCAGCTTCTTCTCTGGTTATTCTTCCCCATTGCTTATCTAATTAGTAAGGTATAAAGCACAACAATCACATTCTATAATTTACTCATGTAGAGTTGCTAAGTTTTCATGTTTTTCTACCAGAGAGAGAGAGAGAAAGATATTTCTCAAGCTGTGTGTTCGGTTTCCACCTTGTACTTTCAATCCTAGTTAGATGACAGGGTTTAAGAATTAAAACTACATGGACCCATGATCTGTACTCATATACGCTATGGTGGTTAATTTGTATGTTTTTTTCTTTTTTATAGCTTGGAATGAAATGGAAAGAATGCAACATAAAGTTGAATGGAGGAGTTCCTTGGTTATGTTCTCCCTCCGTTTGGATTTACTTGTCACATTATGATGTGGCACAACTATTAAGAAAACAATGATTGGTATAGTGACTTTACTATATTACCACTATCAATTGATGTTTAGTAATAGGTATTGGAAATGATTTCGAGAATAAGTAATTAATGCTAAGGGTAAAACATGAAAATTTTTATTTTGTTTTTTCTTGATTAGTCAAAAATGATGAGTAAAACTGAAAATCAAATTAGGAAAATAGTGACAAGTAAATCCGAACGGAAGGAAAAAATTAGTAATAATATCATAGTTACTCCATTTTTCTATCTCTATTTATTTTTTGTTATTACTATAAATGATTAACTTCTCATGCTAATAACTTGGTATGTAAAATATCCATCAGTTTCTCTATTAAGATACACAGATATTCATCTTTAGAAATGAAAAAAAAAGCCAAAACCTAATGCAGTAATTTGAGAGAATTTCTCAGTGCTACTTTCTGTTGTTAAGGATCTTATAGTTGTCTTGATAAAGAAAAGGGATATTAACTTCATCCTTGGTTTTTCTTTTAGGTCTTGGATTGGATGTTAGGTAAGGGGCACGCTGCCCTTCTACGGAGAGATGACTAAAAACGTTTGTGGATTTCCTTGGCAATGAAGCAATCTATTCAGTATTTCCCAATTTTTATTACTAATCTAAGCAAGTGTAAATATATCTTTGGACATGCAATATTTTGTATGTATGCATGAACACAATCCGCTTACACGACCAAGTTCATCTCACAAAGATTAGGTGTTATAGCTAGTTAAACCTCATTTTCAATTCATTATGTTCCTATAACGGTATGCCTCAACTTGTTTTCTTCTTATTTCTATGACAGGCTAGAAAAGGAGGGGATTTGACACCTGATGAAACAACAATAATTGTTGGAGCACTTGAGTTGACGAAAAAAACTGCAAAAGATGCAATGACTCCAATATCAAAGGCTTTTTCACTTGATCTAGATGGAACACTTAACTTGTGGGTTTATAAGTTGTTGTTCAATTTTATTCAAGCTTTCACAAACTTTTTATTTGCATTTTATGTTCCATGAGAAAAATCTGAACATGGACACTGGATTTTGGAGTTTTTGACTTTACTGATTGGGCATATATGTATACGATTTCAAAAGTACCAGGCATAGTGATAAAGTTGTTCAAAAAGTGATGTTACCTTACCAAACATTGATACCATATTTTCTGAAAAAGGTCAATTTCTATCTTGAGAAGGGCATTGACAAATCTGGAAATGACACTTTGCCGATAAAAATGGTTGATGAGCTGCCACAATAAATTCAATGGTATCTTATTGCATTTACTTTTTAAATGTTCATTTCACTTCTTTTTTTGTTGTTTTCCATATATTCACGTAATATATTTCTCTTTTATCATAGTGATTGTGGAGTATTTATTTGTGCGTTTGTTGAATATGTCATTCATGGTAGAGATATTCCTAAATAGATTGACATTGGTTATGTTCGCATGAGGTATGGAGCTTTATTGTGGAATTATGAAAAGAGAAAACTTGAAGATGGTATAAAAGACAACACTATAGAAAAAGTTGGCAGATTATTTGGAAAGTAAAAGAGGAAGAGGACGCACCAGGAGAAGTAGTTTAGTTTTGTAGTTATTGAAAATCACTGTACAAGAAGGAGTTTTAGCTATTTTTATGAGATTATGTAAATTTTATACAGTCTTTTCAAATTGAATCGGTTATTTTTTATGTGATAACGTAAAGTATACAATGTAGAATCGCTACTGATTCATTTGTTTATATCTTTGTATATTTATGTTTTATTATCGAGGAATATTTTTTGTCTTTCCTTGTGGCAAGTCTTTCCCTTGAGGAAAGAGTTATTGAGTATCTTCTAAATTAGTAAACAATGAGGCAGGGTAATTCATACCGAATAGGTATAACTTGTTCCTATGGGGGCCGTCTTATCATTAATTATGTGCGACTGCTACATGAGTATTTTGATCATTGTGAACTTTTCAATCACATTTGTCCTCGATTAAATGGCATAAAATAAGAAACAATTTAGACCTTGTAATCTAAGGGTCATCTACTCCTCCTTAGTAGTTGGTTCTCCACTTTTATTTATTTGGTTAGATGTTTTGTTTTTTTGATTGATATTATCTTTTTTTCTACTCGCAATTGAATACCCCCCATGCTTTTCTTTTTGTAATTTTTAATATTTATTGCTTTTGTTCTTGGCTTATAGTATTTTAGTTTTTGGTCTAGAAGATTGATTCTCAGATGGTTGTAAGATTGTAATATTCCTATAAACATATTTTGTATGGTAGAGGAAGAATGTTCGTTGAAAAATTGCGAGTTGAACCACCCTTGATGTGTAAGTCTTGTCTCTATGGAAAGAGTTATAGATCATCTGTCAAATCATTATAGACTATGCTAGTGTCAACTCTTGCCCATGGGGTATAACTTGTTCCTTTGGGGTCTAAAAATCTTGCCTCATGGGCAAGGCTTATAAATTATCTATCAAATCATTACACACTAATCTAGTATTAACGCTTGGACATGGGCATAACTTGTTCGTTTGTTGTATTAATTTTTGCCTCTAGGGAATGAGCTGTAGATCATCTGCTAAGTTAGTACACACCAAACTAGGGTCAACTCTTGCCCATAGGGCATTACTTGTTTCTTTGGGGCTTAAGTCTTGCCTCTAGGGAAAGTGTTGTAGATCATCTGCCGAATCATTGTAGAATAAGCTAGTGTTAACTCTCGTCCATGGGGCATAACTTGTTCCTTTGGGGTCTAAAAATCTCTCCTCTTAGGAAAGACTTATAAACTATCTACCAAATCATTACTCACGAATCTAGTATCAATGCTTGGCCATGGGGCATAACTTGTCCGTTTGTTGTATTAATTTTTGCCTCTAGGGCACGAGCTGTTGATCATCTACCAAGTTATTACACACTAAGTTAGTGTCTACTCTTACCGATAGGGAAAAACGTATTTCTTTGGGTCTTAAGTCTTGCCTCTAGGGTAAGTGTTGTAGATCAATTGCCGAATTATTGCAGAATAAGCTAGTGTCAACTCTTGCCCATTGGGCACAACTTGTTCTGCATCTTGCCTTCAAGGAAAATTTTAAAGTGTATCCCATGGAATTAGTCACAGCACATCTCTTGGGGATGTGGTCCTTCCCTGAATCCTTTAAATATGATATATTTTTACACATCAATATATAAAAAAACTTAACATGCTAAGTAATTTTTATAAAAAACAATAAGAAGGTATTGAGTTAAATACTTCACCATAAGTTTAAACATCAAATAAATAAGAAGAAATTCATGATTGAAAGTCAGAAGTACTTTTTACTAACTAAAATAGGGGATAAAATAATCCTATTGTAACTGTTATTTTGATCCAACTTCTTGGATAAAAAGTAAAACTAATCATGTTTTCTTATTTTTCTTTCTGTATCTTGTTGCATATGGATTAAGGATAGGAGTGTAGTGATAATTTGATATGTTTTTCCCAGTTCTTTTGCATCTCGAACATCTGTAATTGTTTCTTGAACATTCTGTTATGCAAGGATGTTTGTCTTCTCCCAAGTAGAACCTCCTTATCTGGGGGTTTTGTGATCAGATCCTTTATGCTATTTGGGACAATCCATGATGTTGTGTTTTCAACTGATAGGATTCTCCCTGGTACATTTGTAGCCAAGACTGTCTTGAGAACTAATGAGAACAATAGCTAGACTTGTTCATATTTCTACTATTTATCGCTGCAATTGCATGGGTTTATGGTATCTCATCTGTTTGAAATACCAAGCATTGACAATTCCTAGTCTTCAGGTTTACAATATATTCAACTCCTCTTTCTCTTACAACAAATCTTATTGCATCAATGGGGTCTACCTGTAAACAAAAAGATAAATAAATGACAACTTATAGTGAAACATCTAGTATATGAGCAGAATCAGGCATACAGAGCAATCAACCATACATATGGAATGAATCTTGAGGCAACCAAAAAACATCTACAATCAAGCATATAACATCAAATAACAATCTAATATTGAACTAATCAAAAATCTAATAATAAGTGACCAATAATAAGGAGTCACAATTAAGGTTCTATTTCAAAATAGAAGAGAAGGGCCAATATAGGGGATAGTTAGAGTTTTGTTGCTTGGCTTGGTCAGGGATAGCGCAGGAGAAGGATATGTCATCCAAGGAATGAGCTTTCAAAGTCAAATTCCCTGTATTATATGGAAAAGACAGAACCTTGCTCAGGAACAACAAATGATTCAATAGTGATGTTTCCAACGTATAAGAAGGAGAATCAACTACAAATAAACTGAGATAAAACAGATATTGTATCTAACCTGGGAGTAGAATCAACTATGATAGTGAAACATCTAGTATATAAGTAGAATCATCCATACATAGCAATCAAACATACATAGGGGAAGAATCTTGAGGCAACCAAAAAACAACTACAATCAAGCATACAACATCAAATCACAAACTATCACACAGCTATGAATAGAAAAAATGGAACAGAAGCAACGAAATACATATTTCGCGCGCGAATCTCATGGAAATAAAAAAACTAGCAATAAATTACAAATAACAGTAAACCATCTATATATAATCTGCAATCAAAAAATAGTAACCTTATATTTCCCTATCATCAAAATACAATTTCAATTACTTACTTTTAATTTCAAGGCGACTTGAATCATGTCAGTTACCTCCACTTCCGCCCAATGTGTGATGTCATGAAATTTGCCTTGTGCTTCTATTTTTCTTTCATAAAACCAACTTTGTAACTTGTTCTGAATATAATCGATCAGTCCCAATAGTGGGAGTTGCCTTTCTTTTCTCAGTACCGCATTCATGGACTCCACGTTGTTAGTTGTAAGAAAATTGTACCTTCTGTTGGTATGAAATGAACGAGCCCATCTTTTTGGTTCTTCTTCTTTCAAGTACTCCGTATAAACTTTTTCGACTATATCTATCTCATCTATGAAAGTATAAAATTCAGTTTGCTTGTATGTTATTGTTGCATTGTAGAAGAGTGATAGAAACACATCTGAGAAGTATCTTTTTCTTAAATTCTTCTCCATGTAGTAGATATATGTCCCTTGCTGACACTCTGGATAGATATTTGAAAGTGCATTGGTAATGTATGTGTGACGATCTGATAGAATTGACAATTGTTTACGTACCCCAATTGCATTTCTTAACTGATTGAAGAACCAGTTATAAGACTCATTATTTTCTAAGTCTACAATTCCAAAAGCCAAGCGAAATATGTTATTTTTCCCGTTCTTTGACATTGCTATCATAAGGACAGCATGATATTTTGACTTAAAAAATGTTGCATCTACCATTATTACTAGTCTACAGTTGGTCCATCCAATGATTAAAGTGCCATAAGCAAAAATTGCATATTGAAACCTGTGTTGAGTAAAAGAATATTAGTAAAAATTTGCATTTGATGTTTATAATCAATGTACAATAATTTTCTAAACTAAGTCTTTCTCATGAGGAAAGAGTTGCATATATGTTAATAATTTAATCGGTGAAATTAAAGAATAACTTTTTCCTCTTGGGCAAAAGTTTTCAACTTCAATAGTTAGCATTTGTACAACAGTTTTCTAAATGAAGTCTTGCCCATGAGGTAAGAGTTCCATCTATGTTAATAATATAATCAGTGTAAATAAAGGATAAACTTTTGCCTCTTGGGAAAAAGTTTAAATTTCAATAATTTTCTAAACTGAGTCTTGCCCATGAGGCAAGAGTTGCGTATATGTTAAAAATCTAATTAGTGCAATTAAAGAATAAACTTTTCCCTCTTGAGCAAAAGTTTTCAATTTTAATAATTTTATAAACGAAGTCTTTCCCATGAGTCAAGAGTTCCATATATGTTAATAATCTAATCAGTGAAATTAAAGAATAAACTTTTTTGCCTCTTGGGCAAAAATTTTCAATTTCAACAGTATAACATTATAAACTAAGTCTTGCTCATGAGGCAAGAGTTGCATATATGTTAATAATCTAAGCAGTGCAATTAAAGAATAATCTTTTGCCTCTTGGGAAAAAGTTTTCAATTTCAACAGTATAGCATTTGTATAAACTAAGTCTTTCCCATGAGGTAAGAGTTGTATGTATGTTAATAATATAATCAGTACAATTAAAGGATAAACTTTTGCCTTAAGTTTTCAATTTCAATAATTTTCTAAACTAAGTTTGCCCATGAGGTAAGAGTTGCATATATGTTAATAATCTAAGCAGTGCAATTAAAGAATAATCTTTTGCCTCTTGGGCAAAAGTTTTCAATTTCAACAGTATAGCATTTGGATAAACTAAGTCTTTCCCATGAGGTAAGAGTTGTATGTATGTTAATAATATAATCAGTAAAATTAAAGGATAAACTTTTGCCTCAAGTTTTCAATTTCAATAATTTTCTAAACTAAGTCTTGCCCATGAGGTAAGAGTTGAATATACGTTAATAATCTAATCAGTGCAATTATAGAATAAGGTTTTGCCTCTGGGGAAAAAGTTTTCAAGTTGTATAGCATTTGTACAATAATTTTCTAAACTAAGTCTTGTCCATGAGGCAAGAGTTGCATATATGTTAATAATCTAATCATTACAATTAAAGAATAAATTTTTGCCTCTTGGGCAAAAGTTTTCAATTTCAATAATTTTCTAAACTAAGTCTTGCCCATGAGGCAAGAGTTGCATATATGTTAATAATCTAATCAGTGCAATTAAAGAATAAACTCTTGTCTCTTGGGAAAAAGTTTTCAATTTCAAGTGTTTTCTAAAGTAAGTCTTGCCCATGATGCAATAGTTTCATATATGTTAATAATCTCATCAGTGCAATTAAAGAATAAACTTTTACCCCTTGTGCAAAAGTTTTCAATTTCAACAGTATAGCATTTGTACAATAATTTTCTAAACTAAGTCTTTCCCATGAGGCAAGAGCTGCATATATGTTAATAATTTAAGCAGTGCAATTAAAGAATAAAACTTTTGCCTCTTGGGTAAAAGTTTTCAATTTCAACAGTATAGCATTTGTACCTATTCTCATCATCCCTCTCTATGTTTGTGTACGTGTCTGGGTTGTTTTCTTTCATCATGTGAAGATACGATGGCAACCTATTGTAGTTATTTTCCGTGGTTCCTCTTATCATCGTATAGGCATGATGTATCGCTCGCCATCCTTTGTTATAGGATTTGATTATTCCGTATTTCCTTCTCATTTCATCTACCACGAAGTTTGGTGTGATTACATTACTAGAGTCACGCACAAGTTCTAGTATGTAGTCACATATGACCTTTGATGTTGCATTCCTATGGTTGGACGTTATAAAATCAACCGAGCAATTAAGAGCCTTTTCATATGTAGTAACCTGAAAGGGAAAAGAATCGGGAATCTTCGAGCCATGAAACCGCCACACACAGTTTTCGTTCAAACATCGCAGTGAATATCTTGTTGTGCTTGATTTGAAAACCTTAAATTCGATGTTATTTGTAATTGCAATGTTTGACATGCACGTCATCATATTTTGTTTGTCAATTAACATCGACTTGACATTTACCTCATTCAAAAAGGCATTGTGTTTCAAGGGAGCAGTTATAAGCTCTTAATCTTAGATGGATGCCCCATTTTTTCATCTATTTCAGCCTCCAATATTGGTTTGATAACCTGTAACTCGCTATTTCAATCAATAATTTCAATTGATTGTTCCATATTGAATTGCTCAATACTCATTTCTTTTCCATCCATTCCAAGCACAACCCTTGTGAAAAATAAAACAACAAAAGATTAGTAACAATTTAATTTAGGATATATATCTTCAACAAGTAAAATCATTAAAGAGTAAGGCATAGTCAACTATTGTCCATTGGGCAAACTATCAAAGTATTGCCTCTAGGGAAAGAGTTATAGGTCATTTGCCAAATCATTACAGACTATGACATTCTCAACTCTTGCCCATGGGGCATAACTGTCTCAGTCTTGCCTCTAGGCCAAGAGTTATAGGTCATTTGCCAAATCATTATAGAACAATGAAGTGTCAACTCTTTCCCATGGGGAATAACTTAAAATGTATGGCAGAATCAGAAGATGCTAAATCCCACTTGAAACTACGGAATAACACACACTATAGGGTGATTCTGAAAGGGTTGTTTACTTCAGAGATAGGTTGCAAGTGATACAACATAGTTTATCAACTGAATACTTTTATAGTATGGAATTGAAAGAGAATGATGGAATGACTATAATTGAGAAGTGAAGCAATATTGAAGAGAGCATGTTACAATAAAAATTCAGGTTTTTGTGTATAAGCTAGGTGATTCAAACCCTATGTATTTTAGTGCAGTTATGAAGAAAAAAGGTAACAAGAAACTTATTTAGTTTTTAAACTAAGAATATTATTATATTAGTATTTTCTTTGCCTTTCAGATTTTCGGTTAATGCTTTGTTGAATATATTCTTTACCTCACCGAATACAGCCAGAAAATTTTCTTTTGGCTTATAAAATCTTGTAGAAAACCATGGATAACCCAAACGGGATCATTTATTATTCTGCCAAATCACCTCAACACCCAAAGGTTCACGCCCACAGTCAAGGGACTAATTGTAGCAAACATAATGGATATTCTAATATGCCAAGACAGAAGTTTTCTAATAAAGGGTTTTGGGAGGTGTGTGGAAAACTAAGAAACTGTGTCATCTTTAGGGGATCTCCTGTGTTGTGTCACCCAACAGAAACACGTGATACTGAGACAAAAGAAGTTGCCGGACACACTGGCGATTATTCCAACATATCTAGGTAAGCATGGTTCAACAACAAATGGTCAATGAATATAAATATGATGTGTGTTCAACAATGAATGATTTTTTTAACACTGAAAAGTTGTATAATAGTAACCTTGTTACCTAAAGTGCCAAATCCTACTACCAGTAGAGAGTTTAAACCCATTGCCTGTTATACAAGATAATAGCTAAGGTGCTCTCTCTTAGAATCAACAAGTTAGTTCTTCTTTAATCTCCAAAACATAGGTTGGATTCATTCGAGATGGAAAACACAGCCTTTCCCTCAAAGACCAAATCCTCACAACTACTCAAACACAACTATAATTGCAATAACAAACTCTCCACAAACTATCCGACACAATTCCTCATCATTTTCTAATGCTAATTATACCACTAGGTTGAAATACTTGGATCTAATTTCTTGTACCGCCTGCCTATATACATTTGGCCTCCCAAAATATGTTGGGATTAACGTTAACTCTCATATTAATGAACTTTCTCTCCAAGACCAACCTCCCACACCTACTCAAACACAATTATAACCGCAATAACAAACTGCCCACAACCTGTTTGATGGAATTCCTCAATGGTAAATATGTTACTACAACAACAACATCTCCCAAGTTCTGTTTACGTTCACCTCCCCAAAAATCAAATCAATATGCTAATTATATAACGAGCTCAAATTACCACAATGCATCAATAATCTTAAATTACCACAATGAATTTGTTGATGAAATTCATACCTGAAGAAACCTTACGGCTTAAGTCAATTCTGCGAATGTTTGAAAGTTGATTCTCGAATTTGGAAGAAAGCAATTTAACAGCAATATTTTGGAGGTCGATTCTGAAATTTGGAAGAAAGAGATTTAAATGAGAATATTTTGTAGGAGGGTATTTTCGTCCAAAAGAATATGACTTAACAAGTAAAGGCTATTTTAACGAATTTTTTTTATTTGGGGCTAAAATTTGAAAGCTACCCTAATTGGGGTCTATCTTTGAGAATTACCCAATGATGCATGTTTGAGTTAAATCATGATAAAATTGTCTTATGTACTTAAATATAATGATATGAAAGAATTAAGTTATTTATTTATTGTTAAATGAGATATGGAAATATTTTTATTACATCATGGTCAAAATAATACCTTTAATCTGCTCGAAATGATAGTAATAAAAGATCATCAATGCATGTTTGATGTATTTGGTTAAAAGAAGAAGTTAATTAGTTAAGAGGAAAATATATCCCTCGATTATACGAAGAGTGGATATATCCCCCGTTTCTTATTTCGACAGCGTCCCTTGTTTCTTTTTATTTTTTTCTTCTTTATTTCTCTACTTAACAATTATCGCTACATTTTCTCACGAATCTGACCAGATAAGAGAAGGAACAAGTTTACAAGTTTAATTTCCATAATTTGTATTATTTTCTTTCTTTGTACTTTATTTAATATTTAATAAGTCTTTTATCACATCTATGTTCCGGTGTTTTCTATCTTCTTTTTCTTCAAAGATACAGTGAATTGTAGATATACTTAATTAATTAAGGATGTGCAGAATAGATTTACACATCATAAACTATTTCTCTCGGCTCATATAAAAATTTAAAAAATGATTGTACCAAATTAAATGCATCCACAGTCTCCGTCCACTTTATTTGTCAAGTTTAAAAAATAAAGCGATAAATTAATCACATAGTTTCCAATCATCTCTTGCAAGGTTTGTATGTGTGTGTTAGAATTGGCAAAAGTGTATTGCAGGGGAATCTCAAACCTTTGGGAAATAAGGCGGCAACCTAAGGCCCCCAAAATTTGAGGGCCTCATTTTTGTTTATAAAAGAAAGAATTTAGATGGAGTTTGATATATCTAGTCCAGAATACTATGTGTCAAGAAATTAATGCATTGACTCTATTATTAATTAAAAAAAATTATTAGAAGAAATCGATTATATAAATTTAAAAACAAACTTTATAAAAATAATTATTTTATCTTAAAAATGTAAAACTTCCGTTTGATTTTTGCCTTTGTCCACGATTCGCTTGAGTTGCCCCTGGTGTATTGTTGATCCATCTAAACCACAAACTTTTGTTGGTATCAAACGTGATGTGATCTCCTCCACAATATTTCATTATGAATTATCATTTGATCTTCATTCGAGTGTAACAATTGAAAGCTTCTTTTCTGAGACTAATGTGTGGACAACCACCGGTCTTCTCCTTTGTAGTTTCTCAACAAATATTCCATCTGTTAATCTTCACATCTTTTGCTTACTTGCAGGTGATAAGGTTATTTCATATGATTCAGAAAACGATAATATAAAACTTTTTTATTAAATCAGAGTGCCTAGTTCGATGGCAGAATACTACTTATTCTTTTGTTTTGAGTGGCATCAATGGCCATGTCTTCTCTAGACTAGTCAATTTGCAGAACTGTGACTTGTAGGTTTATCTACATTCTTAAGATTAGGTGCAACATCTCTACTTTTGCAACAACTATTACACCTTTCCTATGATCAATGGTGCAAAAGAAAAATATATCAAGCCCATACATGGTAAGAGGTTGCACACATTTATCTCTGTTATAAAGCAATATATGAAAAAAGGGTGCAAAAACATTGTGTTAGTGGATTGATCAAAGCCAAATGATTGTAAGTTAATGTCCTTTGTCATGATCTTGAATGAAACTATTCATGAAATTTGTGCCGCGCTACATGTATATCTTGACAATTCTTAATTAACAGTGTTAGTGTTAGGTATCTCCATCTCGAAGCTGAAGCATCCCGAGATTCAAAGACGAACCCAAGATCTTAATTAAGGAAATTAAATATAAACAACTAAAAAACACTAAGAAATTAAGGTGACAATATATGGAATATATATCTATAATATAATATTTCAGCGAAAGGGTATCCATTGACTCCCATTTGACAAGGAAGTGAGGAGAAGCGCTAAAACCCCCCAGTAGTAGCTGATTGGACTCTTGAAAGTACCTTTTCTATCTGGTGGTTCAATTCCAATCCAGAAGCTTAATTTGTTAGTGTTGGAGGAATTAGGAGTATCCCTTTATACATATATTAGATGGGTAAGGCCCGTGCTAAGCACAGACTCAACATATTAATTTACAAACTAATGGAAATAGAAAGGCAGTTATGTTCAACAAGATAATAATTTTCGTGTAACGTTGAAAACGATGCATGGGAAATTTCAACATATTGGTAACAAACTTCAACTGCAAGATCCAGTCTTGGCTGCACAAATTAAGATGCATGGGAAATATTCTCTTCATTAGGGACTCCTACATTCACAGAAGATTGGTATTTAAGAGAAATTTAATCAAATTGGTAAAAAGGAACAGTACCAAGACCAGAAAACAAAATGAAAAATAAAATAACTTCCTGCTCCATCCTTCTTTCTTTTAGTGCAATAATTTCATTAGTTACACGATCATGAGCCTTGTACATTATACCATGTTGGGTTCGAAATCGAGAGGGCGTCATGCGGAAGCTTAAAGTTTGCAAATCAATGGTGATAATTCAAATGACAAATAAAACATATATTAAAAAAATATATTATTAATATGAATCGGTCAAACGACCTACATATTAAAAACAATATTGAAAAAATAAAAAATTTGGAAAAACATAAACCTATGCGAGAAATCTCTCCCTAAACCAGACTCTTTTAACGACTACATTATGGATGCTATTGTGTTATGGTATGAGAAGGGGACATCTATTTATCGAGATCGAAAACCTTTGATCTAAGAAAGAGGTTTGCCAAATATGAAAAACTTTTCCCTGTCAGGAAAAGTAAAAGTATTTATGGTTACTTTTATTTTTCTTCTAAGAAAAAGTAAAACTTAATTTTGATAAGAAAATCAGGGCAAAAACCCTAACAAATCTCCCCTTTTTGGCTTGATTTTCTTCCTAATATCCACCTTCTTCAGATCTTTGGTCCTTGTGTTTCACATAGTCTTCACCACTGTTGTTTGGCATGTTTAAAAATGGAGCTTGGGTTAAAAGTATATGAGCAATTTTCGGGTTAAAAAATATTACAGTCCTTTTGCAGGGTTAAAAGTGAACTTTATTTTCAAATATGTGACAGCAGGATTGTTGAAAATATAATTGCAAATTATCTACACATGTAGTTTTTGGACATATATCTTTATTATCATCAAATTGCTTGCAACTTTGACCTTAAAGTATCATTAATTGAACCATCAGATCTTTGAACCATAGGCTTTGATACCACTTATTGGGTTCGAAATTGAGAGGGCGTCATGCGGAAGCTTAATGTTTGCAAACCAACGGTGATAATATATTTCACTACAATAAAATTGATATATAGCTATGAAATTATTAGCTACGAGATGAAATTCGTCACTAATTGTTCACCTTTTATGACGAAAATTACATTTCATATCTAAATATATGAAGCACATACTTTTAGTGACCAAACGTAAAATTTTGTAGAAAAGTTTTGTCCTCTAAAGTTTTCCACCAAAAAATATGTTGGCGCCATTTTATTGAGAACCATTAGTGACGAATTTTAAGTTTTCAGTGACACCCTTTTTTATCACCAATAATAGATCCAATTTGTGACAAACTATTTTTTGTCTTGAATTAGTTATAATTTTAGACACAAAAAATAATCGACATAAAAAATAAGTTATCGCAACAGCGACAAATTAGAGTTCGTAGTTAAATATTGTAAGTTTTAGATACATAATTTGATATTTTATTGTGACCTCAATTTTTGTCATTAATACTATAAACAATTAGTGACGCTCATTTTATTGTCTCTAATAATGGATTCAACTCATGACAAACTATTTTTTGTCTTGAATTAGTTATAATTTTAGACACAAAAAAAAATTCATCATAAAAAATAAGTTATCGCAATAGCGACAAATTAGAGTTTGTAGTTAAATATTGTAAGTTTTAGCTTCAAAATTTGATACTTAATTGTGACCTCAATTTCTGTCACTAATACTATAAACAATTAGTGACACTTATTTTATTGTCTCTAGTTAATCTATGATTCAGTGACAACATAATTTTGTGACAAAATATGTCATCGTTAAGTAGTGAACAAGACTGGATCTAATTGTGTGAAGGTTGAAGTGAACTTATTGAATGAATTTTTCGGAAGGTATAAAGTCAATGTGTTAATGTTGTACATGTGACAAACACTTTAAGTAGACCGACGCTGAATATGATCAACTAATTAATTAAAGTTTGAAGCTATCATATTGTAAGTTTTAGCCACAAAATTTTATTTTTAATTGTGACAATAGTTTTTGTAACTAATTATTCAAACAATTAGCATCGATGATATTATCGTCACTGTTTAACCTACAATTAATCACAATAAAATTTTATCACAAAAAATAATTACAACTTTGATTTGGTAGTTGAATAGTGTAATTATTGGATACGAAGTAATTCATAGGTATAACTATAAGATCATCATCTTTTGGTTATGTGTTCATGATATGTTGTCATGTTTATTTTTTTATTTTTTTTAAAGATATTTTATGTGTCTTGTTTGTTGTATTACAAACTTTCTTAGGCGACTTCTTTTAAACAAAAGTGCTTATAAGAATTTTATTCGTTTTAAAGGTTAATTTTCGACACTAGATAAAAGTCGAGGTCTATTTTGATTCTATTTACAATAAGAGATGCCTTCTTCTATCCCTTACTAATACCGTAATTTAAAATGTAGTAAGTACTCGTTCGCTTTTACTTGTCACATTTTTACTTGACACGATCTATTGAGAAAAAGAATTAATAAAATAATTATTTCACTATAGTATTCCTATTCAATGATGTTTATATTGTGTCTTGAAAACATACAGAAGCTAGAGTAATATTCCCTCAAGACCAATCATATATGCTTCATTTAATTTGAAATGCCTCACATGTTGAAGATAGTAGAAAAAATATATATTAAATGTGTGCTCATTTTTATTTATATTTATAAGACTACATATCGGAGCACCCGCGCTAGTATGGACTCAATATATGTTTATCCCTCGGCCCATCAATAGTTGTTCACTATTAACTTTGACACATATGTTTAAAACTAGTAAATGATAGGGATAATGCTACTATGTTATCTTTTGAATATAATCAATTTAACATTTTGAAAAATTTATTGGATAATGAATCGTATTTAATATCAATGGTAAAATTGACAGAAATGAAAAATTATCCATTGATTTTTCAAATTGAACAGTATTATTGCACATCTATTTTTGATAAAATGGACAAGTAAATATGAATGGAGGGAGTAATATTTAGTCTCAATTATGTGACACAAATGCAATTTGGCATTAATCAATTTTTTTATATATTTTAAAAAAAAATTAATTATTAATTATTATAATTTATAGTACTTTTAAAATAGCTTATGTATTATATACGTTACTTTCTCTATCCTTACTTTTTTACACATATCAAAATTTATCATATTTAATGTCGAGAATATCCAACATTAAATAAAATCTCCCAAATAATATTATCAAATTAAGATTTTTTTAATTTATTATTTTCTTAAAAAGAGATTATGAGTGGCAATGTCAAAATAGTAAAAATATATTTTTTAGAAATTATGCAATTATATTTTACACCAAACAAAAAACTACCTAAATAATATTCAAACATAACTATTCAAGCATTAGTAATACACCATATTTTATATAATTCATATACACCGTACCAAAGGACCCTTTAATTTACCCATAGTTTCTTTTTTAAAAATATTTATTTATAGCTAACCATATTTAATTATAATTAAATAAAAATTTGTGTATCTTAATTAATTATAATTTTGTGATAATTTTTTTCTGAATGCACTGTAATATGTTTATTAAATTGGTGTAACCATTTGCTGCAAAAATAAATATTCACTTTTTTCTTGTATATACTTTTTGATTTACGTCTAAATATATATATATATATATATATATATATATATATATATTTCTTAGATGTGAACCACAAAATACATTAAAAAAAATATAAATACTAAGCAATAAAAAACAACAAAACAAAAAATGTCAACATAAAGACTAAAAGAAAAAGAAACATCAAAAAACAGAAAAAGGAAAGTAACTGTTGAAGATAAATCTAGAAGCACGCAATTCATCTTCTTCATGTTAATTCAATCTTCTTTATCTACCAAATTGGTGTTGAAAATCGATTTAGATACGTGTAAGCACTTTACAGCCTTGATTTGCAGTCTACTTTACTGTTTCTCAAAGCCACCCTTCTCAAATTTCAGTACCTATTGAATTTTTGGTGAAATTTCACATAATCATTTATGTTTTTTCTGCATATCCAAAGAGGACCAAGCAAAAAGATTGAAACTCTTGTATACGATACTCCAAGAAATGACCCAATATTGTGCGAAAATTGAAATTCTTAGTAGGACTGCAATTGAATTCTTCATCCCTGATGCACAACCAAGACTCTTAAATTAATTATCCAAATTGTCAAAATGCTCTCCTTTGTTTACCAGGTATACCTTCTTAAGTTTTTTTTTTCAATTTAATAGGGATTTTATCAAGGGAAAAAGACATGGGCTGGCCATTTTAAAAAAAGAATGACCCATAATTGAAAAGGTGGACAACCTTAGCCAGTAGGCCCAATTTAATTCCCCTTTTTAGCCTTTTGTCCCAATTGGGCACATGCAATCTCTATACTCAATTGATACACTTTTACGTCACATTGATACACTTTTATACTATATTCATACACTTTTTAAAAAAGAGAAAGGAAATTCTATGAAAGCACATGCATTTCCTATACCCAATTGATATTCTTTTATACCACATTAATACACTTTTATACTACATTGACACACTTGCAGTATCCATATACTTAATTGATACTCTCTTATACTAGACTGATACATTTTCAGAATACATGTTGAAACTATATAGAGTCGCATAAAATATGTATCTAAATAATAATGGTAGTTAAAAATTATATAAAATGTGTATAAAACTGCTATAATTAATATATAGAATATGTATATATATAGAAACTATATCATTATTATATATAAATATATATCTTTAACAATTGTATCATATAGTTACTCTTTTGGTTTATTGTATCAAACTATGGAGGTGAAACACATCGTCTATTGTCTAAAACATGTGTGTAGTTTAAGTAGGACAAAGATTTGTTCCAGTACCCTTGGCCTATATTACATCGCTTTGTTCAATCTAATATTAATTTGTCACATTTGTAATTAATATAATTAGATTAATTGAATTTGTCATATTTGTAATTAATATAATTAAAAGACATTTATAATTGTAACTGCTTTTTAAAGCTCAGCTAAAAGACAATTCTAAAGTAAAAGTATCAGTGAGATATAAAAAAAGAGTAGAATCTTTAAAAAAGAAAGGGAAAAAAGAGCCAAAAAAAGCATAAACTATTAAAGATGAAAAGTGGGTCCAGTACCCAAAATGGAAAGGGCCAAATTGTGTTGTAGAATTGAGGAAAATACGTTGAACAGTGACAAATATATCCCAGCTTCTCGCGTGCGCCCATCCCTCTGTGGCTATTTCTCGGGTTTTTAAATTTAGGTGTTAGTTTTGTGAAATTATTTTAATTTTAGGTGTTATTTTTGTCCTTTCCTCTTTTATTAATTTAAAGACTAAACCACATTGTCTTTAGATAAATGGGCCAACTCATTTAAAATGATATAGGCCATACATTTAAAATCAGAAGGCCTAAAATAAACCATCTGAACCGGCCCTATTCTGCTTAGTACAAAACCCATGAAGATAAGATTTCCTAATCCAATTCCAAAATTATCCATCACTTCTTCAAAAACCTGAGAAATATTGTTCTTGGTTGAGTTCAATCTGAGTTTCGTCTTGTTGTTCATATGGGTGATACTTACTCTTCCGCGTATCCTCAGCGAATATGCTTCTGATAAATCAGATGTCAGAGTAAGTATCCTTTTCACCTTTGTCTTCTTCGTCTTTATCTGCATCTCATTTTTTTGGTTATTCTTCCTAACTGTGATCTCTGGTATAGGAATTTAGAGTTGCTTTTTGGTGCTGAATGAGGGTTTGAGCCCCTTGGCTGTAAATACATGACCAAGTAAGCTCCTTCTGCTAATTTTAGATCTATCCACAGTTGCTAGAGTTAACAAATTCTCCTTGGTGTAGCTATATACCAAGATGCTCGAACCCAAAAATAGATGCAATGTCTTTTCATCCTCAGGTGTATCATTCGCAAATCTTGTATAAACTCTCCCCTACACTGGGAGTCCTTCTTGCGAGATGCAGATCTATAGGCTAGGGGGCTGAATGGGAGAAATAGCTCCTTCATCCTGCTACAACTTCTCCTATTGAGCCAATTAATCTACCTGCTAGCAGACAACAAGTGTGTCCTGCTGTGCAGAAGATAGAAGAAATGGCTCTTTGAACTGGTCATTTCCATTCACGTTCCCCTGTTGGCACCGAAGTGTTGAGTCAAAGAACTTCTGATTTCTCTTTTTAAATTTTTTAATTACTTGATCATAGATTTCTATTTACGTGGGAAAATTACAACTGAGACATGCTATAGTTTAGATATATCCTAAAACACTTCCTGTTTTATTTTTTTCCTTTGTGGTGCACTAGTCCCTGGGTTGGGGTTTCATGGATGGTAACTAGTATCCAGTTCCATCACATACACGTGGATTATATCAATCGATTGATATAGCTCTTAGGTTTCTAGCTTGAATGATTTTAAGTTGTCAAAGGAATTTTCAAGATGGTCTTAGCGAGTATGAATGTTGTGCATTCAAACTTGTTTAATTGAAAAGAAATTGTCCGACTCATGTACTTTCACCTCCCATCTGGGCATGGATAAATGTGTTGGGCACAATTATACGCCTTCCTATTTGCTTATCATTTTGCTTATATTACTCCACTCTCGACTCTTAAGAACCAACTAAAGATTTCTCTTCACTCACTTTGTTCTCTACCGGTCTACCCTTATGGAAACCCCATTTTAAAACAGGAAAAGGAGCCTTTAGGACCAATGATTGTTATCACCCAATTTTTACCTCCCGATACTACATTTAGGCTGCTATTTTAGAAAAATTATTAATTTTTTAAGGTTAGTATTTTTTACACATTTTTCTTACATCAAGCAGATTTTTGACGTGTCACATTCATGTTTAAAAACATACAAATTATTTTATTAATTTTTGATGTCATTTTTTACAATTTATTAATCCAGATACAACATTTTACATAATTTTATTAAAATTTATTAAATTATTTTTTCACAAAATATGCGCACTTACAATTTATAAATACATTGCTTATTATTATTAACGATAATCTTATATGACAATTTTTACGTAACATTAATTTTAAATGCGTAATTTATTTTAACCTCGACACCCTATTATATTTGTCGTTATTATTACATATGTTAAATTGTATCCTAATTCAAATCAATTTCCTAGTTCATTTAAATGCTAGCCTTTTTCTATTCGATTTATGACAATTGTAGCCTAATTTTACCCAATTTATTACAATTTTAGTTACATTTAACTCCATTTCAATTCACTTTCTGTTTTTATAATCCTTTTAATCTCAGTCGTGGATCAATTTTGATCGAACGAATGAAATCATATCGCTCACTCTTTCCATCTTAAAAAACACTCAAACCCTAATTCCTCATTACATAAAAACATTCGCGTCTCTTGGCTCTCTCTCTCTCTCTAGCTTTTCTCTCTCTCTAACTTCTCTTTAGCCTCACTTATCTCTATACCATAACCATGGCTGCCGCCGCTGGCCAGCCCCCATGGGTTGGAGAAAAATTTGGCCTCCTCCCTCCCACTCTCTTCCATCTCTCACGCTCATCGATGACTCACCGAAATTGATGACCGACGAGTCCGAGGCAGCATCAATAGCCTCAACCGCCACTAATAGATGGCAAACAAACCAGCCACCGTGTCACCCTCCCCTCTCCATCATCAGCCACCGGGAAAACCAAGGGAAAACCACTCCAACCACCAATCCCGCCGCCGGACAACCAAAATCAGCGTCTCCCGGCCGGCGCCACCAGCCGCATCTGTTGGCAAGCAAACCGGCTAAGCTTCCCTCAAACAAACATCAATATCAGCCCACTGCCACTCCATACAACGGAACGAGACCCAATCGACGCTGCCAAAAATAGCAGCGGTATCCCGCCGACTGTCCTCTGCCGCTCCGTCATCACCGTGGCCGCCTCCAGCAATCGTGCACAAGCAACGTATCCCCAGCCGCGATTCAGCCTCCCCCTCTTCTCACTGGTGACGTTCTCATCGAAATTGAGGACCGGTTAGGTCCCTTTTGGTGAACCCGACGATTATACGATTTGATTCCTCAATCCTTTAATTGCATGATTGTTTTCTTTGGTTTAATTTGCATGTTCTTTTTCTTCTTTGGGTGCAAATTTCCTAAATTAATTTGTTAGATCTAAAGTTTGTGATATCTGACTTTGAATGTTGATTCAATTAGTTTAATTACATTTTATCTCTGCTTGTTCTCAAAAGATGTTATACTTGTATTACGTTTGATTTAATTGATATTGAATGAAATTTGAATCTGCTTTTATGGTAAAATATTGATTATGCTTATTCCTAAATGAAAGTACTAAATTGATTTAGTAGATTGGTGGAATGAATTTAGTTTGATTTTTGTGATTAGTTTCCTTATGATTTATAAATCATTTTTTAATATATATGCTAAATACTAGTGTTGATACATGTTGCTATTATTATTATCTCTTCTATTTTAAATTCGCACCTTATTTTCCTCATCTATTTATTGTAAAACATTAAATAATTGATTGAGTCCATTTTTAGTTTTCTTTCTGCAAATTAAATGTATATTAACTATTGCCTGCCTTGATAATGTGATTTTTTATGGTAAATATGGCATTAAAGGGATTGAGCTTTCTCCTAATTGATTCTTGATATATTTTTCCTTTAATTTTCGAAAGTGATTTTTTTTATAATATACTTTTTCCTTTTGTGCTACTGTATTCCTACTACTGTATAAACCACCCTTCTTTTCATTGGAGGGACAGTTCTTGAATGACAATTACTACTCTCTAAAATAAACAAAAACAAAAAGAATTACTGGCTATTTTAACACAAGACAATTATATATTTTGATGGTTCTTCAATTTTCCTTCAAGGCTTACTGAAAACATCTTTCATATTTCACTGTTACAAGTGCTTGGCCTTTATTATTCTTATTTCTCTTTTACTGTTGTTCACTGGTAAGTTCTCAAAATGATGTAATTTTCATTCTCTGTGTGTGTTGACTGCATCACGCTGTGAAAGCCTTTAGAAAACATGTCTATAGGAATATTTTGATGTTTGTTATTATATGTTCCTCTTTGCTTTCCATTATATCTTGTCTCGCGGGTTTAAATAGACAATTATGGGGTTCTGATAAGTTGCCGGGATATTTATAATTGATTGTATTAGTTCTACTTAGTTTTGTTTTCTGATTAAAGTACTACTGAATAACTGAAACTTCTCTGAGTTGTATTAGCAAGAAGTGTGTTTTACAGTTGTTGTGTGCTTTTATGTTTTTTTTGTTATACTGTTATCTATCCTGAGTCAAGATTTATCGAAAACAATCTCTCTACGTCATTCGAGGTAGTGGTGTTCACTGCATATACATTATCCTCCTCATACCCCACTATGTGGGGATACACTGGCTATGTTGTTGTATAATTCGTTTAAGGTAGTGGTATGGACTACGTACAATTACCCTCTCCAAATCTCACTTTGTGGGAATGCACCGAGTATGTTATTGCTGTTGTTATAGAAGTTTGATGTGTTTACTGGATAGTATTTATCTAGTTTCTGGGTAGCCTCGCTTTTCATAATTACATGTTTAATGGATTCTAGTTGTGGCTTGGAGAAGAAGTAGCATGTAGAGTCATTTTAACTATCAAACCTGAAAGAATCATCATCAATCTTAATTTTCTTCTCTTTTCTACAGGTGTAAAAGTGAGTTGAATGAAGACTAATTTCAAGCTCAACACGTTATTGGTACTTTCAAAGAAGCCTCTACATAGCTGCCTTAATTTAGGATAGGAGTAATATTTAGAACTATATTTCAGTTAGTTTACTTTGTGTTGGGGTAGTTTTACTTTTCTTTGAACTGTGAGGAGATATTACCTCAGTACAATTTTAGTTTTTTTAATTGTATGATTGTGGGTGAATTTTATCAATCTGACATGTTTTATAATTTTATTTTTGATTTATTCAATTCTAATTTAAAAAATAATATCAATATGAAATAATTAAGCGATTTCTTATAATTTGGGACAAAAGATTTTATTATCAAACATAACTTTTAGCAACGATTAAATTAGACTTTTCAAGACAAATATTTTTGTCACGAAATAAACTAGTTCGTCATAAGATTGACTATATTTAGTGACATGTGTATTTGTCTCAATATATTCCTTTTTATTTGATACAAATTAATTTTGTATGTTATGACAATCATAATTGTCAGTAATCATAATAATTTATTGACGATTCTACATTGTCGGTAAAAAAAATACTATTTTTAGTGACAAATGGTAGATTTAATTACAAAATTATTAATCTTTATTATAATAATAAATTTGTCACTAATTCATACATTTAAGGACGAAAATTTTTGTTGTATACAAAAAGTTGTCAATAGTGACGAAAATACATTTGTTCAGCCACGAAATATATATAACTCTAGCGACAAGTGGTGTCGTCGCTGATTGAACTAAATAATTAGAGACGATGAAATTTTGTCGGTATTGATAAATTTTTAGTGACAAAAGCTTACCATCAACTACAAAAAAAATTATATTTTTATGACAACAGATTCGTCATAAATGTTACACATTTGGGGACGATTTTTTTTTTTGTAGCTAATTTAATTTTTTTAGTGACGAAGCACTAAATCGTCTTTGTCTACTTTTGGCGACCCACTTTTAGAGACAATCTATTGACGAAATCTTTTTCGTCACGCTAAATCTTTTGGGCCGAAATATGACTTATAAGTGACAAAATAATTCATTCCAAATAATCAAATTTGTTGTAGTGATAATTCAGATGACAAATAAAACATATATTAGAAAGACATATTATTAATATGATTCAGTCAAATGACCCACATATTAAAAATAATATTGAAAAAATAAAATCTATGAAAAAACATAAACCTATGGGATAAATCTCCCCCTAAACCAGACTCTTATAACAACTACATTGTGGAAGCTATTGTGTTATGGTATGAGAAGGGTGTCATTTATTTATAGAGTTCCAAAACCTTTCCTCTAAGAAAGAGGTTTGCCAAATATGAAAAAGTTATATATTTTCCTTTCAAGAAAAGTAAAAGTATTTATGGTTACTTTTATTTTCCTTCTAAGGAAAAGTAAAACTTAATTTTGGTTAGAAAATCACGGCAAAAACCCTAACACACCATATGTTCCTTCCAAGGATGATTGGGTACTCTTCCTTCAAAGTCATCCCATAAAGTGAGGAGAAACTGAGGGTTCCTGAAAGCAACAAGAAGTAACTACCATTTGTTCCAAAATCTGTTACAAAAATGTAGGTATTTTCAAAGTAGAAACTCCACTATCTTATGTAAAAGGTTATAGTTACCGATCATCAGCCCCGGTAATCTCTGGACGCCTATTTTGAATGCGACCTATATTTTTCTCTTATCCGATAGTAAGAAATACGAGAATATTTAGCATCTATGTGTACATGCATATAAATTTTAGCCATAAAACATCTGAGCGGAGTAATATACCAATTTTTGTAGAGAGAGTGGGAGTCATCTGAGAAACATTGCCTAAAACCATGAGATTCATCTTGGTCGGCGGTGGCAGGGGCTTCACAATACATCACTTATACGAATCCATGACTGTGTATCCAAAGCATTCACTTAGTTATTTATTTTGAAACATACATGTGCAAGTCTTTGTAACGCCTCGAGAGTACACCCTGGGTGCCACACGGTGCTTACGGTTCTAAGAGACCACAAGATAACCCATGAGTTGGTACCTGCTGTGAGCATTGAATAATATAATAACATATGTCTAAAAACAACTGATAAGTCATGAGGTTTTAAATAACTGATAATAATATTGGATCATGAATATGGAAACAACTGCTAGAAACAACTGTCTGGAACTAATAAAATAATAACAAAACTGACAGATTGTCTGTACTAGTCTGAAAAGCCTCTACAAACTGAAGAAAAGTTGATGGGACAGGCCCCATCTAACTCCATCTAACTACTGAATTGAAAGCATGAATATGAGGACTCGCCACTGCTACGGATGATAATCTGGAATGTCTATGCGTGATCCGGGAACTGAGTATCTGAACCTATGATATGATACATCATAGCACATGAAAAAAGAATGCAATGAGTACTTTGAATGTACATGCGATCAGTACTTTGAACGTACTGGTATGCTAAATGAGGTTGGCGGATATGCATGGTTTCATGTACAAGAGTAATAACTGACTGAATGAATAACATGAAGTACTAAATAGAATGCATGAAATCTATAAATACTGAGAATGCATAACCAAGCATAAAACATATTCTAAATTTAATTTGTAAACTGAAATACTAAAATCTGATAACTGAATAACCGATATCTGTATGTTATGGTCAATACAAGCTTGAACTGAAGTACATTGAATACTGAACTGAGACTGTGGGAGCTATTACCTAACAGACATGCCCCAATGACCAAATTGGGTCCATCCTGTGACCCCAATTGGAAGGGTGTCATTACTGTGCCATGGGTACTAACACTGGTTGTGTGGATCCACTGATGTACTATCCCGAAAGACTAAGGGTGTCAATCTTAAATTGGCGGGTGACCCCTGTGAGGTAGTCAATCCTAAACTGACGGGTGACTCCTCATATCCAATGTTGGCTACGTAGTTCTGGAGTACAACGACTGTTGGTAACGACTCTGCATATCTTTTTGAAAAGCCTTCATCCCTGAACTCACTTGGTGCTAAATCCTACTCCCAACTGAATTGACTCGGGATACTAAACTGTTCTAAGTTTAACTGATTATGGTGACTGGCTGAACTGATAATGCTCATAACATATTCTGAAGCTAATCTGAAGATATTGAGACTAAGTAAATAGCTATGTTTTCAGGTATTCACAACCCCCCAGGACACAATAGCAATAATAGAAAAATAGTACTAAAGCTTTGAGCACATAATATGAAAGCATTTATTCAAAATTCATTCTTGTAGGCATTTCATCAAACAGTTGATATTTGTAGTGTAAGCTAAGCATGAGATTAATTTAAAGCTTTTAGTAATAACATGATTTCAACATCTATGAATTAAATCAGCGAATAACATCATTAAAACATGTGGGGTTGAATAACAACGACAATTTCATGTAAACATGGTGTAGAATTACAATTCATGGGAATTCATGGTTAAAATCACAATTAAAAATCATGAAAAAATTGTAAAGATCCCAACATGAATTTAGAATTGGATATTTGGACTCCATGGTTAAAAGGAACCCATAGATGATCACTTAACATACCTGGGTTGATGAATTGATGAGAATTGATGGTGAATTCTTGATTTTGATCTTGAACTTGGAAGGCTAGGGTTTTAGTTCTTGAAAGAGGGCTACTTTAATTTTTTGAGAGAATTGTGAAATAATGAGCAAATAATTCTCTATTGGGACTTAAATCCCATGTTTGGACGGATTTGGGGATATGGGAAAAAACCAAAAGGTCCCTAGAATTTAAATCACAAAAGTTGAAAATCCTAATTTTTGGCTCCGGCGCGACGCGGTGCAATCATGTCAGGCCACTGGAAAACTGACAATCCCCATTTTACCCTACTATGCAATACAGTGCTATCACATTGCACCTCTGGAAATGGACGATCTCAAACTGGAAACGTGGCTCGTGGTGCCCTACTGGAAAAGGAAAATTGCAAAATGGCCCCCTGGCGCAATGCGGTGTCAATTGCAGTGACACACTGGAAAAGGACGAACGTGATTTCAGCCATCACCACGACGCGGCCTTATCGCGTTGGGCTACTATTTTGCACTAAAAGTGCCATAACTTTTCACCCGAGTATAAAATTCGAGTGAAATTGGTATCATTGGAAAGCTAATTCAATTTCCTATCATTTGGTGGGTCTTGAGCTGGAAAATTCTCAATATAGAAAAAGATATGCTCGTTTGAAGTTGACTAAAGAGACATACTTTTCAATAATTCAATCGGTAAGGATTATTTTAATTCGTCTAATAGCTGGGAGTTATTTGAGGCCTTAATATACATCAAACTTATGCATATCACTACCAAATAACTATAATGTACTATGCATGATCTTGAAACATGGCTCTAACATTGGTTTGAATTTTTGAGGTATTACAATATCTCTCCCTTGGGAACATTCATCCTCGAATGAGACTGGTTAAGCTGAAAACACTGAGGAACTTAGGTTACATATTGGATATACTTAATTACATGACTGAGTCTAAAGAGTAACATATGACTAAACTAGTTCTATGAATGCATGACTAGCATGAGAATGATATGCAGCTGAAACTTACCATAGCGAAGAGAAATTCTAAGAAGGTTGTTACCTTAGTTGAATCTGAGTTTCTATAGAAAAGATGAGGGTACTTGGTTAGTATATCTATTTTTTCTTCCCAAGTGTCTCCCTTAACGGACTAATTCGGCCAAAGAACTTTTACTAGGGGAACTTCTTTGTTCCTTAGTCTACAAATATGTCGATCAAGGATCTCGACTGGAATTTCTTCGTAAGAGAGGTTGTTCTAAACATATATGCTTTCTAAGGGAATAAAAAATGCTGGGTATCCAGTACACTTCTTCAACAAGGAGATATAGAATACTGGGTGCACTAATGTTAAGTTTGCAGGCAACTCAAGCTCATAAGCCATCTTTCCGAAACAACTCATAATTCTGTAAGGGCCAACATATCGGATACTAAGCTTCCCCTTCTTACCAAAACTCTTTACTCCATTCATGGGAGAGATCTTTAGATATACAAATTGGAAACCTCAAATTCAAGGTCTTTTCTCCTCATATATGGATAAGATTTCTATCAGTTCTGTGCTGCCTTAAGCCTCTTCTTGATAAATTGTACTTTCTCTAAGGCATCAAACACCAAGTCAGGACCCACTACCGTGGACTCACCTACTTCAAGCCAATCAATCAGAGATTTATATCTCCTTCTATACAGAGCCTCAAGCTGAGCCATCTGAATACTGAAATGACAGCTATTATTATACGCGAACTCTATCAAAGGCAAGTGGTCATCCAAACTGCCCTTAGTCAATGGCATACGCTCTTAACATATCCTCAAGGGTATGAATTGTCCTTTTTGCCTGGCCATCTGTCTAAGGGTGAAAGGCTGTACTGAGGTGAACTTGGGTACCAAAACCCTTCTGAAAAGCCTTCTAAAAGTGTAAGGTTAATTGAGTACCTCTATCTAAAATAATGAACAATGAAACACCGTTCAACCTAACCAACTCTCTGAGATAGAGTTTGGCATAGTCCTCGGCTGAACAAGAAGTATAGACTGGCTAAAAATGGGCTGATTTAGTCATATTTTCTACAATGACCCAAATCGAATTATGCTGACGGCGAGTACGAGGCAAACCCATAACAAAATCCATGTTCACTTTATCCCACTTCTAAGTGGGAATATTTAACTCCTGCCTAGACCTACTAGGCTTCTAACGTTTAATATTAACCTATTGACAAATGGAGCAGTTAGCTAATAACTCTAAAATATCTCTCTTTATCCCACTATACCAATAGATTTCCCGCATATCGCAGTACATCTTCGTGGCCCCTGGATGAATTGAGTAACGCGCACCATGCGTTTTTGCAAGAATTCGCTGTCTCAACTCATCAACACAAGACATACACAGTCTACCCTGGCAACGCAACACACCATCTCTCCGTTGGGAGAAAACCTCTACTTTATGACCTCTAACTGATTCTTTAAACTTTAGCAGACTAGGATCCCTATCCTGCTTTTCCTTCACTTCGGCACCCAAAGAAGATTCCAAACTATTCTGATCCCAAACGCTACCCTCAGCTGAATCAACCAAACGAACACCTAACCTGAAAAGATAATGAACTTCTCTAACTAAATTCTTTTTATCACTCTCGACATGAGCAACACTAACCATAGACAATCTACTTAAGGCATCTGCCACTACTTTGACCTTTCCCGGATGGTACAAAACACTTATATCATAATCTTTCAGCAACTCTAACCATGTTCTTTGACACATATTCAAATCCTTCTGCAAAAACACATACAACAAGCTTTTGTGATCTGTGAACACATTAACACGCACCCCATATAAATAGTGCCTCCAAATCTTTAAGGCAAACACAACAACCACTAACTCAAGATAATGGGTGGGATATTCTTTTCATGGGGCTTAAGTTGTCGAGATACATTGGGTACAACTTTACCCTTCTGCATCAAAAAACACCCCAAACCAACTCTGGAAGCATCACAATACACAAAAAACCCATCTGAACCATGTGGCAATGTCAAAATTGAGGTTGTGGTGTGTCGAGTCTTCAACTCCTAAAAACTCTTCTCACAAGAATCTGACCATTGAAACTTAACTTTTTTCTGAGTCAATCTATACATGGAGGACATAATGAAAAAAAATCCTTCAACAAACCGTCGATAATAGCCAGCCAAACCCAAGAAACTCCTGATATCTGATGGAGAGATGGGTCTGATCCAGTTTTTCACCACCTCGGTCTTTTAAGTATCGACTCTAATGCCATAACCAGAAATAATATGGCCAAGAAAAACTACTGATCTTAGTCAAAATTCACACTTACTGAATTTAGCGAACAACTAATGGGATCTAAGAGTCTACAATACTATTCTGAGGTGGTCTGTATGATCATTTTCGTTACGGGAATAGACAAGAATATCATCAATAAAGAATATGACGAACATGTCTAAATACTGTTTGAACACTTTGTTCATTAAGTCCATGAAGGTTTTTGGGGAATTCCTGAGACCAAAGGATATGGCTAGAAATTTGAAGTGACCATACCGGGTTCTAAAAGCTATTTTTAGAATGTCACATTCTATGACTCTGAGCTGATGATGGACGGATCTGAGATCTATCTTAGAAAAATAACTGGCACCCTGAAGTTGGTCGTATAAGTCATTGATTCTGGTAAGTGGGTATTTGTTCTTGATTGTGACTTTATTCAACTGGCGGTAGTCAATAAATATTCTATGAAAACCATCTTTCTTATGCACAAACAAAACTGGTGTGCCCCACAGGGAAATATTGGGCCTGATAAATCCCTTATCTAGGAGATCTTTCAACTATTCTTTTAACTTTTTAATTTCAGCTGGAGCCATTCTGTATGGAGCAATAAAGATAGGGTGGGTATCTGGAAGAAGGTCTATTACGAAGTTAATTTCCCTTTGGGAGGAACTCTGGGAAGATCTTCAGAAAATACATGTGGAAATTTCCTCACTGCTGAAACTGACTCAAGATTAGGAGTCTCAAAATTTGAGTCTTTGACTCAGACAAGATGATAAATACACCCTCTGGATATCATTTTCCTCGTTCTAAGGTATGAAACAAGCTGACCCCTAACTTTTGTAGTACTACCCCTCCATTTAAGAACCGATTCATTTGGAAACTAAAAATGAACTACTCTGTTTTTGCAATCCATTGAAGCATAACATGAGTGGAGCGAATCCATGCTGATAATGACGTAAAAATATATCATCTCTAACTCCACGAGGTCAATTGAAGTAACTTTCTGAGACACGGTAATCAGGCAGTTCCTATATACCCGCTGGGCTACTATGGAGACACCTACTGGGGTAGACACTGAAAAGGGTTCTGCTAAGATTTCGGGACTGACTCTGAATTTGATGTCTATATAAGAGGTTATAAAAAAAAGAAGCTCCAAGGTCTAGTAAATCATAAATATGTAAATGAAAGACTTGCAATGTAACAGTAACTATGTCTGGAGAACTTTTGTAATCTTATCAAGACTAAAGTGTATAGAGCTTGTTCTGACGATGACCGCTAGTAGCGCTGGAAGCGCCACCCTACTGAGTCAAGTGGACGACTAAAATTGATGACTGAGGGGACTAGCCCTGTTGGCACAAATTTGATGGCCTGGCTTACCACACCCAAAGCATACATCACTACCATCTCTACACTCACCCTGATGGTTTCTACTATATTTTTGGCAAAAAAGATTTGTACGACTACTGCTTACACTACCTTGGGACTTAGATCCTGGAGCTCTATCCATATTATAATTTTTAAATTTGGGTACTAGGTCACTAGCTAATGATGGAGCTGGGACTAAAGATTTCAGACCGAACTGAGGATAGTTACCACTTTTTGACTTTGGCTGAGTGAAATTAAAGATACCTGTTCTAGCCCTCTTGTTATCTCTCTCCTTCTCATTATCCTTCTACTCCTCAATCTGTTAAGCATGGACCATAAGCCTAGATATGTCCATCTCCTTAATTAACATCGCAGTCCTACACTTATTGACCATACTATCAGATACCCTAGACACAAACTTGCTCATCCTAGATCTGGTATCAGCTACCACATAAGGAGCATACCTAGCTAACTGAGTAAACTTAAGGGAATACTCATTCACACTCATGTTTCCTTGCCTCAAGTTGATAAACTCTAACATTTTGGCTTCTCTCAGTTCCAGTAGAATGAATCTATCTAAGAAGGTAGTAGAAAACTCTTCCCACTTTATAGGCCCTACATCTACGCCTGTATCTACCTTTCACTGCTTAAACCATGTATGAGACACATCCCGTAATTGGTAAGCATCCAATTCAACACTCTTACTAGAAGTTACCCCCATAATATCTATTACATTTTGGACCATGTCTAAGAATTCCTGCAGATTCTTTTCATATTTGTATCTCAAAAATAGGGGAGGATTCATTCGGGTAAAGTTCGGAATCCTAGCTGCAGTAGTATTGGACACTAGGTTGGCTGGGAAAACAGCTAGATGAGCATTTTGTGTTTCTATAGAGTGAGCTAGAGTAGTGAATAAAGCTCTGAACTCTACATAGAAAACATGCTCGTTTAGGTGATCTTCCTGAACAGGCGGAGATGCTGGCTGGTTCATATTTCTTCTTTCGTTTGTCTTTTTGGGAGGCATAATCTGTAAATAGAAGGGAGAACAGATTAGATAGAGAGTTTAACATGAGCTCATGCTCGGTTGCATGACATGAACACTAAAATAAGGGAAACTTTTCTTAAAATACCTCGTAATCTCTTGTCCATAAGAGTAGCGCGTTTCACACCTATTCACAAGACTCTACTCGAGGCGGCTTTCAGACTTTTTAGGACACATTAAAAACATAGGCTCTGATACCATTTTTGTAACGACCCGATAGTACACCCTGGGCGCCTCATGGTGCTTACGATCCTGAGAGACCACAAGCTAACCCATAAGTTGGTACTTGCTCTGAGCACAAAATAATATAATAACATATGCGAAAGAACAATAGATAAGCCATAAGGTTTTAAATAACTGAAAACAATATTGGATCATGAAACTGGAAACAACTGTCTAGAACTAATAAAATAATAACAAAACTATCTGATAGTTTATACTAGTCTGAAAAGCCTCTACTGACTGAATAAGAGTTGATGGGACCAGCCCCAACTAACTCTATTTAACTACTGAACTAAAAGTATGAAAATAAATTTAGTCTGTCCTCGAAATAAAAGGTCTCACCATAACTAAGGCTGATAATCTAAAAGGTCTATACGCGGTCCAGGAACTGAGCGTCCGAACCTATGATATGATACATCATAGCTCAAGAAAAAAGAATGTGATCAGTACTTTGAATGTACTGGTATGCTAAATGAGGTAGGTTGATATGCATGGTTTCATATACGGGAGTAATAACTGAATGAATGAATAGCATGAAGTACTGAATAGAATGAATGAAATCTGTAAATACTGAGATTGTATGCCCAAGCATAAAACATGTTCTTAATATAATCTGAAAACTGAAATGCTGAAATCTGATAACTGAATAACCAATATATGTATGTTATGGTCAATACAATCCTGAACTGAAGTATAATGAATACTGAACTTAGACTGTGGGAGCTATCATCTTACCGACATGCCTCAATGAGCAAATTGGGGTCCAATCTGTGACCCCAATCGGAAGGGTGTTATTACTGTTCCATGGGTACTAACACTGGTTGTGTGGATCAACAAATGTACTATCCCGAAGGACTAAGGGTGTCAAGCCTAAACTGACGGTGACCCCTGCGAGGTAGTCAAGCCTAAACTGACGGGTGACTCCTCATATCCTACGCTGGCTACGTATTTCTAGAGTAAAGGGAATGCTTCTAATGACTCTTCCTATCTAACGAGGAAGCCTCCATCCCTACACTCACTCGGTGCTAAGTCCTACTCCCAACTGAACTAACTCGAGATATTGAACTTTTCTAAGTTTAACTGATTATGATGACTGATTGAACTGATAATACTCATAAGATATTTTGAAGTTATTTCAAAGATATTGAGACTAAGTAAACAACTATGTTTTTGGGTATTCACAACCCCCAGGACTTAATATAAATAATAGCAAAATAGTACTAAAACTTTGAGGACATAATATGAAAGAATTTATTTAAAATTCAATCTTGTTGGCATTTAATCAAACACTTGATATTCATAGAGCAAGCTAAACATTGGAATAATTTAAATCTTGTAGTAATAACATGATTTCAACATCAACATCACGAATTATGAATTAACTCTACGAATAAAATCATTAAAACATGTGGGGTTGAATAACAACGACAATTTCATGTAAACACGGTGTAGAATTATAATTCATAGGAATTCATGGTTAAAATCACAATTAAAAATCATGAAAAACTTATAAAGATCCCAACTTGAATTTACAATTGGATATTTAGACTCCATGGGTGAAATAAACCCATAGATGAACACTTAACATACCCAGTTTGATGAATTCGTGAGAATTGATGGTGAATTCTTGAGTTTTGATTTTGAACTTAGAAAGCTAGGGTTTTTGTTCTTTAAAGAGGGATACTTTAATTTTTTCGAGAGAATTATGAAATAATGAGCAAATAATGCTCTATTGGGACTTAAATCCCGTGTTTGGACGGATTTGGGGCTATGAAAAAAGACCAAACGGTCCATGGAACTTAAATCGCAAAAGTCCCAATTTTTGGCTCCTGCACGACGCGGTGCAATTGCATCGGGCCACTTAAAAAATGACAATCCCCATTTTACCCTATGGCACTATGCGGTGCTATTGCGTTGTGCTTCTGAAAACGGACGATCCTAAACTAGAAACTTGTCGCGACGCGGTGCCAATCGCGATGCCCCACTGGAAAAGAACTATTGTGAAATGTCCCCTTGGTGCGATGCGATGGTAATCACGGTGGCACACTGGAAAAAGACAAACGAGATTTCTTCCATCACCGCAACGCGGCCTTATCGTATTGGGCTACTATTTTGCACTAAAAGTGTCGTAACTTCTCACCCGAGTATCGGATTCGGGCGAAATTGGTATCATTGGAAAGATAATTCAATTTACTATTATTTGGTGGATTTTGATCTAGAAAATTCTCAATATAGCAAAAAATATGCTCTTTTAAAGTTGACTAAACCAACATTTTTATCAAAATTTCAATCGGTAAGGATTATTTTGATTCATCTAATAGTTGGGAGTTATTTGAGGCCTTAATATACATCAAACTCATGCTATCACTTCAAAAGAACTATAATGTACTATTAATGAGCTTGAAACATGTCTCTAACATTGGTTTGGCTTTTTGGGATATTACAGTTTGGCAATGAAAATCATAACTTTTCGGAGTTGTAGCTGTACAATTATTCGGATAGTAAGAGTTAGAGAGTCGGATGAAGCAGGTTTGTGTTTAATCTCCTGCCAACTAAAATGAGGCACACATTTATCTCCTAAAATTCAGATATTACACTTGAATAAGAAATGAATAGGAGAAGCAACTGACATGGTAATTCACAATGCGCATAAGTTCTTACCTCACATAATATGAGGATTAATAATATGATTTTGAGACTAAAAATCAAACAACATTAATCAGACATTGAAATAATGAGAGTTAGAGAATCAAATAGTGCATCACAAAAGGTTTTCATTTCACCAAGCACCTTAGCTTTATTGATTTATAACAACAATCGAGCAAGTTTTTTTAACTGCAATTTTCATATTTAAACACAAAAAATACATTTTCTCATATTCTGGAAGTTCTAATCACCTCTAATTTCAATAGGGGTTGTTGCTCGACTGCTAGTGCCAATTTTCTGAGTTAACTATATTATTCGCGAGAATTTCTTCTCTTTGATTTTGTCTGCTCACTAAATGAATGCACACACTTGTCTTACATCAGAGATATTCAATTCAATCATCTCTAAGCATAAAATTAACCTCGAAAAGATAATTGAGAAATATATATGCTACTTTATTCAATATCAGTAGTAATCAATAGATAAAATCTAATAAAACTTAAAATCTACTGACTTACATGTGGAAAACAATGTAAAAAAATGTAAAAAAATATCGCGTGTGAACAAAATGGAGTGGAGAATGTGGAGTCACCATAGTTCTTACATTTTCAATCTTAGGTTTTAATTTATCCAGTGCGTTAAGCACTACATTAGTCAACAAGTTGAGTGAATCAGGCACATCAATAAATACAGAAATGATTACTTGGAATAAGAGGCTCATGTAATACCCCGTACTTATCCTAGCTTAAATTCATTCCTAGAATGTTAAGAAATATTTTTCAAAATGAAGAATATTTATTTGGTGTGGAATTTTCCAGATTTAGATCTCCCATTGTGTGAGAAATTGAATAAGCTTTCCATCGATACCAAATTCACCTAATTCCGATACTCGGTTGAGGAGTTAGAGCATTTTTAAGTTGACAGTGTGCCACCTGGACACTTGGCGCATCACGGATGTCAGTAAAATGATAATTGTCAAATTTCAATGGCCCTATGCGATATCCCCACATCGTGGTGAGGTAAAATTTCCCAATTATCGATTTCCAGTAGCCCAACGTGATATTGGCGCATCGTGCCAGTGGCCAAAATGGCATTTCTATAGGACACCGCGATGGTGGCGCGTCGCATTGAAGTTTTAGGTCCCAATTGGCAAAATCTAGTTGGACAACGCGATAGCTCCGCATTTCAAAGACCACCAATTTCCCAGTCGTCAATTTACAGTGAACCACCGTGATAGTGGCACGTCAAGGTGGCTCATTAAATCAGGATTTTTAGTTCTCATTGCCAGTCCCGTTTAGGAGTTTAAAAAGGGTATTTTGGACAATTTCTAAGCCCCCAATCCGTAAAAAACACACGATTAATCATATTCAATGAACTTTGTTCTTATTATTCATCATTCTTTGCAAAACCAAAACCCTAGAGCTCTAAAACGTCTTCTCTAAGAAATCAAAATCCTCCATAGATTCTCCAAGAAAGCTCTAAATTGAGGATTCCCAAGGCAAGATAATCAAGAATCCATCATCAAGAACTTGAATAGGAATCCATAATTCAAGAATCTACATCTAATCATTAATCAAGGTATGTGGGGTTTATGAACAAGGATATCCTTTCGTCCTTGTGCCCAAAACCAAGCTTTTACATTAAATTCATATGATTTTGAATGATTTCCAATGTTTTAGAAGTTGAATTGCATGTCTATTTTCATTTTTCACGCCTATTGCAGTAATTTACAGATTTTGAGATGAAATATCATTGTTTTCAATATCAAGCATGACTATTTTGATTTTTACTTGAGATTGAAGCATGGGTTATTACCCCAAGATTGAATATTATTTAAAGAAAGATGATGCTTTAAGCATCCTATTATCAGATTATTTATAGATTTTCAGTAAAGATTTGATGTTTGGATCATCAGATAAGTTTTCAAATCTATTTTTCATATTATTACAGATTACAGAATTCAGATCAGCTTTATTTACAAATTTTACTAGATAAATGCATTAGTGGTTTTAGATAAACCCTTATGCTAGTTTTAAAGTGGATTTCCAACAGAATGAGCGTAGTAAATAAAAAGGGAGTATTATTTAGCACCGAACGAGAAGTGTGGGTTTAGCGCATCCTACTTCCACAGAACTTCGTAGCCAATGTAGGTACAGATTATCAGCTTATTCCCACTTATATGTGGATGACAGTTTCAGATGTGATCACTTAGCTCAGGTTATACTCCCTGGAAAGAGTATGATACCTCTCCCCAACGTGAGATTTCTTCCTTAGGAGGACGAGACGTTAGACTCCATGTAGCTCGCATGGTTTATGTCGGTTAAGAGAACCTCCCTTCTAGTAAAAGTAAATAAACCATTTTTCTCTACTAGTAAATAAAAGCTTTGAAATAATTCCCTTACAAGTAAGCTTAAGATAAAGTGTTTTCCCTACAGATTAAATATTTTAGAAAAGATTAACAAAAAAGATTTTAGAAAACTAAGTGTAAAGGCTCACAAAGTTTACTA
Organism: Capsicum pubescens; assembly: GCA_030864215.1. Taxonomy (NCBI): domain Eukaryota; kingdom Viridiplantae; phylum Streptophyta; class Magnoliopsida; order Solanales; family Solanaceae; genus Capsicum; species Capsicum pubescens. Next base: position 325,036,041 of record CM061544.1, on the reverse strand, counting down.
AGATTATGCTTTATAGAATGATATTAGCTACAGACTTCAGCTTTCAAATTTCAAAATTTAGAGTGAGCCCTTTCTACACTTAGACAGTATTATTTAAAGAGAGAACACAAGTACAACTTTCAGAACTAAATATTATGACTCACTAGATTTATAAAGTATGATTGATTTATTATTCATGATTTCAGTATTTTAGATATTCCAGCTTATGTGAGTCATTTACATTTAGCATGCATTATTTTATAAATTATGATGATGAGATGATGTTTTACTTATGCATTTCACCCCATATACTCAGTACATCCTCAAAGTACTGATCCACATATATGTCTATGGGCTATGTTGTCTTATAATGTAGGTTCAGGTGCTCAGTATCAACCACATGAGTAGTTTGAGTATCTCCGTTTACATACGACAGTTGGTGAGTCCTCATAGTTCGGCGACTTATTACTCAAATTTTTCAGTTTATCAGTTTATGAGATTTTAGCATTTCTTTCAGACAGTTTGAGTTAGCTGAGGGTTTATCCCTGTGACTATCTAGTGTTAGTAATTGAGGCTTGTCAGACTGCCAATTTTGATTCAAATTATTTAGTTTTGATGTTTCAAATATTATTCTCAGATATTATAGATAATTTATGCATTCTAGCATGACTTTTATACCTATATTTCCATCATTATGAGATTTAGGCTCAGTAGTATGTAGACAAGGTTAGATTAAGGATACTCATAGTCTTGAGCACCGTGTGACATCTCGGGATCATATTTTGAGGCATTACAACTCATTCATAACTTTAAGGCATTGTGTCTTGGATTTTTAAGGATGTGAACAATTTTATTTATGCTAATACTAAGAAGGTACTGCCTAGTCAGCAATATAGTGTGGTCTTTTTCTTCCAATTTATATTACCACATAAACGTTTTTGCAATAAAATTAGATAGGTAGAATATTTGATGCTTACATGGTTATATATGAGAAGAAAATATCGCAAGTAAACATTGAATGGGACAAGATTAAAGGAAACTTACAAGAAAATGCTATGTGACGCTACCTGTAAAGCTGAAATACTGAGGTGAACAAAAAATTAGAATAACCAGTTAGTCATTTTCTTTGGTACTTCATCTTCCTAAGTTTTCGATGGTTGGTTCCACCTATTGGACAATCATGTATGCAATAAGAATCCAAAAAGCTTATCTATTCCGTCAAAAAAAATTCACAAAAATAAGAACGAAACTTCCTCCAATTAGACAACATAAAGAAAACAAAAAAATTAAATGTAAATTACATTATACCTCAATTATGTCAATCAAAACATTCTCTTAATCAACATAGAGAAGCGAGTGAAAACACATCATTGGTTAATCGTACTAAAGGTCTTAGAAATTTCACAATATACATAGGATTCTTTCATCAATGAACCATCATGTGTACCGATTAATACTCCAGTTTGTGTACTACTTTTGAACTATTACGCACCATTCTCATCTCCTTCACATTCTTTACAAATTTTCTTTTGTTGTAGGCTCCATTTCCTTTATTTTCTCTAACTTTTTCTTCCAAGATATGAAGTGGCTTATCTATGTTTTTCACACTCTCCTCCTCTGCTTGTAAATTTCATCTATTTTTGAATAAATTTTTAAACTTTTTTCTTCACTATTTTACTAACAGATCGATATGTTTTGTTAGATGGTTGTTCTTTGTTCTTCACTCTTTTGAAGTTATCTTTTTTTAATGATGACATCTTATGGTGTCTCTTTGTTCTATACGATTTTTTTCCTCTTCTGATGCTCTTTTATTTCTCATCAATTTTTCCTTTAGATTTCTAAATAAGCTTAATATCAATTTCTTGGTGTAATACCCCGTATATTTCTAAGCTAGAAAATGAACCGTTGTTCCTACACATGAAACCTCCTATCCTATGATTAATATTGGAATACATGAATTGGGATGAGTATCCTAGTGATAATAAAGCTTATGATGTATTATGCATGTTCATAAGAGTCACTTAGAGTAAGCCAAGCTAAGAACTTTTGAATCAACCAAGTTTTCGTGTGTGATTTCACATGGTTCATATTTAAATGAGAATAAATTGGTTTATAGGTGTCATTTTGGAAGATTTATACCCTCCAAATTGTATAGAATTGAATAAGCTTTCCGTTGATACTAAATTCGCCTAAAACGGACACCCGGTGAAGAAATTATGGCGATTTAAAGTTTCAACAGCGTCATTTCAGTTAGTGGCACGTCGCACCATAAGACAAAATGATGTTTGTCAATTTCCAGTGTCTCTCTGTAATTTCACCGCATCGCGGTGAGTTTTCAGGTCACAAATGCGGGGCAACGCGATATCTCAGCATCGCATCGAGGGCCCAAATATGGTAATTTTCACCAATATTAAATGATGTATCTAAAGGGGTATTTGGGTCATCTTTCCACCCCTATATATATTCCATTAACATGGAATTAAGACCTTATTTCACTAAAACATATTCTTTCTCTCAAAATCCACTAAAGAACACATTAGGGTTTTCAATTGGGGATTTAAGTTCAAGCAAATTTCTCCATCAATCATCAAGAATCTTTCATCTAAGGTATATGTAGTGTTCATCTATAGATCCATTTCATTCATAGAGCTCAAGAACCATGTTTTAAATATTATATTGTGATTGTCTTGCTGTGATATGACCATGTACATGTTGATGATTGTTGTTTAAGTTTCAAGATGATATCTAAAGGTGTTTTCATGAAGTATATGTGTTCGTTAGTTGAAATCCATGAACTGTAGGTGGTTAAAAATGGAGAAATTCATGAAAACACACCTAAGCTAAAAAAATTCATGCAAAGTGTTTGCTAAAGTGCTTAAGGTGATAACATTCGTGTCCCATGATTTAATAGTGCTTAAATGACAAGTCCATGCTCTATGCTTTATGATTTTACATGAATTCCATGTGATTGATATGCGTCGTTGTTGTGATGTGGATTTAGAATAATATTGAAGCTATGCAAGTATACACATGTTGTATGAATTTCCCTTCCATACGTAATATGTTGAGAACTATTCTTAGTGTGAAATCCCCTACTTATGGTATGGTGAATTATGGACTCCATTTTATGATCAAGTCAGTTATGTGTGTCACTTTCCTTCCATCGAGTCCTGGGGGTACTAGTACCTGAAAAATATAGTTCTGTGCCTAGAGCCATGTCACATTATCATAATAATCTCAGTCAAGTCATGATCTATTGAACTCAGTCAGTCAGGTGACTCAGGAAATCTCAGAAATCTCATGATGTTAATAAATTCTCAGATAGTAGGACTATTCCATCGGTCAATGGAAGTCAGTTACTTAGTCCATGTACATCGAGTTAAATTATGTTCAGTCTCTTCAGATGGGAGTAGAAGTTAGGACCGAGTGAACCCAAGGATTGAAAATCACCTGCCAGTTTAGGGTGTGATTCTTAGTAGTCATCCTTGTGTTCCAGAACTACGTAGCCACCATAGGTTGAGACATATTAACCTGCCATATTAAGGTTTATGAGGTGGAATAACCTATCAGTTCAGGGTTTCCACTATTCTCATTCGAGTACCTACTAGCTAAGGGTCACTCACAGTTGTCCTTACCTGTGGCACGGTATTGACACCCTTCCAGTCGGGGCAGAGATTGGACCCTAACCTAGCTATATGCGTTATTGGGGCATGTCAGTTAATCAACTACCTCCCACAGTTTCAGTCCCAGTCTCAGTAAAAGAACTCAGATGGTTCTTCAGATTTCAGTATACTAGGACTATCAGTTACAGTTAATTCAGTTACAGTACAGAACTCAAGTAGTTCCATCAGATTCAGGACTATCAGACACAGTCATCCATGTTATCAAAATTTTAGTATCAGTCATGTAAGATAACAGTAAACCATGTATTAGTGTATAGATCCAGATATCATGTATTCACGATTTTAGTTACTATGTATGCATGTTTGTACTCTTACGTTCATATCAGTCAGTCAGTTAGCATTGTTCATGCATGTAAATGCTTTTGCATTTAGCCTACCTCACTCTATACTCAGTACTCCCAGTCGTACTAACACATTTGCGCTATGGTGCTTTCTTTTATGTTACACCATAGGTTCAGAGACATGAGTTCCAAATCAGCAGTAGCATTCCAGTCGCAGTGTTGCAGTAAGTCCTCATCTATTCGAGGATGATATTATTTTATTTCATTCATTATCTCAGTTTAGTTTTGCTAGACAGAGTTAGTTGGAGACATATTTCTTTAACTCCTTATTTCAGACAATATTTAGAGGCTTTCAGATTTAGTTCAGATTTTAGATTCAGCTTTCAGTTGTTTTAGGTATTTATTACCCTATATGGATGTTAGTATTTATCAGATATTATATTAAGTTGAACCTTATGGCCAATTGTTCATGGTTTCTGCATTCTACAAGTATATTATGTAGTGTACAAGTACAGATATCAGTCATGGGTTAGCTTGGGGTCCCTTGGGGTCATAAGCACCATGTAGCATTATGGATACCAGATTTGGGGTGTTAAAAACTTGGTATCAGATCCTAAAGTTCAATAGAGTCCTAGGAAGTCTGAAAGCCGCATCTAGTAGAGTCTTGTGCATGGGTGTTGCACGCCATATTTATGTGCAAGAGGCTATGAGATGTTTAAGAATAGTTTTCCTTCTTTCAGTATTCATGTCGTGCCTGTGAGCATAATCACAAGTCAGTCTCTCAGTCTAATCCGCTTCTTCTCTTTATTTCAGAACATGCCTCCTAAGAAAAGAAATTAGTCAGCCCCTCAGCCCAAAGAACCTTTGGGCGATTATGTTTCTAATGCGTAGTTCAGGACTACATTTACCACTCGTTCCCAATCAGTCGCTGCTCATAATGAATGACCAACAGTTATTCAAGCCAACCCAGTGGCCAACTCAGCTGCAGCAAGGATTCAAGACTTCACCCGAATGAATCCTCCAACCTTTCTTGGGTCTAAGGTAGATGAAGACCCTCAGGAATTCTTAGATCAAGTTCAAAAAGTAACAGACGCCATGGGGGTGACTACTGTTGAGAGTGCTGAGCTAGCTGCATACTTGTTGCAGGATGTGGCTCATGCTTGGTTCAAACAGTGGAAGTTCAAAAGATCAGATGATGCGGGTCCTATAGAGTAGGAGAAGTTTGTTACTACATTCTTAGAAAGATTCTTTCCCTAAGAGCTTAGAGAAGACAAGGTTCTAGAGTTAATCAACCTCAGGAAGGGCAATATGACATTGAAAGAGTATTCTTTTAAGTTTACTCAATTAGCCAGGCATGCCCCTCATGTGGTTGCAGACAATAGATCTAAGATGAGTAAGTTCGCTTCAGGGGTGAATGACAGCGTGGTTAATGAGTGAAGATCCTCCATGCTGAACAGTGACATGACCTTAGCTAGACTTATGACCCATGCTCAGTAGATAAAGGAACAGAATATTAAGTAGAGGGAAAAACAGAATAAAAGAGTGAAGATAGGTAGTTTCAAATTCGCTCATCCTAAATAAGAAGGAGGAAACCGTTCTCAGTCTCATCCTAAGTCATCAGTTCCATCTCCCTCTCTAGCCAGTGCTTCAGTTCCTAAGTTCAGAGAGGGTAACAAAGATAAAGTGCCAGGCTCTAAGACCCAGGGAAGTATTAGCAGTGCCCACACCTATCCTCTTTCCTAGACTTACGGTAAGAACCATCATGGTATGTGTAGAGTAGGTAGTGGCATTTGTTTTTGTTGTCACAAGACAGGCTATAGAGTTAGAGACTGTCTGCATCCAGGTCCTCAGAGTCAACAGAATTGCTCTTCAGCTCAGTCCAATCGCCCAAATCAGAAGGGTGCCACTTCCAGTGCTACTAGCGGGCAATGCCCAAATCATCTTTATTCTCTTCAGACTCGACATGATCAGGAAATTTCTCCTGATGTAGTTACTGGTACGTTATAGATCTTTCATGTGCATATTTACGCTTTGCTAGATCAAGGAGCTTCCTTGTCTTTTGTTACTCCTTATATAGTAGTTGATTTTGGAATCAGTACCGAAATTCTAGCCGAGCCTTTCTCAGTCTCTACCCAAGTGGGTAAAACCATCATAGCCCGGCAGGTATACAAGAACTACCCGATTATGATATTTTAGAAAGTCACTTCAGCAGACTTAGTCGAATTAGAGATGACTGATTTTGATGTCATTCATGTCATGGATTGAATTCATTCCTGCTATGCCACAGTCGACTACAGAAATAGAATAGTTCAGTTTCAATTCCCGAATGAACCCATCCTAGAGTGGAAGGGTAGCGTATCCGCTTTCAGGGGTCAACTTGTTTCCTACCTTTAGGTAAAGAAATTGTTATCTAAGCGATGTGTTTATCATCTAGTTCATGTTAGAGATTTCAGTTTTGAGGCTCCCAGTCTCGAATCAGTCCCAGTAGTGAATGAATATTCAGATGTCTTTCCCGAAGATCTTCCAGGAATTCCTCTCGAAAGGGAAATAAACTTCGGTATTGATCTTCTTTCAGATACTCAGCCTATCTTTATTCCGCCATATAGAATGGCACCAGCAGAACTCAAGGAACTGAAAGAACAGTTGAAGGATCTCTTAGATAAGGGATTCATCAGACCTAGCATTTCCTCGTGGGGCGCACCAGTCTTATTCATGCGCAAGAAAGATGGTTCACTCAGAATGTGCATTGATTACTGTCAACTCAATAAGGTTACGGTCAAGAAAGAGTATCCTCTTCCCAGAATTAATGACTTGTTTGACCAACTTCAGGGTGCCAATTATTTCTCTAAGATAGACCTCAGATCCGGCTATCATCAGCTCAGAGATAGAGAATGTGACATGCCGAAGATAGTTTTTCGTACGCGGTATGGTCACTTTGAATTTTTACTTATGTCCTTTGGTCTTACCAATGCCCTAGCCACTTTCATGGACATGATGAACCGCGTGTTCAAGGAGTACTTGGACATGTTCGTCATAGTCTTCATAGATGATATCCTGGTCTATTCCCATACAGAGCGCTATCATTCAGACCATCTCAGAATTGTTCTTCAGACTCTCAGAGATCACCATCTATTCTCCAAATTCTATAAGTCCGAGTTTTGGCTAAGGTCAGTTGCATTCCTTATCCATATTATTTCCGGTGATGGCATTAGAGTAGATCCTCAAAAGACCGAAGCAGTAAGAAATTGGACTCGCCCTATTTCTCCATCAGATATCAAGAGTTTCTTGGGTTTGGCTGGCTATTACAAACGGTTTATTGAAGGATTTTCATCCATTGCATACCGTATTTCTAGATTGACTTAGTAGAAAGTCAAGTTCCAGTGGTCAGATCCTTACGAAAAGATTTTTCAGGAATTGAAGACTCGACTCACCTCAGCTCCAGTCTTATCTCTTCCAGATGGTTAAGATGGGCTCGTAGTGTATTGTGATACATCTAGAGTGGGTTTAGGTTATGTTCTCATGCAGCATGGTAAGGTCATAGCCTATGCCTCCAGACATCTTAAACCCCATGAGAGGAATTATCCTACTCATGATCTTGAATTAGCAGTCGTAGTATTTGCCTTGAAGATTTGGAGGCATTATTTATACGGTGTTCCTGTAGACATCTTCATAGATCATAGGAGCCTTCGGTATGTCTTTTCCCAAAAAGATCTCAATCTTTGTCAGAGAAGGTGGTTAGATCTCTTAAAAGATTATGACATGAGTGTCCTCTATCATCTAGGCTAGGCCAACATAGTAGCCGACACTCTCAGTAGACTGTACATGGGTAGTATTTCTCATGTTGATGATAGTAAGAAGAAGTTTGTCTAGGAAGTCCACCAGTTTGCCATATTAGGCATTCTTTTAGTCTACTCTTCAGAGGGCGGTGTATGTGTTCAGAGTAGTTCAGAATCATCTCTATTTTTTGAGGTAAAACAAAATCAAGATAAGGATCCTAGGCTTGTCAAGCTAAACGAGTCATTTTAGAATCAGAAAGTAGAGGTTTTCTCCAAAGGGGGAGATGGTGTCATTCGTTATCAGGGTTATCTCTGTATTCCAGGTGTAGATGATTTAAAGCAGTGAATTCTTGCAGAAGCGCATGGTGCATGATACTCTATTAATCCAGGGGCCACTAAGATGTACCGTGACCTACGAGAGATCTATTGGTGGAGTGGGATGAAGAAAGATGTTGCATAATTTGTGGCTAAGTGCCCTACATGTTAGCAGGTTAATATAGAGCATCAGAAACCTAGTGGTTCCATGCAGGAGTTCACCATTCCTACTTAGAAGTGGGAAAAAGTGAACATGGAATTCGTGAAGGGTTTTCCTCGAACTCATCATCAACATGATTGAGTTTGGGTCATTGTAGATAGAATGACTAAGTTAGCCCATTTTTTCAAGTCCATGCCTCTTATTCAGCCGAGGATTACGACAAACTCTTTATTAGAGAGTTGGTCAGATTACACGGTGTTCCATTATCTATCATCTCAGAGAGGTACCCAGTTCACCTCTCACTTCTGGAAAATATTCCAAAAGGGTCTTGGTACCCAAGTTTATCTCAGTACATCTTTTCATCCTCAGACAAATGGTCAAGTAGAAAGGACCATTCAGACTCATGAAGATATGCTAAGGGTGTATGCAATTAATTTCAAGGGAATTCGGGATGACCACTTGCCTTTGATTGAATTTTCATGCAATAATAACTATTATTCCAGTATTAAAATGGCTCCATTCAAAGATCTCTATGGTAGTAGGTGCAGATCTCTAATGGGGTGGTTCAAAATTAGAGAGGCCTCAGTCATAGGGCCTGACTTAGTATTCGACGCCTTAGAGAAAGTCCAGTTAATCAGAGAAAGACTTAGGATTGCTCAGAGCTGATAAAAGTCGTATGCTGACGTTCGTAGAAAGGATCTTGAGTTCGAGGTTGATGACTATGTCTATCTAACGATCTCTCCCATGAAGAGACTAAAGAGGTTTGGCATGAAGGGAAAGTTTAGTTCCCGATATGTTGGTCCCTTCAAGATTCTCAGTCGTTTAGGCAAGGTAGCTTATGAGCTCGAATTGCCTTCAGATCTAGCCTTAGTTCATCTTGTCTTTTATGTCTCTTTGCTCAAGAAGTGTATAGGTGATCCATAATTCGTAGTCCCTATTTAGAGCATTGACAGTCAGAACAGTCTCTTCTATGAGGAAATTCTGGTTGAAATTCTACACTATCAGACTTGTAGACTGAGGAACAAAGAAGTTCCTCTAGTCAAAGTTCTTGGGCGAAATCAGTCCGTTGAGGGAGCTACTTGGGAAGAAGAAGAAGACATGCGTACCAAGTATCCTCACCTGTTCTCCGCCAATCCAGATATAGCTCAAGGTAACAGTTCTTCTTAACCTTATTCAGTTTCCCGTTCAGAATTCTATACAACTTATTATTCAGTTCATTCTCACGTTTCATCACAAATCAGGTATCAAGTACCATTGCATATTTAGTCATGCATTCATGTATCAGTTTAGTGTATAATCATGCATCAAATATTCATTCTCATTGGGAGAACTAAGTTATCAGAAATCGCATTTATGCATTCATGAATTAATTACTCATACATCAGATATGCATGTCCAACATGACATGTTTAGCTTATCAGCCATGTCCGTCATGATATCATGTTCCAGTAGTGTATGTCTTTCACGTACTCCAGTTTATCGTCTATCCCCATTTCAGTCAGTCTCATTCGAGGACAAATGTTTTCAAAGGGGAGATACTGTAATACCCCATATATTTCTAAGCTAGAAAATGAACCATTGTTCCTACATATGAAACCTTCTATCCTGTGATTCATATTGGAGTACATGAATTATGATGAGTATCCTAGTGATAATAGATATTATTATGTGTTAAGCATGTTCATAAGAGTCACTTAGAGTAAGCCAAGCTAAGAACTTTTGAATCCACCAAGTTTTCATGTATGATTTCACATATGTCATCTTTGAACAAGAATAACTTGGTTTATAGGTGTAATTTTGGCATATTTAAACCCTCCAAATTGTATAGAATTGAATAAACTTTCCATCGATACCAAATTCTCCTAAAACGGACACTTGGTGAAGAAGTTATGGCGATTTAAAGTTTCAGCAGCGTCATTTCAGACAGTGGTACATTGCGCCGTAAGCCAAAATGATGTTTGTCAATTTCCAGTGTCTCTCCGTGATTCCACCACATCGCGGTGAGCTTCCAAGTCACAAAAGGGGCGCAACGTGATGTCTCCGCGTCGAGTCATGGGCCCAAATCGGGAAATTTTCACAGAAATTAAATGAAGCATCTAGAGAGGTATTTGGGTCATATTTCCACCCCTATATATACTCCATAAATATAGAATTAAGCCCTTATTTCACCAAAACATACTTTTTCTCTCAAAATCCTCCCAAGAGCACATTAGGATTTTCAATTGGGGATTCAAGTTCAAGCAAATTTCTCCATCAATCATCAAGATCTTCTATCTAAGGTATGTGTAGTGTTCGTCTATGGATCCATTTCGTTCATAGAGATCAAGAATCATGTTTGAAATATTATATTGTGATTGTATTGTTGTGATATAACCATGTACATGTTGATGATTATTGTGTAAGTTTCAAGATGATATCTAAAGGTGTTTTCATGAAGTATATGTGTTCGTTAGTTGAAATCCATGAACTTTATGTGGTTTAAAATGGGGAAATTCGTGAAAACACACCTAAGCTAAAAGAATGCATGCAAAGTTTTTGATAAAATGCTTAAGGTGATAAGATTCATATCCCATGATTTAATACTTCTTAAATGACAAGTCCATGCTCTATGCTTTATGATTTCACATGAATTCCACGTGATTGATATGCGCCGTTGTTGTGATGTGAATTGAGAATGATATTGAAGTTATGCAAGAATACACATGTTGTATGAATTTCCCTTCCATACATAAGATGTTGAGAACTATCGTTAGTTTGAAATCCCCTACTTATGATATGGTGCATTATGGACTCCATTTTATGATCAAGTCAGTTATGTGTGTCAGTTTCCTTCCATCGAGCCAAGCCATGATCTCAGTCAAGCCATGATCTATAGAACTCAGTCAGTCATATGACTCAGGAAATCTCAGAAATCTCATGATCTCAATAAATTCTCAGATAGTACTGCTATTCTATCAGTTAACGGAAGTCAGTTACTCAGTCCATGTATAGTCAGTTAAATCTTGTTCAGCCTCTTTAGATAGGAGTAGAAGTTAGCACCGAGTGAACCAAAGGATGGGAACTCACCTGCCAGTTTAGGGTATGATTCTTAGTAGTCATCCTTGTGTTCTAGAACTACGTAGCCAGCGTAGGTTGAGACATCTTAACCTGGCAGATTAGGGTTGATGAGGTGGCTTAACCTGTCAGTTTAGGGTTCCCACCATTCTCATTCGAGTACTTTCTAGCTAAGGGTCAGTCACAGTTGTCCTTACTAGTGGCGCGGTATTGACACCCTTCCAGTCGGGATAGAGATTGGACCCCAACCTAGCTATATCTATTATTGGGGCATGTCGGTTAAGCAACTACCTCCCACAGTTTCAGTCCCAGTCTTAGTAAAAAAACTCAGATAGTTCTTCAGATTTTAGTATACCAGGACTGTTAGTTACAGTCAATTCAGTTACTGTACAGAACTCAATTGTTCCATCAGATTCAGGACTGTCAGACACAGTCATCCATGTTATCAAAATTTCAGTATCAGTCATGTAAGATAACAGTAAACCATGTATTAGCGTACAAATCCAGATATCATGTATTCACGATTTTAGTTACTATGTATGTATGTTTGTACTCTTATGTTCATATCAGTCAGTCAGTTAGCATTGTTCATGCATGGAAACCCTTTTGTATTTAGCCTGCCTCACTCGTATACTCAGTACTCCCAGTCGTACTGACGCATTTGCGCTATGGTGCTTTCTTTTATGTTAGACCATAGGTTCAGAGACACGAGTTCCAGATCAGTAGTAGCATTCCAGTCGCAGTTTTGCAGTGAGTCCTCATCCATTTGAGGATGATATTATTTTATTTCATTCATTATTTAAGTTCAGTTTTGCTAGGCGTAGTTAGTTGGAGACATGTTCCTTCAACTCCTTATTTCAAACAGTATTTAGAGGCTTTCAGATTTAGTTCAGATTTTAGATTCAACTTTCAGTTGTTTTAGGTATTTGTTACCCTATATGGACGTTAGTATTTATCAAATATTCAATTTAGTTGAACCTTATGGCCTATTATTCATGTTTTCCGCATTCTACAAGTATATTATGCATTGTACAGGTACAGATATCTATCATAGGTTAGCTTGTGGTCCCTTAGGGTCATAAGAACCATGTATCATTTCGGGTACCATATTTGGGGTGTTACACTTGGGCTTCGACACGCAATTTATACAAAAATAAATCTAAGAAAAGTAAAAAAAACAACAACCAAGAAATAAACGGGGTTTGTTGTTGTTATTGTTGTTGTATGTTGCATGCATAGAAAATTTGAAGTAAGCAGTAAAAAAATCTATAATTCTTTTAAGAATATGAAAGTTCATTCTTACCTCTTAATAGAAAACTTCCAAAGATCCATCCTTCCAATCAACTTCCCTTGGAGACTTTAACGCGTAGTCCACCACTCGTTCTTGAAACCCCAATTTCTCAAATACCTAAATAAAAAAATAAAGTACAAAGAGACAATAATTTAGAAATAGAAAGAAGGAAAACAAACAAAACAACAAAAGGAGAAAAACAAAAAATAGGGAATAGCAAGAAAGAAAATAAACAAAGTAATAAAAGGAGAAAAATAAGAGAAGAGACGTAGAAAAGAAGAAGAAAGAAAACTAATAAAGAACAGAAAAGAGAAGGAAGGGGAAAACAAAACGGTGTAGTGGAAGCCCTTTTCTTTTAAAGTAAATACAGGAATTAGTGAATCATCAAAGTGAATACGTAGATAGATATTTCTCCATAAATTAAAAGTTTGGGTTTGAAGTACAATTTAATTAACATTTGGTACAATAATTAACTACACAGTTGGTTCACTAGCCGTGTTGTACATATTTGGCTGCCTTTGGTACAATAATTAGATGTTGTGATAGTCCTATGACTATTGTCTTATATAATAGAGTAATACTATCATGCCAACTCACTTAGATAATTTAAAAGGGATATTAATCAGACTTCTTTTATACCTTGATAGTTATAAGCCTCTTCTCATGTTGGAAAAATCCTTTCCTTAGCTACTAGCACCATTTTCATTTAGAGGTTAATATTATGTACCTAGACATGGCAAATGGTGCGGTTGTGGTTCAATCCCGCAAAGATTTCAACCTGTCCCACCATACACATATTTTCAATCCACCCAACCCGCATATTTATTAAAAAACAACTGTGTTTGATACTAAAATAAAAAAATCATAATTTTTTTTTTCATTTTTCTATCAAGTAATATTAATTTAATAGATAATGACTAACAATAATTTCTTGACATCAATTGTGGATCTGTAACAACCCGCATTTTCGAGCTAGAAAGTCAACCATCGTTCCTATATGTGCAAAACTTAATCTCATGATTCATAATTTAATTCATTTGTCATGATCTTTATCCTAGTTTATGAAGTTCTCTCAAAGTGAAAGATGTTCATAGAATTTATTGAGAGCAAAGTTGAGCTAAGAATCTTTGATTCATCCAAAGTTTGGTATTCGATTTTACAAAGGTATACTTTGAACGTGTATAACTTTTGATATACTTGGAATTTTACATATCAAGAACCTCCAAAGTGTAGATAATTGAGTCATCGTTCCAAAGATACCAATTTCGCCTTAATCCGATACCCGAGTGAAAAGTTCTAGCATTTTTCGTGTGAGGTGGTAAGTTGCCATGATTACATCGCTCGGCGGTGCCTATAGCGGTGGAAAAAATAGCGCTCATTAGTAAACCTCAAAGTTGGGATTTTTCAAAATAGTAGGTGACTGCGATTACACCACTCGGCGGTGCCCATAGCGGTGGCACCAATAGGGCTCAGCGGTGAGCCTCAAAATCGGGATTTCTGCTGAAACTTTTAATTCCAAGGGGCAGTCCTGTCTTTTCCCTATAAACCCAAGCTGTGTAAACAGTAAATTATAATTTCTTTTGGACATAATATGCCCAAATTCACTCAAATCTATCAAGAACAAAACCCTAACCTCCTTCCTAAAGATCAAGAATCTATACTTTAAGTTCAAGATTTCCAAGAAACAAAATCAAGATTCGGATCCTATTCTTCGAAATAAGTAGTCTAAGGTATATGGTACTACTCTAAACACCATGGGAATAAGATTTACTATTTTATCATGTTTAAACATCCCCAATCATGTTTATAAAGAAGAGTTTTGATATTGTTTCGAAAAGTATGTATCATGGAATTGTTTTGGTGAAATTATATGTTGTCTTGAACATTTTTCACAAAATTTAAATTGTAAATATATATGTATATTTTCGTTTGTAATGAAGAGTTTGATTGGGAGCATGATTGATATAAACTCCCTCGACTTTTATGATGTCTTTGGTTTCAAGTGTTGTGGATTGTTTGAATTGCATGAACTTTCTTAAATAAAACAAAAGGGTGAATGTTTGTTTAATGATCATGGATTGATACTACTTATGACATGTTGAGAGGGCGTCTTTCGCATGATAAACGTTCATTGTGTCAAATTAATAATTTCCAAGGGTTTTGAGTAATGCAAATATGATATTGCCACCTTATGATCATACTATAGAGAGAAGAGTGTCTTTGATGTAAACTCAAATGAAAATCTATTACATGAATCTCTCTCACTTGATGTTTAAAAACTATGGATGGTCATTAACATGAGGATAAGTGAAAAAGGGTTATATATATGTTATGGTGTGACATGAATAACTTGCAAGTCAGGGTATGACGATACCCGGTGATAGTATGCCCTTAACAGAACAAATGTTGAATGTTTTGAATGTACGAAGAATGGTTTTAAAGAACCAAAAGTTGGTCTTAAGAGAGTTAGATGGTTACCCAAAGAAAGCACGAGTCGAGAAACTCAATGATGGAAATCGTAGTTTCCTGACTCAAAATTTTGGCACCATGTTGTATGGTCTTATATTTCTTGATTCATATAGTTTTAACTTGGGAATATGGTTAGGAGATATTCTTTGTGGTCTTATTCCCTACCATGATATATTATTATGATTGAGAATTATGGCACCCTACTTTGTGGACTGGTGTGTCTCCCATACCAATACTCCAACGCTTACGGCAAACTTGGATTGGGAGCTTGGCCACCGAGCAAACTTGGATTGGGAGCGTGTCTCCCATGCCTATGTGTTTTCACTTATGCATTATGTTTATTGTTTTATAAAATTCCCTCATTATGATATATAAAAACATGTTATTTTGGATTGTTTCACATAACAGTACATTTTGTATTGACCCCTATATTTTAGGTTCTGAGGTCTAATCTAGTGGTCCTGCTAAATAGTAGATTGTTGTCAGACAGCTAGAGTTGGTGAGACTCCCTTACTTCGGAAGGCATCTTGTTTACATATATAGATCTCATTGTTTTTAGTTCATGGTCCGAACGGGGGCCTTGTCCCAGTTTCAAACAGATTGTTGTTTACAGTTGTAGTAAAGATTTTGCAAATATGTATTATATGGTTTGAGTTTTATTGAACTTATGTCCGCATTACTCAGTTGATATATTAAAGTGACCATGTTTCCATTTATTTTCCGCATTTCCTTATAGTATATGAATTGTGTATATGATTTCCATTTAGAAAAGGGCTTTCGAGCCTTCATGGTTCGGGATGCTCGTTCCATCCTGGGCCTCTGTTCGGTTTGTGACAAACTTGGTATCATAGAGAGGTTCATGGTCCCAAGGTATCTGCGAAATCATGTGGGGTAGAGTCCTGTTTATGGGTGTGTAGCGCGCCACACTTATAAGTATGAGGCTATAAGGTGTTTAGAAATGTCTCTCTTCTTTTCATGAGTTGGTTCATTTCATCTAGTATGAATGTCCTCTAATCAATGATTTACTATATTTCAGAAAAATTATCATGCCTCACTATAGATCCAATGAACAAAATGCCCAAGCTAAGGATGTTTGTCCTGCTTATGGAATGCGGACCCATAATAGAGCTCGTACCCCAGAGTTTATTGCTATTCTGGGAGTTTCTCCAGTTCTAAATAGTCCACCTCGGGCGCCACGGACCGGTGTTAACCATCCCCAGCCTCCTCAGAGGGAAGTTTCGAATGCTGAGTTCCAACAGTCCATCCATATGATTGCTCAGCTAGTGGACTCTTAGACCTGTTGATCTGAAGATGTGGATTCTATGTCTGGTTCATCTGAGTTTACACGGGTTGGTCAATTCATGAGGCTAAACCCACCCACCTTTACTGGCACAAAGGTTGAGGAGGACTCCCAAGGGCTCATTGATAAACTGGAGAAAAAATTTAAAGTTATGCATGCGAATGAGGTTAAGGGAGTTGAGTTGGCAGCCTATCAGTTAAAGGATTTGGACAATCAATAGTATAATGAATGGGAGGATTCAAAGGGTAGTGATGTTGATCTTTCTATGTGAGGTGAGTTTGTAGAGGCCTTCCGAGATTGCTTCTTTCCCCAGGAATTGAGGGAAGAAAAGGCTGAAGAATTTATGAATCTGAAGCAAGGGAAGAAAAGGGTAAAATATTATACATTGAATTTCACCAAGCTATCCCATTATGCTCCAGAATTAGGGGGTAACATAAGAGCTCGCATGAAAAAGTTTGTATCTGATCTCTAAGATGATCTGGTGTTGGAATACAGGGGAGCAATGCTGAATAAAGATATAGATTTCTCTAGGTTATCCATTCATATGCGGTAGGTAGGAGAGCAAAAGAAGAGGTTGGCTGAGGTAAGGGAAAAGAAACAGAAACTAAGAGAGTTTGGTCCACAGATCAAAATAACAGTCAGCAACAAGGTGGTAATTGGGGAAATAAGTGTTCTAAAAAGAAGTTTTGGAGCAATGCTCAGTCGTCAACAGGTGCACCTGAGCCCAGGCCTTTGGGTGAATAGCGTTTTCAGTCTGCATATAGGATTGGAGCTTATGGCACCCAATCCCAAGAGAATGTGACTCAGCCTTTTAGGTAACATCTTCATTGTAGTAATTGTGGGAGAAATCATCTAGGGAAGTGTTATTCTGAGATTCAGACGTGTTATTTGTGTGGCTAAGTGGGCCATTTTCAGAGGGACTGTCCCTCAGCTGGAGGGAATATAGGGGGAGCTAACTCCCAAGCCACATCCACATCTTCTCCTTCAAAGGGTACTACTTCAGCTTCCGGTGGTAGTCATAATCGATTATATACCTTATCTAAACTCCAGGATGCAGAGACCTCGCCAGATATTGGTACGTGTATGTTATAGATTTTCTCTAGCGATGGGTATGTATTTGGCATGCTTCACATTATTGGTGTCGTTAGACAATAAGATGTGGAGTGTAGTGGTGGAAATAGTAGCTTAAGATTGTTAATGCGTGTCTTGTGGAAAGGAATTAGTGGGCTTCATGCAATATTTAGAATAACCTAGGTTGGCAACTTCCGAAATAAGGAGTGGATAATGATAATTTATATATACGTATATCCATAAGACTAGTATTATAACAATGAATTGTGGTTAAGTCATTAAGCAGATAAAAGCGTGCGTAAAGGAGAATAAGTTGAACCCCCAAGTAGCATGTTGTTAGATAAAGTTTTTTGTGTGTAAGTGTTTTGTGCACCTAGTTCCTGTTCTTGAATTTTGGTAGTATGGGAAAGACAAAAGAACTGTTGTGTTTTGTTCTTTAGATCTGAATTGAGGGAATATAGGTAGACGGTATGCGCCTTTGGGATAGTTTTATAAAATTTTATTATGTGATTAGCGATCGAATGTTAGAATGTTAAGTGGAATGGATTGGATTTTTATGTAATAAGGAGTAAGGATGGGTATGCTAATAAGTCTATGAGTTGTAACTTGATGGCTATAGAGGATAAAAATTAAGAGTAGCGTTCTTGGAAAGCAATGCCTGTAGAGTATAATTAAAAAAGGGGAGTTTAGCGTTTATGTGTATGGTGATACCTTACTTTGGTGAGAGTTGTGGTTATTTATTTGACGAGAGAATATGTTCACAAGTCTAGGATCATGACTTTGACCTAAGGGGGAGATGGTGAATTAAGGTAGTTCCTGAATTTTCTCCCATTCATGATGCTTATGCTCGGGTCCCTCAATGACCCTCCGTATGTTAGTAGGATGGTGGTTGTGGAAGTATAGTAATGTTTTAGGTAGGGGAGTAGATGTTCTTGAGTGTGAAAAGTTTGATGTGATTTCTTTAGATAAACTTATAGGTGAAGGGGGAAAGAAGGAGATGAACTTTCATTACGTGAAATAGTTAGAAAGGAGATATATGGCGAAAATCTTTGTGAGAATGATTGAATTTGATGGTCTTAGTGGAGAGAGCCATTAAGTGGGTGTAGTAATGACAGGCTTGAATGTTGTGATTGATGAAAACACAAACCAATGAGCCATGTGGTTATTACTCCTTGAATTAAGACTTGAGATTGTTGGCTTATAGTGATGAGGTGAGGTAATTTCTTAATGTGATGTAGAATACAGGATCCCGTAGTTTACGTTAGCATCCTTTTAACTTCAGGTTAGGCTTCAACATGGAAGTACTATACAGTGGGACTCAAACTCTTGTGGTTAGATGCGTTATGGGAGAATTTTAAGTCAGAAATGATGAAGTATGTTATTTATTGTTAGGGGCATGTTTGAGTAGTGTCTCTAAGTTTTAGGTCTATTCATTGTATCTCGTAAGGCAGAGAATGCTTCTAATTCCTATCTTCCGCGAAATCTCATTTCATGATTGTACCGATATAATCAGACCTATTATCACCAAATAAACTCATGTCTTATGTTGTGACAATCATGAATCATGTGCAAGGTCATCTCTATGTCAATCCTTATCAACTCACGCTTCGTGCGTGTACGATTCACTAGGGGATTATCATGAAAGTCTTTTGATGCCTTTGCATATTCTCTTAAGGAAAAGAAAATCTTCAATCCGAGGTTACATTCCTTACTTCATACTCTTTGAGCTTCAACAAGATCCTACCCATCATTCGGGGACGAATGATCCCAATGGGGAGATAATGTAACAACCCACAATTTTTATCTAGAAATTGAACCGTCGTTCCTATGTGTCCAAACTCTAATCCCATAATTTATATATTTATTCATGTGTCGTGATTTTTATCCTAGTTTATGAAGTTCTCTTGAAGTGAAAGATGTTTATAGAATTTACTGAGAGCAAAGTTGAGCTAAGAATCTTTGATTCGTCCAGAGTTTGGTATTAGATTCAACAAGGGTCTACTTTGAAGGTGTATAGATTTTGATAGACATGAAATTTTTTAGATCAAGAACCCACCAAATTGTAGATAATTGAGTCATCTTTCCAACGATTTTAATTTTACCTTAATCCGATACCCGAGTGAAAAGTTATAGCATTTTTTGTGTGAGGCAGTAAGTTGCCATGATTACACCGCTCGGCGGTGCCTATAGCGGTGGAACCAATAGTGCTCAGTGGTAAGCCTCAAAGTCGGGATTTTCTAAAATAGTAGGACACCGAGATTACACCGCACAGTGGTGCCTATATCGGTGGCACCAATAGGGCTCAGCGGTGAGCCTCAAAATTTGTATTTCTGCTGAACTTTTAATTCTGAGGGGCAGTCTTATCTTTTCCCTACAAACCCAAGTCGTGTAAACAGTGAATTAAAACGTCTTTTGTGCATAATATGCCCAAATTCACTCAAATTTATCAAGAAAAAACCATAACCCCCCTCCCAAGATCAAGAATCCATAGTTTAAGTTCAAGATTTGGATCCTATCCTTTGAACTAAGTAGTCTAAGGTATGTAGGACTACTCTAAACACCATGGGGATAAGATTTACTAATTTATCATGTTTAAACATCCCCAATCATGTTTATGAAGAAGAGTTTTGACTTACAAGTCGGGGTATGACATGAATGACTTGCAAGTCGGGGTATGAGGATACCCGGTGATAGTATGCCCTTAACAGAACAAGTGTTGAATATTTTGCATGTATGAAGAATGGTTTAAGGAACTAAAAGTTGGGCTTAAGAGAGATCGATAGTTACCCGAAGAAAGCACGAGTTGAAAGACTCAATGTTGGAAATCATGATTTGCCGACTCGGGATTTTGGCACCATGCTGTGTGGTCTTGTGTGCCTTGATTTATGTCATCCCAACATGGGACTATGGTTAGGAACCATGCTTTGTGGTTTTGTGCCTTACCATGATATATTATTATGATTGAGAATTATGGCCTCTGCTTTGTGGACTGGCGTGTCTCCCATACCGATACTCCAACCCTTGAGGAACATTTGGGTAGGGGGCTTGGCCTACGAGTCAAGGACGGATCCCATATAACTCATGGGATAATCAGAATTGTAGGGTGTACCATCTAGCTCAGAGAAAATAGAAAGTGAGTCATTATTTCCAAGAGTTGTTTAAATTCATTTCAGTATGCCCATGTGTTTTCACTTATGCATTATGTTTATTGTTTAATAAAATTCTCTTATTATGATATATAAAAACATGTTATTTTGGGTTGTTTCACATACCAGTACATTTTGTATTGACCCCCTATATTTCATGTTCTGAGGCCCAGTCTAGCGGTCCTGCTAAACAGTAGATTGTTGCTAGACATTCAGAGTTGATGAGCCTCCCTTACTTCGGAAGGCGTCTTGTTTACTTATGTTGCTCTCATTGTTTTTAGTTCATGATCCGACCGGGGTCCTTGTCCCGGTTTCAAACATATTGTTGTTTTCGTAGTAGAGATTTCGCAAACGTGTATTAGATGGTTTGAGTTTTATTGAACATATGTTCGCATTACTTAGTTGATATATTAAAGTGACCATGTTTCCGTTAATTTTCCACATTTCCATAAAATATATGAATTGTGTATATGATTGCCAGTTAGAGAAGGGTTCCCGAGCCTTCATGGTTCAGAATGTTCATCTGTTCCTGGGCGTCTGTTCGGGTCGTGACAGGATTTTTCATAAAGTCATAATAAATGTCAATTTTTAATTGTATTTCAAATGACTTGACTTTCAGTTACAAAAAATGACATGATTAAAACAGATTGTCATTTATGTGGTTCTGACCATTTTCTCTCTTATAATTTGTTCCTTAAAAAAATTTCTTTTTTGATAATCTTTTAAATTCAATACTTATTAATCAAATCATGTTGCGGGATTTTTTATGCAATTTGGGTTGACAGAACAAATAATGAATTAATAATAATAATTCATTTACCTTTTTTATATTGATTTTTTTATTCAGAATATTATGTTTTTGGTAGGTTGCTAAGATTGATAAATTTGGTCTAATTTTGATTTTTGAGAAAATCTAATGTAAATCAATGTATATAGAATGTTATTTATAAGATTTCCTAATATTATCTTGTAAAAGCATCTCACACCAACTATAAAAACCCTTGTTTTGTTCTTTAATTTTTCACCCTTCAGTTGCTTTCTGTGACACAACTTGAAAGCTAGAAATTTTCAAGTACAATTTCTTGCTCTCTTTTCTCTTCTTTCCTTTAAAGCCAACCTCATCTACTCTATCTGGTTGTATCAAGGAAGACCATACTATTGCTCGAGCTCATTTGCAAACCCACTAGTCCTCTTGACAACATGCAAGGATAGTATTGAAATTTTAGCAGGAATGAAATGTCATATTATCCTCGCGTGATGTCCAGGAGGACTTGACAGTAGGCTAACAAATGAATTCGGAAAAATTTCTTCCTTGATACTACCAGGTAGAGATGGTGTCGTTGGCATTAAAGGGTAGAAATGTGTCGTCGGAGTCAATGAATAGTTGGGTAATGTGGATGTTCTCCAACTCATTATGCAGGCCCAAACTAATGATGTTTTCGTTAAATTATGATAAGATTATCTTATGTAATTAAAGATAATGATAAGAAAGATTTAAGTTATTTATTTATTGTTAAATACGATATGAAAATATTTTTATTACATCGTGGTCAAAATAATACCTATAATTTCCTCGAAACGATAGAAATAAATGATCATTGATGCAGGTTTTGATGTATTTGGTTAAGCACAAGAACTTAATTAGTTAAGAGGAAAATATATCCCTCAACTATACGAAGAGTGAAAATATTCCTCGTTAAAATGGTAGTGTACATATACTTCATTGTCTAACAAATGATGTCTATATGATAAGTTCACTCCCATTGTTGAACGTGAGAAATGTTCCTCACTATTTGGACCAGTTACAACTCCATTAACAGTTATCTGAAATCACCCAAATTGCTGCCCTAAAGGATAAATCTATTGCCATTAATGCTGAGGAGAGTTGCTTGATTTTTCTTTGGATTTTGCTTTAGCTTTTGTTCTGTGTCGTTTGTATGTGATTTTTTAATATTAATAAAATATTCCCACTAACCATAGCATAGAGATTCCGAAAAGAAAAAAAAATCTTTTCCAAGATGCACAGTTTTGTCTTGTGAAAAGCTTGTTGGATACTCATTAGCAGAGGCGAATTCAAAATTTTAAATTCGTAAGTTTCTAATAAAATAAAGTAATAATTGGATGATAAAAATGGAGGGGCGGGGGAAGGGGTGGTAGAAGTCGAATTAGTCATGAGGCAACAAAGACGTAAAGAAAATATAAATTATTCATTTTTTGAAAGAAAAAAAATGAGTTGACTGGGAAATATAAGGTAAAAAGGTAAAAGAAAAAAGGCTAAAAAAATGATGTTTCCACTGGGTTTGGATCCCTCCTCGCGAGGGTGTTGAGGATTTCATTATTATTCATATCATCTTGCATGATTTTATATTGAATTTCATTCACTGGTCAAAAAATTAATTAATAACAATAATTCTTTTACCTTTTGTGATGTTGATTTCTTACTAAGAATACTATGCTTTTGGTAAGTTGTTAAGATTGATAAGTTTGATCAAATTCTGACTTTTGACAAAATCTAATGTAAATCATTGTATTAAGTTATTTATAAGATTCTTACATATTATCTTGTAAAATCATCTCATATCAATTATAAAAATTCTTCTTTTGTTCTTTAATTTTTCACCCTTCAGTTACTTTTTCTAACACCTTGAGAGTTAGGAATTTTCAAGCACAACTTCTTGCTCCTCTTTTCTCTTTTTGTTAGAGTCCACACCACCCAACTCTTCATTGACTCCAACAACAAGCTTATTTCCTTTAAAGCCAACTTTATCAGCTCTATTTGGTCGTATCAAGTAAGACCTTGGTGGAGTTCGATTGCAAGCCCACTTTCTAGTTCTACTTTACAACCTACCAGGTTAAACATCAACCTACAAACATAAAAACATTACCGTTGTTTTTATACTTGTACGTTGAAGTATTACCCTTGTAGGTTGTCCAATAGGACTAGATAGTGGGTAGAAGTTTGTTCTCTGAGAGGCAACAAAGAGTTGGATAGTGTGGACATACTCCAACTCATTATGTAGCCTAAATGATGTTGGAGTAAAATTCTGATCATATTTTCCTTATATTCTTAAAAATAATGATATGACAGACTTAAGTTATTTTTGATCAGTTAAATCGACTAAGGAGATATTTTTATTATGTTGTCATGGTTGAAATAGTAGCTTTAATTTCTTGATCTAAATGATCGTAATAATTAGTGATGCAAGTTTTGATGTATTTGATTACGTACAAGGAGTTAATTAGTAAAGGAAAAAATAATTTTGAGGGGATATATCCCTCATTAAACAAATATTGTATATTTACCCTTTTTCATAACTGGCCTATATTCACTAACTTAAAGAAAAATCCTGAAAGTGATTTTCTAATTTCAAAAGGCCATCCATTCAAGCCTTTATTGTCTTTTTTTATTGTTAGATTTAGAAAATTAAGTCACCCATTTTTTTAGCCCTCCAAATCCGATCCAAATGGGAAAAAAAATCTCTCTTCTACTGAATCATAAAACGAGCTTGGGTCAGAATTGAGTAAATGATTGTGTTTTTTCAGTTAGATCGAGTCTAAATGGGTAAAAAGTGTGTAAGGTAATTTTTATAATTTAGACCTGATCTAACTTTTAAACCTACCTAAACATAAAAACGCTTTTGTACATTGGTGTGCCGTGTTTTGATAAGATAATATTTGAAAATCATATAAGTAATATTGTATATCCATTGATTTACACTAGATTTGATTTGACCAAATGTATCGATCTCCTAACCAAAATGAATGTCACGAACTACTCTGTGTAGTCTTTTTTTCCTTTTTTGGGTTAATTTATACCACAGTGTTTCTAGAAGACTTTTATTAATAATAAAGATCTTCAACATGGATAAGTAAGGGGTATTAGGCCTTTCTTTACCAATCCTAATGAGGTAATGAACCTCTATTAATCAACAATCATGAAGAAAATAAGAACTAGAGAGAACTAGGTATCTTATGATCATCACAGAGTATGTAACATACCCTATGATGGTATTACAAATGATGATGCTTAAACAGTACAAAAATATAAAATCCAGGATGAAATTTGAGTTATCAAACTCAAACTTCCTTCTACAAATGCATAAATTTAAAAAAGAAAGATTGCCCATCAAAAGTAACCTGAAGTGTCTTCATCTTCCAATATGTCCAACAACATTTGATAGTTCATCAGTTATTCTTGGATTTATTGAATTTTATTGAAGCTATTGACACTGTTGTATGATTTTTCTTTGTCAGTCGCATTGGTAGATGTCTTGGAACATACTCCCCGCACTTTACCATCCCAGCTATGTTGCCTCTCATGTGTCATTTTATTGCTTCCACTTTTTTGTTGTTGAGGTGAGATTCCATCTCTAGCCACTTTATCAAAGCACATACCCAACATATTTTCTTCCTCCAATTGTGAGTCACTTTCACCTTCATTCTTTCGAAGTGCAAAGCTCGCATCCAATGGAGTGTTGGCAATACCGAATTCCAAATACTTGAACTTGTCAAGTACCTTTTAGATATAATGGGACTGTGACAATGCCAACCCTTGTGGAGTTCGATGGATTCTTATACCTAAGATTACATCTACAACTCCAAGGTCTTTCATATCAAACTTGCTCTCGAGCATTTGTTTTGTTGCATTTAAGTCAGAAATGTCTCTACTGATGATCAACATATCATCCACATATAAACATACAATGACTTGGTGATTTGGAGTATCTTTAATATAAACATATTAAACACATTCATTTATTTTGAATCCGTTTGCCAACATGGTTTGGTCAAACTTCGCATGCCATTGTTTTGGTGCTTACTTTAGTCCATATAATGACTTGATAAGTTTACACACCTTGTTTTCCTTTCCTGGGACCACAATACCCTCAGGTTGTTCCATGTATATTTCTTCCTCCAATTCTCCATTTAGGAAAGCGGTTTTCACATCCATTTGATGGATTTGAAGATCATATACCGCCGCTAAGGTAATTAACATTTGAATCGATGTTATTCTTATTATTGGCGAGTATGTATGAATGTAATCAAGGCCTACTTTTTGTTTGAAGCCCTTTACTACAAGTCTTGCCTTGTATTTGTCACTAGTGCCATCTGCTTTCATATTCCTTTTGAAAATCCATTTTGAACCTAAAGGTTTATTTCTGGGAGGAAGATCAACTAATTCCCATGTATGGTTGATTAAGATTGAATCAATCTCACTATTGACTGCCTTTTTCCAAAAGGATGAGTCTGAAGATGTCATCGCTTCCCTAAATGTTTGAGGCTCATTTTCTAAGAGAAATGTTACAAAATCCAATCCAAATGAAGTAGACGTTCTTTGACATATACTACATCTTGGATTTTCTTCATTATGTACATTCTCACTTGGTTCATCTCGAGGTCGTTTAGATCCTCCACTAGACTGTTCATGTCTAATTTTATATGGGTAAATGTTTTTAAAGAATTCAGCATTGTCTGATTCAATTACCATATTTTCATTAATATCCAAAAGTTCGGATGTATGAACCAAAAATCGACATGCTTTACGACTTTTAGCATATCCTATGAACACGCAGTCCACCATTTTAGGTCCTATCTTAACACTTTTAGGCATAGGAATTTGGACCTTTGCTAGACACCCCCACACTTTGAGATATTTCAAGTTGGGTTTCCTTCCTTTCCATTTTTCATAAGAAATTGATTGTGTCTTACTATGGGGAACTCTGTTGAGTATATGATTGGTTGTAAGGATAGCCTCCCCCCATAATTTTTGCGGTAAACCAAAACTTATAAGAAAGGAATTCATCATTTCCTTTAAAGTTTGGTTTTTCCTTTCCACAATTCCGTTAGATTGAGGTGAATACGGGGCCGTCGTTTGATGGACGATTCCATTCTCTACACATATTTCGGCGAAGGGAGATTCATATTCTCAACCCCTATCACTTCAATCATTTTTATCTTTTATCTAACTGATTTTCAACTTCAGTTCTATATTGCCTAAATGCATCTATTGCTTCATCCTTACTATTTAGCAAATAGACATAACAATATCTAGTGCAATCGTCAATAAAAGTTATGAAATATTTTTTCCTACCACGTGATGTTGTTGACTTCATATCATAAATGTCAGTGTGTACTAAGTCTAAAGGATTAGAATTCCTTTCACCGAACTTATAAGGATGCTTTGCATACTTTGATTCTACACACGTTTGACACTTTGATTTATTGCACTCAAATTTTGGCAAAACTTCTAAGTTAATCAGTTTTTGTAACGTTTTATAATTAACATGGCCTAAATGTTCATGCCAAAAATAATAAGACTCAAGCAAATAAGAAGAATTTGAAGTTTTATTTATTTCAACAGTCATTACATTCATCTTATAAAGGCCCTCGGTGAGATAGCCTTTTCCTACATACATTTCTCCTTTGCTAATTACAATTTTTTCAGAAATGGTTACACATTTGAATCCTTTCTTATCTAGAAGTGAAACATAAATGAAGTTCCTACATAATTCTGGAACATACAAGACATTGTTAAGTGTCAAGACCTTTCCCGAAGTCATTTTCAAGCATACTTTCCCTGTTCCTTCCACCTTAGCAGTAGCGGAGTTAGTCAGATAGATCATTTCTTTTACTTGAGCCGAAGAAAATGATGAAAACAACTCTTTGTTGGCACATACATGGCGGGTGGCACAAGAATCCATCAACCATTCGCGAGGATTCCCCACCAAGTTGCATTCTGAGAACATAGCACAAAAATCATCGCATTCTTTGTTGGATTCAATCATATTTGCTTGATCCTTTTTCTTGCCTTTCTTCGGGGCACAAAAATCCGTGGACTTGTGGCCAATCTTTCCACAATTGAATCATTTTCCCTTGAATTTCTTCTTGGGTTGATTGCTTCCTTATTCAACTTTCTTCCTTTTCATAGAATTATTTTGATCATCTTCTACAATATGTGCTCCATTAATTGTAGAATTCCCTTTTGACCTTCTCTCAGCAGCCTTATTATCCTCTTCAATATGCAGTCGGACAATAAGATCTTCAAAAATTATCTCTTTGCGTTTATGCTTCAAGTAGTTTTTGGAGTCTTTCCACAAAGGTGGTAGCTTCTCAACTATTGCTGCTACTTGAAATGCATCATTCACAATCAAACCTACAAAACAGTTTATGTGATTATTAAGAACCTTTTTAATTTGTTCAACTAAGGTACTTTTCAAAGATATACCTTCTGCTAGGAGATCATGTATGATGACTTGTAACTCCTGCACTTGAGAGACAATCGATTCGTTATCTATCATTTTAAAGTCCAGGAATCGTGCAACAAGGAATTTCTTAATTCCCGCATCCTCTATTTTATATTTTCGTTCAAGTGCCCCCCCTCCCACCAATTCCTTCGATGTCTTAGTTCCACTGTAAACATTGTAGAGGTCGTATTGGAGACCACTCAGAATATAATTCCTGCAAAGGAAGTCTGAATGTTTCCAAGCTTTTACAATTACGAAACGCTCTTTGTCTGAGTACACTATTCATATTGGTGTGATCTCAATTTTTCTCTTCCACTTGGTTTTCTCCATTTTCCATTCACACCTTTCATTTACTATGAACCCAATAGTTTGTTGGATAAAATTAGTTAAAGAGAGTAACTAATTTGGATATTAACATTTAATTTTAACTCTTTCATAATAGTACAATCATCGGATATAAATATGAAACTTTTAGTTCGTGCAACATTATCAAAAAGTGAAAAAAAACCCCAGAATTTTGTACATGTAATTACAAGTAATATCTATTGCTTTTATTTAAATCAAAAATAAATCCCTTATATCTTTAATCTGTCTAGAAATATTATATTATTCACATCAAAATATTTTTTTCTGTTTAAAAAAAACTACTTTTACTAAATGAAAAGTTTATTACATGCCTTGTCTAGGTTATATGGTACCTAAGCTGGCAATCATTTTCATAGGAAGGTAAAACTGAAAACAGGTATATAATTATTATATACCACCATTATTTATTCACATCAAATCATTGTAATAGAAATTAAATAATAACATACTTTAAATCAGTGTTTTAAAAGGCGGTGGTGTAGGAGACATTGCATTTTACTTAGCAGGGGGTGAGCCGAAAGCCTTGAGGCATGGGGCTTAAGCTTCATGTATTTTAAATTTTTTAATTAATAATATAGTAATACAATATAATAAAACAAAATATTACTAAAAAACACATTAATTGATTAAAAGGTCATGGAAAATAAAACTTCAAAATGCAACGATACAAAAGCTAGTATGAGAAACAAATTAACTCTAGCATCTGAATATTCAAACAATAAAAGAATCAGAACTTCTTAAAATATATGACCATGCAATTTACCTCTCTAAAAAAAATAATCAATAAGCGATTAGTATTATAATTAAAATATCACTGCATGAATAAAAGTAAAATACTTTTAAACAATAAAATAATAAAATATGATAATTTTGAAAATTATAAATAAAAAATTAAAATGAATAAAATAAAAAACATTAATAACAATTACAGGTGAAGATGTAAAATCCGGGTATGTATTTTAAAAGAAATGTAAGTGATATTCACTCTCACAATATTCTCAAATAGTAAATAAGCAATAAAAGCTATAGATTTTGAGCGTTTTTACCATTGAGTTGCAGAATATACTTTGTTTAGGAGGTGCAGTGCTAGTTATTCATACCTAAAACAATAATTTGTTCCTACATACACAGTGTATTTTTTTGGCCGAGGGGGTTCGGATGAACCCTCTGGGCTCCATGTAGATCCGACCCTGATTGTAGACTATAGGCTTAAACTTGAGATGTGGGTAGTGGTAAAAAGGATAGTAGTTTAAGATTAGTGATGTATGTTTTATGGGAATGAATTAGTAGGCTTAATATGGGATGTGAAATAGCTTAGGTTGGCAACTTGTGAAAAAAGGAGTGGATAATTTTGATATTTATGTACATGAGGACTAGTGTTAAAATGATGAATTGTGGTTGAGTGATTAAGTGTATAAATGCGTGATTATATTAGAATAAGTTGAACCCGGAGGTATTATGTTGTTAGATAAATTATGATGTGTACGAGTGTCACGTGTACCTAGATTTCATTCTCGAATCTCATAGTACGGAGAAGACTAAGGATTTATTGTGTGATGTTCTTTAGAGATGAATGGAGGAACTATAACTACGCAGTATTTTCCTTTGGTATAGTCTTAAAGATTTTATTATGATGTAAGTTATGTGATTAACGGTCTAATGTTAGAATGTTAAGTAGTGGAGAGTGGATTTTTATGTGATAAGGCATGAGGATGGGTATGCTCATGAGATTGGGAGTTGTAGGTTGATTGCTATAGAGGATGGTGAAAATTAAGAGTAGCGTTTTTGGAAAGTAATGCCTTTAGAGTATAGTTAAAAAGGGGAAGTTTAGCATTTATGTGTATGGTGATACCCCATTGTGTTGAGTATTGTTCTTGTAAGATTTAATGAGAAGATATGTCCTTAAGTTTAGGATTGTGACTTTGATCTAAGGGGGAGATGATGAATTAAATAGTTCCCGTATTTTCTTATGGTGTCAAATTTCAAGTAAGAATCATGATAATATCAATTCCTATGCAAGAAAGCCCCTCCTACTCCAATTTAATAGGTTATACTACCAAAGTCTTATGTATTCATGTCTTGCCTATATCTAAGGTTTGAGATCTCTATGTAACTCATGTCATGTTCCAACCTCCAAACTAGAAGCAATAATGTCCCTCGTTAATTTAATATTTCAGATATTCAAGCTCTATGTTATGTTGGTCATGATCGATAAAAATTCATGTCTCACAAAATACTTGGTTCTAATAAAATATGCCTTCTAAATGTTACTGATTCATTTTATGTCGGGATTACCCAAAATGATAAAGTTGTGCGAACTGATGACTATTTCAGATTTGAAAATGAGAAGTGATAGCTTCGAGTAGATGTCCTTGTCTCAATTGTTGACTTCATGAATCCTAAACTTATGTTGTACGACTCATGATGTAAGCACTTATGTTTCTCACTATGGTTTGTCCTAAGGACTCATGCTATGTTGTGTTTATGCCAGAGTGTCTCTCTACTTATGATCAAGACAGTTGATATATAAAGCACTTCGTGATTATATCGTATCTTTACCTCATGTCCCTCCTTGAGTAGTGTAATAAGTATAAGTTATAGTCTAATAGTGTTACTCCCATTCATGATGCTTATGCTCGGGTTTCTCATTGACCCTCCATATATTAGTGTGATGGTGGTTGTGAAAGTTTAGTAATGTCTTAGGTAAGGGAGTAGATGTTCTTCAATGTGAAAATTTTGATGTAATTTCTTGAGTTAAGGTTATAGGTGAAGGGGAGAAGAAGGAGATGAACTTTCATTAAGTGAAATATTTAGAAAGGAGATATGTGGAAAAAAATCTTGGTAATAGTGATAGAATTTTACGGTCCTAGAGGGGAGATCCATGAAGTGGGTGTAGTAATGACAGGCTTGAATATTATGATTGATGAAAACTCAAACCAAAGTTCTATGTGATTAGTACTCCCTGAATTAATGCCCGAGGGTGTTTGATGGTAGTGATAAGGTAAAGTAATATCCTTAAAGAGATGTAGGGTATGAGGTCCCATAGCTTAAGCTAGCTCCTCTTTTCTCTGAGTTAGGCTTCAACATAGGAGTATTACGTGGCGGGACTCAAACTCTTGTGGTTAGAAGTGTTATGGGAAAATTGTAAGTTGGAAATAATGAAGTATGTTCTTTTTTGTTTGGGCCATAGATGAGTAGTGTTTCTAGGTGTAACATCTATTCTTTGTATCTTGTAAAGTAGAGAATGTTTCTATTCCTATCTCCAAAAAATCTCATTTCATAGTTGTACCGATGTAAATCAAGACCTATGGTCACCAAATAAACTCACATCATATGTCGTGATGATTACGATCCCAAGATATCATGTGCAAGGTCATCTCTATGTCAATTCTTATATCTCACGCTTCGTGCTTACACGTTTCAATAGGGGTTATCATGAAGCTCTTTTGATGTCTTTGCATATATTGTTTAGGAGAAATGTTCAATGCGAGGTTACTTTCATTATTTCATACTTTTAGAGCTTGAACAAGTCACTACCCATCATTCGAGGATGAATGATCCCAAGGGGGAGATAATGTAACACCCGCACCTTTGGGCTAGAATTTAAACCGTCGTTCCTACACGTATAGACCAGAACCCAATGAATCCTTGTTAATATATGCGTGATTATCAATCCTATAGTGTTTGAATATCTTTTAATATCTTTGAATATGAATTTAGGTCACAATAATCCCCTAACACAAAGTCAAGTTGAAAACTTTTCCTATCGGTTGATTTTTAGATGACGATTTTGCATGGGTCAACTTCCAGTGACTGTTTCTCATAGTATATAAAGAGTCATGTTTCCTACTATATATCAAGTTAAGTACATTCGAGTCTTCTTTTCAACGCCTCCTACCGTTCATCAATCTGAGTCCGGAGTAAGAAGTTATGAGTGTTTGAATAAGGCACCGTGCAGGTTGTATGATTTTGACACCCTATAGTCATAACACTCATTTGATGCTTCTAAAATGATCTTTAGGACCACAGTAGTGATGGTACATCATGTATTGATATTTTAGGGGGTGTTGGGGGTGTTTAAGGACCTCAAAACTAAGTAGGCGCCGCAAACTATTGCTTAGGCGATTGCTTGACATCGCCTTACCAACACCAACGCTCACTGGAAAAAGTTGGCAATAAGGTTGGTGACGCAAAGCCTAATGTTTTCCATGGACTTGGTGCCGCAAAATTCAATGTTTTCCATGGATATGGAGTCACAAACCCTATGGCTAAGTGGTACAGAAACTCTATTTTTGAGTATTTCAAGGGAAACATGGTCTTTTGTCACCCAATAACCATCCTTAAACATCTTAACACGTATTTAAGTCCCTAAAACACATTTTAACCCTAGAAAATCATTAGTTAATCATCTAAAACACAAGAGGAGAAAAACAACTTAGGGTTTGGGCAATCAAGCTTAAAGGTTTAATCTTTTCGCAAATTCTTCATCATTAAGGTATGTGGGTTTTTCTAAACTACATGGGTATGATGAAATTATTTTTATAATTTTTTGAACGTTGAGAAATCATGTATTTATGAAGGGTTTTGAATTACATTAAAAAGTATGCTTTGTGAACTCTTTCAATGAGATATTGTTTGGGTCTTGAGGCCTTCCCCTAAATTTGATTTGTACTCGTATATAAGTATGTATGCTTTTTGAGTTTGAATGTTGAATTGAGAGCATAAACATTTATAATCCCTCTCTTGTTATAAAGCCTCTTGTTTTCATATGTCATGAATTATTCAATTGCATATTGAGAAGCATGAATACAAATATATTTACTATCGTTTAAGACTTGGTTTTAGTTATGAACTTAAGAGAGGGTGTTTCTTGTTAATATAGATGAAAAGTGATGATTTAAAGAGTTGCATGAATTGCTACAAGTAATGAGCCACCACATGTTTTAAGAGTTGAAAGAGAGAGTCTTTGCATAAGTTTCATGTAATTCGATATACAAATCCTCCTGTACTGTTTGAATGACTTGGTGGTCTAAACATTGTTTTGAATGAAAGTACTGTAACATGATATTTTATGGCTTAGAGATATGACTTGCAAGTTTTGGTATGACGATACCAAACAAATGAATGTCATAACTGAGTAAGATTTTCAAATTTTGATTTCAAAGAATGGATGTCTTAAAGAGTTAAAAACGGATTTAAAGAGAGTTAAGTGGTTATCTGAAGAAGGCATTTGAGTGGAAAGGCTCATTGTGGGAAATCGTGTTTTGTCGATGCGGGTTTATTATGTCCCCAAGAGGGACCATACGCTGGATTTGTGCCCCTTAGCGTATTAGAGATATAGACTCTAACCCTTGGGACAAACTTGGGCTAGGGGATTGACCGCCTAGTTAAGGGTGGATTCCTTATAGCCCATGGTATTGTAGAGTTGTAGGGTGTGCCACCTAGCTCAAAAGTAAGATAAAGAGTAAGTCATGGTTTCAAGAAATGTTTTAAATTCTTTTAAGTATGCCTATGCATTTTCATATATTGTATGTAAAATATTTCATAAATGGCTCTCACTTATGTTATATAAAAGTATGTTATTTTGGATTACTCTACGTACCACTACATCTGTATTGACCCTCTATATTTCAGGTTCTGAGGCCCAGTCTAACGGTCTTGCTAAATAGTAGATTGTTGTCGGACATTCAAAGTTGGTGATCCTCCCTTACTTCGGAAGGCGTCTTGTTCACTTGTATTATTCTCATTTGGTTTTGGTTTATGGTCCGACTGGGGGCCTTGTTCCGATCTTCTAACAAATATTGTTTTCCTTCAGTTAGTAGAGATTTCACAGACAGGTGTTAGATGGATTTGAGTCATGTTGAACTTATGCCATGTTGTTTTCTTAATATAATCAGATTACCACATTTCCATTTTGTTATCTTTTCCGCATTTCCTTATAAATATATGAATGGTGTGTATGATTGCCATTTAGCTCTCGGTCCTTCACGGTTTGAAATGCCTGTGTCGATCTGGGCCTCAGTTCGGGTCGTGTCATACACACACAAAAAAAATATGTTTTCAGTCTACCCAATTCGCATATTTGAAAAAAAATAAAAAATACAACTGTTTTTGATACTTAAAATAAAAAAAATCATAAATTATTTTTCATTTTTTTGTCACGTAATGTTAGTTTAATAGATAATGACTTAAATTAATTTAATGGACGCCAATTGTGGATCTTTCTTAAAGTCATAATAAATGTCATTTTTTACTTGACTTCCAAACGACTTGATTTTCAGTTACATCAAAAAACAAGATTAAAATGGATTGTTATTTATGTTCTTCTAATCATTTTCTCTCTTATAATTTGTTCCTTAAAAAAAATTCTTTCTTGGTAATCTTATAAATCTATTACTTACTAGTCATATCATCTTGCGGAATTTTTTATGCAATATGGGTTGACTGGAAAAAATGAATTAATAATAACAATAATTCACTTGTCTTTTTTTTTTATGTTGATTTTTTTATTAAGAATATTATGTTTTTGGTAGGTTGTTAAGATTGATAAATACAACTTTGACTTACGAGAAAATCTAATGTAAATCAATGTATATAGAATGTTATTTATAAAATTTCCAAATATTATCTTTGTAAAAGCATATCATACTAACTATAAAAACCCTTCTTTTCTTCTTTAATTTTTCACCCTTTAGTTGCTTCCTGTGACACAACTTGAAAGCTAGAAATTTTCATGTACAACTTCTTGCTCTCTTTTCTCTTCTTTCATCTAAAGCCAACTCCATTGACTATATCTGGTTGTATCAAGGAAGACCATACTATTGGTCGAGTTCATTTGCAAACACACTAGTAGTCTAGTCCTCTGGACATCATGCAAGGATAGTATTGAAATTTTAGTAAGAATTAAATGCCATATTATCCACGCATGATGCCCAAGAGGACTAGACAGTAGGCTAACAAATGAATTCGGACAAATTTCTTTCTTGATACAACCAGGTATAGTTGGTGCCGTTGGGGTTAAAGGATAAAAGTTAGTTGTCGGAGTCAATGAATAGTTGGGTAATGTGGATGTTCTCCAACTCATTATGCAGGCCCAAACTAATGATGCACAGGAAATTGCATGCTATAGACCCAAATATGGGTAGCTTTAGATATTTGACCCTAAAAAACAATAGTCGTCCTTACTTTTTAATATACTAAAAGTATCATTTTGCCACTCTACACCTCAAATATATTTTTAAACTTTCCATACTCATTTATCTCTCAAATTTTATTTTTTATTATTTTCACTTTTTGTTTTTCCTTTACTTTTATAATTCTTCTTTTTTTTCACTTTTTTATTTTTTCCTTTAAATTTATTATTCTATTTTTTTATTATTTTCAGGGTTTTTTTCCTTTAACTTTATTTTCATGTTTTAATTTATTTGTCTCATCCTTTTTTTTTCTTTTTCATTTTTCTCAACCATTATCTATTTCTTCATATTTATTTTTAATTTATTTGTCTTTAACCTTTATTTAGAGTTTTTTTATTTCTCTTTTTTTTCCCAGATTTTTCTCAGATATTCATTCTCGTTGTTTATCTTTTTTCCTAATTTCTCAAATATTCATTCTCTTTTTCCTCTTTCTCTTCATCCGATTTCAATCAAATAGACTCATTATATTGATCATCAACAATTGGATCACGACTTGGTTCACCTTGGAGATTATCCTCATTTCTCCTCTTTCTCTTGATCCTCTTTTACATCATGGTATAAGAGCTATTGACTCTTGATATGGTCTAAGTTAAGATAATTGAGGAGAAAAAATAAGAAAGCTTGATATGTATCTGAATGCATCAGATCTGTCTGGAGTTATGTTGATTTTTATTCAATTAGCGAGATCTAAACACTATTGTGTGGATTGAATCGATGAGAATTTCTATACTTGGAAGAAACAAGTTGGGATTCATTAATGGCACGTGTAGGAAAGAAAGCTTCGACCCACAGATCTCTCATTTCTCAAAGATATGCTGCATGAATGTTTAATGTTTTTCTCTTGTGTTGTGGATTCGAATGAATGATTTTATTCACTTGCAACTTGTGTTCGACCTTTGAATGACACGGTATTATCACTTGTTATCCTAATCTATATTTGTAATGTGCTTTTGACTTGTCCTTTGTTTTGTTCCTCCATTTCTTCTAGTAGGTCAAACATACTGACAGTATTTCTTGTTTGGTTGTTTGCAATGGTTATATTTATTCTGGTTTTTTGGTTACAAGATTAAAAAAAAAAAATTATGTGTATTTTGTAGACGATGAACTCCTTGGTAAAAATTCAGCTTCTGCTAATGTTGATAAGTAATTTTTTTCGGGTTTATTAAGAAGTGCTAAAGTTTGTTGGTTTGGATTTTTATTGTTTGTTTGCTTTTTTTTCATGGAAGTTTGATGTCTTATCCTTTATTCTTGTCGTTTACTTCATTAGTAGAGCTAGGGGCAGAGTTAAGTAGAGGTTGTGCATTGGCAAAACTTCATATGTCATATTATAAGGTCAAAAACTATTTTTATGTGTATATTGTAGATAATGAATACCCTTCATGAATATCCAACTTCCACTAATACTGGTCAATAGTTTGGATTGGCTAATATCTACCTGCTACCTTTGTAACTTTTCTATTCACTAGTAGAGCAAGATGTATAGTTAGAGGGGCGAAAGGGGGTCATTCGGACCAACAACAACATACCAAGTGTAATTCTACAAGCCATAAGTGGGGTCTGGGAGGATTGAGTGTATGTACCCCTACATTGTGCAGGTAGAAGGGGTCAGTTGAGCCCCCTTTGTCAAAAATTCATATTGTATATGTATATACAAGGTTAAAAATTCTCTTTGTTATGTATACACTGAAGATGATGAAAATTTGGCCGCCACCCCTTTAACGATGTTGTTTCAGTAGTTGATTAGCTA
Source organism: Capsicum pubescens (assembly GCA_030864215.1). Classification (NCBI taxonomy): domain Eukaryota; kingdom Viridiplantae; phylum Streptophyta; class Magnoliopsida; order Solanales; family Solanaceae; genus Capsicum; species Capsicum pubescens. The sequence continues at coordinate 324,998,966 of CM061544.1, read as the reverse complement.
AATATCTAGCTACTACTTTGTAACTTTGGTGTAAATCTATAAACTTTTCTATATGTTCAATTCTTGGAGTTATATTTTCTCTTGCTTATTCTATGCTCTAGTCAGACTTTTTCTTTTAAATTGTTCAGCTGGTGGTACGAGAATTATAAGGACAACACGAAACACACTTCAAAATCAGTCCACAAGATCAAAGATCCGAGGATCCTTTTGAAGACCATATTCGGATTCAACAAACAACAACAAGAACACAATGTATTGATGTGTTTATCACCTAAAAACAGCTAAAAACAACAAAATAAAGAACAACAACAATGAAACAAGAACAACAAGTCACGGATTTGAATTACAAGAACACAAACAAACAATTACAACATAAACAAAATGGATAGATAGTTAGACCTTGGTTGGTATAATCTTAAGAATCCAAGAATATGGTAATCTTGGACCCTTAACACTACACACAATGGTTAACTTAACTCCTACGTTGACACAAGAACTTTACCTCTTATAAACACCAACGTCTCAAGCCAACATTACAACACAAGTGATATCCACACTTGTTGCCCTCATTTTGGTGTGGTGGCTATTCCAAGCCCTACAACTAAAGGTGTTTCATGTTTCAAGTCTTACATCAATGAACAACTAAAGAGAAAAAGACCTAAAATGTTCTATTTATATTCTATTACAAGACAAGGCAAAATGACAACAATGCCCTTACAGAGCGGGGTGGCCATGGAGTGCATTTAGACCCAATGAAGTGACCAAAATACCCTTAATGAAGATAACCAAATCATGACCCAGTAAGAGTTGTCCAAAACCGTGAGTCCTCATGTCTTCGATTCTCCAAGAAATCTTCCACACACGGTCTTGCTTGTGCTCAAAACGAGTCTTCCTTGCATATTCTTGTCCCTCGGGGTAACCAAGTATTGAGCCTTTAAATTATTACCTCTAATCATATCTTCAAAAATTAAGGTGGCCATTTGACTTGTATCAGCTGGGTAAATATATGTATAGAATTGCCTATCCCAATATATCAAAGGAATTCTGGAAAAGGTTGAATGTTGACTTTGGCAAGGTGTCTATAAATCACGAGTAAGTAAAAAAGAGTGAATTTTTCCTTTGAAACTCAATAAACTGTCTAGAAATGCTTTGATATGGTTTATTGCAATGTAAATAGTGGAATTAAACTTACAGTAAAGCAATGATGCATTGATTATGTACCCAAGAAAAGGTATTTGAATAGTTGAAAGAGTAAGAGAAAAAGGTACATGATTCTTCTTATACCTAGAATGCACAATTACAAAAGTTAAGCCACTTTACGTATCATGGGTCTACCATTGTATCAATAACCACCCATATTAGATTAGGGCTTATAGTGGGATAAGTTAGAAGAGAAGCAGTGTTGTGCAAAGTTTGAGTTGTACCTATGTCTGCTTTGATCGTCCTTTTAAAGTATTCTCCCTTTCTTTTACAGCTAAAATACTTCCGGTGGTAAAAAACCAACATTTATTTCTTTGCACACTTTTGATCGGCAACTCCTTAGCAATGAAGGTTTGTGTACCAATACTTATTTGGAAATAGTTATCCTTTTATTACCCCTGTCGGCTTATTTATTACTTTTCTCCTTTTTCGTTGTAGTCTCTTCCTATATTTTTGGACAAGCTTGTACTGTCGTGGGCAGTAATACTAGTATCTGTTAAACTGATTCTCATGTTCGGAGAGGTGGTATATTATATTCATCAACTTAACCTTTCATCTTGTTATCTATGGAATTTGCTTGGCTCTTGTCCTCTAACTAGGTTCGTCGGTTTTACATTTGCAGATAATTCCTCGATCAATCTGTACTTGCTATGGATTGACAGTTAGATCCACTGTAGCACCCCTTGTTCAGCTTCTTCTCTGGTTATTCTTCCCCATTGCTTATCATATTAGTAAGGTATAAAGGATAACAATCACATTCTATAATTTACTCATGTAGAGTTGTTAAGTTTTCATGTTTTGCTACCAGAGACAGAGAGAGATATTTCACCAGCTGTGTGTTCGGTTGCCACTTTGTACTTTCAATCCGAGTTAGATGACAGGGTTTAAGAAATAAAACTACATGAACCCATGATCTGTACTCATATACGCTATGGTGGTTAATTTGTATGCTTTGTTCCTTTTCTGTAGCTTGGAAAGAAATGGAAAGAATGCAACATAAAGTTGAATGGAGGAGTTCCTTGGTTATGTTCTCCCTCCGTTTTGATTTACTTGTCACATTTTGATGTGGCACAACTATTAAGTAAACAATGATTGGTATAGTGACTTTACAATATTACCACTATCAATTGATGTTTAGTAATAGGTATTGGAAATGATTTCGAGAATAAGTAATTAATGCTAAGGGTAAAACATGAAATTTTTTATTTTGTTTTTTCTTGATTTGTCAAAAATGATGAGTAAAAATGAAAATCAAATTAGGAAAATAGTGACAAGTAAATCCGAACGGAAGGAAAAAATAGTAATAATATCATAGTTACTCCATTTTTCTATCTCTATTTATTTTTTATTATTACTATAAATGAGAAACTTCTCATGCTAATAACTTTATATGTAAAATATCCATCGGTTTCTTTATTAAGATACACGGATATTCATCTTTAGAATTGGGAAAAAAAGCCAAAACCTCATGCAGTAATTTGAGAGAATTTCTCAGTGCTACTTTCTGTTGTTAAGGATCTTATAGTTGGCTTGATAAAGAAAAGGGATATTAACTTCATCCTTGGTTTTTCTTTTAGGTCTTGGATTGGATGTTAGGTAAGGGGAACGCTGCCCTTCTACGGAGAGCTGAACTAAAAACTTTTGTGGATTTCCATGGAAATGAGGTAATCTATTCAGTATTTCCCAAATTTTAATGCTAATCTAAGAAAGTGTAAATATATCTCTGGACATGCCATATTTTGTATGTATGCATGAACACAATCCGATTACACGGCCAAGTTCATCTCACAAAGATTAGGTTTTATAGCTAGTTGAACCTCGTTTTCAAATCATTATGTTCCTTTAAATGTATTCCTCAACTTGTTTTCTTCTTATTGCTATGACAGGCTAGAAAAGGAGCGGATTTGACACCTGATGAAATGACAATAATTGTTGGAGCACTTGAGTTGATGGAAAAAACTGCAAAAGATGCAATGACACCAATATCAAAGGCTTTTTCTCTTGATCTGGATGGAACACTTAACTTGTGGGTTTATAAGTTGTTGTTTAATTTTATTCAAGATTTCACAAACTTTTTATTTGCAGTTTATGTTCCACAAGAAAAATCTGAACTTGGACACTGGATTTTGGGAGTTTTTGACTTTACTAATTGGTGCATATATATATACGCCTTCAACTGTACCAGGCGCAGTGATAAAGTTGTTCAAAAAGTGATGTTACCTTGCCAAACATTGATAACGTATTTTCTAAAAAAGGTCAATTTCTATCTTGAGAAGGACATTGACAAATTTAAAAATAACACTTTGCCGATAAAAATGGTTGATCAGCTGCCACAACAAATTGAATGGTATCTTATTGCATTTATTTTTTAAATGTTCATTTCACTTCTCTTTTTGTTGTTTTCCATATATTCACGTAATATATTTCTTTTGTATCATAGTGATTGTGGAGCATTGATTTGTGCATTTGCTGAATATGTCATTCATGGTAGAGATATCCCTAAATAGATTGACATTGGTTATGTTCGCATGAGGTATGGAGCTTTATTGTGGGATTATGAAAAGTGAAAACTAGAAGCTGGTATAAAAAGACAACACTATAGTAAAAGTTGGCAGATTATTTGGAAAGAAAAAGAGGAAGAGGACGCACCAGGAGCAGTAGTTTAGTTTTGTAGTTATTGAAAATCACTATACAAGAAGGAGTTTTAGCTATTTTTATGAGATTATGTAAATTTTAAATAGTCTTTTCAAATTGAATCGGCTATTTTTTATGTGATAACGTAATGTATACAATGTAGAATCGCTACTGATTCATTTTTTATATCTTTGTATATTTATGTTTTATTATCGAAGAATTTTTTTGCCTTTTCTTGTGGCAAGTCTTTTCCTTGAGGCAAGATTTATTGAGTATCTTCTAAATTAGTAAACAATGTGGTAGGGCCAATTCATGTCCATGAGGTATAACTTGTTCCTATGGGGGCTGTCTTATCATTAATTATGTGCGACTACTACATGAGTATTTTGATCATTGTGAACTTTTCAATCACATTTGTCCTCGATTAAATGGCATATAATAAGAAACAATTTAGACCTTGTAATCTAAGGGTCATCTACTCCTCCTTAGTAGTTGGTTCTCCACTTTTATTTATTTGGTTAGATGTTTGGTTTTGTTGATTGATATCATCTTTTTTTCTACTCGCAATTGAATACCCCCCATGTTTTTCTTTTTGTAATTTTTAATGTTTATTGATTTTGTTCTTGGCTTATAGTATTTTAGTTTTTGGTCTAGAAGATTGATTCTCATATGGTTGTAAGATTGTAATATTCCTATAAACATATTTTGTATGGTAGAGGAAGAATGTTCTTTGAAGAATTGAGAGTTGAACCACCTTGATGTGTAAGTCTTGCCTCTAGGGCAAGAGTTATAGATCACCTGTCAAATCATTATAGACTATGCTAGTGTCAACTCTTGCCCATGGGGCATAACTTGTTCCTTTGGGGTCTAAAAATCTTGCCTCTTGGGAAAGACTTATAAATTATCTACCAAATCATTACACACTAATCTAGTATCAACGCTTGGACATGGGAATAACTTGTTCGTTTGTTGAATTAATTTTTGCCTCTAGGGCACGAGCTGTAGATAATCTTCCAAGTTATTACACACCAAACTAGTGTCAACTCTTTCCCATAGGGCATAACTTGTTTCTTTGGGGCTTTAGTCTGGCCTCTAGGGAAAATGTTGTAGATCATCTGCCGAATCATTACAGAATAAGCTAGTGTCAACTCTCGTCCATGGGGCATAACTTGTTCCTTTGGGGTCTAAAACTTTTTCCTCTTAGGAAAGACTTATAAACTATCTACAAAATCATTACACACTAATCTAGTATCAACGCTTGTCCATGGGGAATAACTTGTCCGTTTGTTGTATTAAATTTTGCCTCTAGGGCATGAGCTGTTGATCATCTACCAAGTTATTATACACTAAGTTAGTGTTTACTCTTGCCGATAGGGCATAACTTTTTTCTTTGGGTCTTAAGTCTTGCCTCTAGGGCAAGTGTTGTAGATCATCTGCCGAATTATTGCAGAATAAGCTAGTGTCAACTCTTGCCCATGGGGCACAACTTATTCTGCATCTTGCCTTCAAGGCAAATTTTAAAGTGTATCCCGTGGAATTATTCATAGCACATATCTTGGGGATGTGGTCCTTCCCTGAATCCTTTTAATATGATATATTTTTACACATCAATATATAAAATAATTTAACATGCTAAGTAATTTTTATATGAAATCAATAAGAAGGTATTGAGTTAAATACTTCACCACAAGATTAAACTTCAAATAAATAAGAAGAAATTCGTGATTGAAAGTCAAAAGTACTTGCTACTAACTAAAATAGGGGATCAAATAATCCTATTATAACTGTTATTTTGATCCAACTTCTCAGATAAAAAGTAAAACTAATCATGTTTTCTTATTTTTCTTTCTGTATCTTCTTGCATATGGATGAAGGATAGGAGTGTAGTGATAATTTGATATGTTATTCCCAGTTCTTTTGCATCTCGAACATCTGTAATTGTTTCTTGAAGATTCAGTTCTGCAAGGATATCTTGATGTTTGTCTTCTCCAAAGTAGAACCTCCTTTTCTGGGGGTGTTGAGATCAGATCCTTTATGCTATTTGGGACAATCCATGATGTTGTGTTTTCAACTGGTAGGATTCTCCCTGGTACATTTTTAGCCAAGACTGTCTTGAGAACCAATGAGAATAATATCTAGACTTGTTCATATTTCTGGTGTTTATCGCTGCAATTGCATGGGTGTATGGTATCTCATCTGTTTGAAATGCCAAGCATTGACAAGTCCTACTCTTCAGGTCTACAATATATTCAACTCCTCCTTCTCTTACAACAAATCTTATTGCATCAATGGGGTCTACCTGTAAACAAAATGATAAATAAATGACAACTTATAGTGAAACATCTAGTATATGAACAGAATCAAGCATACAGAGCAATCAACCATACATATGGAACGAATCTTAAGGCAACCAAAAAACCGCTACAATCAAGCATATAACATCAAATCACAATCTAATATTGAACTAATCAAAAATCTAATAATAAGTGACCAATAATAAGGAGTCACAATTAAGGTTCTATTTCAAAATGGAAGAGAAGGGCCAATATAGGGGAAAGTTAGAGTTTTGATGCTTGGCTTGGTCAGGGATAGCGTAGGACAAGGATATGTCATCCAAGGAATGAGATTTCAAAGTCAAATTCCCTATATTATATGGAAAAGACAGATTCTTGCTCAGGAACAACAGCTGATTCAATAGTGATGCTTCCAACATATGAGCAGGAGAATCAGCTACAAATAAACTGTGATAAAATAGATATTGTATCTAACCTGGGAGTAGAATCAACTATGATAGTGAAACATCTAGTATATAAGAAGAATTGGCCATACATAGAAATCAAACATACATAGGGGACGAATCTTGAGGCAACCAAAAAACAGCTACAATCAAGCATACAACATCAAATCACAAATGATCACACAACTATGAGTAGAAAAAATGGAACAGAAGCAACAAAATACATATTTCGCGCGCGAATCTCAAGAAAAAAAACTAGCAATAAATCACAAATAACTATAAACTAGCTATATATAATTTTCAATCAAAAAATAATAACGTTATATTTCCCTATCATCAAAATACAATTTCAAATACTTAGTTTCAATTTCAAGGCGACTTGAATCTTGTTAGTCACCTCCACTTTCGCCCAACATGTGATGTCATTAAATTTGCCTTTTGCTTCCACTTTTCTTTCATGTAACCAACTTTTTAACTTGTTCTGAATATAATCGATCAGTCCCAGTATTGGCAGTTTCCTTGCTTTTCTCAGTACCGCATTCATGGACTCCACGTTGTTAGTTATAAGCAAATTGTACCTTCTGTTGGTATGAAATGAACGAGCCCATCTTTTTGGTTCTTCTTCTTTAAAGTACTCTGTAGGAACTTTGCTGACTTTTTCTATCTCATCCATGAAAGTATAAAATTTAGTTTGTTTGTATGTTGTTGTTGCATTGTAGAAGGGTGATAGAACCACATCTGAGAAGTATCTTTTTCTTAAATTCTTCTCCATGTAATAGATGTATATCCCTTGTTGACACTCTGGATAGACATTTTAAATTGCATTTGTAATGGATGGGTGACGATCTGATAGAATAGACAATTGTTTACGTAACCCAATTGCATTTCTTAACTGATTGAAGAACCAGTTATAAGACTAATTATTTTCTGAGTATACAATTCCAAAATCCAAGGGAAATATGTTGTTGTTTCTGTTCTTTGACATTGCTATCATGAGGACACCATGATATTTTGACTTAAAAAATATTGCATCTTCCATTATTACTGTCCTATAGTTGGTCCATCCAATGATTAAAATGGCATAAGCAAAAAATGCATATTGAAACCTGTGTTGAGAAAAAGAATATTAGTAACAATTTGCATTTGATGTTTATAATCAAAGTAAAATAATTTTCTAACCTAAGTCTTTCCCTTGAGGCAAGAGTTGCATATATGTAAATAATATAATCAATCCAATTAAAGAATAAACTTTTGCTTCTTGGGCAAAAGCTTTCAACTTCAACAGTTAGCATTTGTACAACAATTTTCTAAACGAAGTCTTGCCCATGAGGTAAGAGTTCCATCTATGTTAATAATATAATCAGTGCAAATAAAGGATAAACTTTTTCCTCTTGGGTAAAAGTTTCAATTTCAATAATTTTCTAAACTAAGTCTTGCCCATGAGTCAAGAGTTGCATATATGTTAATAATCTAATCAGTGCAATTAGCGAATAAACTTTTTCCTCTTGGGTAAAAGTTTTCAATTTCAATAATTTTATAAACTAAGTCTTGCCCATGAGTCAAGAGTTGCATATATGTTAATAATCTAATCCGTGAAATTAAAGAATAAACTTTTTCCTTTTGGGCAAAAGTTTTCAATTTCAATAGTATAGCATTTGTAGAAACTAAGTCTTGCCCATAAGGCAAGACTTGCATATATGTTAATAATCTAAGTAGTGCAATTAAAGAATAATATTTTGCCTCTTGGGCAAACGTTTTCAATTCAACAGTATAGCATTTGTATAAACTAAGTCTTTCCCATGAGGTAAGAGTTGTATGTATGTTAATAATCTAATCAGTGCAATTAAAGGATAAACTTTTGCCTCTTGGGTAAAAGTTTTCAATTTCAATAATTTTCTAAACTAAGTCTTACCCATGAGGCAAGTGTTGAATATATGTTAATAATCTAATCAGTGCAATTATAGATTAAAGTTTTGCCTCTGGGGAAAAAGTTTTCAAGTATGATAGCATTTGTACAACAATTTTCTAAACTAAGTCTTGTCCATGAGGCAAGAGTTCCATATATGTTAATAATCTAATCAGTACAATTAAAGAATAAACTTTTGCCTTTTGGGCAAAAGTTTTAAATTTCAATAATTTTCTAAACTAAGTCTTGCCCATGAGGCAAGAGTTGCATATATGTTAATAATCTAATCAGTGCAATTAAAGAATAAAGTTTTGCCTCTTGGGCAAAAGTTTTCAATTTCAACAATTTTCTAAAGTAAGTCTTGCTCATAAGGCAAGACTTGCATATATGTTAATAATCGCATCAGTGCAATTAAAGAATAAAGTTTTGCCCCTTGTGCAAAAGTTTTCAATTTCAACAGTATTGCATTTGAACAATAATTTTCTAAACTAAGTCTTGCCCATGAGGCAAGAGTTGCATATATGTTAATAATTTAACCAGTGCAATTAAAGAATAAAACTTTTGCCTCTTGGGTAAAAGTTTTCAATTTCAACAATATAGCATTTGTACCTATTCTCATCGTCCCTCTTTATGTTTGTGTACGTGCTTGGGTTGTTTTCTTTCATCATGTGAAGATACGATGGCAACCTGTTGTAATTCTTTTCCGTGGTTCCTCTTATCATCGTATAGGTATGCTGTATCGCTCGCCATCCTTTGTTGTAGGATATGATTATTCCGTATTTCCTTCTCATTTCATATACCATGAAATTTGGTGTGATTACATTACTAGAGTCACGCACAAGTTCTAGTATGTAGTCAGATGTGACCTTTGATGTTGCATTCCTGTGGTTGGACGTTATAAAATCAACCGAGCAATTGTGAGCCTTTTCATATGTAGTAACCTGAAAGAGCAAAGAATCGGGAATCTTCGAGGAATGAAATCGCCACACACAGTTGTCATTCAAACATCGCAGTGAATATCTTGTTGTGCTTGCTTTGAAAATGTTAAATTGGATGTTGTTTGTAATTGCAATGGTTGACATGCACGTCATCATATTTTGTTTGTCAATTATCATTGACTTGACATTTACCTCATTCAAAAAGGTATTGTGTCTCAAGAGAGTAGTGTCGACATCAAGTATCCTCTTTTTCTTTTATCGTACCCTCTTAATCTTTGATGGCTTCCCCATTTCTTCATCTATTGCAGCCTACAATATTGGTTTGATAACCTGTAACTCACTATTTCTATCAATAATTTCAATTGATTGTTCCATATTGTATTGCTCAAACTCATTTCTTTTCCATCTATTCCAAGAACAACCCTTGTGAAAAATAAAACAACAAAAGATTAGTAACAATTTAATTTAGGATATATATCCTCAACAAGTAAAATCATTAAAGAGTAAGGCATAGTCAACTATTGTCCATTGGGCAAACTGTTAAAGTCTTGCCTCTAGGAAAAGAGTTCTAGGTCATCTGCCAAATCATTACAGACTATGACAGTCTCAACTCTTGCCCATGGGGCATAACTGTCTCAGTCTTGCCTCTGGGGAAAGAGTTATAGGTCATTTGCCAAAACATTACAGAATAATGAAGTGTCAACTCTTGCCTATGGGGAATAACTTAAAATGTATGGCAGAATCTGAAGATGCTAAATCGCACTTGAAACGACGGAATAGCACACACTATAGGGGTGATTCTGAAAGGGTTGTTTACTTCAGAGATAGGTTTCAAGTGATACAACATAGTTTATCAACTGAATACTTTTATAGTATGGCCTTGAAAGAGAATGATGGAATGACTATAATTGAGAAGTGGAGCAGTATTGAAGAGAGCATGTTACAATAAAAATTCAGGTCTTTGTGTATAAGCTAGGTGATTCAAACCCTATGTATTTCAGTGCAGTTATGAAGAAAAAAAAGTAATAAGAATCTTATTTAGTTTTTAAACTAAGAATCTTATTATATTAGTATTTGCTTTGCCTTTCTGATTTTCGATTAATGCTTTGCTGAATATATTTTTTACCTCACCGAATACAGCCAGAAAGTTTTCTTTTGGCTTGTAAAATCTTGTAGATAACCATGGATACCCCAAATGGGATCATTTATAATTCTTCAAAATCACCTCAACACCCAAAGGTTCATGCCCATAGTCAAGGGACTGAATGTAGAAAACATAATGGATATTCCAATATGCCAAGACAGAAGTTTTCTAATAAGGGGTTCTGGGAGGTGTGTGGAAAACTAAGAAACTTTGTCATCTTTAGGGGATCTCCTGAGTTGTGTCACCCAACAAAAACACGTGATAGTGAGACAAAAGAAGTTGCCAGAAACACTGGTGATTATTCCAACATATCTAGGTAAGCATGGTTCAACAACAAATGGTAAATGAATATAAATATGATGCGTGTTCAACAATGAAGGATTTTTTAACACTAAAAAGTTGTATAATAGTAACCTTGTTACCTAAAGTGCCAAATCCTACTACCATTAGAGAGTTTAAACCCATTTCTTGTTGCTCTATGTTATACAAGCTAATAGCTAAGGTGCTTTCTCTTAGAATCAACAAGTTAGTGCTTCTTTAATCTCCAAAACATAGGCTGGATTCATTCGAGATGTAAATCACAGCCTTTCCCTCCAAGACCAAACCCTTACAACTACTCAAACACAATTATAATCGCAAAAACAAACTCTCCACAAACTGTCCGACACAATTCCTCATCATCTTCTAATGCTAATTATACCACTAGGTTGTAATACTTGGAACTAATTTCTTGTACCGCCTTGACCTTATACATTTGGCCTCCCAAAATCTGTTGGGATTAACGTTAACTCTCATATTAACGGCCTTTCTCTCCAAGACCAACCTCCCACACCTACTCAAACACAATTATAACTGCAATAACAAATTGCCCACAACCTGTTCAATGGAATTCCTCAATGGTAAATATGTTACTACAACAACAACATATCCCAAGTTCTGTTTACGTTCACCTCCCCAAAAATCAAATCAATATGCTAATTATATAACGAGCTAAAATTACCATAATGCATCAATAAGTTAAAATTACCACAATGAATTTGATGATGAAATTCATACCTAAGAAAACTTACGGCTAAAGTCAATTTTGCGAATGTTTGAAAGTCGATTCTCGAATTTGGAAGAAAGCAATTTAACAGCAATATTTTGGAAGTCGATTCTAGAATTTGGAAAAAAAGAGGAAGAAAGAGATTTAAATGAGAATATTTTGCAGGAGGGTATTTTCGTCCAAAAGAATATGACTTAACAAGTAAAAGCTATTTTAACGAAGTTTTTTTATTTGGGGCTAAAATTTGAAAGCTGCCCTAATTGGGGTCTATCTTTGAGAATTACCCAATGATGCATGTTTGAGTTAAATCATGATAAAATTGTCTTATGTACTTAAAGATAATGATATGAAAGAATTAAGTTATTTATTTATTGTTAAATGTGATATGGAAATATTTTTATTACATCATGGTCAAAATAATACCTTTAATCACCTCGAAATGATAGTAATAAAAGATCATCGATGCATGTTTTGATGTATTTGGTTAAGCAGAAGAAGTTAATTAGTTAAGAGGGAAATATATCCCTCGATTATACGAAGAGTGGATATATCCCTCATTTCTTATTTCGGCAGCGTCCCTTGTTTCTTTTTATTTTTGTCTACTTTATTTCTCTACTTAAAAATTATCGCTAGATTTTCTCACGAATCTGACCAGATAAGAGATGGAACAAGTTTACAAGTGTAATTACCATAATTTGTATTATTTTCTTTCTTTGTACTTTATTTAATATTTAATAAGTCTTTTATCATATCTAAGTTTCGGTGTTTTCTATCTTCTTCTTCTTCAACGATACAGTGAATTGTATATATACTTAATTAATTAAGGATGTGCGGAATAGATTTATACATCATAAACTATTTCTCTCGGCTCATATAAAAATTTAAAAAATCATTGTACCAAATTAAATGTATCCACAGTCTCCGTCCACTTTATTTGTCAAGTTTAAAAAATAAAGTGATAAATTAATCACATAGTTTCCAATCATCTCTTGCAAGGTTTGTATGTGTGTGTTAGAATTGGAGAAAGTGTATTGCAGGGGCGTCTCAACCCTTTGGGAAATAAGGCGGTAGCTAAGGCCCCCAAAATTTGAGGGCCTCATTTTTTTTTAGTAATAATAAATTTTAAATTTTTAAAAATATATTAAATACTATTTATAGAAAAATTATTTTTTTTATAAAAGAAAGAATTTAGATGGAGTTTGATATATCTAGTCCAGAATACTATGTGTCAAGAAATTAATGCATTGGCTCTATTATTAATTAAAAAAAATTATTAGAAGAAATCGATTATATAATTTTAAAAACAGACTTTATAAAAATAATTATTTTTTCTTAAAAACATAAAACTTCCGTTTGATTTTGTCCTTGGGCCACGATTCGCTTGAGCCGCCCTTGGTGTATTGTTGATCCATCTAAACCACAAACTTTTGTTGGTAGCAAACGTGATGTGATCTCCTTTACAATAGTTCATTATGAAATATCATTTGATCTTCATTCGAGTGTAACAATTTAAAGCTTCTCTTCTAAGACTAATGTGTGGACTACCACCGGTCTTCTCCTTTGTAGTTTCTCAACAAATATTCAATTTGTTAACCTTCACATCTTTTTCTTACTTGTAGGTGATAAGGTTATTTCATATGACTCAGAAAACGATAATATAAAACTTTTTTATTAAATGAGAGTGCCTAGTTTGATGGCAGAATACTACTTATTCTTTTGTTTTGAGTGGAATCAATGGCCATGTCTTCTCTAGACTAGTCAATTGGCAGAACTGTAACTTGTAGGTTTATCTACATTCTTAAGATTAGGTGCAGCATCTCTACTTTTGCAACAACTATTACACCTTTCCTATGATCAATGGTGCAGAAGAAAAAATTTTCAAGCCCATACATGGTAAGAGGTTGCACACATTTATCTCTGTTATAAAGCAATATATGAAAAAAGGGTTCAAAAACATTGTGTTAGTGGCATGATCAAAGCCAAATGATTTTAAGTTAATGTCCTTTGTCATGATCTTGAATGAAACTATTCATGAAATTTGTGCCGCACTACATGTATATCTTCACAATTCTTAATTAACAGTGTTAGTGTTAGGTATCTCCATCTCGAAGCTGAAACATCCCGAGATTCAAAGACGAACCCAAGATCTTAATTAAGGAAATTAAATATAAAGAAGTAAAAAACACTGAGAAATTAAGGTGACAATATATGGAATATATATATATATATAATATAATATTTTAGCGAAAGGGTATCCATTGACTCCCATTTGAAAAGGGAGTGAGGAGAAGCGTTAAAAAACCCCAGTAGTAGTTGATTGGCCTCTTGAAAGTAGCTTTTCTATCTGGTGGTTCAATTCCAAACCAGAAGCTTAATTTGTTAGTGTTGGGGGAATTAGAAGTGTCCTTTTATTCATATATTAGATGGGTAAGGCCCGTGCTAAGCACAGACTCAACATATTAATTTACAAACCAATGGAAATGGAAAGACAGTTATGTTCAACAAGATAATAATTTTCGTGTAACGTTGAAAACGATGCACGGGAAATTTCAACATATTGGTAACAAACTTCAACTGCAAGATCCAGTCTTGGCCGCACAAATTAAGATGCATGGGAAAGATTCTCTTCATTAGGGATTCCTACATTCACAGAAGATTGGTATTTAAGAGAAATTTTTACTAATTGGTAAAAAAGAACAGTACCAAGACTAGAAAACAAAATGAAAATTAAAATAACTTCCTGCTCCATCCTTCTTTATTTTAGTGCAATAATTTCTTTAGTTACACGATCATGAGCCTTATACATTACACCATGTTGGGTTCGAAATCGAGAGGGCGTCATGCGGAAGCTTAAAGTTTGCAAATCAATGGTGATAATTCAGATGACAAATAAAACATAAATTAAAAAGATATATTATTAATATGATTTGGTCAAACGACCTACATATTAAAACAATATTGAAAAAATAAAACATATGGAAAAACATAAACCTATGCAAGAAATCTCCCCCTAAACCAGACTCTTTTAACGACTACTTTGTGGATGCTATTGTGTTATGGTATGAGAAGGGGGCATCTATTTATCGAGTTCGAAAACCTTTACTCTAAGAAAGAGGTTTGCCAAATATGAAAAACTTTTCCCTTTCAGGAAAATTAAAAGTATTTATGGTTACTTTTATTTTCCTTCTAAGAAAAAGTAAAACTTAATTTTGATAAGAAAATCAGGGCAAAAACCCTAACAAATCTCCCCTTTTTGACTTGATTTTCTTCCTAATATCCACCTTCTTCAGATCTTTGGTCCTTGTGTTTCACATAGTCTTCACCACTGCTGTTTGACATGTTTAAAAATGGAGCTTGGGTTAAAAGTAAATGAGCAATTTTTGGGTTAAAAAATATTTGAGTCCTTTTGCTGGGTTAAAAGTGAACTTTATTTTCAAATATGTGACAGCAGGATTGTTGAAAATATAATTGAAAATCATCTCCACATGTAGTTTTGGGACATATATCTTTATTATCATAAATTGGTTGCAACTTTGACCTTAAAGTATCCTCAATTGAACCATCAGATCTTTGAACCATAGGCTTTGATACCACTTGTTGGGTGTAAAATTGAGAGGGCGTCATGCGGAAGCTTAAAGTTTGCAAACCAACGGTGATAACATATATCACTACAATAAAATTGATATATAGCTACGAAATTATTAGCTATGAGATGAAATTCGTCACTAATTGTTCACCTTTTATGACGAAAATTACATTTCATATCTAAATATATGAAGAACATACTTTTAGTGACCAAACGTAAAATTTCGTAGAAAAGTTTTGTCCTCTAAATTTTCCCACCAAAAAATATGTTGGTGCCATTTTATTGAGTACCTTAGTGACGAATTTTAAGTTTTCAGTGACACACTTTTTTATCACCAATAATGGATCCAATTTGTGACAAACTATTTTTTATCTTTAATTAGTTATAATTTTAGACACAAAAAAAAAATCAACATAAAAAATAAGTTATCGCAACAGCGACAAATTAGAGTTCGTAGTTAAATATTGTAAGTTCTAGCTACAAAATTTGATACTTAATCGTGACCCCAATTTTTGTCACTAATACTATAAACAATTATTGACACTTATTTTATTGTCTCTAATTAATCTATGATTCAGTGACAACATAATTTTGTCACAAAATATGTCATCGTTAAGTAGTGATGATTTGGAATTTGTAGCTGAATAATTTAGTTATTTTTTTCTACGAAAAAATTTCATAGCTAAATATAAATTGATCTTTGGCTATTTTTTGTTTATGATTATAGAAAATTAATTGTATATTGATATAGCTATAAAAAACAAGACTCAATCTAATTGTGTGAAGGTTGAAGTGAACTTATTGAATGAATTTTTCGGAAGGTATAAAGTCAGTGTGTTAATGTTAAACATGTGAGAAACATTTTAAGTAGACCGACGTTGAATATGATCAACTAATTAATTAAAGTTTGAAGCTATCATATTGTAAGTTTTAGACACAAAACTTTATATTTAATTGTGACAATAGTTTTTGTAACTAATTATTCAAACAATTAGCAACGATGATATTATCGTAACTGTTTAACCTGCAATTAATCAGAATAAAATTTTTTTACAAAAAATAATTACGACTTTTATTTGGTAGTTGAATAGTGTAATTATTGGATACGAAGTAATTCATAGGTATAACTAGAAGATCATCATCTTTTGGTTATGTGGTCATGATATGTTGCCATGTTTATTTTTTATTTTATTTTTTAAAGATATTTTATGTGTCTTGTTTGTTGTATTACAAACTTTCTTAGGCGACTTGTTTTAAACAAAAGTGCTTATAAGAATTTTATTCATTTTAAAGGTTAATTTTCGACACTAGATAAAAGTCGAGGTCTATTTGGATTCTATTTACAATAAGAGATGCCTTCTTCTATCCCTTACTAATACTGTAATTTAAAATGTAGTAAGTACTCGTTCGCTTTTACTTGTCACATTTTTACTTGACACGATCTATTGAGAAAAAGAATTAATAACATAATTATTTCACTATAGTATTCCTATTCAATGATGTTTATATTTTGTCTTGAAAACATACAGATGCTAGAGTAATATTCCCTCAAGACCAATCATATATGCTTCATTTTATTTGAAATGCCCCACATGTCGAAGATAGTAGAAAAAATATATATTAAATGTGTGCTCATTTTTATTTATATTTATAAGACTACATATCGGAGCACCTGCGCTAGTATGGACTCAATATATGTTTATCCCTCGGCCCATCAATAGTTGTTCACTATTAACTTTGACACATATGTTTAAAACTAGTAAATGATAGGGATAATGCTACTATGTTATCTTTTGAATATAATAAATTTAATATTTTAAAAAATTTATTGGATAATGAATCGAATTTAATATCAATGGTAAAATCGACAGAAATGAAAAATTATCCATTGATTTTTCAAATTGAACAGTATAATTGCACATCTATTTTTGATAAAATGGACAAATAAATATGAACGGAGGGAGTAATATTTAGTCTCAATTATGTGACACAAATGCAATTTGGCGTTAATCAAAATTTTATATATTTTTTAAAAAATTTAATTATTAATAATTATAATTTATAGTACATTTAAAATAGCTTCTGTATTATATACGTTACTTTCTCTATCCTTACTTTTTTATACATATCAAAATTTATCATATTTAATGTCGAGAAATCCAACATTAAATAAAATCTCCCAAATAATATTATCAAATTAAGATTTTTTTAATTTATTATTTTTTTTAAAAAGATTATGAGTGGCAATGTCAAAATAGTAAAAATATATTTTTTAGAAATTATGCAATTATATTTTACACCAAACAAAAAACTACCTAAATAATATGCAAACATAGCTATTCAAGAATTAGTAATACACCATATTTTATATAATTCATATACATCGTACCAAAGGACCCTCTAATTTACCCATAGTTTCTTTTTTAAAAATATTTATTTATAGCTAATCACATTTAATTATAATTAAATAGAAATTTGTGTATCTTAATTAATTATAATTTTGTGATAATATTTTTGTGAATGCACTGTAATATGTTTATTAAATCGGTGTAACCATTTGCTGCAAAAATAAATATTCACTTTTTTCTTGTATATACTTTTTGATTTACATCTAAATATATATATATATATATATAATATATATAAATATATATATATATATATATATATATATATTAGATGTGAACCACAAAATACATTTAAAAAAATGAAAATACTAAGGAATAAAAAACAACAAAACAAAAAATGTCAACATAAAGACTAAAAGAAAAAAAAACTTCAAAAGTCAGAAAAAGGAAAGTAACTGTTGAAGATAAATCTAGAAGCACGCAGTTCATCTTCTTCATGTTAATTCAATCTTCTTTATCTACCAAATTGGTGTTGAAACTCGATTTAGATACGTGTAAGCACTTTCCAACCTTGATTTGCAGTCTACTTTACTGTTTCTCAAATCTATCCTCCTCAAATTTCAGTACCTATTGAATTTTTGGTGAAATTTCACATAATCATTTATGTTTTTTCTGCATATCCAAAGAGGATCAAGCAAAAAGATTGAAACTCTTGTATACGATACTCCAAGAAATTACCCAATATTGTGCGAAAATTGAAATTCTTAGTAGGACTGCAATTGAATTCTTCATCCCTGATGCACAACCAAGACTCTTAAATTAATTATCCAAATTGTCAAAATGCTCTCCTTTGTTTACCAGGTATACCTTCTTATGTTTTTTTTTTCAATTTAATAGGGATTTTATTAAGGGAAAAGGACATGGGCTGGCCATTTTAAAAAAAGAATGACCCATAATTTAAAAGGTGGACAACCTTAGCCAGTCGGCCCAATTTAATTCCCGTTTTTAGCCATTTAGCCCAATTGGGCACATGCAGTCTCTATACTCAATTGATACACTTTTATGCCACATTGATACACTTTTATACTATATTGATTCACTTTTTAAAAAAGTGAAAGTAAATTCTATGCAAGCACATGCATTTCCTATACCCAATTGATACTCTTTTATACCACATTAATACACTTTTATACTACATTGATACACTTGCAGTGTCCATATACTTAATCGATACTCTCTTATACTAGATTGATACATTTTTAGAATGCATGTAGAAACTATATAGAGTCGTATAAAATATGTATCTAAATAATAATGGTAGTTAAAAATTATACAAAATGTTTATAAAAATGCTATAATTATTATATAGAATATGTATTTATATAGAAACTGTATCATTATTATATATAAATATATATTTTTAACAATTGTATTATATAATTACTCTTTTGGTTTATTGTATCAAACTATGGAGGTGAAACACATCGTCTATTGTCTAAAACATGTGTGTAGTTTAAGTTGGGGAAAGATTTGTTCCAGTACCCTTGGCCTATATTACATCGCTTTGTTCAATCTAATATTAATTTGTCACATTTGTAATTAAAATAATTAGATTAATATAATTTTTCATATTTGTAATTAATATATTTAGATTAATATAATTAAAAGACATTTATAATTGTAATTTCTTTTTAAAGCTCAGCTAAAAGACAATTCTAAATTAAAAGTATCAGTGAGACATAAAAAAGAGTAGAATCTTTAAAAAAGAAAGGGAAAAAAAAGCCAAAAAAAGCATGAACCATTAAAGATGAAAAGTGGGTCCAGTACCCAAAATGGAAAGGGCCAAATTATGTTGTAGAATTGAGGAAAATACGTGGAACAGTGACAAATATATCCCAGCTTCTCGCGTGCGCCCATCCCTCAGTGGCTATTTCTCGGGTTTTTAAATTTAGGTGCTAGTTTTGTGAAATTATTTTAATTTTAGGTGTTATTTTTGTCCTTTCCTCATTTATTAATTTAAAGACTAAACCACATTGTCTTTACATAAATGGACCAACCCATTTAAAATGACATCGTCTAAACATTTCAAATGAGAAGGACCAAAATAAAACATCTGAACCTTCCCTATTCTGCTTAGTACAAAACCCATGAAGATAGGATTACCTAATCCAATTCCAAAATTAACCATCACTTCTTCAAAAACTTGAGAAATATTGTTCTTGTTTGAGTTCAATCTGAGTTTCGTTTTGTTGTTCATATGGGTGATACTTACTCTTCCTTGTATCCTCAGCGTATATGCTTCTGATAAATCAGTTGTCAGAGTAAGTATCCTTTTCACCTTTGTCTTCTTCGTCTTTATCTGCATCTCATTTTTTTTGTTATTCTTCCTAACTGTGATCTCCGGTATTGGAATTTGGAGATGATTTTTGGTGCTGAATAAGGGTTTGAGCCCCTTGGATGTAAATACATGACCAAGTAAGCTCCTTCTGCTAATTCTAGATTTATCCACACTTGCTTGAGTTAACAAATTCTCCTTGGTGTAGCTATGGCTGCGATGGAGATACCAAGATGCTCGAACCCAAAAATAGTTGCAATGTCTTTTCATCCTCAGGTGTATCATTCGCAAATCTTATATAAACTCTCCCCTACAATGGGAGTCCTTCTTGCTAGCTGTTGATCTATAGGCTAGGGGGCTGAATGGGAGGAACAACTCCTTCAGCCTACTACAACTTCTCCTATTACGGCAATTAATCTACCTGCTGGCAGGCAACAAGTGTGTCCTGCTGTGTAGAAGATAGACGAAATGGCTCTTTGAACTGGTCATTTCCATTCACGTTCCCCTGTTGCCACTGAAGTGTTGAGTCAAAGAACTTCTGATTTCTCTTTTTAAAATTTTTAATTACATAATCATAGATTTCTATTTACGTGGGAAAATTACAGCTGAGACATGCTATAGTTTAGATATATCCTAAAACACTTCCTATTTTATTTTCCATTTTCCTTTTTTTTCCTTTGTGGTGCACTAGTCCCTGGGTTGGGGTTTCGTGGATGGTAACTAGTATCCAGTTCCATCACATACACATGGATTATATCAATCGATTGATATAGCTCTTAGGTTTCTAGCTTGAATGATTTTAAGTTATCAAAGGAATTTTCAATATGGTCTTAGCGAGTATGAATATTGTGCATTCAAACTTGTTTAATTGAAAAGAAATTGTCCGACTCATGTACTTTCACCTCCCATCTGGGTATGGATAAATGTGTTGGGCACAATTAGATGCCTTCATATTTTCTTATCAGTTTTCTTATATTACTCCACTCTCGACTCTTAAGAACCAACTAAAGATTTCTATTCACTTACTTTGTTCTCTACCGGTCTACACTTGTGGAAACCCTAGTTTAAAACAGGAAAAGGAGGCTTTAGGCCCAATTATTGTTGACACCCAATTTTGACCTCCAGCTACTACATTTAGGCTACTATTTTAGCAAAATTATTAATTTTTAAATGTTAGTATTTTTTACACATTTTTCTTACATCAAACAGATTTTTTACGTGTCACATTCATGTTTTAAAATGTACAAATTATTTTATTAATTTTTGATGTCATTTCTTGCAATTTATTAATTCAGATACAACATTTTATATAATTTTATTAATATTTATTAAATTATTTTTTCACAAAATATGCGCACTTTCAATTTATAAATACATTGCTTATTATTATTATTATTATTAACGATAATCTTATATGACAATGTTTACGTAACATTAATTTTAAATGCGTAATTTATTTTAACCTCGACACCCTATTATCTTTTTCGTTATTATTACATCTGTTAAATTGTAGCCTAATTCAATTCAATTTCCTAGTTCATTTAAATGCGAGCCTTTTTCTATTCGATTTATGACAATTGTAGCCTAATTTTACCCAATTTATTACAATTTTAGTTACATTTAACTCCATTTCAATTCATTTTCTATTTTTATAATCCTTTTAATCTGAGTCGTGGATCAATTTTGATCCAACGACTGAGATCATATCACTCACTCTTTCCATCTTAAAAAACACTCAAACCCTAATTCCTCATTACACAAAAACATCTGCCTCTCTTGGTGCTCTCTCTCTCTCTACCTTCTCTCTCTCTACCTTCTCTCTAGCCTCACTTATCTCTATACCATAACCATGGCTTCCGCCGCCAGCCAACCACTATAGGTTGGAGAAAAATTCGGCCTCCTCTCTCCCACTCTCTTCCGTCTCTCACTCTCATCGATGACTCACCAAAATTAATGACCAACGATTCCGAGGCAGTATTAATAGCGTCAACCGCCACTAGTGGCTGGCGAACAAACCAGCCACCGCGTCGCCCTCCCCTTTCCATTATCAGCCACCGAGAAAACCAAGGGAAAACCGTTCTAACCACCAATCCCGCCACCAGACAACCAAAATCAGCGCCTCCTAGTCGGCGCCACCAGCCGCATCTGTTGGCAAGCAAACCGGCTAAGCTCCCCTAGAACGAACATCAATATCAGCCCGCTGCCACTCCAGACGACAGAACTAGACCCAATCGACGCTGCCAACAACAGCACCGGTATCCCGCCGCCTTTTCTTTGCCACTCCGTCATCGTCGTGGCCGCCTCCAGCAATCGTGAACTAGCAACGTATCCCCAGTCGTGATTCAGCCTCCCCCTCTTCTCACCGGTCACGTTCTCCTCAAAATTGAGGACCAGTGAGATCCCTTTTGGTGGACCCGACTATTATACGATTTGATTCCTCAATCCTTTAATTGCATGATTGTTTTCTTTTGTTTAATTTGCATGTTCTTTTTCTTCTTTGGGTGCAAATTTCTTAAATTAATCTGTTAGATCTAAAGTTTGTGATATCTGACTTTGAATGTTGATTCAATCCGTTTAATTACGTGTTTATCTCTGTTTGTTCACAAAAGATCTTATACTGGTATTACGTTTGATTTAATTGATATTGACTGAAATTTGAATCTGCTTTTATGGTAAAATATTGATTATGCTTATTCCTAAATGAAAGTACTAAATTGATTTAGTAGATTGGTGGAATGAATTTTGTTTGATTTTTGTGATTAGTTGCCTTATGATTTGTAAAATAATTTTTAATATATATGCTAAATACTAGTGTTGATACATGTTGCTATTATTATTATCTCTTCTCTGTTAAATTCACACCTTATTTTCCTCATCTATTTATAGTAAAACATTAAATAATTGATTGAGTCCATTTTTAGTTTTCTTTCTGCAAATTAAATGTATATTAACTGTTGCCTGCCTTGATAATGTGATTTTTTTATGGTAAATACGACATTAAAGGGATTGAGCTTTCTCCTAATTGATTCTTGATATATTTTTCCTTTAATTTTTTAAAGTGATTGTTTTTATAATATACTTTTTCCTTTTGTGCTACTATATTCCTACTACTGTATAAACCGCCCTTCTTTTCATTGGAGGGATAGTTCTTGAATGACAATTACTACTCTCTAAAATAAATAAAAACAAAAAAAATTATTGGCTATTTTAATACAAGGCAATTATATATTTTGATGGTTCTTCAATTTTCCTTCAAGGCTTACTGAAAACATCTTCCATATTTCACTGTTACAAGTGCTTGGCCTTTATTATTCTTATTATCACTTTTACTGTTGTTCACTGGTAAGTTCTCGAAATGATGTAATTTTCATTCTCTGTGTGTGTTGACTGCATCACGTTGTGAAAGCCTTTAGAAAACATGTCTATAGGAATATTTCGATCTTTGTTATTATATGTTCCTATTTGCTTGCCATTATATCTTGTCTCGCGGGTTTAAATAGACAATTGTGGGACTCTGATAAGTTACCAGGATATTTATAATAGATTGTATTAGTTCTACTTAGTTTTATTTTCTTATTAAAGTACTACTGAATAACTGAAACTTCTCTGACTTGTATTAGCTAGAAGTGTGTTGTACCGTTGTTGTGTGCTTTTATGTTTTTTTGTTATACTGTTATCTATCCTGAGTCAGGGTTTATCGAAAATAATCTCTCTACTTCATTTGAGGTAGTGGTGTGCACTGCGTACACATTATCCTCCTCATACCCCATTATGTGGGGATACACTGGCTATGTTGTTGTATAATTCGTTTAAGGTAGTGGTATGGACTACGTACAGTTACCCTATCCAAACCTCACTTTGTGGGAATGCACCGAGTATGTTATTGTTGTTGTTATAGAAGTTTGATGTGTTTACTAGATAGTATTTATCTAGTTTCTGGGTAGCCTCGCTTTTCATAATTACATGTTTAATGGATTCTAGTTGTGGCTTGGAGAAGAAGTAGCATGTAGAGTCATTTTAACTATCAAACCTGAAAGAATCATCATCAATCTTAATTTTCTTCTCTTTTCCGCCGGTGTAAAAGTGAGTTGAATGAAGACTAATTGCAAGCTCAACACGTTATTGGTACTTTCGAAGAAGCCTCTACATATCTACCTTAGTTTAGGATAGGAGTAATATTTAGTACTAGATTTCAGTTAGTTTCTTTTGTGTTGGACTAGTTTTACTTTTCTTTGAACTTTGAGGAGATATTGCCTTAGTACAATTTTAGTTTTTTTAATTGTATGATTGTGGGTGAATTTTATCAATCTGACATGTTTTATAATTTTATTTTTGATTTATTCAATTCTAATTTAAGAAATAATATCAATATGAAATAATTAAGCGATTTCTTGTAATTTGTGACAAAAGATTTTATTATCAAAGATAACTTTTAGCAACGATTAAATTAGACTTTTCAAGAAAAATATTTTCGTCACGAAATAAACTAGTTCGTCATAAGTTCGACTATATTTAGTGACATATGTATTTGTCTCAATATCTTCCTTTTTATTTGGTACAAATTAATTTTGTATTTTATGACAATCATAATTGTCAGTAATCATAATAATTTAGTGACGATTCTACATTGTCGGTAAAAAAAAATACTATTTTTAGTGACAAATGGTAGATTTAACTGCAAATTATTAATCTTTATTATAATAATAAATTTGTCACTAATTCATACATTTAAGGATGAAAATTTTCGTTGTATACAAAAAGTTGTCAATAGCTACGAAAATACATTTGTTCAACAACGAAATATATATAACTCTAGCAACAATTGGTGCCGTCGCTGATTGAACTAAATAATTAGCGATGATGAAATTGTCGGTATTGATAACTTTTTAGTGAAAAAATCTTTCCATCAACTACAAAAAAAATTACATTTTTATGACAACAGATTCGTCATAAATGTTACACATTTGGGGACGATTTTTTTGTTTTGTAGCTAATTTAATTTTTTTAGCGACGAAGCACTAAATCATCTTTGTCTACTTTTGGCGACCCACTATTAGAGACAATTGATTGACGAAATCTTTTTCGTCACACTAAATCTTTTGCGCCAAAATATGACTTATAAGTGCCAAAATAATTCATTCCAAATAATCAAATTTGTTGTAGTGATAATTCAGATGACAAATAAAACATATATTAAAAAGACATATTATTAATATGATTCGATCAAACGACCTACATATTAAAAACAATATTGAAAAAATAAAATCTATGAAAAAAAATAAACCTATGGGATAAATCTCCCCCTAAACCAGTCTCTTATAACGACTACATTGTGGAAGCTATTGTGTTATGGTATGAGAAGGGGGTCATCTATTTATAGAGTACCAAAACCTTTCCTCTAAGAAAGAGGTTTGCCAAATATGAAAAAGTTTTATATTTTCCTTTCAGGAAAAGTAAAAGTATTTATGGTTACTTTTATTTTCCTTCTAAGAAAAAGTAAAACTTAATTTTGGTAAGAAAATCACGGCAAAAACCCTAACACACCATATGTTCCTTCCAAGGATGATTGGGTACTCTTCCTTCGAAGTCATCCCATAAAGTAAGGAGAAACTGAGGGTTCCTGAAAGCAGCAAGAAGTAACTACCATTTGTTCTGAAATCTGTTACAAAAATGCAAGTAGTTTCAATGTAGAAACTCCACTATCTTATGTAAAAGGTTATAGTTACCGATCATCAGCCCTGGTAATCTCTCGACGCCTATTTTTAATGCGACCTATGTTTTTCTCTTATCCGATAGTAAGAAATACGAGAATATTTAGCATCTATGTGTACATGCATATAAATTTCAGCCATAAAACATCTGAGCGGAGTAATATAGCAATTTTTGTAGAGGGAGTGGGAGTCATCTGAGAAACATTGCCTAAAACCATGAGATTCAACTTGGTCGGCGGTGGCAGGGGCTTCTCAATACATCAATTATACCAATCCATGAAACATACATGTGCAAGTTTTTGTAACGCCCGAGAGTATACCCTCGGTGCCACACGGTGCTTACGGTTCTGATAGACCATAAGCTAACCCATGAGCCGGTACCTACTGTGAGAATTGAATAATATAATAACATATGTCTAAAAACAACTGATAAGTCATGAGGTTTTAAATAACTGAAAACAATATTGGATCATGAATATGGAAACAACTGCTAGAAACAACTGTCTGGAACTAATAAAATAATAACAAAACTGACAGATTGTCTGTACTAGTCTGAAAAGTCTCTACAAACTGAATAAAAGTTGATGGGACAGGCCCCAACTAACTCCATCTAACTACTGAATTGAAAACATGAAAATAAATATAGTCTGTCCTCAAAATATGAGGACTCGCCACTTCTACGGCTGATAATCTGGAAGGTCTATGCGTGATCCGGGAACTGAGCATCCAAACATATGATATGATAGATCATAGGGCAAGAAAAAAGTATGCGATCAGTACTTTGAATGTACATGCGATTAGTACTTTGAATGTACTGGAATGCTAAATGAGGTTGGCGGATATGCATGGTTTCATGTTCAAGAGTAATAACTGACTGAATGAATATCATGAAGTACTAAATAGAATGCATGAAATCTATAAATACTGAGAATGCATAACCAAGCATAAAAAATGTTCTAAATATAATTTGTAAACTGAAATACTAAAATCTGATAACTGAATAACCGATATCTGTATGTTATGGTCAATACAAGCTTGAACTGAAGTATACTGAATAATGAACTGAGACTGTAGGATCTACCACCTAACCGACATGCCCTTATGAGCGAATTGGGTCCAACCTGTGACCCCAATTGGAAGGGTGTCAGTACTGTGCCTTGGGTACTAACACTGGTTGTGTGGATCCATTGATGTACTGTCCCGAAAGACTAAGGGTGTCAATCTTAAATTGACGGGTGACCCCTGTGAGGAAGTCAAGCCTAAACTGAGGGGTGACTCCTCATGTCCAATGTTGGCTACGTAGTTCTGGAGTACAAGGACTACTGCTAACGACTCTGCGTATCTTTTGGGAAAGCCTCCATCCCTGAACTCACTTGGTGCTAAATCCTACTCCCAACTGAATTGACTCGGGATACTAAACTGTCCTAAGTTTAACTGATTATAGTGACTGGTTGAACTGATAATGCTCATAACATATTCTGAAGCTAATCTGAAGATATTGAGACTAAGTAAATAGCTAAGTTTTTGGGTATTCACAACCCCCAGGACTCAATAACAATAATAGAAAAATAGTACTAAAGCTTTTATCACATAATATAAAAGCATTTATTCAAAATTCATTCTTGTAGGCAATTCATCAAACACTTGATATTCGTAGTGTCATCTAAGCATGAGATTAATTTAAAGATTGTAGTAATAACATGATTTCAACATCTATGAATTAAATCAGAGAATAGCATCATTAAAACATGTGGGGTTGAATAACAACGATATTTTCATGTATACATGGTGTTGAATTACAATTCATGGGAATTCATGGTTAAAATCACAATTAAAAATCATGAAAAAAATGTAAAGATCCCAACTTGAATTTAGAATTGGATATTAAGACTCCATGGTTAAAAGGAACCCATAGATGATCACTTAACATACCTGGGTTGATGAATTCATGAGAATTGATGGTGAATTCTTGAGTTTTGATCTTGAACTTGGAAGGCTAGGGTTTTTGTTCTTGAAAGAGGGCTACTTTAATTTTTTGAGAGAATTGTGAAATAATTAGCAAATAATGCTCTATTGGGACTTAAATCCCATGTTTGGATGGATTTGGGGCTATGGGAAAAGACCAAACGGTCCCTGGAATTTAAATCACAAAAGTAGAAAATCCCAATTTTTGGCTCCGGCGCGACGCGGTGCAATCACGTCAAGCCACTGAAAAATTGACAATCCCCATTTTACCCTACTGTGCAATGTAGTGCTATCACATTGCACCTCTGGAAATGGACGATCCCAAACTGGAAGCTTGGCTCGCGGTGCCCCACTAGAAAAGGACAATTGTGAAATGGTCCCCTGGCGTGACGCAGTGTCAATTGCAGTGACACACTGGAAAAGGAAGAACGTGATTTTGGCCATCACCACGACGCGACCTTATCGCGTTGGGCTACTATTTTGCACTAAAAGTACAATAACTTTTCACCCGAGTATCAAATTCGGGTGAAATTGGTATCATTGGAAAGCTAATTCAATTTTCTATCATTTGGTGGGTCTTGAGCTGGCAAATTCTCAATATAGCAAAAGATATACTCATTTGAAGTTGATTAAAGAGACATTCTTTTCAAAAATTCAATCGGTAAGGATTATTTTAATTCGTCTAATAGCTGGGAGTTATTTGAGGCCTTTATATACATCAAACTCATGAATATCACTACCAAATAACTATAATGTACTATGCATAATCTTGAAACATGGCTCTAACATTGGTTTGAATTTTTGAGGTATTACAATATCTCTCCCTTGGGAACATTCGTCCTCGAATGAGACTGGTTAAGCTGACAACACTGAGGAACATAGGTTACATGTTGGATATACTTGATTACATGACTGAGTATAACGTGTAACACATGACTAAACTGGTTCTATGAATGCATGACTAACATGAGAATGATATGCCACTGAAACTGAGCATGGCAAAGAGAAATTCTAAGAAGGTTGTTACCTTAGCTGAATCTGAGTTTGCGGAGAAAAGATGAGGGTACTTGGTTAGTATATCTTCTTTTACTTCCTAAGTGGCTCCCTCAACGGACTAATTCGGACAAAGAACTTTGACTAGGGGAACTTCTTTGTTCCTTATTCTAAAAATAGGTGGATCAAGGATCTCAACTGGAATTTCTTCGTAAGAGAGGTTGTTCTAACCATATATGCTTTCTAAGGGAACGAAAACTGCTGGGTATCCAGTACACTTATTCAACAAGGAGATATAGAATACTGGGTGCACTAATGTTAAGTCTGCAAGAATCTCAAACTCATACGCCATCTTTCCAAAACAGCTCATAATTCTGTAAGGGACAACATATCGGATACTAAGCTTCCCCTTATTACCAAAACTCTTTACTCCCTTCAAGGGGGAGAAATTTAGATATACAAATTGGAAACCTCAAATTCAAGGTCTTTTCTCCTCACATCTGGATAAGATTTGTATCGGCTCTGTGCTTCCTTAATCCTCTTCCTGATCAACTGTACTTTCTCTAAGGCATTAAACACCAATTTAGGCCCCACTACCGTAGCCTCACCTACTTCAAGCCAATCAATCAAAGATCTACATCTCCTTCCATACAACGCCTCAAATTGAGCCATCTGAATACTGATATAACAGCTATTATTATACGCGAACTCAATCAAAGGCAAGTGGTCATCCCAACTGCCCTTAGTCAATGGCACACTCTCTCAACATATCCTCAAGGGTATAAATTGTCCTTTCTGCCTGACCATCTTTCTAAGGGTGAAAGGTTGTACTGAGGTGAACTTGGGTACCAAAACCCTTCTACAAAGCCTTCCAAAAGTACGAGGTAAATTGAGTACCTCTATCTAAAATGATGAACAATGAAACACCGTTCAACCTAACCAACTCTCTGAGATAGAGTTTGGCATAGTCCTCGGCTGAATAAGAAGTATAGACTGGCAAAAAATGGGCTGATTTAGTCATCTTGTCTACAATGACCCAAATCGAATTATGCTAACGGCGAGTACGAGGCAAACCCATCACAAAATCCATGTTCACTTCCTCTCACTTATAAGTGGGAATATTGAACTCCTGCCTAGACCTACTGGGCTTCTAATGTGTAATAATAACCTATTGACAAATGGAACACTTAGCCAATAACTCTAAAATATCTCTCTTTATCCCACTCCACCAATAGATTTCCCGCATATTGCAGTACATCTTCGTGGTCCCTGGATGAATTATGTAACGTGCACCATGCACTTTTGCATGAATTCACTCTCTCAACTCATCAACACATGGCATACATAGTCTACCCTAGAAACGCAACACATCATCTCTCCCTTGGGAGAAAACCTCTACTTTATGATCTCTAACTGACTCCTTCGACTTTAGCAGACTAGGATCCCTATCCTGCTTTCCCTTCACTTCGGCAGCCAAAGAAGATTCTAAACTATTCTGAACCCAAATGCTACCCTCAGCTGAATCAACCAAACGAACACCTAACCTGAAAAAATGATGAACTTCTCTAACTAAATTCTTTTTATCACCCTCGACATGAGCAACACTACCCATAGACAATCTACTTAGGGTATCTACCACTACATTGACCTTTCTCGGATGGTACAAAGCACTTATATCATAATCTTTCAGCAACTCTAACCATGTTCTCTGAGACAGATTCAAATCCTTCTGCAAACACACATACTGCAAGATTTTGTGATCTGTGAACAGATCAACACGCACCCCATATAAATAGTGCCTCCAAATCTTTAAGGCAAACACAACAGCCACTAACTCAAGATCATGGGTGGGATATTCTTTTCATGGGGCTTAAGCTGTCGAGAGGCATAGGGTACAACTTTACCCTTCTGCATCAAAACATACCCCAAACCAACTCTGGAAGCATCACAATACACAAAAAATCCATCTGAACCATTTGGCAATATCAAAATTGACGTTGTGGTGTGTCGAGTCTTCAACTCCTAAAAAATCTTCTCACATGAATCTGACCATTGAAACTTAACTTTCTTCTGAGTCAATCTATACATGGAGGACACAATGGACAAAAATCCTTTAACAAACCGTCGATAATAGCCAGCCAAACCTAAGAAACTCCTGATATCTGATGGAGAGATAAGTCTGATCCAGTTTTTCACCACCTCGGTCTTTTGAGTATCGACTCTATTGCCATCACCAAAAATAATATGGCCAAGA
Source organism: Capsicum pubescens (assembly GCA_030864215.1). NCBI lineage: Eukaryota > Viridiplantae > Streptophyta > Magnoliopsida > Solanales > Solanaceae > Capsicum > Capsicum pubescens. Next base: position 324,968,170 of record CM061544.1, on the reverse strand, counting down.
AAAGCTACTGATCTTAGTCAAAATTCACACTTACTGAATTTAGCGAACAACTGATGGGCTCTAAGAGTCTACAATACTATTCTGAGGTGGTCTGCATGATCATTTTCATTATAGGAATAGACAAGAATATCATCAATAAAGACTATGACGAACATGTCTAAATACTGTTTGAACACTCTATTCATTAAGTCCATAAGGTTGGTGGGGAATTCCTGAGACCAAAGTATATGCCTAGAAATTTGAAGTGACCATACCGGGTTCTAAAAGATATTTTTGGAATGTCACATTCTCTGACTCTGAGTTGATAATGGACGGATCTGAGATCTATCTTAGAAAAATAACTGGCACCCTGAAGTTGGTCGAATAAGTCATTGATTCTGGGAAGTGGGTATTTGTTCTTGATTGTGACTTTATTCAACTGACGGTAGTCAATAAATATTCTAAGAAAACTATATTTCTTACGCACAAACAGAACTCGTGTGCCCCACAGGGAAATGTTGGGCCTAATAAATCCCTTATCTAGGAGATCTTTCAACTATTCTTTTAACTTTTTGAGTTCGGCTAGAGCCATTCTGTATGGAGCAATAGAGATAGGGTGGGTATCTGGAAGAAGGTCTATTCCAAAGTTAATTTCCCTTTAGGGAGGAACTCTGGGAAGATCTTCAGAAAACACATGTGGAAATTTTCTCACTACTGAAACTGACTCAAGATTAGGAGTCTCAAAATTTGAGTCTTGGACTCAGACAAGATGATAAATACACCCTCTGGATATCATTTTCCTCGCTCTAAGGTATGAAACAAGCTGACCCTTAAGTTTTATAGTAATACCCCTCCATTCAAGAACTGATTCATTTGGAAACTGAAAATGAACTACTCTGTTTTTGCAATCCACTGAAGCATAGCATGAGTGGAGCTAATCCATGCCGAGAATAACGTAAAAATCTGTCATCTCTAACTCCACGAGGTGAATTGAAGTAAATTTCTGAGACACTGTAATAAGGCAGTTCCTGTATACCCGCTGGGCTACAATAGAGACACCTACTGAGGTAGACACTGAAAAGGGTTCTGCTAAGATTTCGGGACTGACTCTGAAGTTGATGGCTATATAAGAGGTTACAAAAAAAAGAAGCTCCAGGGTCTAGTAAATCATAAATATGTAAATGAAAGACTTGTAATGTACCAGTAACTATGTCAGGAGAACTTTTGTAATCTTATCGAGACTAAAGTGTATAGAGCTTGTTCTGATGCTGACTGCTAGTAGCGCTGGAAGCGCCACCCTATTGAGTCGAGTGGCCGTCTAGAATTGATGACTGAGGGGACTAGCCCTATTGGCACAAATCCCTACCTTTTTTAGCAATTGCTCAATGCTCTCAAATCTGATGGCCTGGCTTACCATACCCAAAACATACATTACTGCCATCTCTACACTCACCCTGATGGTTTCTACTTTATTTCTCTTACTAGAAGTTACCCCATAATATTTGTTACCTTCTGGACCATGTCTAAGAATTCCTGCGGATCCTCTTCATATTTGGATCTCAAAAATAGAGGAGGATTCATTCGGGTAAAGTCCTGAATCCTAGCTACGGTAGTATTGAACACTGGGTTGGCCGGGAACGTAGCTAGATGAGTATTTTATTCTTCTACAGAGTGAGCTAGAGTAGTGAATGAAGCTCTGAACTCAACATGGGAAACATGCTCATTCAGGGGATCTTCCTGAACAGGCGGAGATGCTGGCTGGTTCATATTTCTTCTTCCGTTTGTCTTTCTGGGAGGCATAATCTGTAAATGAAAGGGAGAAAAGATTAGACAGATAGTTTAATATGAGCTCATGCTTGGTTGCATGACATGAACACAGAAAGAAGGGAAACTTTTCTTAAAATACCTCGTAGTCTCTTGTCCATAAGAGTGGCGCATTTCACACCCATGCACAAGACTCTACTCGAGGCAACTTTCAGACTTTTTAGGACACATTAAAAACTTAGGCTCTGATACCAAGTTTGTAACGACCCAATTGTACACCCTGGGCGCCACATGGTGCTTACGGTCCCGAGAGAAGATAAGCTAACCCATGAGTTGATACCTGCTGTGAGAATAAAATAATATAATAACATATGTGGAAGCACAATAGATAAGCCATAAGGTTTTAAATAACTGAAAATAATATTGGATCATAAAATTGGAAACAGCTGTCTAGAACTAATAAAATAATAACAAAACTGTCTGATAGTCTATACTAGTCTGAAAAGCCTTTACTGACTGAATAAGAGTTGATGGGACCAGCCCCAACTAACTCTATTTAAGTACTGAGCTAAACGTATGAAAATAAATTTAGTCTGTCCTCTAAATAAAAGGTCTCACCACAACTACGGATGATAATCTTAAAGGTCTATACGCGGTCCAGGAACTGAGCGTCCGAACCTATGATATGATACATCATAGTACAAGAAAAAAGAATGTGATCAGTACTTTGAATGTACTGGTATGCTAAATGAGGTAGGTTGATATGCATGGTTTCATGTACAGGAGTAATAACTGAATGAATGAATAGCATGAAGTACTGAATAGACTGAATAAAATCTGTAAATACTGAGAATGTATGACCAAGCATAAAACATGTTCTTAATATAATCTGTAAACTGAAATGCTGAAATCTGATTACTAAATAACCAATATCTGTATGCTATAATCAATACAATCCTAAACTAAAGTATAATAAATACTGAACTGAGACTGTGGGATCTATCATCTAACCGACATGCCCAAATGAGCAAATTGGGGTCCAATCTGTGACCCAATTGGAAGGGTGTTATTACTGTGCCATGGTTACTAAAAATGGCTGTGTGTATCCACAGATGTACTGTCCCGAAGGACTAAGGGTGTCAAGCCTAAACTGACGATGACCCCTGTGAGGTAGTCAATCCTAAACTTACGGGTGACTCCTCATATCCTACACTGGCTACGTAGTTCTAGAGTACAGGGAACGCTGTTAATGACTCTGCCTATCTAACGAGGAAGCCTCCATCCCTACACTCGCTCGGTGCTAAGTTCTACTCCCAACTGAAACTCGAGATATTGAACTGATAATGCTCATAACATATTCTGAAGCTATTCCGAAGATATTGAGACTAAGTAAACAGCTAAGTTTTCGGGTATTCACAACCCCCAGGACTCAATACCAATAATAGCAAAATAGTACTAAAACTTTGAGGACATAATATGAAAGCATTTATTCAAAATTCAATCTTGTAGGCATTTCATCAAACACTTTACATTCATAGTGTAAGCTAAGCATGGGAATAATTTAAATCTTGCAGTAATAACATGATTTCAACATCAACATCATGAATTATGAATTAAATCAGCGAATAACATCATTATAACATGTGGGGTTGAATAACAACGACAATTTCATGTAAACACGGTGTAGAATTATAACTCATAGGAATTCCTGGTTAAAATCACAATTAAAAATCATGAAAAACTTATAAAGATCCCAACTTGAATTTAGAATTGGATATTTGGACTCCATGGGTGAAATAAACCCATAGATTAACACTTAACATACCTGGGTTGATGAATTCATGAGAATTGATGGTGAATTCTTGAGTTTTGATTTTCAACTTAGAAAGCAAGGGTTTTTGTTTTTGAAAGAGGGATACTTTAATTTTTTTGAGAGAATTATGAAATAATGTACAAATAATGCTCTATTCGGACTTAAATCCTGTGTTTGGACGGATTTGGGACTATGAAAAAAGATCAAATGATCCCTGGAATTTAAATAGCAAAAGTCCCAATTTTTGGCTGCAGCGCGACGCGGTGCAACTGCATCGGGCCACTTGAAAACTGACAATCCCCATTTTACCCTATGGCACGATGTAGTGCTATTGCGTTGTGCCTCTGAAAACGGATGATCCTAAACTAGAAGCTTGTCGCGATGTGGTGCCAATCGCGATGCCCTACTAGAAAAGAACTATTGGTAAATGTCCCCTTGGTGCGACGCGATGGTAATTGCGGTGGAACACTAGAATAAGATAAACGTGATTTCATCCATCACCGCAACGCGTCCTTATCGCATTGGGCTACTATTTTGCACTAAAATTGACGTAACTTCTCACCCGAGTATCGGATTCGGGAGAAATTGGTATCGTTGGAAAGCTAGTTCAATTTCCTATTATTTGGTGGATTTTGATCTAGAAAATTCTCAATATAGCAAAAGATATTCTCTTTTAAATTTGACTAAAGCAACATTCTTATAAAAAATTCAATCGGTAAGGATTATTTTGATTCGTCTAATAGTTGGGAGTTATTTGAGGCCTTAATATACATCAAACTCATGCATATCACTGCGAAAGAACTATAATGTACTATTCATGAGCTTGAAACATGTCTCTAACATTGGTTTGGATTTTTGGGATATTACAGTTTGGCAATGAAAATCATAACTTTTCAGAGTTGTAGCCGTACAATTATACGGATAGTAAGAGTTAGAGAGTCGGATAAAGCAGGTTTGTGTTTAATCTCCTGCCAACTAAAATGAGGCACACATTTAGCTCCTATAATTCTTATATTACCCTTGAATAAGAAATGAATAAGAGAAGCAACTGACATGGTAATACACAATGCGCATAAGTTCTTACCTCACATACTATGAAGATTAATAATATGATTTAGAGACTAAAAATCAAACAACATTAATCAGACATTGAAATAATGAGAGTTAGAAAATCAAATAGTGCATCACAAAAGGTTTTTATTTCACCAAGCACCTTAGCTTCATTGATTTATAACAACAGTCAAGAAAATTTTTTTAATTGCAATTTTCATATTTAAGCACAGAAAATACTTTTTCTCATATTCTTGAAGTTCTAATCACCTCTAATTTCAATAGGGGTTGTTGCTCGACAGCTAGTGCCAATATTCTGAGTCAACTATGTTATTTGAGAGAATTTCTTCTCTCTGATTTTGTCTCCTCACTAAATGGATGCACACATTTGTCTTACATCAGAGATATTCAATTCAATCATCTCTAAGCATAAAATTAACCTCGAAAAGATAATTGTGAAATATATATGCTACTTTATTCAATACCAGTAGTAATCAATAGATAAAATCTAATAAAACTTCAAATCCACTGACTTACATGTGAAAAACAATGAAAAAAAATGTAAAAAAATATGGCGTGTGAACAAAATGGAGTAGAAATGAAAACGGAGTGGAGAATGTGGAGTCACCATAGTTCTTACATTTTCAATATTAGGTTTTAATTTATCCAGTGCATTAAGCTCATCATCAGTCAACAAGTTGAGTGAATCAGGCACATCAATAAATACAGAAATGATTACTTGGAATAAGAGGCTCATGTAATACCCCGTACTTTTCCTAGCTTAAATTCATTCCTAGAATGTTAAGAAATATTTTTCAAAATGAAGAATATTTATTTGGTGTGAAATTTTCCAGATTTAGATCTCCCATTGTGTGAGAACTTGAATAAGTTTTCCATCGATACCAAATTCGCCTAATTCCAATACTCGGTTAAGGAGTTAGAGCATTTTTAAGTTGACAGTGTGCCACCTGGACACTTGGCGCGTCGCGGATGTCAGTAAAATTATAATTGTCTAATTCCAATGGCCCTCTGCGATATCCCCACATCGTGGAGAGGGACAATTTCCCAATTATCAATTTCTAGTAGCCCAACGTGATATTGGCGCGTCGTGCCAATGGCCAAAATGGCATTTCTATAGGACACCGCGATGGTGGCACGTCGCATTGTAGTTTCAGGTCCCAATTGTCAAAATCTAGTTGGACAACGCGATAGTTCCATATTGTGGAGACCACCAATTTCCCACTCGTCAATTTCCAATGAACCACCGTGATAGTGGCACGTCACGGTGGCTCATTAAATAGGGAATTTCAGTTCTCATTTCCAGTCCCGTTTAGGAGTTTAAAAAGGGTATTTTGGACAATTTCCAAGCCCCCAATCCGTCAAAAACACAGGATTAATCATATTCAAAGAACTTTTTTATTATTATTCATCATTCTTTTCAAAAGCAAAACCTTAGATCTCTAAAACCTCTTCTCTAAGAAATCAAAATCCTCCATAGATTCTCCAAGAAAGCTCTAAATTAAGGATTCCCAAGGCAGGATAATAAAGAATCCATCATCAAGAACTCAAATAGGAATCCATAATTGAAGAATCTACATCTAATCATTAATCAAGGTATGTGTGGTTTAAGAACAAGGATCTCCTTTCGTCCTTGTGCCCAAAACCAAGATTTTACATTAAATTCATATGATTTCGAATGATATTCCATGAGTTTTGAATTAGGGTTCATACCCATTATTTCTCTTTGCAAGATGTTGAGATTTCCAATGTTTTAGAAGTTGAATTGCATGTCTATTTTCATTTTTCATGCCTATTGCAGTAATTTACAGATTTTGAGATGAAATATCATTGTTTTCAATATCAAGCATGACTATTTTGATGTTTTGACACGAGATTGAAGCATGGGTTATTACCCCAAGATTGAATATTATTTTAAGAAAGATGATGCTTTAAGCATCCTATTATCAAATTATTTATAGATTTTCATTAAAGCTTTGATCTTTTGATCATCAGATAAGTTTTCAAATCTATTTTTCAAATTATTACAGATTACAGAATTCAGATCATCTTTATTTACAGATTTTATTAGATAAATGCATTAGTGGTGTTAGATAAACCCTTATGCTAGTTTTAAAGTGGATTTCCAATAGAATGAGCGTAGAAAATAAAAAGGGAGTAGTATTTAGCACCGAATGGGAAGTGTGGGTTTAGCGCATCCTACTTCCACAGAAGTTCGTAGCCAACGAAGGAACAGATTATCAGCTTATTCCCACTTATATATGGATGACAGTTTCAGATGTGATCACTTAGCTCAGGTTATACTCCGTGGAAAGAGTATGACACCTCTCCCCAATGTGAGATTTCTTCCTTAGGAGGACGAGATGTTAGACTCCATGTAGCTCGCATGGTTTATGTCAATTAAGAGAACCTCCTTGCTAGTAAAAGTAAATAAACAATTTTTCCCTATTAGTAAAGAAAAGTTTTGAAAGAATTCCCTTACAGGTAAGCTTAAGATAAAGTGTTTTCCCTACAGATTAAATATTTTAGAAAAGATTAACAGAAAAGATTTTAGAAAACTAAGTGTAAAGGCTCACAAAGTTTACTCAGATTATGCTTTATATAATGATATTAGCTACAGACTTCAGCTTTCAAATTTCAGAATTTAGAGTGAGTCCTTTCTACACTTAGACAGTATGATTTAAAGAGAGAACACAAGTAAAACTTTCAGAACTAAATGTTATGACTTACTAGATTTATAAAGTATGATTGATTTATTATTCACGATTTTAGTATTTTAGATATTCCATCTTATGTGAGTCATTTACATTTAGCATTCATTGTTTGATAAATTGCGATGATGAGATGATGTTTTACTTATGCATTTCACCCCATATACTCAGTACATCCTCAAAGTACTGATCCATAGATATGTTTATGTGTTATGTTGTCTCATAATGTAGGTTCAGGTGCTTAGTATGAGCCATGTGAGTAGTTTCGGCATCTCCGTTTACATACGACAGTTGGTGTGTCCTCATAGTTCGGGGACTTATTACTCAGATTTTGCAGTTTATCAGTTTATGAGATTTTAGCATTTCTTTCAGACAGTTTGAGTTAGCTGGGGGTTGATCCCTGTGACTCTCTAGTGTTAGTAATTGAGGTTTATCAGACTTCTAGTTTTGATTCAAATTATTCAGTATTGATGATTCAAATATTATTCTCAGATATTATAGATAATTTCTGCATTCTAGCATGACTTTTATACCTAAATTTCCATCATTATGAGATTTAGGCTCATTAGTATGTAGACAAGGTTAGATAAAGGCTACTCATAGTCTTGAGCACCGTGTGACATCTCGGGATCAGATTTTGAGGTGTTACAGCTCATTCATAACTGTAAGGCATTGTGTCTTGGATTTTTAAGTATGTGAGAAATTTTATTTATGCTAGTACTAAGAAGGTACTACCTAGTCAGCAATATAGTAAGGTCTTTTGATTCCAATTTATATTACCACATAAACTTTTTTGCAATAAAATTACATAGGTAGCAAATATGATGCTTACATGGTTATATATGCGAAGAAAATGTCGCAAGTAAACATTGAATGGGACAAGATTAAAGGAAACTTAAAAGAAAATGGTATGTGACGCTACCTGTAAAGCTGAAATACTGAGGTGACCAAAAAATTAGAATAACCAGTTAGTCATTTTCTTTGGTACTTCATCTTTCTAAGTTTTTGATGGTTGGTTCCACCTATTCGACAATCATGTATGGAATAAGAATCTAAAAATCTTATCTTTTCCGTTAAAAAAAATTCACAAAAATAAGAAAGGTACTTCCTGCAATTAGAAAACATAAAGACAACAAAAAAACTAAATATAAATTACATTATACCTCAATTATGTCAATCAGAACGTTCTCTTAATCAACATAGAGCATCAAGTGAAAACACATCATTGGTTAATTGTACTAAAGGTCTTAGAAATTTTACAATATACAGAGGATTCTTTCATCAATGAACTAACATGTGTACCGACTAATACTCCAGCTTGTGTACTACTTTTGAACTATTACGGACCATTCTCATATCCTTCACATTTTCTAAATAAGGGTAATATCAATTTCTTGGTGTAATACCCCGTATATTTCTAATCTAGAAAATGAACCGTTGTTCCTACACATGAAACCTCCTATCCTGTGATTAATATTGGAGTAAATGATTTAGGATGACTATTCTAGTGATAATATAGCTTATGATGTGTTAATCATGTTCATAAGAGTCACTTAGAGTAAGCCAAGCTAAGAACTTTTGAATCCACCAAGTTTTCGTGTGTGATTTCACATGGGTCATCTTTGAATGAGCATAAATTGGTTTATAGGTGGTATTTTGGCATATTTATACCCTACAAATTGTATAGAATTGAATAAGCTTTCCGTCGATACTAAATTCGCCTAAAACGGACACCCGGTGAAAAAGTTATGGCGATTTAAAGTTTCAACAACGTCATTTAAGTCAGTGGCACGTCACGCCGTAAGCCAAAATGACATTTGTCAATTTCCAATGTCTCTCAGCAATTCCACCGCATCGCAGTGAGTTTTCAGGTCATAAATGGGGGGCAACGCGATATCTCTGCATCGCGTTGGGGGCCAAATCTGGTAATTTTCACAGAAATTAAATGACGTATCTAGAGGGGTATTTGGGTCATCTTTCCACCCCTATATATATTCCATAAACATGTAATTAAGACCTTATTTCAACAGAACATATTCTTTCTCTAAAAATCCTCTCAAGAACACATTAGGGTTTTCAATTGGGGATTCAAGTTCAAGCAAATTTCTCCATCAATCATCAAGAATCTTCCATCTAAGGTATGTATAGTGTTCATATATGGATCCATTACATTCATAGAGCTCAATAACCATGTTTTAAATATTATATTGTGATTGTCTTGTTGTGATATGACTATGTACATGTTGATGATTGTTGTTTAAGTTTCAAGATGATATCTAAAGGTATTTTCATGAAGTATATGTGTTCGTTAGTTTAAATCCATGAACTTTATGTGGTTTAAAATGGAGAAATTCATGAAAACACACCTAAGCTAAAAGAATGCATGAAAAGTGTTTGATAAACTGCTTAAGGTGATAAGATTCGTGTTCCATGATTTAATAGTGCTTAAATGACAAGTCCATGCTCTATGCTTTATGATTTCACATGAATTCCACATAATTGATATGCGTCGTTGTTATGATGTGGATTGAGCATGATATTGAATCTATGCAAGTGTACACATGTTGTTTGAATTTCCCTTCCATACGTAAGATGTTGAGTACTATGCTTAGTGTGAAATCCCCTACTTATGATATGGTGAATTGTGGACTCCATTTTTTGATCAAGTCAGTTATGTGTGTGAGTTTCCTTCCATCGAGTCCTAGGGGTACTAGTACCTGAAAAATATAGTTGTGTGCCTAGAGCCATGTCACGTTATCATAATAATCTCAGTCAAGCCATGATCTATAGAACTCAGTCAGTCATGTGACTCAGGAAATCTTAGAAATCTTATGATCTTAATAAATTCTCAGATAGTAGTACTATTCTATCAGTCAATGGAAGTCGGTTACTCAGTCCATGTACATCCAGTTAAATCATGTTCAGTCTCTTCAGATGGGTGTAGAAGTTAGCACTGAGTGAACCGAAGGATTGGAACTCACCTGCGAGTTTAGGGTGTGATTCTTAGTAGTCATCCTTGTTTTCCAGAACTACGTAGCCAGCATAGGTTGAGACATCTTAACCTGCCAGATTAGGGTTTATGAGGTGGCTTAACCTGTTAGTTTAGGGTTCCCACCATTCTCATTCGAGTACCTGCTAGCTAAGGGTTAAATACAGTTGTCCTTACCAGTGGCACGGTATTGACACCCTTCCAGTCAGGGCAGAGATTGGACTCCAACCTAGCTATATGTGTTATTTGGGCATGTCGGTTAAGCAACTACCTCCTATAGTTTCAGTCCCAGTCTCAGTAAAAGAACTCAGAAAGTTCTTCAGATTTCAGTTACTAGGACTATCAGTTGCAGTCAATTCAGTTACAGTATGAAACTCAGGTAGTTCCATCAAATTCAGGACTATCAGACAGAGTCATCCATGTTTTCAAAATTTTAGTATCAGTCATGTAAGATAATAGTAAACCATGTATTAGCGTACAGATCCAGATATCATGTATTCACGATTTTAGTTACTATGTATGCATGTTTGTACTCTTATGTTTATATCAGTCAGTCAGTTAGCATTGTTCATGCATGTAAACCCTTTTGCATTTAGCCTACCTCACTCTATACTCAATACTCCCAGTCGTACTGACACATTTTTGCTATGGTTCTTTCTTTTATGTTACACCATAGGTTCAGAGACATGAGTTCCAGATCAGTAGTAGCATTCCAGTCGCAGTGTTGCAGTGAGTCCTCATCCATTCGAGGATGATATTATTTTATTTCATTCATTATTTTAGTTCAGTTTTGGTAGACGGAGTTTGTTGGAGACATGTTTCTTCAACTCCTTATTTCAGACAGTATTTAGATGCTTTTAGATTTAGTTCAGATTTTAGATTCAGCTTTCAGTTGTTTTAGGTATTTATTACCCTATATAGACATTAGTATTTATCAAATATTCTATTTAGTTGAACCTTATGGCCAATTGTTCATGTTTTCTGCATTCTACAAGTATATTATGTAGTGTACAGGTACAGATATAAGTCATGGATTAGCTTGTGGTCCCTTGGGGTCATAAGAACCATGTAGCATTTCAGGTACCAGATTTGGGGTGTTAAAAACATTGTATCAGAGCCTAAGGTTCAATAAAGTCCTAGGAAGTCTGAAAGCCGCATCTAGTAGAGTCTTGTGCATGGGTGTTGCGCGCCATATTTATGTGCAAGAGGCTATGAGATGTTTAAGAATAGTTTTCCTTCTTTCAGTATTCATGTCGTGCCTGTGAGCATAATCACAAGTCAGTCTCTCAGTCTAATCCGCTTCTTCTCTTTATTTCAGAACATGCCTCCTAAGAGAAGAAATTAGTCAGCCCCTCAGCCCAAACAACCTTTGGGCGATCATGTTTCTAATGCGGAGTTCAGTACTATATTTACCACTCTTTCCCAATCAGTCGCTGCTCATAATGAATGGATAACAGTTATTTCGGCCAACCCAGTGGCCAACTCAGCTGCAGCGAGGATTCAGGACTTTACTCGAATGAATCCTCCAACCTTTCTCGGGTCTAAGGTAGATGAAGAACCTCAAGAATTCTTAGATCAAGTTCAAAAACAGACAGATGTCATGGGGTGACTAATGTTGAGAGTGTTGAGCTAGCTGCATACCAGTTGTAGGATGTGGCTCATGCTTAGTTCAAACAGTGGAAGTTCGAACGATCAGATGATGCAGGTCCTATAGAGTGGGAGGAGTTTGTCACTGCATTCTTAGACAGATTCTTTCCCTAAGAGCTTATAGAAGACAAGGTGATAGAGTACATCAACTTCAGGTAGGGCAATATGATAGTGAAAGAGTATTCTTTTAAGTTTACTCAATTAGCCAGGTATGCCCTTCATGTGGTTACAGACAGTAGATCTAAGATGAGTAAGTTCGCTTCAGGGGTGAATGACAGTATGGTTAATGAGTGCAGATCCGCTATGCTGAATAGTGACATGACCTTAGCTAGACTTATGACCCATGCCCAACAGATAGAGGAGTAGAATATTAAGCAGAGGGAAAAGCAGAATAAAAGAGCAAAGACAGGTAGTTTCAACTTCGCTCAGCCTAAATTAGAAAGAGAAAACCGTTCTCAGTTTCATCCTAAGTCATCAGTTCCAGCTCCCTCTCTATCCAGTGCTCCAGTTCCTATGTTCAGAGAGGGTAACAAAGATAGAGCGCCAGACACTAAGACCCAGGGCAGTATTAGCAATGCCCGCACCTATCCTCTTTGCCAGACTTGCGGTAAGCACCATCAGGGTATGTGTAGAGTAGGTAGTGGCATTTGTTTTAGTTGTGGCAAGCCAGGCCATAGAGTTAGAGACTGTCCGTAGCCAAGTCCTCAGTGTCAACAGAATCGCTCTTCAGCTCAGTTCGATCACCCAAATAAAGAGGTTGCCACTTCTAGTGCTACTAGCGGGCAATGCCCATATCATCTGTATGCTCTTCAGACTCGACAAGATCAGGAAAGTTCTCCTGATGCAGTTACAGGTACGTTACAGATTTTTCATGTGTATGTTTATGCTTTTCTATATGAAGGAGCATCTTTGTCTTTTATTACTCCTTCTATAGCAGTTGATTTTGGAATCAGTACCGAAATTCTAGCCGAGCCTTTCTCAGTCTCTACCCAAGTGGGTAAAACCATCATAGCCCGCCAGGTATACAAGAACTGCCCGATTATAATATTTCAGAAAGTTACTTCAGCAGACTTAGTCGAATTAGAGATGACTGATTTTGATGTCATTCATTTCATGGATTGGATTTATTCCTGCTATGCCATAGTCGACAACATAAATAGAATAGTTCAATTTCAATTCCCGAATGAACCCATCCTAGAGTGGAAGGGTAGTGTATCCGCTTTCAGGAGTCAACTTGTTTCCTACCTTCGAGCAATGAAATTATTATCTAAGGGATGTGTTTATCATCTAGTTCATGTTAGAGATTTCAGTTCTGAGGCTCCCAGTCTCGAATCAGTCCCAGTAGTGAATGAATATTTAGATGTCTTTCCAGAAGATCTTCCAGGAATTCCTCTCGAAAGGGAAATAGACTTCGATATTGATCTTCTTTCAGATACTAAGCCTATCCTTATTCCGCAATATAGAATGGCACCAACAGAACTCAAGGAACTGAAAGAATAGTTGAAGGATCTCTTAGATAAGGGATTCATCAGACCCAACATTTCCCCATGGGGCGCACCAGTCTTATTCATGCGCAAGAAAGACGGTTCACTCAGAATGTGCATTGATTACAGTCAACTCAAAAAGGTTACGGTCAAGAACAAGTATCCTCTTCCTAGAATCGATGAATTGTTTGACCAACTTTAAGGTGCCAATTATTTCTCTAAGATAGACCTCAGATCCGTCTATCATTAGCTTAGAATTAGAGAATATGACATCCCGAAGATAGATTTCCGTACGCGGTATGGTCACTTTGAATTTTTAGTTATGTCCTTTGATCTTACCAATGCCTTAGACACTTTCATGGACTTGGTGAACCACGTGTTCAAGCAGTACATGGACATGTTCATCATAGTCTTCATATATGATATCCTGGTCTATTCCCATACAGAGCGTTATCATTCATACCATCTCAGAATTGTTCTTTAGACTCTTAGAGATCACCAGCTATTCACCAAATTCAGTAAGTACGATTTTTGGCTAAGGTCAGTATCATTCCTTGGCCATATTATTTTTGGTATGGCATTAGAGTAGATCCTCAAAAGACCGAAGCAATAAGAAACTGGACTCACCCTGTTTCTCCATCAGATATCAGGAGTTTCTTGGGTTTGGCTAGCTATTACAGATGGTTTATTGAAGGATTTTCATCCATTGCATCCCGTATGTCTAGATTGACTCAGAAGAAAGTCAAATCCCAGTGGTCATATCCTTGCGAGAAGTGTTTTCAAGAATTGAAGACTCGACTCACCTCAGCTCCAGTCTTAGCTCTTCCAGATGGTTCAGATGGGTTCATAGTGTATTGTGATACATCTAGAGTGGTTTTAGGTTATATCCTCATCCAGCATGGTAAGGTCATAGCCTACGCCTCCAGACATTTTAAACCCCATGAGAGGAATTATTCTACTCATGATTTTGAATTAGCAGCCGTAGTATTTGCCTTGATGATTTGGAGGCATTATTTATACGGTGTTCATGTAGACGTCTTCATAGATCATAAGAGCCTTCAGTATGTCTTTTCCCAAAAAGATCTCAATCTTCGTCGGAGAAAGTGGTTAGAGCTCTTAAAAGATTATGACATGAGTGTCCTCTATCATTTGGGCTAGGCCAACATAGTGGCCGACACTCTCAGTAGACTGTCCATGGGTAGTATTTCTCATGTTGAAGATAGTAAGAAGAAGTTAGTCTAGGAAGTCCACCGGTTTGCCAGACTAGGCGTTCTCTTAGTCGACTCTTCAGAGGGCGGTGTATGTGTTCAGAGTAGTTCAGAATTATCTTTATTTTTTGAGGTGAAACAAAATCAAGATAAGGATCCTAGCCTTGTCAAGATAAAAGAGTTATTTTAGAATAAGAAAGTAGAGATTTTCTCCCAAGGGTGAGATAGTGTCATTCGTTGTCAGGGTCATCTCTGTATTAAAGGTGTAGATGATTTAAAGCAGTGAATTCTTGCAGAAGTGCATGGTGTGTGATACTCTATTCATCTAGGGGCCACTAAGATGTACTGTGACCTACGGGAGATCTATTGGTGAAGTGGGATGAAGAAAGATGTTGCAGAATTTGTGGCTAAGTGCCCTACATGTTAGCAGGTTAATATAGAGCATCAAAAACCTATTGGTTCCATGCAGGAGTTCACCATTCCTACTTAGAAGTAGGAAAAAGTGAACATGGACTTCGTGACGGGTTTTTCTCGAACTCATCATCAGCATGATTCAGTTTGAGTCATTGTAGATAGAATGACCAAGTTAGCCCATTTCTTTCCAGTCCATGCCTCTTATTCAGCCGAGGATTACGACAAACTCTATATTAGGGAGTTGGTCAGATTACATGGTATTCCATTAGCTATTATCTCAGAGAGGTACATAGTTCACCTCTCACTTTTGGAAAGGATTCCAAAAGGGTCTTGGTACCCAAGTTTATATTAGTACAAATTTTCATCCTCAGACAAATGGTCAAGCAGAAAGGACCATTCACACTCTTGAAGATATGCTAAGGGTGTGTGAAATTAATTTCAAGGGAAGTTGGGATGACCACTTGCCTTTGATTGAGTTTGCATGCAATAATAATTGTCATTCCAGTATTAAAATGGCTCCATTCAAAGCTCTCTATGGTAGCAGGTGTAGATCTCCAATAGGGTGGTTCGAAGTTAGAGAAGACTCTCATAGGGTATGACTTAGTATTCGACGCCTTAGAGATAGTCCAGTTAATCAGAGAAATACTTCGGGCTTCTCCGAGCCGACAGAAGTCGTATGCTGACGTTAGTAGAAAGGATCTTGAGTTCAAGGTTTATGACTATGTCTATCTAAAGATATCTCCCATGAAGGGAGTAAAGCGGTTCGGCAAGAAGGGAAAACTCAGTCCCCAATATGTTGGTCCCTTCAAGATTCTCAATCGTTTAGGCAAGGTAGATTATGAGCTCGAATTGCCTTCAGATCGAGCCTCAGTTCATATAGTCTTTCATGTCCCTTTGCTCAAGAATTTTATAGGTGATCCATCAGTCGTAGTCCCTATTCAGAGCATTGAAAGTTAGAATAGTCT
Source organism: Capsicum pubescens (assembly GCA_030864215.1). Taxonomy (NCBI): domain Eukaryota; kingdom Viridiplantae; phylum Streptophyta; class Magnoliopsida; order Solanales; family Solanaceae; genus Capsicum; species Capsicum pubescens. Next base: position 324,952,128 of record CM061544.1, on the reverse strand, counting down.
CTTCTATGAGGAAATTCTAGTCGAAATTCTAGACTATCAGACTCGTAGAATGAGGAACAAAGAAGTCCCTCTAGTTAGAGTTCTTTGGAGAAATCAATCCGTTGAGGGAGATTCTTGGGAAGAATAAGAAGACATGCTGGTACCTCACCTCTTCTTCACCAATCCAGATATAGCTCAAGGTAACAGTTCTCTTTAAGCTTATTCAGTTTCCCGTTCAGAATTCTATACAACTTGGTATTTAGTTCATTCTCACGTTTCATCACAAATCTAGTATCAAGTACCATTGCATATTCAGTCATGAATTCATGTATCAGTTTAGTGTATTATCATTCATCAAATATGCATTCTCATTGCGAGAACTCAGTTATCAAAAATCTCATTTATGCATTCATGAATCAGTTACTCATACACCAGATATGAATGTCCAGCATGATACGTTTAGCTTATCAGCCATGTACGTCATGATATCATGTTCCAGTAGTGTATGTCTTGAACATACTTCAGTTTATTGTCTATCCCAATTTGAGTCAGTCTCATTCGAGGACAAATATTTCCAAAGGGGAGATATTGTAATACCCCGTATATTTCTAATCTAGAAAATGAACCATCATTCCTACACATAAAACCTCCTATCTTGTGATTCATATTGGATTACATGAATTAGGATGAGTATCCTAGTGATAATAGAGCTTATGATGTGTTAAGCATATTCATAAGAGTCACTTAGAGTAAGCCAAGCTAAGAACTTTTAAATGCACAAAGTTTTCCTGTATGATTTCACATAGGTCATCTTTGAACGAGCATAACTTGGTTTATAGGTTTCATATTGGAAATTTTATACCCTCCAAATTGGATAGAATTGAATAAGCTTTCCATCGATACCAAATTTGCCTAAAACGGACACCCGGTGAAGAAGTTATGGCGATTTAAAGTTTTAGCAGGGTCATTTCAGACAGTGGTGCGTTGCGCCGTAAGACAAAATGACGTTTGTCAATTTACAGTGTCTCTCCACGATTCCAACGCATCTCGGTGAGTTTCCAGGTCACAAACGGGGAGCAACGTGATCTCTCAGCGTCGCGCCGGGGGCCCAAATCGGGAAATTTTCACAAAAATTAAATAACGCATCTAGAGGGGTATTTGGGTCATCTTTCCACCCCTATATATATTCCATAAATACAGAATTAAGCCCTTATTTCCCCAAAACATACTCTTTCTCCAAAAATCCTCTCAAGAACACATTAGGGTTTTCAATTGGGGATTCAAGTTCAAGCAAATTTCTCCATCAATCATGAAGATCTTTCATCTAAGGTATGTGTAGTGTTCATCTATGGATCTATTACTTTCATAGAGCTCAAGAACCATGTTTTAAATATTATATTGTGATTGTCTTGTTGTGATATAACCATGTACATGTTGATGATTATTGTTTAGGTTTCAAGATGATATCTAAAGGTGTTTTCATGAAGTATATGTGTTCGTTAGTTGAAATCCATGAACTTTATGTGGTTTAAAATGGGGAAATTCGTGAAAACACACCTAAGCTAAAAAAATGCATGCAAAGTGTTTGATAAAATGCTTAAGGTGATAAGATTCATGTCCTATGATTTAATAGTTCTTAAATGACAAGTCCATGCTTTATGATGTCACATGAATTCGACGTGATTGATATGCGCCGTTGTTGTGATGTGGATTGAGAATGATATTGAAGCTATGCAAGTGTACACATGTTGTATGAATTTCCCTTCCATACGTAAGATGTTGAGAACTATGCTTAGTGTGAAATCCCCTACTTATGATATGGTGAATTGTGGACTCCATTTTATGATCAAGTTAGTTATTTGTGTCAGTTTTCTTCCATCGAGTCCTGGGGGTACTAGTACCCAAAAAATATAGTTGTGTGCCTAGATCCAAGTCATGTTTTCACAATAATCTCAGTCAAGCCATGATCTATAGAACTCAGTCAGTCATGTGACTCAGGAAATCTCAGAAATCTCATGATCTCAATAAATTCTCAGATAGTAGTACTATTCGGTCAGTGTTACTCAGTCCATGTATATCCCGTTAAATCATGTTCAGCCTCTTCAGATGGGAGTAGAAGTTAGCACCGAGTGAACCCAAGGATGGGAACTCACCTACCAATTTAGGGTGTGATTCTTAGTAGTAATCCTTATGTTCCAGAACTACGTAGACAACATAGGTTGAGACATTGTAACCTGCCAGATTAGGGTTGATGAGGTTGCTTAACCTGTCAGTTTAGGGTTCCCACCGTTCTCATTCCAGTACCTGCCAGCTAAGGGTCACTCGCAGCTGTCCTTACCAGTGGCGCGGTATTGACACCCTTCCAGTCGGGCCAAAGATTGGACCCTAACCTAGCTATATGCGTTATTGGGGCATGTCGTCTAAGCAACTACCTCCCACAGTTTCAGTCCCAGTCTCAGTAAAAGAACTCAGATAGTTCTTCAGATTTCAGTATACCAGGACTGTTAGTTACAGTCAATTTAGTTACAGTACAGAACTCAGGTAGTTCCATCAGATTCAGGACTGTCAGACACAATCATCCATGTTATCAAAATATCAGTATCAGTCATGTTAGATAATAGTAAACCATGTATTAGCGTACATATCCAGATATCATGTATTCACGATTTTAGTTACTATGTATGCATGTTTGAACTCTTATGTTCATATCAGTTAGTCAGTTAGCATTGTTCATGCATGTAAACCCTTTTGCATTTAGCCTACCTCACTCGTATACTCAGTACTCCAAGTCGTACTGACGTATTTACGCTATGGTGCTTTCTTTCATGTTACACTATAGTTTAAGAGACGAGAGTTCCAGATTAGCAGTAGCATTCCAGTCGCAGTGTTGCAGTGATTCCTCATCCATTCGAGGACAATATTATTTTATTTCATTCATTATTTTAGTTCAGTTTTGCTAGACGAAGTTAGTTGGAGACATGTTCCTTTAACTCCTTATTTCAAATAGTATTTAGAGGCTATTAGATTTAGTTCAGATTTTAGATTCAACTTTCAGTAGTTTTGGGTATTTGTTACCCTATATGGACGTTAGTATTTATCAGATATTCTATTTAGTTTAACCTTATGGTCTATTGTTCATGTTTTCCACATTCTACAAGTATATTATGCAGTGTACAGGTACAGATATTAGTCATGGGTTAGCTTGTGGTCCCTTAGGTTCATAAGCACTGTGTAGCGTTTCGGGTACCAGATTTGGGGTGTTACACTTGGGCTTGAACATGCAATTTATACAAAAATCAATCTAAGAAAAGTAAAAAAAACAACCATGAAATAAACTGGGTTTGTTGTTGTTATTTTTATTGTATGTTGCATGCATAGAAAATTTGAAGTAAGCAGTAAAAAAATCTATAATTCTTTTAAGAATATGAAAGTTCATTCTTACCTCTTAATAGAAAACTTCTAAAGCTCCATCCTTCGAATCAACTTCCCTTGGAGACTTTAACGCGTAGTCCACCACTCGTTCTTGAAACCCCAATTTCTCAAATCCCTAAATAAAAAAATAAAGTACAAAATTATACATACAAAGAGACAATAATTTAGAAATTGAAAGAAGGAAAAGAAACAAAACAACAAAAGGAGAAAAAAAAATAGGGAATAGCAAGAAAGAAAATAAAAAAGTAATAAAAGGAGAAAATAAGAGAACAGACGTAAAAAAAAAAGAAGCAAGAAAACTAATAAAGAACAGAAAAGAGAAGGAAGGGGAAAAACAAAATGGTGTAGTTGAAGCCCTTTTGTTTTAAAGTAAAGACAGGAATTAGTGAATCATCAAAGTGAATAGGTAGATAGATATTTCTCCATAAATTAAAAGTTTCGGTTTGAAGTACAATTTAAGTAACATTTGGTACAATAATTAACTACACTGTTGGTTCACTAGCAGTGTTGTACATATTTGGCTGCCTTTGGTACAATAATTAGATGTTGTGATTGTCCTATGACTATTGGCTTATGTAATAGAGTAATACTATTATGCCAACTCACTTAGATAATTTAAAGGGGATGTTAATCAGACTTCTTTTATACCTTGATAGTTATAAGCCTCTTCACATATTGGAAAAGTCCTTTCCTTAGCTACTAGCACCATTTTCATTTAGAGGTTGATTTTATGTACCTAGACATGGCAAAAGGTGCGGCTGTGGTTCAATCCCAGAAATATTTCAACCTGTCCCACCGCACGCATATTTTCAATCCACCCGACCCGCATATTTATTAAAAAATAACTGTGTTTGATACTAAGATAAAAAAAATCATAAAATCTTTTTTTCATTTTTCTATCAAGTAATATTAATTTAATAGATAATGACTAACAGTAATTTCTTGACATTAATTGTGGATCTGTAACAACCCGCATTTTCGAGCTAGAAAGTGAACCATTGTTCCGATATGTGCAAAACTTAATTCCATGATTCATAATTTAATTCATTTTTCATGATCTTTATCCTAGTTTATGAAGTTCTCTCAAAGTGAAAGATGTTCATAGAATTTATTGAGAGCAAAGTTGAGCTAAGAATCTTTGATTCATCCAAAGTTTGGTATTCGATTATACAAAGGTATACTTTGAACATGTATAAATTTTGATATACTTGGAATTTTTCATATCAAGACCCACCAAATTGTAGATAATTGAGTCATCTTTCCAAAGATACCAATTTCGCCTTAATCCGATACCCGAGTGAAAAGTTACAGCATTTTTTGTGTGAGGCGGTAAGCTGCCGTGATTACACCGTTCGACGGTGCCTATAGCGGTGGAACCAATAGCGCTCAGAAGTAAACCTCAAAGTAGGAATTTTTCAAAATAGTGGGTGATTGCGATTACACCGCTCGGCGGTGCCCATAGCGGTAGCACCAATAGCACTCAACGGTGAGCCTCAAAATTGGAATTTCTGCTGAAACTTTTAATTCCAAGGGGCAGTCTTGTCTTTTCCCTATAAACCCAAGTCATGTAAACAGTAAATTAAAATATCTTTTGGACATAATATTCCCAAATTCACTCAAATCTATCAAGAACAAAACCCTAACCTCCCTCCCAAAGATCATGAATCTATACTTTAAGTTCAAGATTTTCAAGAAACAAAATCAAGATTCGGATCCTATTCTTCGAACTAAGTAGTCTAAGGTATATGGGATTACACTAAACACCATGGGCATAAGATTTACTATTTTATCAAGTTTAAACATCCCCAATCATGTTTATAAAGAAGAGTTTTGATATTGTTTCGAAAAGTATGTATCATGGAATTGTTTTGGTGAAATTATATGTTGTCTTGAAACTTTTTCACAAAATTTAAATTGTAAATATATATGTATATTTTCTTTTGTAATGAAGAGTTTGATTGGGAGCATGATTGATAAAAACTCCCTCTACTTTTATGATGTCTTTGGTTTCAAGTGTCGTGGATTGTTTGAATTGCATGAACTTTCTTAAAGAAAACAAAAGGGTGAATGCTTGTTTAATGATCATGGATTGATACTAATTATGACATGTTGAGAGAGTGTCTTTCGCATGATAAACGTTCATTGTGTCAAATTAATAATTTCCATGGGTTTTGAGTAATGCAAATATGATATTGCCACCTTATGATCGTACTAAAGAGAGAAGAGTGTATTTGATGTAAACTCAAATGAAAATATATTGCATGAATCTCTCTTACTTGATGTTTAAAAACTATGGATGGTCATTAACATGAGGATAAGTGAAAAAGGTCTCTATATATGTTATGGTGTGACATGAATCACTTGCAAGTCGGGGTATGACGATACCCGGTGATAGTATACCCTTAACAGAACAAGTGTTGAATGTTTTGAATGTATGAAGATGGTTATAAATAACTAAAAGTTGGTCTTAAGAGAGTTAGATGGTTACCCAAAGAAAGCACGAGTTGAGAGACTCAATGATGGAAATCGTGGTTTGCCGACTCAAAATTTTGGCACCATGTTGTATGGTCTTGTATTCCTTCATTCATATCATTTCAACTTGGGACTATGGTTAGGATCTATTCTTTGTGGTCTCGTTCCCTATCGTGATATATTATTATGATTGGGAATTATGGCACCCTACTTTGTGGACTGGCGTGACTTCCATACCAAAACTCCAACCCTTACGACAAACTTGGATTGGGAGCTTGGCCACCGAGTAAAGAGAGGATCCCATATAGCCCGTGGGATGATAGAATTGTAGGGTGTACTATCTAGATCAGTAGAAAATAGAAAGTGAGTCATGATTTCCAAGAGTTGTTGAAATTCATTTCAGTATGCTCGTGTGTTTTCACTTATGCATTATGTTTATTGTTTTATAAAATGCCCTCATTATGATATATAAAAACATGTTATTTTGGGTTGTTTCACATACCAGTACATTTTGTATTGACCCCCTATATTTTAGGTCCTGAGTCCCAATCTAGTCGTCCTACTAAACAGTAGATTGTTGTCAGACATTCAGAGTTGGTGAGCCTCCCTTACTTTGGAAGGCATCTTATTTACATATATTGATCTCATTATTTTTAGTTCATGGTACGAATGGGGGCCTTGTCCCGATTTCAAACAGATTGTTGTTTTCAGTTGTAGTAAAGATTTCGCAAATGTGTATTAGATGGTTTGAGTTTTATTGTACTTATGTCCGCATTACTCAGTTGATATATTAAAGTGACCATGTTTCCATTTATTTTCTGCATTTCCTTACAGTATATGAATTGTGTATATGATTGTCATTTAGAGAAGGGCTCTCGAGCCTTCATGGTTCGGGATACTCGTACCATCCTGGGCCTCGGTTCCATTCGTGACAAACTTGGTATCATATCTATGTTCATGGTCCCAGGGTGTCTTCGAAATCATTTCAGGTAGAGTCCTGTTTATGGGTGTGTAGTGCGCCACACTTATAAGTAGGAGGCTATAAGGCATTTAGAAATGTCTCTCTTCTTTTTATGATTTGGTTCATGCCATATAGTATGAATTTCCTTTAATCAATGATTTCCTATATTTCAGAAAAATTATCATGCCTCACTACAGATCCAACGAACAAAATGCCCAAGCTAAGGATGTCTGTCATACTCATGGAATACCGACCCATAATAGAGCTCGTACCCTAGTGTTTATTGCTACTCTGGGAGTTTCTCCAATTCCGAATAGTCCACCTCGGGCCCCATGGACTGGTGTTAACCATCCCCAACCTCCTCAGAGGGAAGTTTCAAATACTGAGTTCCGAAAGTCCATCCATATGATTGCTCAGCTAGTGGACTCTCAGACCCGTCGGTCTAAAGATGTGGATTTTGTGTCTGGTTCATCTGAGGTTACACAGGTTGGTTAATTCATGAGGCTAAACCCACCTACCTTTACTGGCACAAAGGTTGAGGAGGACCTCCAAGGGTTCATTGATAAACTGGAGAAAAAATTTAAAGTTATGCATGCGAATGAGGTTGAGGGGGTTGAGTTGGCAGCTTATCAGTTAAAGGATTTGTCCAATCAATGGTATAATGAATGGGAGGATTCAAAGGGTAGTGATGCCGAGCCTTCTATATGGGGTGAGTTTGTAGAGGCCTTCCTAGATTTCTTCTTTCCCCAGGAATTGAGGGAAGAAAAGGCTGAAGAATTTATGAATCTGAAGCAAAGGAAGATGAGGGTAAGACATTATACATTTAATTTCACCCAGCTATCCCATTATGCTCCAGAATTAGGGTGTAACATGAGAGCTCGTATGAAAAAGTTTGTATCCGATCTCTTAGATGATCTGGTGTTGGAATGCAAGAGAGCGATGCTGAATAAAGATATGGATTTCACTAGGTTGTCCATTCATATGCAGTAGGTAGAAGAGCAAAATAAGTGGTTGGCTGAGGTAAGGGAAAAGAAAGAGAAACTAAGAGAGTTGGGTCCACAGATCAAAATAACAGTCATCACCAAGGTGGTAATTGGGGAAATAAGTGTTCGAAAAAAAAGTTTTGGAGCAATGCTCAGTCGTCAGCAAGTGCACCTGATCCCAGGCCTTCGGATGAATAACGTTTTCTATCAGGAGATAGGCCTGGAGCTTATGGCACCCAGTCCCAAGAGAATGTGACTCAGCCTTTTAGGTCACATCCTCATTGTAGTAATTATGGGAGAAATCATCTGGGGAAGTGTTATTCTGAGATTTGGACGTGTTATTGGTGCGGCTAAGTGGGCCATTTTTAGAGGGATTGTCCCTCAGCTGGAGGGAATATAGGGGGAGCTAACTCCCAAGTCGTATCTACATCTTCTCCTTCTAAGGGTACTACTTTTGCTGTCGGTGGTGGTCATAATCGATTATATACCTTATCTAACCTCTAGGATGCAGAGACCTTACCAGATGTTGTTATGGGTATGTTATAGATTTTCTCCCGTGATGGGTATGTATTTGGAATGATTCACATTATTGGTGTCGTTAGACAATAAGATGTGGATTGTAGTGGTGGAAACAGTAGCTTAAGTTTGTTAATGTGTGTCTTGTGGAAAGGAATTAGTGGGCTTGATGCAATATTTGGAAAAACCTAGGTTGGCAACTTCCGAAATAAGGAGTGGATAATGATAATTTATATATACCTATATCCATGAGACTAATGTTAAAACAATGAATTGCGGTTGAGTCATTAAGCAGATAAGAGCGTGGGTAAAAGAGAATAAGTTGAACCCCCAAGTAGCATGTTGTTAGATAAAGTTTTATGTGTGTAAGTGTTTTGTGCACCTACTTCCTGTTCTTGAATTTTGGTAGTATAGGAAAACCTAAAGAGTTGTTGTGTTATGTTCTTTAGATCTGAATTGAGGGAATATAGGTAGACGGTATGTGCCTTTGGGATAGTTTTACAAAATTTTATTATGTTATAGCTTATGTGATTAGCGGTCTAATGTTAGAATGTTAAGTGGAATGGATTGGATTTTTATGTAATAAGGAGTGAAGATGGGTATGCTCATAAGACTATGATTTGTAACTTGATGGCTATAGAGGATAAGAATTAAGAGTAACATTCTTGGAAAGCAACGCCTGTAGAGTATAATTAAAAAAGGGAGTTTAGCATTTATGTGTATGGTGATACCTTATTTTGTTGAGAGTTTTGGTTATTTATTTGATGAGGGAATATGTTCGCAAGTCTAGGATCATGACTTTGACCTAAGGGGGAGATGGTGAATTAAGGTAGTTCCTGAATTTTCTCCCATTCATGATGCTTATGCTCGGGTCCCTTAATGACCCTACGTATGTTAGTAGGATGGTGGTTGTGGAAGCATAGTAATGTTTTAGGTAGGGGAGTAGATGTTCTTTAGTGTGAAAAGTTTGATGTGATTTGTTTAGATAAGGTTATAGGTGAAGGAGGAAAGAAAGAGATGAACTTTCATTACGTGAAATAGTTATAAAGGAGATATATGGAGAAAATCTTTGTGAGAATGATTGAATTTGATGGTCTTAGTAGAGAGAGCCATTAAGTGGGTGTAGTAATGATAGGCTTGAATGTTGTGATTGACGAAAACACAAACCAATGAGCCATGTGGTTATTACTCCTTGAATTAAGACTTCAGATTGTTGGGTTATAGTGATGAGCTGAGGTAATTTCTTAATGTGATGTAGAGTACAGGATCTCGTAGTTTAAGTTAGCATCCTTTAACCTTCAGGTTAGGCTTCAACATGGAAGTACTATATAGTGGGACTCAAACTCTTGTGGTTAGATGTGTTATGGGAGAATTTTAAGTCGGAAACGATGAAGTATGTTATTTATTGTTTGGGGCATGTTTGAGTAGTGTCTCTAAGTTTTAGGTCTATTCATTGTATCTTGTAAGGTAGAGAATGCTTCTAATTCCTATTTTTCACGAAATCTCATTTCATGATTGTACCGATATAATCAGGCCTATTATCACTAAATAAACTCATGTCTTATGTTGTGATGATCATGAATTATGTGCAAGGTTATCTCTATGTCAATCCTTATCAACTCATGCTTCGTTCGTATATGATTCACTAGGGAATTATTATGAAACTCTTTTGATGCCTTTGCATATTCTCTTAAGGAAAAGAAAATGTTCAATCCGAGGTTACATTCCTTACTTCATACTTTTCGAGCTTCAACAAGATCCTACCCATCATTTAGGGACGAATGATCCCAATGGGGAGATAATGTAACAACCCACATTTTTTAGCTAGAAATTAAACCGTCATTCCTATGTGTCCAAACTCTAATCCCATAATTTATATTTAAATTCATGTGTCATGATTTTTATCCTAGTTTATGAAGTTCTCTCGAAGTGAAAGATGTTCATAGAATTTACTGAGAGCAAAGTTGAGCTAAGAATCTTTGATTCATCCAGAGTTTGGTATTCGATTAACCAAGGGTCTACTTTGAACGTGTATAACTTTTGATATACATAAAACTTTTTAGATCAAGACCACACCAAATTGTAGATAATTGAGTCAGCTTTCCAACGATTTTAATTTCTCCTTAATCCGATATCCGAGTGAAAAGTTATAGCATTTTTCGTGTGAGGCAGTAAGTTGCCACGATTACACCGCTCGGCGGTGCCTATAGCAGTGGAACCAATAGCGCTCAGTGGTAAGATTCAAAGTCAGGATTTTCTAAAACAGTAAGTCACCGCGATTACACTGCTCGGCGGTGCCTATAGAGGTGGCACCAATAGGGCTCAGCGGTGAGCCTCAAAATTTGTATTTTTGCTGAAACTTTTAATTCTGAGGGGCAGTCTTATCTTTTCCCTACAAACCCAAGTCGTGTAAACAGTGAATTAAAATGTCTTTTGTGCATAATATGCCCAAATTCACTCAAATTTATCAAGAAAAAACCCTAACCTCCCTCCCAAAGATCAAGAATCCATAGTTTAAGTTCAAGATTTCCAAGAAACAAAATCAAGATTTGGATCCTATCCTTTGAACTAAGTAGTCTAAGGTATGTGGGACTACTCTAAACAACATGGGGATAAGATTTACTATTTTATCATGTTTAAACATCCCCAATCATGTTTATGAAGAAGAGTTTTGACTTACAAGTCGGTGTATGACATGAATGACTTGCAAGTTGGGGTATGAGGACCCCCGATGATAGTATGCCCTTAACAGAACCTGTGTTGAATATTTTTCATGTATGAAAAATGGTTTTAAGAAACTAAAAGTTGGGCTAAAAAAGTTCGATAGTTACCCGAAGAAAGCACGAGTTGAAAGACTCAATGTTGGAAATCATGATTTGCCGACTCGGGATTTTGGCACCATGCTGTGTGGTCTTGTGAGCCTTGATTTATGTCATCCCAACTTAGGAATATGGTTAGTAGCCATGATTTGTAGTTTTGTGCCCTACCATGATATATTATTATGATTGAGAATTATGGCACTCTATTTTGTGGACTGGTGTGTCTCCCATACCGATACTCCAACCCTTGAGGAAAATCTGGGTAGGGGTCTTGGCCGCTGAGTCAAGGACGGATCCCATATAACTCATGGGATAATTAGAATTGTAGGGTGTACCATCTATCTCAAAGAAAATAGAAAGTGAGTCATGATTTCCAAGAGTTGTTGAAATTCATTTCAGTATGCCCATGTGTTTTCACTTATGCATTATGGTTATTTTTTTACAAAATGCTCTTATTATGATATATAAAAATATGTTATTTTGGGTTGTTTCACATACCAATACATTTTGTATTGACCCCCTATATTTCAGGTTTTGAGGCTCAGTCTAGCGGTCCAGCTAAACAGTAGATTGTTACCAGACATTCAGAGTTGGTGAGCCTCCCTTACTTCGGAAGGCGTCTTGTTTACTTATGTTTATCTCATTGTTTTAAGTTCATGATCCGACCGGGGGCCTTGTCCCGGTTTCAAACAGATTGTTGTTTTCGTAGTAGAGATTTCGCAGACGTGTATTAGATGGTTTGAGTTTTATTGAACTTATGTCCGCATTACACAGTTGAGATATTAAAGTGACTATGTTTCCGTTTATTTTCCACATTTCTTTACAATATATGAATTATGTATATGATTGCCAGTTAGAGAAGGGCTCCTGAGCCTTCATGGTTCGGGATGCTCATCTGTTCCTGAGCGTTTGTTCGGGTCGTGACAGGATCTTTCGTAAATTCATAATAAATGTCATTTTTTACTTGAATTTCAAATGACTTGACTTTCAGTTACAAAAACAGACAAGATTAAAATAGATTGTCATTTATGTGGTTCTGACCATTTTCTCTCTTATAATTTGTTCCTTAAAAAAATTTCTTTTTTGATAATCTTTTAAATTCAATACTTATTAATCAAATAATCTTGCGGGATTTTTTATGCAATTTGGGTTGACTGGAAAAACAATCAATTAATAATAATAATTCATTTACCTTTTTATATTGATTTTTTTATTAAGAATATTATGTTTTTGGTAGGTTTCTAAGATTGATAAATTTGGTCTAATTTTGATTTTTGAGAAAATCTAATGTAAATCAATGTTTATAGAATGTTATTTATGATATTTCCAAATATTATCTTGTAAAAGAATCTCACACCAACTATAAAAACCCTTATTTTGTTTTTTAATTTTTCACCCTTCAGTTGCTTTCTGTGACACAACTTGAAAGCTAGAAATTTTCAAGTACAACTTCTTGCTCTCTTTTCTCTTCTTTCCTTTAAAGCCAACGTCATCTACTCTATCTGGCTGTATCAAGGAAGACCATACCATTGCTCGAGCTCATTTGTAAACCCACTAGTCCTCTGGACAACATGCGAGGATAGTATGAAATTTTAGCAGGAATGAAATGTCATATTATCCTCGCGTGATGTCCAGGAGGACTAGACAGTAGGCTAACAAATGAATTCGGACAAATTTCTTCCTTGATACTACCAGGTAGAGTTGGTGTCGTTGGCGTTAAAGGGTAGAAGTGTGTCGTCGGAGTCAATGAATAGTTGGGTAATGTGGATGTTCTCCAACTCATTATGCAGGCCCAAACTAATGATGTTTGCGTTAAATTATGATAAGATTATCTTATGCAATTAAAGATAATGATATGAAAGAGTTAAGATATTTATTTATTGTTAAATACGATATGAAAATATTTTTAATACATCGTGGTCAAAATAATACCTATAATTTCCTCGAAACGATAGAAATAAAAGATCATTGATGCAGGTTTTGATGTATTTGGTTAAGCACAAGAAGTGAATTAGTTAAGAGGAAAATATATCCCTCAACTATACAAAGAGTGAAAATATTCCTCGTTAAAATGGTAGTGTACATATACTTCATTGTCTAACAAATGATGTATATATTATAAGTTCACTCCCATTTTTGAACGTGAGAAATGTTCCTCACTGTTTGGACTAGTTACAACTCCATTAAAACTTATCTAAAATCACCCAAATTGCTGCCCTAAAGGATGAATCTATTACCATGAATGTTTAGGAGAGTTGCTTGATTTTTCTTTGGATTTTGCTTTAGCTTTTGTTCTGTATCGTTTGTATGTGATTTTTCAATATTAATAAAATATTCCCACTAAGCATAGCATAGAGATTCCAAAGAAAAAAAAAATCTTTTCCAAGCTGCACAGTTTTGTCTTGTGAAAAGCTTGGTATCTACTCATTAGCAGAGGCGAATTCAAAATTTTAAATTTGTAAGTTTGTAATAAAATAAAGTAATATTTGGACAATAAAAAGGGAGGGGCGGGGGAGGGGGTTGTAGAAGTGGAATTAGTCGTGAGGCAACAAAGACGAAAAGAAAATATAAATTATTCATTTTTTGAAAGAAAAAAAAATGAGTTGACTGGGAAATATAAGGTAAAAAGGTAACAGAAAAAACGCTAAAGAAATGATGTTTCCACTGGGTTTGGATCCCTCCTCGCGAGGGTGTTGAGGATTTCATTATTATTCATATCATCTTGCATGATTTTATATTGAATTGTCATTCACTGGTCAAAAAATTAATTAATAACAATAATTCTTTTACCTTTTGTGATGTTGATTTCCTACTAAGAATACTATGCTTTTGGTAAGTTGTTAAGATTGATAAGTTTGATCAAATTCTGACTTTTGACAAAATCTAATGTAAATCATTGTATATATAAAGTTATTTATAAGATTCATACATATTATCTTGTAAAATCATCTCATATCAATTATAAAAATTCTTCTTTTGTTCTTTAATTTTTTACCCTTCAGTTGATTTTTCTAACACCTTGAGAGTTAGGAATTTTCAAGCACTACTTCTTGCTGCTCTTTTCTCTTTTTGTTGGAGTCCACACCACCCAACTCTTCATTGACTCCAACAACAAGCTTATTTCCTTTAAAGACAACTTTATCAGCTCTATCTGGTCGTAACAAGTAAGACCTTGGTGGAGATCGATTGCAAGTCAACTTTATAGTTCTACTTTACCACCTACCAGGTTAAACATCAACCTACAAAAATAAAAACATTACCGTTGTTTTTATACTTGTACGTTGAAGTATTACCCTTGTAGGTTGTCTAATACGACTAGATAGTGGGTAGAAGTTTGTTCTCCGAGAGGCAACAAAGAGTTGGATAGTGTGGACGTACTCCAACTCATTAGGTAGCCTAAATGATGTTGGAGTAAAATTCTGATCATATTTTCCTTATATTCTTAAAAATAATGATATGAAAGACTTAAGTTATTTTTGTTCAGTTAAATGGACTAAGGAAATATTTTTATTATGTTGTCATGGTCGAAATAGTAGCTTTAATTTCTTGATGTAAATGATAGTAATAATCAGTGATGCAAGTTTTGAAGTATTTGATTACGTACAAGGAGTTAATTAGTAAAGGAAAAAATAATTTCAAGGGGATATATCCCTCATTAAAAAAATAGTGTATATTTACCCTTTTTCATAACTGGCCTATATTCACTAACTTAAAGAAAAATCCTGAAAGTGATCTTGTAATTTCAAAAGGCCATCCATTCAAGCCTTTACTGTCTTTTTTTATTGTTAGATTTAGAAAATTAAGTCACCCATTTTTTTAGCCCTCCAAATCCAATCCAAATGGGAAAAAAATCTCTCTTCTACTTAATCATAATATGAGCTTGGGTCAGAATTGAATAAATGATTGTGTTTTTTCAGTTTGATCGAGTCTAAAAGGGTAAAAAGTGTGTAAGGTAACTTTTAAAATTTAGACCTGATCTAACTTGAAAACCTACCTAAACATAAAAAGGCTTTTGTACGTTGGTGTGTCGTGTTTTGATAAGATAATATTTGAAAATCATATAAGTAATATTGTATATCCATTGATTTACACTAGATTTGATTAGACCAAATCTATCGATCTCCTAACCAAAATGAATGTCACGAACTACTCTGTGTAGTCTTTTTTTCCCTTTTTTGGGCTAATTTATACCACAGTGTTTCTAGAAGCTTTTTATTAATAATAAAAATCTTCAACATGGATAAGTAAGGGGAATTAGGCCTTCCTTTACCAATCCTAATGATGTAATGAACCTCTATTAATCAACAATCATGAAGAAAATAAGAACTACAGAGAACTAGGTATCTTATGATCATCACAGAGTATGTAACATACCCTATGATGATATTACAAATGATGATGCTTAAACAGTAAAAAATATAAAATCCAGGATGAAATTTGATTTATCAAACTCAAACTTCCTTCTACACATGCATAAATTTAAAAAGGAAAGATTGCCCGTCTAAAGTAACCTGAAGTATTTTCTCTTGTCTTCATATTCCAATCTGACCAACAACATTTGATAGTTCATCAGTTATTCTTGGATTTATTGAATTTTGTTGAAGTTATTCACACTGTTGTATGATTTTGCTTTGTCAGTCGCATTGGTAGGTGTCTTGGAACATACTCCCCGCACTTTACCATCCCAGCTATGTTGCCTCTCATGTGTCTTTTTATTGCTTCCACATTTTTGTTGTTGAGGTGAGATTCCATCTCTAGCCACTTTATCAAAGCACATAGCCAACATATTTTCTTCCTCTTCCTCATAAAAAATTCTCGCTCAAATCACTAAAATAAGTGTTAATTGGACTAAGTCCTGATGCTAAGGCCCCTGACTCATTTTTCATTACGGTGCACTTTTAGACACAAATATGGAAGCTTCGGAATTGAATTTTCTATTCAAAGGAAGAGGTGAAACCTACTCCTCTCCATCAGCTAAATCAGCCCATCTAGGAACACTCATCTCCCCTTTCATCACGTCTTTGTTATTCCCCGTGGACGAATAGGCCTCCCTCAAGTTAAGTGATGGGTCACTAACCCTAACTTGAATAAATTGCTCGCATATGCAGGCCTGGCTAGTGCTTTGTTGAAAGTGTCAACTATTTGGTCATTACCTTGAATATGTCTAACACAACTTTTTTTTCAACATATGGTGTCGGGAAAAGTGAAAGTCTATTGCATTATGCTTCACACGATTATGGAGGACAAGATTCTTGCTTAGGAATGAAGATCCATGTTATCTCAATAAATTATAGGTAACTGATGTACTAGCATAATGCATATGCAAATTTGTTTATCTGAAAGATTACATGGTAAGATAAATAAATATCCAATGGTTGTTTGTGTTATTTCCTTCTACGGGTACGCAGAATCTGTATATGCAGAACAACAACTTCAACTAGAGTTCAAGTATAAACAAGAACACAATGAAGTATATCAAGTACCCTCAACACCAGATCAAAATGACCTTTCCAAGAGGTGTATTTTATTTTTTCAGAAAATAGATGAAACAGAAATGAATAAGGCCAAGTCGTCCGAATTCATGGACTTTCCTTAAGGAAATAATTCCCCTCACTGTACCCGAGGTTGTGGAATTTTTCTCCCAGGATAAAATACCCTTCTATCCAAATATAGTGGTACCTCAAATATTTGGACTCGTCGAACGAACTCAACAGTTTGAATGATCACACAGAATTTTTGAAGAGAAAAAGAGTCTTTTTTATTCTTAAATTTCTCGTATCAAATCCTGTGGAAGAAAACAGGTTTTTATAGCCATAACATGCCTCTTCTGAAAAGAGGCAATGGTTCATGTCAAAGGTTACACATGTTCTGTAAACTCATGTCTGTTTATCTAAAGATTGTATTTTTTTCTGAACAGTCATCTCTCTCCGTGAATCAGTATGTCCTTTTGCTGAAGTATTGCATCTTTATGAAACAACACATAAGTTCAAAACAATGCAGCTATTTTGAAGCATTAGTTCCGTTTGAAATTACAAAAGCATCAATTTGAAATTTCTGAAGCATTGCATCTGCTGCTGCATGCATAAATGGAGAATACTGTTTTGTTTTGGTAGATTTGGATCATCAAATAAAATTTGTTCAATAAGATAAATCTCATTGATCGATTATTTGACCAATCCAAATCCAAATCCAAATCCGAAGTCAAACCAAGCAAGCGACGACGACGACGCGAGGCATCTCTTATTCCTTGACTCACTTATCCACGTGGGAGTGTGTTTCACATTATAAATACTTTAAAGCTTCTTTCTCCCACCAATGTGGGAGAATTTAGTAAGTCTTCCTATTTTTGAGTACACTTTCCATATTGATATGATCTCAATTTTTCACTTCCACTTGGTTTTCTCTATTTTACATTCACACCTCTCATTTACTATGAACCCAACAATCCCTCACATAAATGGGGAATGGCTATTTTTCGTAAAAATTTTACGGACAAGTATGTGATCATCAAGCAAAGACTGATTGTATCTGGATAAGTGGGTTTCCCTTTGAACTTTTCGTTGTGAACATGTATCGGATGCACTCGGTCAATAGGTAGATTTGATATCTTTGAACCGCTGAGCTTTAATGTACACCTAGAAAACACATATCACATAACCAGACTTTTATCATTTATGGTTCTAACGGTTTTATTCTTTTCATCCATGAACACGTTTCGGTTTCGTGAGAGCTTAGAGAATAGGCCTTTACTAACATTCTCCTTGAAGTGGCTTCCACTTCTCCCTCACATAGGTGATTTCTAAACATTCAATCCAATAGATTAAACTATTTGGTCAAATCTGCCAAATTTAGATAATCATTAAAAGACTTTTCACTTTAAGTCTTATCCTTGATTATTATACATTATCTACATCATGAGAATGGGTTGGGTAATTGACAATGTTGAACCTGTCAGACACAACTTTGTTTGATCTCCTTGAACCTAGATCTTCGAATCTCCAGTCTGCTAGTAGAGTTACCGTCATGCTGACTTTTCCTAGGCCTTAAATCCATTCCCTTGGATTCCATTCCACTCCTTCTATAGATAGGACTTTTGTAGGTGGATCCGACACATTATCCTTTGACTTTACATAGTCAACAATGATAATTCCACTAGAGAGAAGTTCCCTAATGGTATTATGTCTCCATCGTATGTGACAAGATTTACAGTTTTACATCATGCTCCCTGCCCTACCTATTGCCGCTTGGCTATCACAGTGTATACATACTGGTTCCACTGGCTTGGGCCAATAAGGAATATCTTCTAAGAAATTCTGGAGCCATTCTTCTTTGTCATCGGCTTTATCCAATGCGATAAATTCAGATTCCATTGTAGAGCGAGCAATACAAGTCTATTTGGAAGATTTCCAAGAAACTTCTCCTCCACCGATAGTAAATACATATCCATTTGTGGATTTTACTTCTTAGATCCGGTGATACAATTTGCATCACTATATCCTTCAAGTACCGCAGGATATTTATTATAATGCAAAGCATAATCTTAAGTGTATTTAAGATACCCCATACTATTTTCATTGCCATCCAGTGAGATTTGTTGGGATTACTTGTGTACCGACTCAATTTACTAATAGCACATGCTATGTATGGTCGTGTACAGTTCATTATATACATTAAACATCCCAATACTCTTGAGTACTCCAATTGCGAGTCACTTTCACCTTCATTCTTTTGAAGTGCAAAGATCGCATCCAATGGAGTCTTGGCAATACCGAATTTCATATACTTGAACTTTTCAAGTACCTTTTCGATATAATGAGATTGTGAAAATGCCAACCCTTGTGGAGTTCGATGGATTCTTATACCTAAGATTTCATCTACAACTCCAAGGTCTTTCATATCAAACTTGCTCTCGAGCATTCGTTTTGTTGCATTTATGTCAGAAATGTCTCTACTGATGATCAACATATCATCCACATATAAACATACAATGACTTGGTGATTTGGAGTGTCTTTAATATAAACATATTTATCACATTCATTTATTTTGAATCCATTCACCAATATGGTTTGGTCAAATTTCGCATGCCATTGTTTTGGTGCTTACTTTAGTCCATATAATGACTTGATAAGTTTACACACCTTGTTTTCCTTTCCTGGAACCACAAAACCCTCAGGTTGTTCCATGTATATTTCTTCCTCCAATTCTCCATTTAGAAAAGCGGTTTTCACATCCATTTGATGGATTTGAAGATCATATACCACCGCTAAGGAAATTAATATTTGAATCGATGTTATCCTTATTACTGGCTAGTATGTATCAAAGTAATCAAGACCTTCTTTTTTTTTGAAGCCCTTTACTACAAGTCTTGCCTTGTATTTGTCAATAGTGCCATCCGATTTCTTGTTCCTTTTGAAAATCCTTTTAGAAACTAAAGTTTTATTTCCGGGAGGAAGATCAACTAATTCCCATGTATGGTTGCTTAAGATTGAATCAATCTAACTATTGACTGCCTCTTTCCAAAAGGATGAGTCCGAAGATGTCATAGCTTCCCTAAATGTTTGAGGCTTATTTTCTAAGAGAAATGTTACAAAATCCGATCCAAATGAAGTAGACAATCTTTGACGTTTACTACATCTTGGATTTTCATCATTATGATCATTCTCACTTGGTTCATCTTGAGGTCATTTAGATCCTCCACTAGACTGTTCATGTCTAATTTTATACGGGTAAATGTTTTTAAAGAATTCAGCATTGTCTCATTAAATTACCATATTTTCATTAATATCCAAAAGTTCAGATTTATGAACCAAAAATTTACATGCTTTACTACTTTTAGCATATTCTATGAACACGCAGTCCACCGTTTTAGGTTCTATCTTAAACCTTTTAGGCATAGGAATTTGGACCTTTGCTAGACACCCCCACACTTTGAAATATTTCAAGTTGGGTTTCCTTCCTTTCAACTTTTCATAATAAATTGATTGTGTCTTACTATGGAGAACTCTGTTGAGTATATGATAGGTTGTAAGGATAGCCTCCCCCCATAAGTTTTACGGTAAATCGAAACTTATAATCAAGGCATTCATCATTTCCTTCAAAGTTTGGTTTTTCCTTTCCACAATTCTATTATAGTGAGGTGAATATGGGGCCGTAGTTTGATGGATGATTCCATTCTCTACACATATTTCGGCGAAGGGAGATTCATTTTCTCCGCCCCTATCACTTCTATCATCTTTATCTTTTATCTAATTGATTTTCAACTTCAGTTTTATATTGTCTAAACGCATCTATTGCTTCATCCTTACTATTTATCAAATAGACATAATAATATCTAGTGCAATCGTCAATAAAAGTTATGAAATACTTTTTCCCACCACGTGATGTTGTTGACTTCATATCACAAATGTCAGTGTGTACTAAGTCTAAAGGATTAGAATTCCTTTCACCGAACTTATAAGGATGCTTTGCATACTTTGATTCTACACACGTTTGACACTTTGATTTATTGCACTCAAATTTTGGTAAAACTTCTAAGTTAATCAGTTTTCGTAACATTTTATAATTAACATGGCCTAAATGTTCATTCCAAAAATAATAAGACTCAAGCAAATAAGAAGAATTTGAAGTTTTATTTATTTCAACAGTTATTACATTCATCTTATAAAGGCCCTCGGTGAGATAGCCTTTTCCTACATATATTTCTTCTTTGCTAATTACAATTTTTCCAGAAACTGTTATACATTTGAATCCATTCTTATCTAGAAGTGAAACATTAATTAAGTTCCTACATAATTATGGAACATACAAGACATTGTTAAGTGTCAAGACCTTTCCCGAAGTCATTTTCAAGCACACTTTCCCTGTTCCTTCCACCTTAGCAGCAGCAGAGTTAGCCATGTAGATCATTTCATCTACTTGAAACAGAGCAAATGATAAAAACAACTCTTTGTTGGCACATACATGGAGGGTGGCACCAAAATCCATCTACCATTCACGAGGATTCCCCACCAAGTTGTATTCTGAGAACATAGAACACAAATCATCGCATTCTTTGTTGGATTCAATCATATTTGCTTGATCCTTTTTCTTGCCTTTCTTCGGGGCACGCCAATTCATGGACTTGTGTCCAATCTTGCCATAATTGAAAAATTTTCCCTTGAATTTCTTCTTGGGATGATTGCTTCCTTATTCAACTTTCTTCTTTTTCTTAGAATTGGTTTGATCATCTTCTACAATATGTGCTCATTAATTGTAGAATTCCCTTTTGACCTTCTCTCGGCAGCCTTATTATCCTCTTCAATATGCAGTCAGACAATAAGATCTTCAAAAATTATCTCTTTGTGTTTATGCTTCAAGTAGTTTTTGGACTCTTTCCACAAAGGTGGTAGCTTCTCAACTATCGCTGCTACTTGAAATGCATCATTCACAATCAAACATACAAAACAGTTTATGTGATTATTAATAACCTTTTTAATTTATTCAACTAAGGTACTTTTCAAAGATATACCTTCTGCTAGGAGATCATGTATGATGACTTACAACTCCTGCACTTGAGAGACAACTGATTTGCTATCTATCATTTTAAAGTCCAGGAACCGTGCAATAAGGAATTTCTTAATTCCCGCATCCTCTATTTTATATTTTCATCCAAGTGCCCCCCCACAATTCCTTCGATGTCTTAGTTCCACTGTAAACATTGTAGAGGTCGTCTTGGAGACCACTCAGAATATAATTCCTGCAAAGGAAGTCTTAATGTTTTCAAGCCTCTACAACTATGAAACGCTCTTTGTCTGAGGTTTTCTCGGGAACCTCAGGAGTGTCTTCGCTAGTGAACCATTGCAAACAGAAAGTGGTGAGGTAAAAGAACATCTTTTGCTTCCATCGTTAAAGTCAATGCCCGCAAATTTTCTAGGCTTCTCCGCCGGTGCCATTGTAGGTGGAGCATTTGTGCGACTTGATGTGGAAGTATTAGTTTGCCCCACAGATGTTGCCACATCTTGCATTTGACTATCGCTTGTCATTTTTCTGTCACCACAAGACAAAAAATACTTAGTATTTTCAGAATACTACTTATAAAGTTAAGCAACTTTAAACTTTTCTTCTTCTTTCTAGTTGGCAATGAAGTTTTTATGACTTCCAATTGTCATCCGAATGTTCTTTAACATGTAATGAAGTTTTTATGACTTCAAATCAATAGTTAAATTCAGGCGGAGTAGAAAGTTACAACTTTAATCTCAAAAAATAATCTATACAGATTTTGAAACTTATTTCCTTAAGATTGTTATTTTCTTCTACGGATATGCAGAATCTGTATATGCAAAACAACAACTTCAACTAGAGTTCAAGTATAAACAAGAACACAATGACGTATATCTAATACCCTCAACACAAGACCAAAATGACCTTTCCAAGAGGTGTATTTTATTTTTTCAGAAAATAATTGAAATAAAAATGAATAAGGCTAAGTCGTCGGAATTCACGGACTTTCCTTAAGGAAATAATTCTCCTCACTGTACCCGAGGTTGCGGAATTTTTCTCCCAGGATAAAATGGCCTTCAATCCAAATATAGTGGTACCTCAAATATTTGGACTCGTCGAATGCACTCAACAGTTTGAATGATCACACAGAATTTTTGAAGAGAAAAAGAGTATTTTTTATTCTGAAATTTCTCGTATCAAAACCTATGGAAGAAAGCAGGTTTTTATAGCCATAACATGCCTCTTCTCCTCTTCTAATAAAAGGAAATGGTTCATGTCAAAGGTTACACATGTTCTGTAAATTCATGTCTGTTCATCCAAAGATTGCATCTTTTCCTGAACAGTCATCTCTCTCCATGAATCAGTGTGTCCTTTTGCTGAAGGATTGCATCCTTCTGAAACAACACAACTGTTGCGTTTTGGTAGATTCGGATCGTCAAATAAAATTTGTCCAAAAAGATAGATCTCATTTTCCAATGCCGAAGTTGAAGCCGAGCGAGCGACAACGACGGCGGCGCGAGGCATATCTTATTCCTTGCCTCACTTATCCATGTGGGAGTGTGTTTCACAATATAAACACTTTAAAGTTTCTTTCTCCCACCAATGTGGGAGAATTTAGTAAGCTTTCCTATTTTTGAGTACACCTTTCATATTGGTGTGATCTCAATTTTTCTCTTCCACTTGGTTTTCTCCATTTTCCATTCACACCTCTCATTTACTATGAACCCAACAGTTTGTTGGATAAAATTAGTTAAAGAGAGTAACTAATTTGAAGATTAACATTTAATTTTAACTCCTTCATAATAGTACAATCATCGGATATAAATATGAAACTTTTAATTCGTGCAACATTATCAAAAAGTAAAAAAAAAACAGAATTTTGTACAAGTAATATCAATTGCTTTTAGTTAAATCAAAAATAAATTCCTTATATCTTTAATCTGTCTAGAAATATTTTATTATTCACATCAAAATATTTTTTTCTGTTTAAAAAAAACTACTTTTACTAAATGAAAAGTTTATTACATGCCTTGTCTAGGTTATATGGTACCTAACTTGGCAATTATTTTCATAGGAAGGTAATACTGAAAACGGGTATATAATATATATATACCACCATTATTTATTCATATCAAATCATTGTAATAGAAATTAAATAATTGCATACTTTAAATCTGTGTTATAAAAGGCGGTGTTGTAGGAGACATTGCATTTTACTTAGCAGGGGGTGAGCCAAAAGCCTCGAGGCATGGGGCTTAAGCTTCATGTATTTTAAATTTTTTAATTAATAATATAGTAATACAATATAATAAAACAAAATATTACTAAAAAAACACATTAATTGATTAAAAGGTCATGGAAAATAAAACTTCTAAATGCAACAATACAAAAGCTAGTATGAGAAACAAATTAACTCTAGCATCTTAATATTCAAACAATAAAAGAATCACAACTTCTTAAAATATATGACCATGCAATTTACCTCTCTAAAAAAATAATCAATAAGCGATTAGTATTACAATTAAAATATCACTGCATAAATAAAAGTAAAATACTTTTAAACAATAAAATAATAAAATATGATAATTTTGAAAATTAAAAATAAAAAATAAAAAAGAATAAAATAAAAAATATTAATAACAATTACAGGTGAAGATGTAAAATCCGGGTATGTATTTTAAAAGAAATGTAAGTGATATTCACTCTTACAATATTCTCAAATAGTAAATAAGCAATAAAAGTTATAGATTTTGAGCCCTTTTACCATTGAGTTGCAGCATATACTTTGTTTAGGAGGTTCAGTGCTAGTTATTCATACCTAAAACAATTATTTGATCCTACATGCACAGTGTATTTTTTTGGCCGAGGGGGTTCGGATGAACCCTCTGGGCTCTATGTAGATCTGACCCTGATTGTAGACTATAGGCTTAAACTTGAGATGTGGGTAGTGGTAAAAAGGATAGTAGTTGAAGATTAGTGATGTATGTTTTATGGGAAAGAATTAGTAGGCTTAATATGGGGTGTGAAATAGCTTAGGTTGGCAACTTGTGAAAAAAGGAGTGGATAATTATGATATTTATGTACATGAGGACTAGTTTTAAAATGATGAATTATGGTTGAGTCATTAAGTGTATAAGAGCATGAGTATATAAGAATAAGTTGAACCTGGAGGTAGTATGTTGTTAGATAAAGTGTGATGTGTACGAGTGTCACGTGTACCTAGATTTCATTCTCGAATCTCGTAGTATGGAGAAGACTAAGGAGTTATTGTGTGATGTTCTTTAGAGATGAATGGAGGAACTATAAGTAGGAAGTATGTTCCTTTGGTATAGTCTTAAAGATTTTATTATGATGTAAGTTATGTGATTAACGGTCTAATGATAGAATGTTAAGTAGTGGAGAGTGGATTTTTATGTGATAAGGCATGAAGATGGGTATGCTCATGAGACTGGGAGTTGTAGGTTGATTGCTATAGAGGATGGTGAAAATTAAGAGTAACGTTCTTGGAAAGAAATGCCTTTAGAGTATAGTTAAAATGGAGATGTTTAGCATTTATGTATATGGTGAAACCCCATTGTGTTGAGTGTTGTTCTTGAAAGATTTAATGAGAAGATATGTCCTTAAATTTAGGATTGTGACTTTGATCTAAGGGGGAGATGATGAATTAAATAGTTCCCGTATTTTCTTGTGGTGTGAAGTTTCAAGTAAGAATCATGATAAAATCAATTCCTATGCAAGCAAGCCCCTCCTACTCCAATTTAAGAGGTCATTCTACCAAAGTATTATGTATTCAAGTCTTTCCTATATCTAAGGTTTGAGATCTCTGTGTAACTCATGTCTTGTTCCGACCTCCAAACTAGAAGCAATAATGTTCCTCGGTAATTTAATATTCCAGATATTCAAGCTCTATGTTATGTTGCTCATGATCAATAAAAATTCATGTCTCACAAAATGCTTGGTTCTAATAAAATATGCTATTTAAATGTTACTAATTCATATTATGTCGAGATTACCCAAAATGATAAAGTTGTGCGAACTCATGACTATTTCAGATTTGAAAATTAGAAGCGATAGCTTCGAGTAGAAGTCCTTGTCTCAATTGTTGACTTCATGAATCCTAAACTTATGTTATACGACTCATGATGTAAGCACTTATGATTCTCACTATGGTTTGTCCTAAGGACTCATGCTATGTTGTGTTTATGCCAGAGTGTCTCTCTACTTATGATCAAGACACTTGATATATAAAGCACTTCGTGATTATATCGTATCTTTACCTCATGTCCCTCATTGAGTAGTGTAATAAGTATAAGATAAAAGTCTAATAGGGTTACTCCCATTCATGATGCTTATGCTCGGGTTCCTCAATAACCCTCCGTATATTAGTGTGATGGTGGTTGAGAAAGTTTAGTAATGTCTTAGGTAAGGGAGTAGATGTTCTTCAATGTGAAAATTTTGATGTAATTTCTTGAGCTAAGGTTATAGGTGAAGGGGAAAAGAAGGAGATGAACTTTCGGTAAGTGAAATAGTTAGAAAAGAGATATATGGAAAAAAATCTTAGTAATAGTGATAGAATTTACTGGTCCTAGTGGGGAGATCCATGAAGTGGGCGTAGTAATGATAGGCTTGAATATTATGATTGATGAAAACTCAAACCAAAGTGCTATGTTGTTAGTACTCCCTAAATTAAGACCCGAGGGTGTTTGATGGTAGAGACAAGGTGAAGTAATATCCTTAAAGAGATGTAGGGTATGAGGTCGCATAGCTTAAGCAAGCTCCTTTTTTCTCTGAGTTAGGCTTCAACATAGGATTATTACGTAGCGGGACTAAAACTCTTGTAGTTAGAAGTGTTATGGGATAATTGTAAGTTGGAAATAATAAAGTATGTTATTTTTTGTTTGGGCCATAGATAAGTAGTGTTTCGAGGTGTAACATCTATTCTTTGTATCTTGTAAAGTAGAGAATGTTTCTATTACTATCTCCTGCAAAATATTATTTCATCGTTGTACCAATGTAAATCAAGACCTATGGTCACCAAATAAAATCACATCATATGTCGTGATGATTACGATCCTAAGATATCATGTGCAAGGTCATCTCTATGTCAATTGTTATATCTAACGCTTCGTGCTTACACGTTTCAATAGGGGCTATCATGAAGCTTTGTTGATGTCTTTGCATATATTTTTAAGGAGAAATGTTCAATGCGAGGTTAATTTCATTATTTCATACTTTTAGAGCTTGAACAAGTCACTACCCATCATTCGAGGATGAATGATCCCAAGGGGGAGATTATGTAACACCTGCACCTTTGGGCTAGAATTTAAACCGTCGTTCCAACACGTATAGACCAAAACCCAATGAATCCTTGTTAATGTATGTGTGATTATCAATCCTATAGTGTTTGAATACCTTTAAATATGAATTTAGGTCACAAAATTCCCTATCATAAAGTCGAGTTGAAAACTTTTCCTATCAGTTGATTTTTAGTTGACGATTTTACATGGGTCAACTTCTAGTGACTGTTTCTCATAGTATATAAAGATTCGTGTGGCCTACTATATATCAAGTTAAGTACATTCGAGTCTTGTTTCCAACTCCTTCGGCTGTTCATCAAACTGAGTCCGAAGTAAGAGGTTATGAGTGTCTGAATAAGGCACCGTACAGGTTTTATGATTGTGACACCCTATAGTTGTAACACTCATTTGATTCTTCTAAAATGATCTTTAGGACCACAGTAGTGATGGTAGATCATGTATTGACATTTTGGGGGGTGTTGGGGTGTTTAAGGACCTCAAAACAAAGGCGCCGCAAACTATAGCTTAGGCGATTGCTTGACATCGCCTTACCATCACCAACGCTCGCTGGAAAAGGTTGGCAATAAAGTTGGTGAAGCAAAGACTAATGTTTTCCATGGAATTGGTGCCGCAATCTTCAATGTTTGCCATGGATATGGAGCCGCAAACCCTATGGCTAAGTAGTGCAGAAACTCTATTTTTGAGTATTTCAAGGGCAACATGGTCTTTTGTCACCCAATAACCATCCCTAAACATCTTAACACGTATTTAAGTCCCTAAAACACGTTTTAACCCTAGAAAATCATTAGTTAATATTCTAAAACACAAGAGGAGAAAAACAACTTAGGGTTTGGGCAATCAAGCTTAAAGGTTTAATCTTTTTGCAAATTCTTCATCTTTAAGGTATGTGGGTTTTTCTAAACACTATGGGTATGGTGAAATAATTTTTATAATGTTTTGAATGTTGAGAAATCATGTAATTATGACGGGTTTTGAATTACATTAAAAAGTATGCTTTGTGAACTCTTTCAATGAGATAATGTTTAGGTCTTGAGGCCTTCCCCTAAATTTGATTTGTACTCGTATATAAGTATGTATGCTTTTTGAGTTTGAATGTTGAATTGAGAGCATAAACATTTATAATCCATCTCTTATTATAAAGCCTCTTGTTTTCATATGTCATGAATTATTCAATTGCATATCAATTTAACACTTGGTTTTGGTTATGAACTTAAGAGAGGGTGTTTCTTGTTAATATAGATAAAAAGTGATGATTTAAAGAGTTGCATGCTTTGCTACAAGTAATGGACCACCACATGTTTTAAGATTTGAAAGAGAGAGTCTTCGCATAAGTTTCATGTAATTCGATATACAAATCGTCCTATGTTGTTTGAATGACTTGGTGGTCTAAACATTGTTTTGAATGAAAGTACTGTAACATGATATTTTATGTCTTAGAGATATGACTTGCAAGTTTTGGTATGACGATACCAAACAAATGAATGTCATAACAGAGTAAGATTTTCAAATTTTGATTTCAAAGAATGGATGTCTTAAAGAGTTAAAAATGGACTTAAAGAGAGTTAGGTGGTTATCCGACGAAGGCATTTGAGTGGAAAGGCTCATTGTGGGAAATGGTGTTTTGTCGATGCGGGTTTATTATGTCTCCAAGAGGGACCGTACGCTGGCTTTGTGCCCCTTAGCGTATTAGAGATAGAGACTCTAACCCTTGGGACAAACTTGGTCTAGGGGCTTGACCGCCTAGTTAAGGGTGGATTCCTTATAGCCCGTGGGATTGTAGAGTTGTAGGGTGTACCACCTAGCTCAAAAGTAAGATAAAGTGTAAGTCATGGTTTCAAGAAATGTTTTAAATTCTTTTAAGTATGCCCATGCATTTTCATATATTGTATGTAAAATATTTCATAAATTGCTCTCACTTATGTTATATAAAAGTAGTTTATTTTGGATTACTCTACGTACCACTACATATGTATTGACCCTCTATATTTTAGGTTCTGAGGCCTAGTCTAGCAGTCTTGCTAAATAGTAGATTATTGTCGGACATTCAAAGTTGGTGAGCCTCCCTTACTTCGAAAGGTGTCTTGTTCACTTGTGTTAATCTCATTTGGTTTTGGTTTATGGTCCGACCGAGGGCCTTTTCCCGATCTTCAAACAAATATTGTTTTCCTTCAGTTAGTAGAGATTTCACAGACAAGTGTTAGATGGATTTGAGTCTTGTTGAACTTATGTAGTGTTGTTTTCTTAATATAATCAGATGACCATGTTTTCGTTTTGTTATCTTTTCCGCATTTCCTTATAAATATATGATTGGCAGTTAGCTCTCGGGCCTTCACGGTTTGAAATGCCCGTGTCGATCTGGGCCTCAGTTCAGGTCGTGTCATACACACGAAAAAAAATATGTTTTCAGTCTACCCAATTCGCATATTTAAAAAAAAAAATACGACTGTTTTTGATACTTAAAATAAAAAAAATCATAAATTCTTTTTCATTTTTCTGTCACGTAATGTTAGTTTAATAGATAATGACTTAAATTAATTTAATGGACGCCAATTGTGGATCTTTCTTAAAGTCATAATAAATATCAATTTTTGCTTGACTTCCAAACGACTTGATTTTCAGTTACATCAAAAAACAAGATTAAAATGGATTGTTATTTATGTTGTTCTAATCATTCTCTCTTATAATTTGTTCCTTAAAAAAAATTCTTTCTTGGTAACTTGTAAATCTAATACATACTAGTCATATCATCTTGCGCAATTATTTATGCAATATGGGTTGACTGGAAAAAATGAATTAATAATAACAATAATTCACTTGCCTTTTTTTTTTATGTTGATTTTTTTATTAGGAATATTATGTTTTTGGTAGGTTGTTGTTGGTCAGTTGGGCCCCCTTTGTCAAAAATTCATATTTTATATGTATATACAAGGTTAAAAATTCTCTTTGTTATGTATACACTGAAGATGATGAAAATTTGGACTCCACCCCTTTAACGATGTTGTTTCAGTAGTTGATTAGCTAAATATCTAGCTGCTACTTTGTAACTTTGGTGTAAAGCTATAAACTTTTCTATATGTTCAATTCTTGGAGTACTATCTCCTCTTGCTTATTCTATGCTCTAGTCAGACTTTTTCTTTTAAATCGTTCAGCTAGTGATACAAGAATTATAAGCACAACACGAAACATACTTCAAAATCAGTCCATAAGAACAAAGATCTGAGGATCCTTTTGAAGACCACACTCGAATTCAACAAACAACAACAAGAGCACAATGTATTGATGTGTTTATCACCTAAAAACAGCTAACAACAACAAAATGAAGAACAACAACAATGAAACAAGAACAACAAGTCACGGATTTGAATTACAAGAACACAAACAAACGATTACAACATAAACAAAAGGGATAGGTAGTTAGACCTTGGTTGGTATAATCTTAATATTCAAATAATATGGTAATCTTGGACCCTTAACACTAAACACAATGGTTAACCTAACTCCTACGTTGACACAAGAGGAACTTTACCTTCTCTAAACACCAACGTCTCAAGCCAACATTGCAACACAAGTGATATCCACACTTATTGCCCCTATTTCGGTGTGGTGGCTATTCCAATCCCTACAACTAAAGGTGTTTCATGTTTCAAGTCTTACATCAATGAACAACTAAAGAGAAAAATACCTAAAATGTTCTATTTATATTCTATTACAAGACAAGGAAAAATAACAACAATGCCCTTAAAGGGCGGGGTGGCCATGGAGTGCATTTAGACCAAATGAAGTGACCAAAATACCCTTAATGAAGATAACCAAATCATGACCCATTAAGATTTGTCAAAAACCATAAGTCCTCAAGTTTTCTATGCTCCAAGAAATCTTCCACACACGGCCTTACTTGTGCTCAAAACGAGTCTTCCTTTCATATTCCTGTGCTCTCGGTGTGACCAAGTATTGAGCCTTTAAATGATGACCTCCAATCATATCTTCAAAAATTAAGGTGGCCATTTGACTTGTATCAGCTGGGTAAATATATGTATAGAATTGGCTACCCCAAAATATCAAAGAAATTCTGGAAAAGGTTGAATGTTGACTTAGGCAAGGTGTCTATAAATCACGAGTAAGTAAAAGAGAGTGAATTTTTCCTTTGAAACTGAATAAACTATGTAGATATGCTATGATGTGGTTTATTGCAAAGTAAATAGTGGAATTAAACTTACAGTAAAGGAATGATGCATTGATTATGTACCCAGGCAAAGGTATTTGAACAGTTGAAAGAGTAAGAGAAAAAGGTACATGATTCTTCTTATACCTGGAATGCACAATTACAAAAGTTAAGCCACTTTACGTATCATGGGTCTACAATTGTATCAATAGCCACCCATATTAGAATAGGGATTATAGTGGGATAAGTTAGAAGAGAAGCAGTGTTGTGCACAGTTTGAGTTGTACCCATGTCTGCTTTGATCGGCCTTTTGAAGTATTCTTCCTTTCTTTTACAGCTAAAATACTTCCGGTGGTAAAAAAACAACATCTATTGCTTTGCACAATCATGATCGGCAACTCCTTAGAAATGGAGGTTTGGGTAGCAATACTTATTTAGCAATAGTTATCCTTTTATTACCCCTGTCGGCTTATTTATTACTTTTCTCCTATATATTACTTTTCTCCTTTTTCGTTATAGTCTCTTCCTATTTTCTTGGACAAGCTTGTACCGTCGTGGGCAGTAATACTGGTATCTGTTAAACTGATTCTCAAGTTCATAGAGGTGGTCTATTATATTCATCAACTTAACCTTTCAGCTTGTTAGCTATGGAATTTACTCGGCTCTTGTCCTCTAACTAGGTTCGTCGGTTTTACATTTGCAGATAATTCCTTGTTCAATCTATACTCGCTATGGATTGATAGTTAGATCCACTGTATCACCCCTTGTTTCGCTTCTTCTCTGGTTATTCTTCCTCATCGCTTATCCAATTAGTAAGGTATAAAGAACAACAATCACATTCTATAATTTACTCATGTAGAGTTGTTAAGTTTTTATGTTTTTCTACCAGAGAGAGAGAGAGAGAGATTTCACCAGCTATGTGTTCGGTTTCCACCTTGTACTTTCAATCCGAGTTAGATGACAGGGTTTAAGAAATAAAACTACATGAACCCATGATCTGTACTCATATACGCTATGGTGGTTAACTTGTATGCTTTGTTCCTTTTTTGTAGCTTGGAAAGAAATGGAAAGAATGCAACATAAATTTGAATGGAGGAGTTCCTTGGTTATGTTCTCCCTCCGTTTGGATTTACTTTTCACATTTTGATATGGCACAACTATTAAGAAAACAATGATTGGTATAGTGACTTTACAATATTACAACTATAAATTGATGTTTAGTAATAGGTATTGGAAATGATTTCGAGAATAAGTAATTAATGCTAAGGGTAAAACATGAATTTTTATTTTTTCTTGATTTGTCAAAAATGATGAGTAAAAATGAAAATCAAATTAGGAAAATAGTGACAAGTAAATCCGAACGGAAGGAAAAAATTAGTAATATTATCATAGTTACTCCATTTTTCTATCTCTATTTATTTTTTGTTATTACTATAAATGAGAAACTTCTCATGCTAATAACTTGATATGTAAAATATCCATCAGTTTCTTTATTAAGATACACAGATATTCATTTTTAGAATTGGAAAAAAAGCCCAAAACC
The DNA here is from genome assembly GCA_030864215.1 of Capsicum pubescens. Classification (NCBI taxonomy): domain Eukaryota; kingdom Viridiplantae; phylum Streptophyta; class Magnoliopsida; order Solanales; family Solanaceae; genus Capsicum; species Capsicum pubescens. The sequence goes on along the minus strand of CM061544.1, from coordinate 324,919,463 downwards.
TCATCGAGTAATTTGAGAGAATTTCTCAGTGTTACTTTCTATTGTTAAGGATCTTATAGTTGGCTTGATGAAGAAAAGGGATATTAAATTCATCCTTGGTTTTTTTTTTAGATCTTGGATTGGATGTTAGGTAAGGGGCACGATGTCCTTCTATGGAGAGCTAAACTAAAAATGTTTGTGGATTTCCATGGCAATGAGGTAATCTATTCAGTATTTCCCAATTTTTAATACTAATCTAAGCAAGTGTAAATATATCTCTAGCCATGCAATATTTTGTATGTATGCATGAACATAATCCTCTTACACGACCAAGTTCATCTCACAAAGATTAGGTGTTATAGCTAGTTGAACCTCGTTTTCAATTCATTATGTTCCTTTAACTGTATGCCTCAACTTGTTTGCTTCTTATTTCTATAACAGGCTAGAAAAAGAGGGGCTTTGACACCTGATGAAACAACTATAATTGTTGGAGCACTTGAGTTGACGGAAAAAACTGCAAAAGATGCAATGACTCCAACATCAAACGCTTGTTCTCTTGATCTGGACGGAACACTTCACTTGTGGGTTTATAAGTTGTTGTTCAATTTTATTCAAGCTTTCCGAAACTTTTTTTTTGCAGTTTATGTTCCACGAGAAAAATCTAAACTTGGACACTAGATTTTGGGAGTTTTTGACTTTACTGATTGGTGCATATATGTGTATGACTTCAACCATACCAGGAACAGTGATAAAGTTGTTCAAAAAGTGATGTTACCTTACCAAACATTGATACCGTATTTTCTGAAAAAGGTCAATTTCTATCTTGAGAAGGGTATTGACAAATCTGGAAATGACACTTTGCCGATAAAAATGGTTGATGAGCTGTCACAACAAATTCAATGGTATCTTATTGCATTTATTTTTTAAATGTTCATTTCACATCTTTTTTTTTGTTTTCCATATATTCACGTAATATATTTCTTTTGTATCATAGTGATTGTGGAGCATTTATTTGTGCGTTTGCTAAATATGTCAATCATGGTAGAGATATTCCTAAATATATTGACATTGGTTATGTTCGCATGAGGTATGGAGATTTATTGTGGGATTATGAAAAGAGGAAACTAGAAAAAGTTGGCAGATTATTTGGAAAGAAAAAAAGGAAGAGGACGCACCAGGAGCTGTAGTTTAGTTTTGTAGTTATTGAAAATCACTGTACAAGAAGGAGTTTTAGCTATTTTTATGAGATTATGTAAATTTTAAACAGTCTTTTCAAATTGAATCGGCTATTTTTTATGTGATAACGTAAAGTATACAATGTAGAATCGCTACTGATTCATTTGTTTATATCTTTGTATATTTATGTTTTATTATCGAAGAATATTTTTTTCCTTTCCTTGTGGAATGTCTTGCCCTTGAGGCAAGAGTTATTAAGTATCTTCTAAATTAGTAAACAATGTAGCAGGGCCAAGTCATGCCCATGAGGTATAACTTGTTCCTATAGGGGTTGTCTTATCATTAATTATGTGCGACTGCTACATGAGTATTTTGATCATTGTGAACATTTCAATCACATTTGTCCTCGATTAAATGGCATAAAATAAGAAACAATTTAGACCTTGTAATCTAAGGGTCATCTACTCCTCCTTAGTAGTTGGTTCTCCACTTTTATTTATTTGGTTAGATGTTTGGTTTTGTTGATTGATATCATCTTTTTTTCTACTCGCAATTGAATACTACCCCATGCTTTTCTTTTTGTAATTTTTAATATTTATTGTTTTTGTTCTTGGCTTATAGTATTTTAGTTTTTGGTCTAGAAGATTGATTCTCATATGGTTGTAAGATTGTAATATTCCTATAAACATATTTTGTATGGTAGAGGAAGAATGTTCTTTGACTAATTGTGAGTTGAACCACCTTTGATGTGTAAGTCTTGCCTCTAGGGCAAGAGTTATAGATCATCTGTCAAATCATTATAGACTATGCTAGTGTCAACTCTTGCCCATAGGGCATAACTTGTTCGTTTGGGGTCTAAAAATCTTGCCTCTTGGACAAGACTTATAAATTATCTACCAAATCATTACACACTAATCTAGTATCAACTCTTGGACATGGGCATAACTTGTTCGTTTGTTGTATTAATTTTTGCCTCTAGGGTACGAGCTGTAGATCATTGCCAAGTTATTACACACCAAACTAGTGTCAACTCTTGCCCATAGGGCATAACTTGTTTCTTTGTGGCTTAAGTCTTGCCTCTAGGGAAAGTGTTGTAGATCATCTGCCGAATCATTGCAGAATAAGCTAGTGTCAACTCTCGTCCATGGGGCATAACTTGTTCCTTTGGGGTCTAAAAATATTTCCTCTTAGGAAAGACTTATAAACTATCTACCAAATCATTACACACTAATCTAGTATCAACGCTTGGCCATGGGGCATAACTTGTCCGTTTGTTGTATTAATTTTTGCCTCTAGGGCACGAGCTGTTGATCATCTACCAAGTTATTATACACTAAGTTAGAGTCTACTTTTTCCGATAGGGCATAACTTGTTTCTTTGGGTCTTAAGTCTTGCCTCTAGGGCCAGTATTGTAGATCATCTGCCGAATTATTTCCGAATAAGCTAGTGTCAACTCTTGCCCATGGGGCACAACTTGTTCTGCATCTTGCCTTCAAGGAAAATTTTAAAGTGTATCCCGTGGAATTATTCATAGCACATATCTTGGGGATGTGGTCCTTCCCTGAATCCTTTTAATATGATATATTTTTACACATCAATATATAAAAAATTTTTACATGCTAAGTAATTTTTATAAAAAATCAATAAGAAGGTATTGAGTTAAATACTTCACCACAAGTTTAAACTTCAAATAAATAAGAAGAAATTCATGATTGAAAGTCAAAAGTACTTGTTACTAACTAAAATAGGGGATCAAATAATCCTATTGTAACTTCTATTTTGATCCAACTTCTCGGATAAAAAGTAAAACTAATCATGTTTTCTTAATTTTCTTTCTGTATCTTCTTGCATATAGATTAAGGATAGGAGTGTAGTGATAATTTGATATGTTATTCCCAGTTCTTTTGCATCTTGAACATCTATAATTGTTTCTTGAAGATTATGTTCGGCAAGGATATCTGGATGTTTGTCTTCTCCCAAGTAGAACCTCCTTATCTGGGGGTTTTGTGATTAGATCCTTTATGCTATTTGGGACAATCCATGATGTTGTGTTTTCAACTGGTAGGATTTTCCCTGGTCCATTTGTAGCCAATACTGTCTTGAGAACCAATGAGAACAATAGCTAGACTTGTTCATATATCTACTATTTATCGCTGCAATTGCATGGGTGTATGGTATCTCATCTTTTTGAAATTCCAAGCATTGACAAGTCTTACTCTTCAGGTCTGCAATATATTCAACTCCTCCTTCTCTTACAACAAATCTTATTGCATCAATGGGGTCTACCTGTAAATAAAATGATAAATAAATGACAACTTGTAGTGAAACATCTAGTATATGAGCAGAATCAGGCATATAGAGCAATCAACCATACATTTGGAACAAATCTTGACGCAACCAAAAAACAGCTACAATCAAGCATATAACATCAAATAACAATCTAATATTAAACTAATCAAAAATCTAATAATAAGTGACCAATAATATTTAGTCACAATTAAGGTTCTATTTCAAAATGGAAGAGAAAGGCCAATATAGGGGATAGTTAGAGTTTTGATGCTTGGCTTGGTCAGGGATAGCGTAGGAGAAGGATATGTCATCCAAGGAATGAGCTTTCAAAGTCAAATTCCATGTATTATATGAAAAAGACAGAACCTTGCTCAGGAATAACAGCTAATTCAATAGTGGTGCTTCCAACATATGTGCAGGAGAATCAACTACAAATAAACTGAGATAAAACAGATATTGTATCTAACCTGGAAGTAGAATCAACTATGATAGTGAAACATCTAGTATATAAGAAGAATCAGCCATACATAGCAATCAAACATACATAGGGGACGAATCTTCAGGCAACCAAAAAACAGCTACAATCAAGCATACAACATCAAATCATAAACGATCACACAACCATGAGTAGAAAAATGGAACAGAAGCAATAAAATACATATTTCGCGCGTGAATCTCAAGAAAATAAAAAAACTAACAATAAATCACAAATAACAGTAAACCAGCTATATATAATCTGCAATCAAAAAATAGTAACCTTATATTTCCCTATCATCAAGATACAATTTCAATTGCTTACTTTCAATTTCAAGGCGACTTGAATCTTGTCAGTCACCTCCACTTCCGCCCAACGTGTGATGTCATGAAATTTGCCTTGTTCTTCCAATTTTCTTTCATAAAACCAACTTGGTAACTTGTTCTGAATATAATCGATCAGTCCCAGTATTGAAAGTTGCCTTGCTTTTCTCAGTACCGCATTCATGGACTCCACGTTGTTAGTTGTAAGAAAATTGTACCTTATGTTGGTATGAAATGAAAGAGCCCATCTTTTTTGTTCTTCTTCTTTCAAGTACTCCGTAGCAACTTTGTCAACTTTTTCTATCTCATCCATGAAAGTATAAAATTCAGTTTGTTTGTATGTTGTTGTTGCATTGTAGAGGAGTGATAGAACCACATCTGAGTTGTATCTTTTTCTTAAATTCTTCTCCACGTAGTAGATGTATATCCCGTGCTGACACTCTGGATAGATATTTGAAATTGCATTTGTAATGGATGGGTGACGATCTGATAGAATAGGCAATTGTTTACGTACCCTAATTGCATTTCTTAACTGATTGAAGAACCAGTTATAAGACTCATTATTTTCTAAGTCTACAATTCCCAAATCCAAGGGAAATATGTTGTTGTTTCCGTTCTTTAACATTGCTATCATGAGGACACCATGATATTTTGACTTCAAAAATGTTGCATCTACCATTATTACTGGTCTACAGTTGGTCCATCCAATAATTAAAGTGCCATAAGTGAAAAATGCATATTGAAACCTTTGTTGGGCAAAAAAATATTAGTAACAATATGCATTTGATGTTTATAATTGAAGTACAATAATTTTCTAATCTAAGTCTTGCCCATGAGGCAAGAGTTGCATATATGTTAATAATCTAATCGGTGCAATTAAAGAATAAACTTTTGCCTCTTGGGCAAAAGTTTTCAACTTCAACAATTAGCATTTGTACAATAATTTTCTAATCGAAGTCTTGCCCATGAGGTAAGAGTTCCATCTATGTTAATAATATAATCAGTGCAAATCTAGGATAAACATTCTTTTGCCTCTTGGGCAAAAATTTCAATTTCAACAATTTTCTAAACTAAGTCTTGCCCATGAGGCAAGAGTTGCATATATGTTAATAATCTAATCAGTGCAATTAAATAATAAACTTTTTCCTCTTGGGAAAAAGTTTTCAATTTCAATAATTTTATAAACTAAGTCTTTCCCATGAGTCAAGAGTTGCATATATGTTAATAATCTAATCAGTGAAATTAAAGAATAAACTTTTGCCTCTTGGGAAAAAGTTTTCAATTTCAGTAGTATAGCATTTGTATAAACTAAGTCTTGCCCATGAGGCAGGAGTTGCATATTTGTTAATAATCTAAGCAGTGCAATTAATGAATAATCTTTTGCCTCTTGGGCAAAAGTTTTCAATTTCAACCGTATAGCATTTGTATAAACTAAGTCTTTCCCATGAGGTAAGAGTTGTATGTATGTTAATAATCTAATCAGTGCAATTAAAGGATAAACTTTTGCCTCTTGAGTAAAAGTTTTCAATTTCAATAATTTTTTAAACTAAGTATTGCCCATGAGGCAAGAGTTGAATATATGTTAATAATCTAATCAGTACAATTACTGAATAAAGTTTTTCCTCTGGGACAAGAGTTCTCAAGTTGTATAGCATTTGTACAACAATTTTCTAAACTAAGTCTTGTCCACTAGGCAAGAGTTGCATATATGTTAATAATCTAATCAGTACAATTAAAGAATAAACTTTTGCCTCTTGGGCAAAAGTTTTCAATTTCAATAATTTTCTAAACTAAGTCTTGCCCATGAGGCAAGAGTTGCATATATGTTAATAATCTAATCAGTGCAATTAAAGAATAAACTTTTGCCTCTTGGACAAAAGTTTTCAATTTCAACAATTTTCTCAAGTAAGTCTTGCTCATGAGGCAAGAGTTGCATATATGTTAATAATCGCATCCGTGCAATTAAAGAATAAACTTTTGCCCCCTGTTCAAAAGTTTTCAATTTCAACAGTATAGCATTTGTACAATAATTTTCTAAACTAAGTCTTTCCCACGAGGTAAGAGTTGTGTATATGTTAATAATTTAAGTAGTGAAATTAAAGAATAAAACTTTTGTCTCTTGGGTAAAAGTTTTCAATTTCAATAGTATAGCATTTGTACCTATTTTCATCGTCCCTCTTTATGTTTGTGTTCGTGCCTGGGTTATTTTCTTTCATCATGTGAAGATACGATGGCAACCTGTTGTTGTTCTTTTCCGTGGTTCCTCTTATCATCATATAGGCATGTTGTATCGCTTGCCATCCTTTGTTGTAGGATATGATTATTCCGTATTTCCTTCTCATTCCATCTACCACAAAGTTTGGTGTGATTACATTACTAGAGTCACGCATAAGTTCTAGTATGTAGTCACATATGACCTTTGATGTTGCATTCCTGTGGTTGGACGTTATAAAATCAACCGAGCAATTATGATCCTTTTCATATGTAGTAACCTAAAAGGGCAAAGAATCGGAAATTTTTTAGGCATGAAACCACCACACATAGTTGTCGTTCAAACATCGCAGTGAATATCTTTTTGTGCTTGATTTGAAAACCTTAAATTGGATGTTGTTTGTAATTGCAATGTTTGACATGCACGTCATCATATTTTGTTTGTCAATTAACATCGACTTGACATTTACCTCTTTCAAAAAGGTATTGTATCTCAAGAGAGTAGTCTCAACATCAAGTATCCTCTTCTTCTTTTGTCGTACCCTCTTAATCTTCGATGGCTGCCCCATTCATCATCTATTGCAGCCTCCAACATTGGTTTGATAACCTGTAACTCGTTATTTCTATCAATAATTTCAAATGATTGTTCCATATTTTTTTGCTCAATACTCATTTCTTTTCCATCCATTCCAAGCACAACCCCTGTGAAAAATAAAACAACAAAAGATTAGTAACAATTTAATTTAGGATATATATCTTCTACAAGTAAAATCATTAAAGAGTAAGGCATAGTCAACTATTGTCCATTGGGCAAACTGTCAAAGTATTGCCTCTAGGGAAAGAGTTATCGGTCATCTGCCAAATCATTACAGACTATGACAGTCTCAACTCTTGCCCATGGGGCATAACTGTCTCAGTCTTGCCTCTGGGGCAAGAGTTATATGTCATTTTCCAAATAATTATAGAATAATGAAGTGTCAACTCTTTCCCATGGGGAATAACTTAAAATGTATGGCAGAATCTGAAGATGCTAAATCGCACTTGAAACTACAGAATAACACACACAATAGGGGTGATTCTGAAAGGGTTGTTTACTTCAGAGATAGGTTGCAAGTGATAAAACATAGTTTATCAACTGAATACTCTTATATTATGGCCTTGAAAGAGAATGATGGAATGACAATAATTGAGAAATGGAGCAATATTGAAGAGAGCATGTTACAATAAAAATTCAGGTCTTTATGTATAAGCTAGGAGATTCAAACCCTATGTATTTTAGTGCAGTTATGAAGAAAAAAAATAACAAGAATCTTATTTAGTTTTTAAACTAAGAATATTATTATATTAGTATTTGCTTTGCCTTTCAGATTTTCGGTTAATGCTTTGTTGAATATATTCTTTACCTCACCGAATACAGCAAAAACAAATTTCTTTTGTCTTATAAAATCATGTAGATAACCATGGATACCCTAAACGGGATCATTTATTATTCTGCCAAATCACCTCAACACCCAAAGGTTCACGCCCACAGTCAAGGGACTGAATGTAGCAAACATAATGGATATTCTAATATGCCAAGATAGAAGTTTTCTAATAAGGGGTTTTGGGAGGTGTATGGAAAACTAAGAAACTGTGTCATCTTTAGGGGATCTCCAGTGTTGTGTCACCTAACAGAAAAACGTGATACTGAGACAAAAGAAGTTTCCAGAAACACTGGTGATTATTCCAACATATCTAGGTAAGCATGTTTCAATAACAAATGGTCAATGAATATAAATATGATGTGTGTTCAACAATGAAGGATTTTTTTAACACTAAAAAGTTGTATAATAGTAACCTTGTTACCTATAGTGCCAAATCCTACTACCATTAGAGATTTTAAACCCATTTCCTGTTGCTCTATGTTATCCAATCTAATAGCTAAGGTTCTCTCTCTTAGAATCAACAATTTAGTGCTTCTCTAATCTCCAAAACATAGGCTGGATTCATTTGAGATGGAAAACACAGCCTTTCCCTCCAAGAGAAAACCCTTGCAACTACTCAAAGACAATTTTAATAGCAATAACAAACTCTCCACAAGCTCTCCGACACAATTCCTCATCATCTTCTAATGCTAATTATACCACTAGGTTGAAATACTTGGAACTAATTTCTTGTACCGCCTTGACCTTATACATTTGGCCTCCCAAAATATGTTGGGATTAACGTTAACTCTCATATTAACGGCCTTTCTCTCCAAGACCAACCTCCCACACCTACTCAAACACAATTATAACCGCAATAAGAAACTGCCCACAACCTGTTCGATGGAATTTCTCAATGGTAAATATGTTACTACAACAACAACATATTCCAAGTTCTATTTACGTTCACCTCCCCAAAAATCAGATCAATATGCTAATTATATAGCGAGCTAAAATTACCACAATGAATCAATAAGCTAAAATTACCACAATGAATTTGATGATGAAATTCATACCTGAAGAAACCTTACGACTAAAGTCAATTCTGCGAATGTTTGAAAGTCGATTCTCGAATTTGGAAGAAAGCAATTTAACAGCAATATTTTGGAGGTCGATTCTGAAATTTGGAAGAGAGAGAGGAAGAAAGAGATTTAAACGAGAATATTTTGCAGGAGAGTATTTTCTTCCAAAAGAATATGACTTAACAAGTAAAGGCTATTTTAACGAAGTTTTTTTTATTTGGGGCTAAAATTTGAAAGCTACCCTAATTGGGGTCTATCTTTGAGAATTACCCAATGATGCATGTTCGAGTTAAATCATGATAAAATTATCTTATGTACTTAAAGATAATGAGATGAAAGAATTATGTTTTTTATTTATTGTTAAATGCGATATGGAAATATTTTTATTACATCATGGTCCAAATAATACCTTTAATTTCCTCGAAATGATAGTAATAAAAGATCATCGATGCATGTTTTGATGTATTTGGTAAAGCAGAAGAAGTTAATTAGTTAAGAGGAAAATATATCCCTCGATTATACGAAGAGTGGATATATCCCTCGTTTCTTATTTCGGCAGCGTCCTTTGTTTCTTTTTATTTTTATCTTCTTTATTTCTCTACTTAACAATTATCCCTAGATTTTCTCACGAATCTGACCAGATAAGAGAAGGAAAAGGTTTACAAGTTTAATCTAAGTTCCGGTGTTTTCTATCTTCTTTTTCTTCAACGATACAACGAATTGTAGATATACTTAATTAATTAAGGATGTGCGGAATAGATTTACACATCATAAACTATTTTTCTCGGCTCACATAAAAATTTAAAAAATGTTTGTACCAAATTAAATGCATCCACAGTCTCCGTCCACATTATTTGTCAAGTTTAAAAAATAAAGTGATAAATTAATCACATAGTTTCCAATCATCTCTTGCAAGGTTTGTATGTGTGTGTTAAAATTGGTGAAAGTGTATTGCAGGGGCAACTCAACCCTTTGGGAAATAAGGCGGCAGCCTAAGGCCCCCAAAATTTGAGGGCCTTATTTTATTTTAGTAATAATAAATTTTAAATGTTAAAAAATATATTAAATACTATTTATAGAAAAAATAATTTTTTTATAAAAGAAAGAATATAGATAGAGTTTGATATATCTAGTCCAGAATACTATGTGTCAAGAAATTAATGCATTGACTCTATTATTAATTAAACAAAATTATTAGAAGAAATCGATTATATAATTTTAAAAACAGACTTTATAAAAAAAAATATTTTTTCTTAAAACGTAAAACTTCCGTATGATTTTGGCCTTGGGCCACGATTCGCTTGAGCCGCCCCTGGTGTATTGTTGATCCATCTAAACCACGAACTTTTGTTGATATCAAACGTGATGTGATCTCCTCTACAATAGTTCATTATGAAATATCATTTGATCTTCATTCGAGTGTAAGAATTGAAAGCTTCTCTTCTAAGACTAATGTGTGGACTACGACCGGTCTTCTCCTTTGTAGTTTCTCAACAAATATTTTTTTATTAAATAAGAGTGCCTAGATTGATGACAGAATACTACTTATTCTTTTGTTTTAAGTGGCATCAATGGCCATGTCTTCTCTAGACTAGTCAATTGGCAGAACTGTAACTTGTTGGTTTATCTGCATTCTTAAGATTAGGTGCAACATCTCTTCTTTTGCAACAACTATTACACCTTTACTTTGATCAATGGTGCAGAAGAAAAATATTTCAAGCCCATACATGGTAAGAGGTTGCACACATTTATCTCTGTTATAAAGCAATATATGAAAAAAGGGTTCAAAAACACTGTGTTAGTGGCATGATCAAAGCCAAATAATTGTAAGTTAATGTCCTTTGTCATGATCTTGAATGAAAATATTCATGTAATTTGTGCCGCGCTACATGTATATCTTGACAACTCTTAATTTACAGTATTAGTGTTAGGTATCTCCATCTCGAAGCTGAAGAATCCCGAGATTCAAAGACGAACCCAGGATCTTAATTAAGGAAATTAAATATAAAGAAGTAAAAAACACTGAGAAATTAAGGTGACAATATATGGAATATATATATATATAATATAATATTTTAGCGAAATGGTATCCATTGACTCCCATTTGGCAAGGGAGTGAGGAGAAGCGCTAAAAACCCCAGTAGTAGCTGATTGGCCTCTTGAAAGTAGCTTTTCCATCTGGTGGTTCAATTCCAATCCAGAAGCTTAATTTGGTAGTGTTGTAGGAATTAGGAGTATCCCTTTATACATATATTAGATGGGTAAGGCCCGTGCTAAGCCCAGACTCAACATATTAATTTACAAACTAATGGAAATGGAAAGGCAGTTATGTTCAACAAGATAATAATTTTCGTGAAACGTTGAAAACGATGCACGAGAAATTTCAACATATTGGTAACAAACTTCAACTGCAAGATCCAGTCTTGGCCGCACAAATTAAGATGCATGGGAAAGATTCTCTTCATTAGGGACTCCTACATTCACAGAAGATTGATATTTAAGAGAAATTTTTACAAGTTGGTAAAAAGGAACAGTACCAAGACCAGAAAACAAAATGAAAATTAAAATAACTTCCTGCTCCATCCTTATTTCTTTTAGTGAAATAATTTCATTAGTTACACGATCATGAGCCTTGTACATTACACCATGTTGGGTTCGAAATCAAGAGGGCATCATGCGGAAGCTTAAAGTTTGCAAATCAATGGTGATAATTCAGATGACAAATAAAATATATATTAAAAAGATATATTATTAATATTATTCGGTCAAACGACCTACATATTAAAAACAATATTGAAAAAATAAAACATATGGAAAAACATAAACCTATGCGAGAAATCTCCCCCTAAACCAGACTCTTTTAACGACTACATTGTGGATACTATTGTGTTATGGTATGAGAAGGGGGCATATATTTATTGAGTTCGAAAACCTTTGCTCTAAGAAAGAGATTTTCCAAATATGAAAAACTTTTCCTTTTTAGGAAAAGTAAAAGTATTTATGGTTACTTTTATTTTCCTTCTAAGAAAAAGTAAATCTTAATTTTGATAAGAAAATCAGGGCAAAACCCCTAACAAATCTCCCCCTTTTGGCTTGATTTTCTTCCTAATATCCACCTTCTTCATATCTTTGGTCCTTGTGTTTCACATAGTCTTCACCACTGCTGTTTGTCATGTTTAAAAATGGAGCTTGGGTTAAAAGTATATGAGCAATTTTTGGGTTAAAAAATATTGGAGTCCTTTTGCAGGATTAAAAGTGAACTTTATTTTCAAATATGTGACAGCAGGATTGTTGAAAATATAATTGAAAATCATCTCCACATGTAGTTTTTGGACATATATCTTTATGATCATCAAATTGGTTGCAACTTTGACCTTAAAGTATCCCAATTGAACCATCAGATCTTTGAAGCATAGGCTTTGATACCACTTGTTGGGTTCGAAATCGAGAGAGCGTCATGCGGAAGCTTAAAGTTTGCAAACCAATGGTGATAATATATATCACTACAATAAAATTGATATATAGCTACGAAATTATTAGCTACGAGATGAAATTCGTCTCTAATTGTTCACCTTTTATGACGAAAATTACATTTCATATCTAAATATATGAAGCACATACTTTTAGTGACCAAACGTAAAATTTCGTAGCAAAGTTTTTTCCTCTAAAGTTTCCCACCAAAAAATATGTTCGCGCCATTTTATTGAGTACCATTAGTGACGAATTTTAAGTTTTCAGTGACACCCTTTTTTATCACCAATAATGGATCCAATTTCTGACAAACTATTTTTTGTCTTGAATTAGTTATAATTTTAGACACAAAAAATAAAATAAAAAATAAGTTATCGCAACAGCGACAAATTAAAGTTCGTAGTTAAATATTGTAAGTTTTAGCTACAAAATTTGATATTTAATTGTGACCTCAATTTGTGTCACTAATACTATAAACAATTAGTGACACTCATTTTATTATCTCTAATAATGGATTCAATTCGTGAAAAACTATTTTTTGTCTTGAATTAGTTATAATTTTAGACACAGAAAAAAATTCATCATAAAAAATAAGTTATCGCAATAGCGAAAAATTAGAGTTCGTAGCTAAATATTGTAAGTTTTAGCTACAAAATTTGATACTTAATTGTGACCTCAATTTTTGTCACTAATACTATAAACAATTAGTGACACTTATTTTATTGTCTCTAATTAATCTATGATTCAGTGACAACATAATTTTGTGACAAAACATGTCATCGTTAAGTAGTGATGATTTGGAATTTGTAGCTGAATAATTTAGTTATTTTTTTCTACGAAAAAATTTCATAGCTGAATATAAATTGATCTTTGGTTATTTTTGTTTATGATTATAGAAAATTAATTGTATATTGATATAGCTATAAAAAACAATACTCGATCTAATTGTGTGAAGGTTGAAGTGAACTTATTGAATGAATTTTTCGGAAGGTATAAAGTCAGTGTGTTAATCTTGTACATGTGAGAAACATTTTAAGTAGACCGACGTTGAATATGATCAACTAATTAATTAAAGTTTGAAGCTATCATATTGTAAGTTTTAGCCACAAAATTTTATATTTAATTATGACAATAGTTTTTGTAACTAATTATTCAAACAATTAGCAACGATGATATAATCGCCACTGTTTAACCTTCAATTAATCACAACAAAATTTTATCACAAAAAATAATTACATCTTTGATTTGGTAGTTGAATAGTGTAATTATTGGATACGAAGTAATTCATAGGTATAACTATAAGATCATCATCTTTTGGTTATGTTTTCATGATATGTTGTCATGTTTATTTTTTATTTTATTTTTTAAAGATATTTTATGTGTCTTGTTTGTTGTATTACAAACTTTCTTAGGCGACTTCTTTTAAACAAAAGTGCTTATAAGAATTTTATTCATTTTAAAGGTTAATTTTCGACACTAGATAAAAGTCGAGGTCTATTTGGATTCTATTTACAATAAGAGATGCCTTCTTTTATCCCTTACTAATACCGTAATTTAAAATGTAGTAAGTACTAGTTCACTTTTACTTGTCACATTTTTACTTGACACGATCTATTTAGAAAAAGAATTAATAACATAATTATTTCACTATAGTATTCCTATTCAATGATGTTTATATTGTGTCTTGAAAACATACAGAAGCCAGAGTAATATTCCCTCAAGACCAATCATATATGCTTCATTTGATTTGAAATGCCCCACATGTCGAAGATAGTAGAAAAAATATATATTAAATGTGTGCTTATTTTTATTTATATTTATAAGACTACATATCGGAGCACCCGCGCTAGTATGGACTCAATATATGTTTATCCCTCGGCCCATCAATAGTTGTTCACTATTAACTTTGACACATATGTTTAAAACTAGTAAATGATAGGGATAATGCTACTATGTTATCTTTTGAATATAATAAATTTAATATTTTAAAAAATTTATTGGATAATGAATCGTATTTAATATCAATGGTAAAATCGACAGAAATGAAAACTTATCCATTGATTTTTCAAATTGAACAGTATTATTGCACATCTATTTTTGATAAAATGGACAAGTAAATATGAATGGAGGGAGTCATATTTAGTCTCAATTATGTGACACAAATGAAATTTGGCGTTAATCAAATTTTTTATATATTTTTAAAAAAATTTAATTATTAATTATTATAATTTATTGTATTTTTAAAATAGCTTCTGTATTATATACGTTATTTTCTCTATCCTTACTTTTTTACAGATATCAAAATTTATCATATTTAATGTCGAGAATATCCAACATTAAATAAAATCTCCCAAATAATATTATCAAATTAATATTTATTTAATTTATTATTTTTTAAAAAGTGATTATGAGTGACAATGTCAAAATAGTAAAAATATATTTTTTAGAAAATATGCAATTATCTTTTACACCAAACAAAAAACTACCTAAATAATATGCAAACATAACTATTTAAGCATTAGTAATACACCATATTTTATATAATTCATATACACCGTACTAAAGGACCCTTTAATTTACCCATAGTTTTTTTTTTTAAAATATTTATTTATAGCTAATCATATTTAATTATAATTAAATAAAAAAATTTGTATCTTAATTTATTATAATTTTGTGATAATTTTTTTGTGAATGCACTGTAATATGTTTATTAAATCGGTGTAACCATTTGCTGCAAAAATAAATATTCACTTTTTTCTTGTATATACTTTTTGATTTACATCTAAATATATATATATATATATATATTGTTTTTAGATGTGAACCACAAAATACATTAAAAAGTGTAGATACTAAGCAATAAAAAACAAAAAAAAACAAAAAATGTCAACATAAAGACTAAAAGAAAAAAAAACATCAAAAATCAGAAAAAGGAAAGTAACTGTTGAAGATAAATCTAGAAGCACGCAGTTCATCTTCTTCATGTTAATTCAATCTTCTTTATCTACCAAATTGGTGTTGAAACTCGATTTAGATATGTGTAAGCACTTTCCAGCCTTGATTTGCAGTCTACTTTATTGTTTCTCAAAGCCACCCTTCTCAAATTTCAGTACCTATTGAATTTTTGGTGAAATTTCACATAATCATTTATGTTTTTTCTGCATAGCCAAAGAGGAACAAGCAAAAAGATTGAAACTCTTGTATACGATACTCCAAGAAATGACCCAATATTGTGCGAATATTGAAATTCTTTGTCGGACTGCAATTGAATTCTTCATCCCTGATGCACAACCAAGACTTTTAAATTAATTATCCAAATTTTCAAAATGCTCTCCTTTGTTTACCAGGTATAACTTCTTAAGTTTATTTTTTCAATTTAATAGGGATTTTATTAAGGGAAAAGGACATGGGCTGACCATTTTAAAAAAAGAATGACCCATAATTGAAAAGGTGGACAACCTTAGCCAGTCGGCCCAATTTAATTCCCCTTTTTAGCCATTTGGCCCAATTGGGCACATGAGGTCCCTATACTCAATTGATACACTTTTATGCCACATTGATACACTTTTATACTATATTGATACACTCTTAAAAAAGATAATGGAAATTCTATGCAAGCACATGCATTTCCTATACCCATTTGATACTCTTTTATACCACATTAATACACTTTTATACTACGTTGATACACTTGTAGTGTCCATATACTTAATTGATACTCTCTTATACTAGATTGATACATTTTTAGAATGCATGTAGAAACTATATAGAGTCGTATAAAATATGTATCTAAATAATAATGGTAGTTAAAAATTATATAAAATGTGTATAAAAATGCTATAATTATTATATAGAATATGTATATAATAGAAATTGTATCATTGTTATATATCAATATATATCTTTAACAATTGTATTATATAGTTACTCTTTTGGTTTATTGTATCAAACTATGGAGGTGAAACACATCGTCTATTGTCTAAAACATATGTGTAGTTTAAGTTGGACAAAGATTTGTTCCAGTACCCTTGGCCTATATTACATCGCTTTGTTCAATCTAATATTAATTTGTCACATTTGTAATTAATATAATTAGATTAATATAATTTGTCATATTTGTAATTAATATATTTAGATTAATATAATTAAAAGACATTTATAATTGTAATTGTTTTTTAAAGCTCAGCTAAAAGACAATTCTAAAGTAAAAGTATCAGTGAGATATAAAAGAGAGTAGAATCTTTAAAAAAGAAAGGGAAAAAAGAGCCAAAAAAAACATGAACCATTAAAGATGAAAAGTGGATCCAGTACCCAAAACGGAAAGGGCCAAATTGTGTTATAGAATTGAGGAAAATACGTGGAACAGTGACAAATATATCCCAGTTTCTCGCGTGCGCCCATCCCTCAGTGGCTATTTCTCGGGTTTTTAAATTTAGGTGCTAGTTTTGTGAAATTATTTTATTTTTAGGTTTTATTTTTGTCCTTTCCTCATTTATTAATTTAAAAAATAAACCACATTGTCTTTACATAAATGGACCAACCCATTTAAAATGACATCGTCCAAACATTTAAAATCAGAAGGCCCAAAATAAAACATCTGAACTGACCCTATTCTGCTTAGTACAAAACCCATGATGATAGGATTTCCTAATCCAATTGCAAAATTATCCTTCACTTCTTCAAAAACTTGAGAAATATTATTCTTGGTTGAGTTCAATCTGAGTTTCATCTTGTTGTTCATATGGGTGATACTTACTCTTCCTCGTATCATCAGCGTATATGCTTCTGATAAATCAATTGTCAGAGTAAGTATCCTTTTCACCTTTGTCTTCTTCGTCTTTATCTGCATCTCATTTATTTGGTTATTCTTCCTAACTGTGATCTCCGGTATTGGAATTTGGAGCTACTTTTTGGTGCTGAATGAGGGTTTGAGCCCCTTGGCTATAAAAACATGACCAAGTAAGCTCCTTCTGCTAATTCTAGATCTATCCACACTTGCTTGAGTTAACAAATTCTCCTTAGTGTAGCTATGGCTGTAATGGAGATACCAAGATGCTCGAACCCGAAAATAGTTGCAATGTCTTTTTATCCTCAGGTGTATCATTCGCAAATCTTGTATAAACTCTCCCCTACACTGGGAGTCCTTCTTGCTAGATGCAGATCTATAGGCTAGGGGGCTGAATGGGAGGAACAACTCCTTCAGCCTGCTACAACTTCTCCTATTGCGCCAATTAATCTACCTGCTGGCAGGCAACAATTATGTCCTGTTGTGCAGAAGATAGAAAAAATGGCTCTTTGAACTGGTCATTTCCATTCACGTTCCCCTGTTGCCACCAAAGTATTGAGTCAAAGAACTTCTGATTTCTCTTTTTAAAATTTTTAATTACTTGATCATAGATGTCTATTTACGTGGGAAAATTACAGCTGAGACATGCTATAGTTTAGATATATCCTAAAACACTTCCTATTTTATTTTCCATTTTCATTTTTTTTCCTTTGTGGTTCACTAGTCCCTAGGTTGGGGTTTCGTGGATGGTAACTAGTATCGAGTTCCATCACATACATGTGGATTATATCAATCGACAGATATAGCTCTTAGGTTTCTATCTTGAATGATTTTAAGTTGTCAAAGGAATTTTCAAGATGGCCTTAGCGAGTATGAATATTGTGCATTCAAACTTGTTTAATTAAAAAGAAATTGTCTGACTCATGTACTTTCACCTCCCATCTGGGTATGGATAAATGTGTTGGGCACAATTAGACACCTTCCTATTTGCTTATCAGTTTGCTTATATGACTCCACTCTCGACTCTTAATAACCAACTAAAGATTTCTCTTCACTCACTTTGTTCTCTACCGGTCTACCCTTGTGGAAACCCCATTTTAAAACAGGAAAAGAAGCCTTTAGGCCCAATGATTGTTGACACCCAATTTTGACCTCCCGATACTACCATTTAGGCTGCTATTTTAGCAAAATTATTAATTTTTAAATGTTAGTATTTTTTATACATTTTTTCTTACATAAAACAGATTTTTGACGTGTCACATTCTTGTTGTAAAATGTAAAAATTATTTTATTAATTTTTGATGTCATTTGTTTACAATTTATTAATCCAGATACAACATTTTACATAATTTTATTAATATTTATTAAATTATTTTTTCACAAAATATGCGCACTTACAATTTATAAACACATTGCTTATTATTATTATTATTAACGATAATCTTATATGGCAATTTTTACGTAACATTAATTTTAAATGCGTAATTTATTTTAACCTCAACACCCTTTTATATTTTTTGTTATTATTACATCTGTTAAATTGTAGCCTAATTCAATTTAATTTCCTAGTTCATTTAAATGCTAGCCTTTTTCTATTCAATTTATGACAGTTGTAGCCTAATTTTACCCAATTTATTACAATTTTAGTTACATTTAACTCCATTTCAATTAATTTTCTATTTTTATAATCCTTTTAATCTCAACTGTGGATCAATTTTGATCCAACGACTGAGATCATATCACTCACTCTTTCCATCTTAAAAAACACTCAAACCCTAATTCCTCATTACACAAAAACATCTGCCTCTCTTGGCACTCACTCTCTCTCTACCTTTTCTATCTCTCTCTACCTTCTCTCTAGCCTTACTTATCTCTATACCATAACCATGGTTGCCTCCGCCAGCCAGCCACCATGGGTTGGAGAAAAATTCAGCCTCTTCCCTCCTACTCTCATCCGTCTCTCACTCTCATCGATGACTCACTGGAATTGATGACCGATGATTCCGAGGCAGCATCAATGGAATCAACGGCCACTAATGGCTGGCGAAGAAACCAGCCACCGCATCTCCCTCCCTTCTCCATCATCAGCCACCAAGAAAACCAAGGGAAAACCACTCCAACCACCAATCCCGCTGCCGGATAACCAAAATTAGCACCTCCCAGCCGGCGCCACCAGCCGCATCTGTTGGCAAGCAAACCGGCTAAGCTCCCCTCGAAAGAACATCAATATCATCCAGCTTCCACTCAAGATGACAGAACTAGACCCAATCGACGCTGCCAACAACAGCAGCGGTATCCCGCCGTCTGTCCTCTGCCGCTCCGTCATCGTCGTGGCAGCCTCCAGCAATCGTGAACCAGCAACGCATCCCCATCCACGATTCATCCTCTCCCTCTTCTCATTGGTCACGTTCTCATCAAAATTGAGGATCAGTGAGGTCCTTTTTGGTGAACTCGACTATTATACGATTTGATTCCTCAATCCTTTAATTGCATGATTCTTTTCGTTACTTTAATTTGCATGTTCTTTTTCTTCTTTGGGTACAAATTGCCTAAATTAATCTGTTAGATCTAAAGTTTGTGATATCTCACTTTGAATGCTGATTCAATCCGTTTAATTACGTGTTTATCTCTGCTTGTTCTCAAAAGATGTTTTACTTGTATTACGTTTGATTTAATCGATATTGACTGAAATTTGAATCTGTTTTTATGGTAAAATATTGATTATGCTTATTCCTAAATGAAAGTACTAAATTGATTTAGTAGATTGGTGGAATGGGTTTAGTTTGATTTTTGTGATTAGTTGCCTTATGATTTGTAAATCAATTTTTAATATATATGCTAAATACTAGTGTTGATACATGTTGTTATTATTATTATCTCTTCTCTTTTAAATTCACACCTTATTTTCCTCATCTATTTATAGTAAAACATTAAATAATTGATTGAGTCCATTTTTAGTTTTCTTTCTACAAATTAAATGTTTATTAATTGTTGCCTGCCTTGATAATGTGATTTTTTTATGGTAAATACGTCATTAAAGGGATTGAGCTTTCTCCTAATTGATTCTTGATATATTTTTCCTTTAATTTTCGAAAATGATTTTTTTTATAATATACTTTTTCCTTTTGTGCTACTGTATTCCTACTACTGTATAAACCGGCCTTCTTTTCATTGGAGGGACAGTTACTGAATGACAATTACTACTCTCTAAAACAAACAAAAACAAAAAGAATTATTGGCTATTTTAATACAAGACAATTATATATTTTGATGGTTCTTCAATTTTCCTTCAAGGCTTACTAAAAACATCTTCCATATTTCACTGTTACAAGTGCTTGGCCTTTATTATTCTTATTATCTCTTTTACTGTTGTTCACTGGTAAGTTCTCGAAATGATGTAATTTTCATTCTCTGTGTGTTGACTGCATCACGTTGTGAATGACTTTAGAAAACATGTCTATAGGAATATTTCGATGTTTGTTATTATATGTTCCTATTTGCTTGCCATTATATCTTGTCTTGCGTGTTTAAATCGACAATTACGGGGTTCTGATAAGTTGTCGGGATATTTATAATAGATTGTATTAGTTCTACTTAGTTTTTTTTCTTATTAAAGTACTACTGAATAACTTAAACTTCTCTGACTTGTATTAGCTAGAAGTGTGTTGTACCGTTGTTGTGTGCTTTTATCCTGAGTCAGGGTTTATCGAAAACAAACTCTCCACTTCATTCGAGGTAGTGGTGTTCACTGCGTACACATTATCCTCCTCATACCCCACTATGTGGGGATACACTGGCTATGTTGTTGTATAATTCATTTAAGGTAGTGGTATGGACTACGTACAGTTACCCTCTCCAATCCTCACTTTGTGGGAATGCACCGAGTATGTTATTGTTGTTGTTATAGAAGTTTGATGTGTTTACTGGATAGTATTTATCTAGTTTCTGGGTAGCCTCGCTTTTCATAATTACATGTTTAATGGATTCTAGTTGTGGCTTGGAGAAGAAGTAGCATGTAGAGTCATTTTAACTATCAAACCTGAAAGAATCATCATCAATCTTAATATTCTTCTCTTTTCCACAGGAGTAAAAGTGAGGTAAATGAAGACTAATTGCAAGCTCAACACATTATTGGTATTTTCGAAGAAGCCTCTACATATCTGTCTTAGTTTAGGATAGGAGAAATATTTAGTACTATATTTCAGTTAGTTTCCTTTGTGTTGGACTACTTTTACTTTTCTTTGAACTGTGAGGAGATATTAGCTTAGTACAATTTTAGTTTTTTTAATTGTATGATTGTGGGTGAATTTTATCAATCTGACATGTTTTATAATTTTATTTTTGATTTATTCAATTCTAATTTAAAAAATAATATCAATATGAAATAATTAAGCGATTTCTTGTAATTTGTGACAAAAGATTTTATTATCAAAGATAACTTTTAGCAACGATTAAATTAGACTTTTCAAGACAAATATTTTCGTCACGAAATAAACTAGTTCGTCATAAGTTTGACTATATTTAGTGACATATGTATTTGTCTCAATATCTTCCTTTTTATTTGATACAAATTAATTTTGTATTTTATGACAATCATAATTGTCAGTAATCATAATAATTTAGTGACGATTCTACATTGTCGGTAAAAAAAATACTATTTTTAGTGACAAATGGTAGATTTAACTACAAAATTATTAATCTTTATTATAATAATAAATTTGTCACTAATTCATACATTTAAGGACGAAAATTTTTGTTGTATTCAAAAAGTTGTCAATAGTGACGAAAATACATTTGTTCAGCCACAAAATATATATAACTCTAGCGACAATTGGTGTCGTCGCTGATTGAACTAAATAATTAGCGACGATGAAATTTTGTCGGTATTGATAACTTTTTAGTGACAAAAACTTATCATCAAGTACAAAAAAAATTACATTTTTATGACAACAGATTCGTCATAAATGTTACACATTTGGGGACGACTTTTTTTGTAGCTAATTTATTTTTTTTAGCGACGAAGCACTAAATCGTCTTTGTCTACTTTTGGCGACCCACTTTTAGAAACAATTGATTGACGAAATCTTTTTCGTCACACTAAATCTTTTGCACCAAAATATGACTTATAAGTGACAAAATAATTCATTCCAAATAATCAAATTTGTTGTAGTGATAATCTGATGACAAATAAAACATATATTCAAAAGTCATATTATTAATATGATTCAGTCAAACGTCCTACATATTAAAAACAATATTGAAAAAAATAAAATCTATGAAAAAACATAAACCTATGGGATAAATCTCCCCCTAAACCAGACTCTTATAACGACTACATTGTGGAAGCTATTGTGTTATGGTTTGAGAAGGGGGTCATCTATTTATAGAGTTCCAAAACCTTTCCTCTAAGAAAGAGGTTTGCCAAATATGAAAAAGTTTTATATTTTCCTTTCAGGAAAAGTAAAAGTATTTATGGTTACTTTTATTGTCCTTCTAAGAAAAAGTAAAACTTAATTTTGGTAAGAAAATCACGGCAAAAACTCTAACACACCATATGTTCCTTCCAAGGATGATTGGGTACTCTTCCTTCAAAGTCATCCCATAAAGTGAGGAGAAAATGAGGGTTCCTGAAAGCAGCAAGAAGTAACTACCATTTGTTCCGGAATCTGTTACAAAAATGCAGGTATTTTCAAAGTAGAAACTCCACTATCTTATGTAAAAAGTTATAGTTACCGATCATCAGCCCCGGTAATCTCTCGACACCTATTTTGAATGCGACCTATATTTTTCTCTTATACAATAGTAAGAAATACGAAAATATTTAGCATCTATGTGTACATGCATATAAATTTCAGCCCTAAAACATCTGAGCAGAGTAATATACCAATTTTTGTAGAGGGAGTGGGAGTCATCTGAGAAACATTGTCTAAAACCATGAGATTCAGCTTGGTTGGCGGTGGCAGGGGCTTCTCAATACATCAATTATACCAATCCATGATTGTGAATCTAAAGCATTCACTTTGTTATTTATTTTGAAACATACATGTGCAAGTTTTTGTAACGCCCCGAGAGTACACCTTGGGTGCCACATAGTGCTTACGGTTCTGAGAGACACAAGCTAACCCATGAGCTGGTACCTGCTGTGAGCATTGAATTATATAATAACATATGTCTAAAAACAACTGATAAGTCATGAGGTTTTAAATAACTGAAAACAATATTGGATCATGAATATGGAAACAACTGCTAGAAACAACTCTCTAGAACTAATAAAATAATAACAAAACTGACAGACTGTCCGTACTAGTCTGAAAAGCCTCTACAAACTAAATAAAAGTTGATGGGACAGGCCCCAACTAACTCCATCTAACTACTGAATTGAAAGCATGAAAATAAATATAGTTTGTCCTCGAAATATGAGGATCAGCCTCTGCTACGGCTGATAATCTACAAGGTCTATGCGTGATCCGGGAACTAAGCATCCGAACCTATGATATGATACATCATAGCGCAAGATAAAAGTATGCGATCAGTACTTTGAATGAACTGGTATGCTAAATGAGGTTGGCGGTTATGCATGGTTTCATGTACAAGAGGAATAACTGACTGAATGAATAGCATGAAGTACTAAATAGAATGCATGAAATCTATAAATACTGAGAATGCATAACCAAGCATAAAACATATTCTAAATATAATATGTAAACTGAAATACTAAAATCTAATAACTGAATAACTGATATTTGTATGTTATGGTCAATACATGCTTGAATTGAAGTATACTGAATACTGAACTGAGACTGTGGGAGATATCACATAACCGACATACCCCAATGAGAAAATTGGGTCCAACCAGTGACGCCAGTTTGAAGGGTGTCAGTATCGTGCCATGGGTACTAACACTGGTTGTGTGGATCCACTGATGTACTATCCCGAAAGACTAAGGGTGTCAATCTTAAATTGATGGGTGACCCCTGTGAGGTAGTCAAGCCTAAACTGACAGGTGACTCCTCATATCCTATGCTGGCTACGTAGTTCTGGAGTACAAGGACTGCTCCTAACGACTCTACGAATCTTTTGGGAAAGCCGCCATCCCTGAACTCACTTGGTGCTAAATCCTACTCCCAACTCAATTGACTCGGGATACTAAACTGTTCTAAGTTTACCTAATTATGGTGACTGGCTGAACTGATAATCCTCATATACTAAACTAGTCCTTCGAATTTAGCAGACTAGGATCCCTATCCTGCTTTCCCTTAACTTCGGCAGCCAAAGAAGATTCCAAACTATTCTGAACCCAAACGCTACCCTCAGCTGAATCAACCAAAAAAACACCTAACCTGAAAAGATGATGAACTTCTCTAACTAAATTCTTTTTATCACCCTCGACATGAGCAACACTACCCATAGACATTCTACTTAGGGTATCTGCCACTACATTTACCTTTCCCGGATGGTACAAAACACTTATATCATTAACTTTCAGCAACTCTAACCATGTTCTCTGAAACAGATTCAAATATTTCTGCAAAAACACATACTGCAAGCTTTTATAATTTGTGAACACATCAACCCGCACCCCATATAAATAGTGCCTCCAAATCTTTAAGGCAAACACAACAACCACTAACTCAAGATCATGGGTGTGATATTCTTTTCATGGGGCTTAAGCTGTCTAGAGGCATAGGGTACAACTTTATCCTTTTGCATCAAAACACACCCCAAACCAACTCTGGAAGCATCACAATACACAGAAAAACCATCTGAACCATCTGGCAATGTCAAAATTGAGGTTGTGGTGTGTCGAGTCTTCAAGTCCTAAAAACTCTTCTCACAAGAATCTGACCATTGAAACTTAACTTTCTTCTGAGTCAATCTATACATGGAGGACACAATGGACAAAAATCCTTCAAAAAACCGTCGATAATAGCCAGCCAAACCCAAGAAACTCCTGATATCTCATGGAGGGATGGGTTTGGTCCAGTTTTTCACCACCTAGGTCTTTTGAGTATTGACTCTAATGCCATCGCCAGAAATAATATGGCCAAGAAAAGCTACTGATCTTAGTCAAAATTGGCACTTACTGAATTTAGCGAACAACTGATGGGCTCTAAGAGTCTACAATACTATTCTGAGGTGGTCTGCATGATCATTTTCATTACGGGAATAGACAAGAATATCATCAATAAAGACTATGACGAACATGTCTAAGTACTTTTTGAACACATTGTTCATCAAGTCCATGAAGGTTGTTGGGGAATTCCTGAGACCAAAGGATATGGCTACAAATTTGAAGTGACCATACCGGGTTCTAAAAGCTATTTTTGGAATGTCACATTCTCTGACTCTGAGCTGATGATGGACGGATCTGAGATCTATCTTAGAAAAATAACTGGCACCATAAATTTGGTTGAATAAGTCATTGATTCTGGGAAGTGGGTATTTGTTCTTGATTGTGACTTTGTTCAACTGACGGTAGTCAATAAATATTCTAAGAAAATCATCTTTCTTAAGCACAAACAGAACTGGTGTGCCCCACAGGGAAATGCTGGGCCTAATAAATCTTTT
Organism: Capsicum pubescens; assembly: GCA_030864215.1. Lineage (NCBI taxonomy): Eukaryota > Viridiplantae > Streptophyta > Magnoliopsida > Solanales > Solanaceae > Capsicum > Capsicum pubescens. Next base: position 324,893,700 of record CM061544.1, on the reverse strand, counting down.
ATCTAGGAGATCTTTCAACTATTCTTTTAACTTTTTGAGTTCGGCTGGAGCCATTATGTATGGAGCAATACATATAGGGTGGGTACCTGGAAGAAGGTCTATTCCGAAGATAATTTCCCTTTCGGGAGGAACTCTAGGAAGATCTTTAGAAAACACATGTGGAAATTTCCTAACTACTGAAACTGACTCAAGATTAGGAGTCTCAAAATTTGAGTCTTTGACTTAGACAAGATGATAAATACACCCTCTGGATATCATTTACCTCGCTCTAAGGTATGAAACAAGCTGACCCCTAAGTGTTGTAGTACTACCCCTCCATTCAAGAACCGATTCATTTGGAAACTGAAAAAGAATTACTCTGTTTTTGTAATCCACTGAAGCATAGAATGAGTAGAGCCAATCCATGCTGAGAATGACGTAAAAATCTATCTTCTCCAACTCCACAAGTTCAATTGAAGTAACTTTCTGAGACACTGTAATCATGCAGTTCCTGTATACCCGCTGGGCTACAATAGAGACACCTACTGGGGTAGACACTGAAAAGGGTTCTGCTAAGATTTCGGGACTGACTCTGAAGTTGATGGCTATATAAGAGGTTACAAAAAAAGAAGAAGCTCCAGGGTCTAGTAAATCATAAATATGTAAATGAAAGACTTGCAATGTACCAGTAACTACGCCAGGAGAACTTTTGTACTGTTATCGAGACTAAAGTGTATAGAGCTTGTTCTGATACTGACCGCTAGTAGCGCTGGAAGTGCCACCCTACTGAGTCGAGTGGCCGGCTAGAATTGATGGTTGGGGGACTAGCCCTATTGGCACAAATCCCTACATTTTTTAGCAACTGCCCAACACTCTCAAATCTGATGGCCTATCTTACCACACCCAAAGTATACATCACTGCCAGCTCAACACTCACCCTGATGGTTTCTACTATATTTTTGGCAAAACGGATTTGTACGACTACTGCTTACACTGTCTTGGGACTTAGATCCTGGAGCTCTATCCATATTATCATTTTTGAATTTGGGTACTAGGTCACTAGCTAAAGATGGAGCTGGGACTAAGGATTTCTGACGAAACTGAGGATGGTTATGACTTTTTGACTTTGGCTGAGTGAAATTAAAGCTACCTGTTCTAGCCCTCTTGTTCTCTCTCTCCTTCTCATTATCCTTCTACTTCTCAATCTGTTAAGCATGGACCATAAACCTACATATGTCCATCTATTTAATTAACATCGCAGTCCTACACTTATTGACCATACTATCAGATACCCTAGACACAAACTTGCTCATCCTAGATCTAATATCAACTACCACATAAGGAGCATACCTAGATAACTGAGTAAACTTAAGGAAATACTCATTCACACTCATGTTTCTTGCCTCAAGTTGATAAACTCTAACACTTTGGCTTCTCTCAGTTCCAGTAGAAAGAATCTATCTAAGAAGGCAGTAGCAAACTCTTCCCACTCTATAGGCCCTACATCTACGCCTCTATCTACCTTTCACTGCTTAAACCATGTATGAGCCACATCCTGTAATTGGTAAGCAGCCAATTCAACACTCTTACTAGAAGTTACCCCCATAATATCTATTACCTTCTGGACCATGTCTAAGAATTCCTACAGATCCTCTTCATATTTTGATCTCAAAAATAGAGAAGGATTCATTCGGGTAAAGTCCTAAATCCTAGCTGCGGCAGTATAGGACACTAGGTTGGCCAGGAAAGCAACTAGATGAGAATTTTGTTCTTCTACAGAGTGAGATAGAGTAGTGAATGAAGCTCTGAACTTTACATGGGAAACATTCTCGTTCAGGGGATCTTCCTGAATAGGTGGAGATGCTGGCTGGTTCACATTTCTTCTTCCGTTTGTCTTTCTGGGAGGCATAATCTGTAAATAGAAGGGAGAACAGATTAGACAGAGAGTTTAAAATGAGCTCATGCTCGGTTGCATGATATGAACACTGAAAGAAAGGAAACTTTTCTTAAAATACCTCATAGTCTCTTGTCCATAAGAGTGGCGTGTTTCACACCCATGCACAAGACTCTACTCGAGGCGGCTTTCAGACTTTTTAGGACATATTAAAAACTTAGGCTCTAATACCAAGTTTCTAATGACCCAATAGTACACCCTGGGCGCCACATGGTGCTTACGGTCCCGAGAGACCAGAAGCTAACCCATGAGTTGGTACCTGCTGTGAGCACAAAATAATATAATAACATATACGGAAGAACAATCGATAAGACATAAGGTTTTAAATAACTGAAAGCAATTTTGGATCATGAAACTGGAAACATTTGTCTAGAACTAATAAAATAATAACAAAATTGTCTGACAGTCTATACTAGTCTGAAAAGCCTCTACTGACTGAATAAGAGTTGATGGAACCAGCCCCAACTAACTTTATTTAAATACTGAACTAAAAGTATGAAAATAAATTTAATCTGTCCTCGAAATAAAAGGTCTTACCACTACTATGGTTGATAATCTGAAATGTCTATACGTGGTCCAGGAACTGAGCGTCCGAACCTATGATATGATACATCATAGCGCAAGAAAAAAGAATATAATCAGTACTTTGAATGTACTGGTAAGCTAAATGAGGTAGGTTGATTTGCATGGTTTCATGTACAGGAGTAATAACTGAATGAATGAATAGCATGAAGTACTGAATAGAATGAATGAAATCTGTAAATTCTGAGAATGTATGACCAAGCATAAAACATGTTCTTAATATAATCTGTAAACTGAAATGCTGAAATCTGATTACTGAATAACCGATATTTGTATGCTATGGTCTATACAATCCTGAACTGAAGTATAATGAATACTGAACTGAGATTGTGGGAGCTATCATCTAACCGACATGCCCCAATGAGCAAATTGGGGTCCAATTTGTGACCCCAATTGGAAGGGTCTTATTACTGTGCCACGGGTACTAACACTGGCTGTGCGGATCCACGGATGTACTATCCCGAAGGACTAAGGGTGTCAAGCCTAAACTGATGGTGACCCCTGTGAGGTAGTCAAGCCTAAACTGACGGGTGACTCCTCATATCCTACGCTGGCTACGTAGTTCTAGAGTACAGGGAATGCTGCGAATGACTCTGCCTATCTAACGAGGAAGCTGCCATCCCTATACTTGCTCGGTGCTAAGTCCTACTCCAACTGAACTGACTCGAGATATTGAACTGTTCTAAGTTTAACTGATTATGATGACTGATTGAACTGATAATTCTCATAACATATTCTGAAGGAATTCCGAAGATACTAAGACTAAGTAAACAGCTAAGTTTTCGGGTATTCACAACCCCCATGACTCAATAGCAATAATAGCAAAATAGTACTAAAACTTTGAGAACATAATATGAAAGCATTTATTCAAAATTCAATCTTTAGGCATTTCATCAAACACTTGATATTCATAGTGTAAGATAAGCATAGGAATAATTTAAATCTTGTAGTAATAACATGATTTTAACATCAACATCATGAATTATGAATTAAATCAGCGAATAACATCATTAAAACATGTGGGGTTGAATAACAACGACAATTTCATGTAAACACAGTGTAGAATTATAATTCATGGTTAAAATCACAATTAAAATTTTTGAAAATCTTATAAAGATCCCAACTTGAATTTAGAATTGGATATTTGGACTCCATGGGTGAAATAAACCCAAAGATGAACACTTAACATACCTGAGTTGATGAATTCGTGAGAATTGATGGTGAATTCTTGAGTTTTGATTTTGAACTTAGAAACCTAGGGTTTTTGTTCTTGAAAGAGGGATACTTTAATTTTTTGAGAGAATTATGAAGTAATGAGCAAATAATTCTCTATTGGGACTTAAATCCAGTGTTTGGACAGATTTGGGGCTATGAAAAAAGACCAAACGGTCCCTGGAATTTAAATCGCAAAAGTCTCAATTTTCGGCTCCAGCGCGACGCGGTGAGATTGCATCGGGCCACTTGAAAACTGACAATCCCCATTTTACCCTACGGCACGATGTGGTGCTATTGCGTTGTACCTCTAAAAATGGACGATCCTAAACTAGAAGCTTGCCGCGATGCGGTGCCAATCGCGATGCCCCACTGGAAAAAAACTATTGCGAAATATCCCCTTGGTACGACACGATGGTAATCGCAGTGGCACACTGGAAAAAGACAAACGTGATTTCGTCCATCACCGCAAAGCGGCCTTATCACGTTGGGCTACTATTTTGCACTAAAAGTGTCGTAACTTCTCACCCGAGAATCGGATTCGGGTGAAATTGGTATTGTTGGGAAGCTAATTCAATTTCCTATTATTTGGTTGATTTTTATCTTGAAAATTCTCAATATAGAAAAAGATATGCTCTTTTAAAGTTGACTAAAGCAACATTCTTATAAAAAATTCAATCGGTAAGAATTATTTTGATTCGTCTAATAGTTCAGAGTTATTTGAGGCCTTAATATACATCAAACTCATGCATATCACTGCGAAAGAACTATAATGTACTATTCATGAGCTTGAAATATGTCTCTAACATTGGTTTGGATTTTTGGGAATTACAGTTTGGCAATGAAAATCATAACTTTTCAGAGTTGTAGATGTACAATTATACGAATAGTAATAGTTAGAGAGTCGGATGAAGTAGGTTTGTGTTTAATCTCCTGCCAACTAAAATGAGGCACACATTTAGCTCTTAAAATTCTGATATTACCCTTGAATAAGAAATGAATAGGAGAAGCAATTGACATGGTAATACACAATGCGCATAAGTTCTTACCTCAGATAATATGAAGATTAATAATATGATTTTGAGACTAAAAATCAAACAACATTAATCAGACATTGAAATAATGAGAGTTAGAGAATCAAATAGTGCATCACAAAATGTTTTCATTTCACCAAGCACCTTAGCTTCATTGATTTATAACAACAGTCAAGAAAGTTTTTTTAACTGCAATTTTCATATTTAAGCACAGAAAATACCTTTTCTCATATTTTGGAAGTTCTAATCACCTCTAATTTCAATAGGGGTTGTTTCTCGACAGCTAGTGCCAATTTTCTGTGTCAACTATCTTATTCGCGAGAATTTCTTCTCTCTGATTTTGCCTCCTCAGTAAATGGATGCACACACTTGTCTTACATCAGATATATTCAATTCAATCATCTCTAAGCATAAAATTAACCTCGAAAAGATAATTGAGAAATATATATGCTACTTTATTCAATATCAGTAGTAATCAATAGATAAAATCTAATAAAACTTCAAATCCACTGACTTACATGTGAAAAACAATGAAAAAAAATGTAAAAAAATATGGCATGTGAACAAAATGGATGAAAACGGAGTGGAGAATGAGGAGTCACCATAGTTCTTACATTTTCAATCTTAGGTTTTAATTTATCCAGTGCATTAAGATCTACATCAGTCAACAAGTTGAGTGCATCAGGCACATCAATAAATACAGAAATGATTACTTGGAATAAGAAGCTCATGTAATACCCCGTACTTTTCCTAGCTTAAATTCATTCCTAGAATGTTAAGAAATACTTTTTAAAATGAATAATATTTATTTGGTGTGGAATTTTCCATATTTAGATCTCCTATTGTATGAGAAATTTAATAAGCTTTCTATCGATACCAAATTCGCCTAATTACGATACTCGGTTGAGGAGTTAGAGCATTTTTAAGTTGACAGTGTGCCACCTGGACACTTGGCGCGTCGCAGATGTCATTAAACTGATAATTGTCAAATTCCAATGGCCCTCTGCGATATCCCCACATTGTGGAGAGGGAAAATTTCCCAATTATCAATTTCCAGTAGCCCAACGTGATATTGGTGCGTCGTGCCAGTGGCCAAAATGGCATTTCTATAAGACACCGCGATGGTGGCACGTCGCATTAAAGTTTCAGGTTCCAATTGTCAAAATCTAGTTGGACAACGTGATAGCTCCGCATTTCGGAGACCACTAATTTCCCAGTCGTCAATTTCCAATGAACCACCGTGATAGTGGCACGTCACGGTGGATCATTAAATCGGGATTTTCAGTACTCATTTCCAATCCCATTTAGGAGTTTAAAAAGGGTATTTTGGACAATTTCCAATCACCCATTACATCAAAAACACAATATTAATCATATTCAAAGCACTTTGTTCTTATTATTCATCATTATTTTCAAAAGCAAAACCCTAGAGCTCTAAAACCTCTTCTCCAAGAAATCAAAATCCTCCATAGATTCTCCAAGAAAGCTCTAAATTGAGGATTCCCAAGGCAAGATAATCAAGAATCCATCATCAAGAACTCAAATAGGAATCCATAATTCAAGAATCTACATCTAATCATTAATCAAGGTATGTGGGGTTTATGAACAAGGATCTCCTTTCATCCTTGTGCCCAAAACCAAGCTTTTACATTAAATTCATATGATTTTGAATGATATTCCATGAGTTTTGAATTAGGGTTCATACCCATTATTGCTCTTTGCAAGATTTTGAGATTTCCAATGTTTTAGAAGTTGAATTGCATGTCTATTTTCATTTTTCATGCCTATTGCAGTAATTTACAGATTTTAAGATGAAATATCATTGTTTTCAATATCAAGCATGACTATTTTGATGTTTTGACATTAGATTGAAGCATGGGTTATTACCCCAAGATTGAATATTATTTTAAGAAAGATGATGCTTTAAGTATCCAATTATCAAATTATTTATAGATTTTTAGTAAATCTTTGATCTTTCGATCATCAAATAAGTTTTCGAATCCATTTTTTAGATTATTACAGATTACAGAATTCAGATCAGCTTTATTTACAAATTTTATTAGATAAATGCATTAGTGGTTTTAGATAAACCCTTATGCTAGTTTTAAAGTGGATTTCCAACAGAATGAGCGTAGCAAATAAAAAGGGAGTAATATTTAGCACCGAACAGGAAGTGTGGGTTTAGCACTTCCTACTTCCATAGAACTTCGTAGCCAACGTAGGTACAGATTATCAGCTTATTCCCACTTATATGTGGATGACAGTTTTAGATGTGATCACTTAGATCAGGTTATACTCCCTGAAAAGAGTATGACACCTCTCCCCAACGTGAGATTTCTTCCTTAAGAGGAAAAGACGTTAGACTCCATGTAGCTCGCATGGTTTATGTTGGTTAAGAGAACCTCCCTGCTAGTAAAAGTAAATAAATAATTTTTCCCTACTAGTAAAGAAAAGCTCTGAAAGAATGCATGCAAAGTGTTTGATAAAATGCTTAAGGTGATAAGATTCGTATCCCATGATTTAATAGTGCTTAAATGATAAGTCCATGCTCTATGCTTTATGATTTCACATGAATTCCACGTTATTGATATGCGTCGTTGTTGTGATGTGGATTGAACATGATATTGAAGCTATGCAAGTATACACATGTTGTATGAATTTCCCTTCCATATATAAGGTGTTGAGAACTATGCTTAGTGTGAAATCCCCTACTTATGATATGGTGAATTGTGGACTCCATTTTATGATCAAGTCAGTTATGTGTGTCAGTTTCCTTCCAGCGAGTCCTGGGGGTACTAATACCTAAAAAATATAGTTGTGTGCCTAGAGCCATGTCACGTTATCTTAATAATCTCAGTCACGCCATGATATATAGAACTCAGTCAGTCATGTGACTCAGGAAATCTCAGAAATCTCATGATCTTAATAAATTCTCAGATAGTAGTACTATTCCATCGGTCAACGGAAGTCAGTTGCTCAGTCCATGTACATCCAGTTAAATCATGTTCAGTCTCTTCAGATGGGAGTAGAAGTTAGCACAGGTGAACCCAAGGATTGGAACTCACCTGCCAGTTTAGGGTGTGATTCTTAGTAGTCATCCTTGTGTTCCAGAACTACGTAGACAACATAGGTTGAGATATGTTAACCTGCCAGATTAGGGTTTATAAGGTGTCTTAACATGTTAGTTTAGGGTTCCCACCATCCTTATTCGATTACCTGCTAGCTAAGGGTCACTCACAGCTATCCTTACCAGCGGTACGACATTGACACCCTTCTAGTCGGGGCAGAGATTGGACCCCAACCTAGCTATATGCATTATTGGGGCATGTTGGTTAAGCAACTACCTCCCACAGTTTTAGTCCTAGTCTCAGTAAAAGAACTCAGATAGTTCTTCAGATTTTAGTATACTAGGATAATCAGTTCAGTCAATTCAGTTACAGTACGGAACTCAGGTAGTTCCATCAGATTCAGGACTGTCATACACTGTCATCCATGTTATCAAAATTTTAGTATTAGTCATGTAATATAACAGTAAACTATTTATTAGCGTACATATCCAGATATCATGTATTCACAATTTTGGTTACTATGTATGCATGTTTGTACTCTTATGCTCATATCAGTCAGTCAGTTAGCATTGTTCATGCATGTAAACCCTTTTGCATTTAGCCTACCTTACTCTATACTCAGTACTCCCAGTCGTACTGACATATTTGCGCTATGGTGCTTTCTTTTATGTTACACCTTAGGTTCAGAGACATGAGTTCCAGATCAACAGTAGCATTCCATTCGCAGTGTTATAGTGAGTCCTCATCCATTCGAGGATGATATTATTTTATTTCATTTATTATTTCAGTTCAGTTTTTCTAGATAGAGTTAGTTGGAGACATGTTCCTTCAACTCCTTATTTCAGACAGTATGTAGAGGCTTTCAGATTTAGTTCAGATTTTAGATTCAACTTTAAGTTGTTTTAGGTATTTATTACACTATATGGACGTTTGTATTTATCAGATATTCTATTCAGTAGAACCTTATGGCCAATTGTTCATGTTTTCTGCATTATACAAGTATATTATGAAGTGTACAGGTTCAGATATCAGTCATGGTTTATCTTATGGTCCTTTGGGGTCATAATCACCATGTAGCATTTCGGGTACCAGATTTGGGGTGTTAAAAACTTGGTATTAGAGCCTAAGGTTCAATAGAGTCCTAGGAAGTCTGAAAGCCGCATCTAGTAGAGTCTTATGCATGGGTGTTGTGCGCCACATTTATGGACAAGAGGCTATAAGATGTTTATGAATAGTTTTCCTTCTTTCAGTACTCATGTCGTGCCTGTGAGCATAATCATAACTCAGTCTCTCAGTCTGATCCGCTTCTTCTCTTTATTTCAGAACATGCCTCCTAAGAGAAGAAATTAGTCCACCCTTCAGCCCAAAGAACCTTTGGGAGATCATGTTTCTAATGCAGAGTTCAGGACTACATTTACGACTCTTTCCCAATCAGTCGCTTCTCATAATGAATGGCCAACAGTTATTCCATCTAACCCAGTGGCCAACTCAGCTGTAGCAAGTATTCAAGAATTCACCCGAATGAATCCTCCAAACCTTTCTCGGGTCTAAGGTAGATGAAGACCCTCAGGAATTCTTAGATCAAGTTCAAAAAGTGACAGACGCCATGGGGGTGACTACTATTGAGAGTGATGAGCTAGCTGCATACCAGTTGCAGGATATGGATCATGCTTGGTTCAAACAGTGGATGTTCGAAAGATCAGATGATGCAGGTCCTATATAGTGGGAGGAGTTTGTCACTGTATTCTTAGACAGATTCTTTCCCTAAGAGGTTAGAGAAGACAAGGTGCTAGAGTTCATCAACCTCAGGATGGGCAATATGATAGTGAAAGAGTATTTTTTTAAGTTTACTCAATTAGTCAGGTATGCCCCTCATGTGGTTGCAGATAGTAGATCTAAGATGAGTAAGTTCACTTTACGGGTGAATGACAGCATGGTTAACGAGTGCAGATCCGCCATGCTGAACAGTGACATGACCTTAGCTAGACTTATGACCCATGTTCAGCAGATAGAGGAACAAAAGATAAAGCAGAGGGTAAAAAAGAATAAAAGAGCAAAGACAGGTAGTTTCAACTTCTCTCAGCCTAAATCAGAAGGAGGAAACCGTTCTCAGTTTCATCCTAAGTCATTAGTTCCAGCTCCCTCTCTAGCCAGTGCTCCAGTTCCTAAGTTCAGAGAGGGTAACAAGGATTGAGCTCCAGGCTCTAAGACCCAGGGCAGTAGTAGCAGTGGCCGCACCTATTCTCTTTGCCAGACTTGTGATAAGCACCATCAGGGTATGTGTAGAGTGGATAGTGGAATTTGTTTTTGTTGTGGCAAGCCAGGCCATAGAGTTAGAGACTGTCTGTATCCAAGTCCTCAGGGTTAATAAAATCGCTCTTCAGCTCAGTCCGATCACCCAAATCAGCAGGGCGCCACTTCCAGTGCTACTAGCGGGCAATGCCCAAATCATCTCTATTCTCTTCAGACTCGACAAGATCAGGAAAGTTCCCTTGATGTAGTTACTGGTACGTTATAGATCTTTCATGTGCGTGTTTACGCTTTGCTAGATCGAGGAGATTCCTTGTCTTTTGTTACTCCTTATATAGCAGTTGATTTTGGAATCAGTATCAAAATTCTAGCCGAGCCTTTCTCAGTCTCTACCCAAGTGGGTAAAACCACCATAGCCCTCTAGGTATACAAGAACTGCCCGGTTATGATATTTTAGAAAGTCACTTCAGCAGACTTAGTCGAATTCGAGATGACTAATTTTGATGACATTCATGTCATGGATTGGATTCATTCCTGCTATGCCACAGTCAACTATAGAAATAGAATAGTTCAGTTTCAATTCCCGAATGAACCCATCCTAGAGTGGAAGGGTAGCGTATCCGCTTTAAGGGGTCAACTTATTTCCTACCTTTGGGCAAGGAAATTGTTATCTAAGGGATGTGTTTATCATCTAGTTCATGTTAGAGATTTCAGTTCTAAGGCTCCATGTCTCGAATCAGTCCTTGTAGTAAATGAATATTAAGATGTCTTTCCAGAAGATCTTCCAGGAATTCCTATCGAAAGGGAAATAGACTTCGGTAGTGATCTTTTTTCAGATAATCAGCCTATCTTTATTCCTCCATATAGGATGGCACAAGCAGAACTTAAGGAACTGAAAGAACAGTTGAAGGATCTCTTAGATAAGGGATTCATCATACCCAGCATTTCCCCGTGGGGCGCACCAGTCTTATTCATGCGCAAGAAAGACAGTTCACTCAGAATGTGTATTGATTACCGTCAACTCAATAAGGTTACGGTTAAGAACAAGTATCCGCTTCCCAGAATCGATGACTTGTTTGACCAACTTCAGGGTGCCAATTATTTCTCTAATATAGACCTCATATCCAGCTATCATCAACTCAGAGTTAGAGAATGTGACATCCCGAAGACAGCTTTCCGCATGCGGTATGGTCACTTTGAATTTTTAGTTATGTCCTTTGATATTACCAATGCCCTAGCCGCTTTCATAGACTTGATTAACCGCGTGTTTCAGAAGTACTTGGACATGTTTGTCATAGTCTTCATAGATGATATCCTGGTCTATTCCCATATAGAGCGTTATCATTCAGACCATCTTAGAATTGTTCTTCAGACTCTCAGAGATCACCAGCTATTCGCCAAATTCAGTAAGTCTAAATTTTTTCTAAGGTCAGTAGCATTCCTTGGCCATATTATTTCTGGTGATGGCATTAGAGTAGATCCTCAAAAGACCGAAGCAGTAAGAAACTGGACTCGCCCTGTTTCTCCATCAGATATCAGGAGTTTCTTGGGTTTGGCTGGATATTAAAGAAGGTTTATTGAAGGATTTTCATCCATTGCATCCAGTATATCTAGATTGACTCAGAAAAAAGTCAAGTTCTAGTGTTCAGATCCTTGCGAGAAGAGTTTTCAGGAATTGAAGACTCGACTCACCTCAGCTCCAGTCTTAGATCTTCAATATGGTTCAGATGGGTTTGTAGTGTATTGTGATACATCTTGAGTGGGTTTAGGTTATGTCCTCATGCAGCATGGTAAGGTCATAGACTACGCCTTCAGATAACTTAAACCCCATGAGAGGAATTATCCTACTCATGATCTTGAATTACCAGCCTTAGTATTTGCCTTGAAGATTTGGAGGCATTATTTATACGGTGTTAATGTAGATGTCTTTACAGATCATTAGAGCCTTCGGTATGTTTTTTCCCAAAAAGATCTCAATCGTCGTCAGAGAAGGTGGTTAGAGCTCTTAAAAGATTATGACATGAGTGTCCTCTATCATTTGGGCTAGGCCAACATAGTGGCCGATACTCTCAGTAGACTGTCCATGGGTAGTATTTTTCATGTTGATGATAGTAAGAAGAAGTTAGTCTAGGAATTCCACCAGTTTGCAAGACTAGGCGTTCTCTTAGTCGATTCTTCAGAGGGCGGTGTATGTGTTCAGAGTAGTTCAGAATCATCTCTATTTTTTGAGGTGAAACAAAATCAAGATAAGGATCCTAGCCTTGTCAAGATAAAAGAGTCATTTTAGAATCAGAAAGTAGAGGTTTTCTCCCAAGGGGGCTATAATGTCATTCGTTGTCAGGGTCATCTCTGTATTCCAGGTGTAGATGATTTAAAGCAATGAATTCTTGCAGAAGTGCATGGTGCGCGATACTCTATTCCTCCAGGGGACACTAAGATGTACCGTGAACTATGGGAGATCTATTGGTGGAGTGGGATGAAGAAAGATATTGCAAAATTTATGGCTAAGTGCCCTACATGTGAGCAGGATAATATAGAGCATCAGAAACCTAGAGGTTCCATGCAGAAGTTCACCATTCCTACTTAGAAGTGGGAAGAAGTGAACATGGACTTCGTGACAGGTTTTCCTCGAACTCATCATCAGCATGCTTCAGTTTGGGTTATTGTAGATAGAATGACCAAGTTAGCCCATTTCTTTCCAGTCCATGCCTATTATTCAGTCGAGGATTACGACAAACTCTATATCAGGGAGTTGGTCAGATTACATGGTGTTCCATTATCTATCATCTCAGAGAGGTACCCAGTTCACCTCTCACTTTTGAAAAGTATTCCAAAAGGGTCTTGGTACCCAAGTTCATCTTAATACAGTTTTTCATCCTCAGACAAATGGTCAAGTAGAAAGGACTATTCAGACTCTTGAAGATATTCTAAGGGTGTGTGCAATTAATTTCAAGGGAAGTTGGGATGACCATTTGCCTTTGATTGAGTTTGCATGCAATAATAACTATCATTCCAGTATTAAAATGGCTCCATTCAAAGATCTCTATGGTAGCAAGTGCAGATCTCCAATTGGGTGGTTCAAAGTTAGAGAGGCCTCAGTCCTAGGGCCTGACTTAGTATTCGATGCCTTAGAGAAAGTCCAGTTAATCAGAGAAAAACTTTGGGCTGCTCAGAGCCGACATAAGTCATATGCTGACGTTCGTAGAAAGGATCTTGAGTTCTAGGTTGATGACTATGTCTATCTAAATATCTCTCCCATTAGGGGAGTAAAGCAGTTCGGCAAGAAGGGAAATCTCAGTCCCTGATATGTTGGTCCCTTCAAGATTCTCAATCGTTTAGGCAAGGTAGCTTATGAGATCGAATTGCCTTCAGATCTAACCTCAGTTAATCTAGTCTTTAATGTCTCTTTGCTCAAGAAGTGTATAGGTGATCCATCAGTGGTAGTCCCTCTTCAGAGCATTGACAGTCAGAACAGTCTCTTCTATGAGGAAATTCTGGTCGAAATTGTAGACTATCAGACTCGTAGACTGAGGAACAAAGAAGTCCCTCCAGTCAAAGTTCTTTGGCAAAATTAGTCCGTTGAGGGAGCTACTTGGGAAGCAGAATAAGACATGCGTACCAAGTATCCTCACCTCTTCTCCACCAATCCAGATAGAGCTGAAGGTAATAGTTCTCCTTAAGCTTATTCAGTTTCCCATTCAGAATTCTGTACAACTTGGTATTCAGTTCATGCTCACATTTCAACACAAATCTGGTATCAAGTACCATTGCATATTCAGTCATGCATTCTTGTTTAGTTTAGTGTATAATCATGCATCAAATATGCATTCTCATTGGGAGAACTCAGTTATCAGAAATTTCATTTATGCATTCACGAATCAGTTACTCATACATTAGATATGCATATCCAGCATGATATGTTTAGCTTATCAGCCATGTACATCATGAGATCATGTTCCAGTAATGTATGTTTTGCACGTACTCTAGTTTATCGTCTATCCCCATTTAAGTCAATCTAATTCGAGGAAAAATATTTCCAAAGGGGAGATATTGTAATACCCCATATATTTCTAAGCTAGAAAATAAAATGTTGTTCCTACACATGAAACCTCCTATCCTGTGATTCATATTGGATTACATGAATTAGGATGAGTATCCTAGTGATAATAGATCTTATGATGTGTTAAGCATGTTCATAAGAGTAACTTAGAGTAAGCCAAGCTAAGAACTTTTGAATCCACTAAGTTTTCGTGTATGATGTCACATAGGTCATCTTTGAAAGAGAATAACTTTGTTTATAGGTGTAATTTTTAAAGATTTAAACCCTAAAAATTGTATAGAATTGAATAATATTTCCATCGATACCAAATTCGCCTAAAACGGACACCCGGTGAAGAAGTTATGGAGATTTAAAGTTTCAGCAGCGTTATTTCAGACAGTGGTGCATCACGCCGTAAGCCAAAATGACGTTTGTCAATTTCCATTGTCTCTCCACGATTCCACCACATCGCGGAGAGTTTCCAAGTCACAAACGGGGCACAACATGATCTCTCTGCATCACGCCGGGGGCCCAAATCGGGAATTTTTCACAGAAATTAAATGACACATCTAGAGGGGTATTTGGGTCATCTTTCCACCCCTATATATATTTCATAAATACAAAATTAAGCCCTTATTTCACCAATACATATTCTTTCTCTCAAAATCCTCTCAAGAACACATTAGGATTTTCAATTGGGGATTCAAGTTCAAGGAAATTTCTCCATCAATCATCAAGATCTTCCATCTAAGGTATGTGTAGTGTTCGTCTATGGATTCATTTCGTTCATAGAGCTCAAGAACCATGTTTTAAATATTATATTGTGATTGTCTTGTTGATTTATAACCATGTACGTGTTTATGATTATTGTTTAAGTTTCAAGATGATATCTAAAGGTGTTTTCATGAAGTATATGTGTTCATTAGTTGAAATCCATGAACTTTATGTGGTTTAAAATGGGAAAATTCGTGAAAACACACCTAAGCTAAAAGAATGCATGCAAAGTGTTTGATAAAATGCCTAAGGTGATAAGATTCATGTCCCATGATTTAATAGTTCTTAAATGACAATTCCATGATCTATGCTTTATGATTTCACTTGAATTCCACGTGATTGATATACGCCGTTGTTGTGATGTGGATTGAGAATGATATTGAAGCTATGCAAGTATACACATGTTGTATGAATTTCCCTTCCATACGTAAGATGTTGAGAACTATGCTTAGTGTGAAATCCCCTACTTATGATATGGTGAATTGTGGACTCCATTTTATGATCAAGTCAGTTATATGTGTCAGTTTCCTTCTATCGAGTCCTGGGGGTACTAGTGCCCAAAAAATATAGTTGTGTGCCTAGATCCATGTCATGTTCTTATGATAATCTCAGTCTAGCCATGATCTATAAAACTCAGTCAGTCATATGACTCAGGAAATCACAGAAATCTCATGATCTCAATAAATTCTCAGATAGTAGTACTATTCCGTCAGTCAACGTAAGTCAGTTACTCAGTCCATGTATAACAAGTTAAATCATGTTCAGCATCTTCAGATGGGAGTAGAAGTTAGCGCCGAGTGAACCCAAGGATGGGAACTCACCTACCAGTTTAGGGTGTGATTCTTAGTAGTCATCCTTGTGTTCCAGAACTACATAGCCAATATAGGTTGAGACATTTTAACCTGTTAGATTAGGGTTGATGAGGTGGCTTAACCTGTCAGTTTAGGGTTCCCACCATTCTCATTCGAGTACCTGCTAGCTAAGGGTCACTCACAGCTGTCCTTACCAGTGGCGCGGTATTTACACCCTTCAAGTCGGGGCAGAGATTGGACCCTAACCTAGCTACAGGCATTATTGGGGCATGTCGGTTAAGCAACTACCTCCCACAGTTTCAGTCCCAGTCTCAGTAAAAGAACTCAGATAGTTCTTCAGATTTTAGTATACCAGGACTATCAGTTACAGTCTATTCAGTTACAGTACAGAACTCAGGTAGTTCCATCAGATTCAGGACTGTCAGACACTGTCATCTATGTTATCAAAATTTTAGTATCAGTCATGTTAGTTAACAGTAAACCACGTATTAGTGTACAGATCCAGATATCATGTATTCACGATTTTAGTTACTATTTATGCATGTTTGTACTCTTATGTTCATATCAGTTAGTCAGTTATCATTGTTCATGCATGTAAACCCTTTTGCATTTAGCCTACCTCACTGTATACTCAGTACTCCCAGTCGTACTGATGCATTTGTGCTATGGTGCTTTCTTTGATGTTACACCATAGGTTCAGAGACACGAGTTCCAGATCAGTAGTAGCATTCCAGTCGCAGTTTTGCAGAGAGTCCTCATCCATTCGAGGACGATATTATTTTATTTCATTCATTATTTTAATTCAGTTTTGCTAGACGGAGTTAGTAGGAGACATGTTCCTTCAACTCCTTATTTCAAACAGTATTTAGAGGTTTTCAGATTTAGTTCAGATTTTAGATTCAACTTTCAGTTGTTTTGGGTATTTGTTACCCTATATGGAAGTTAGTATTTATCAGATATTGTATTTAGTTGAACCTTATGGCCTATTATTCATGTTTTCCGCATTCTACAAGTATATTATGCAGTGTACAGGTACATATATCAGTCATGGGTTAGCTTTTGGTCCCTTAGGGTCATAAGCACCATGTAGCGTTTCGGGTACCAGATTTGGGGTGTTACACATGGGCTTCGACATGCAATTTATACAAAAATCAATCTAAGAAAAGTAAAAAAAACAACCATGAAAAAAATTGGGTTTGTTGGTGTTATTGTTATTGTATGTTGCGTGCATAGAAAATTTGAAGTATGTAGTAAAAAAATCTATAATTCTTTTAAGAATATGAAAGTTCATTCTTACCTCTTAATAGAAAACTTCTAAAGCTCCATCCTTCCAATCAACTTCCCTTGGAGACTTTAACGCGTAGTCCACCACTCGTTCTTGAAACCCCAATTTCTCAAATCCCTAAATAAAAAAATAAAGTACAAAATTATACATACAAAGAGACAATAATTTAGAAATTGAAAGAAGGAAAACGAACAAAACAACAAAAGGAGGAAAAAAAGGGAATAGCAAGAAAGAAAATAAACAAAGTAATAAAAGGAGAAAATAAGAGAAGAGATGTAGAAAAGAAGAAGAAAGAAAACTAATAAAGAATAGAAAAGAGAAGGAAGGGGTAAAACAAAATGGTGTTGTAGAAGCCCTTTTCTTTTAAAGTCAAGACAGGAATTAGTGAATCATCAAAGTGAATAGGTAGATAGATATTTCAAAATAAATTAAAAGTTTGGGTTTGAAGTACAATTTAAGTAACATTTGGTACAATAATTAACTACACTATTGGTTCACTAGCAGTGTTGTACATATTTGGCTGCCTTTGGTACAATAATTGGATGTTTTGATAGTCCTATGACTATTGGCTTATATAATAGAGTAATACTATCATGCCAACTCACTTAGATAATTTAAAAGGGATATTAATCAGACTTTTTTTATACCTTGATAGTTATAAGCCTCTTCACATGTTGGAAAAATCTCTTCCTTAGCTACTAGAACCATTTTCATTTAGAGGTTGATATTATGCACCTAGACATGGCAAACGGTGCGGTTGTAAATCAATCCCGCAAAGATTTCAACCTGTCCCACCGCACATATATTTTCAATCCACCCGACCCGCATATTTATTAAAAAAACAACTGTGTTTGATACTAAAAAAAAATTCATAAAATCTTTTTTTCATTTTTCTATCAAGTAATATTAATTTAATAGATAATTACTAACAATAATTTCTTGACATCAATTTGGATCTGTAACAACCCGCATTTTCGAGCTAGAAAGTGAACCATCGTTCCTATATGTGCAAAACTTAATCCCATGATTCATAATTTAATTCATTTGTCATGATCTTTATCCTACTTTATGAAGTTCTCTCAAAGTGAAAGATGTTCATAGAATTTATTGAGAGCAAAGTTGAGCTAAGAATATTTGATTCATCCAAAGTTTGGTATTCGATTATACAAAGGTATACTTTGAACGTGTATAACTTTTTATATAGTTGGAATTTTTCATATCAAGACCCACCAAATTGTAGATAATTGAGTCATCTTTCCAAAGATACCAGTTTCGCCTTAATCCGATACCCGAGTGAAAAGTTATAGCATTTTTCGTGTGAAGCGGTAAGCTGTCGTGATTACACCGCTCGACGGTGCCTATAGCCGTGGAACCAATAGAGATAATCATTAAACCTCAAAGTTGGGATTTTTCAATATAGTAGGTGACTACGATTACACCACTCGGTGGTGCCCATAGAGGTGGCACCAATAGCACTCAGCGATGAGCCACAAAATCGGGATTTCTGCTGAAACTTTTAATTCCAAGGGGCAGTATTGTCTTTTACCTATAAACCCTAGTTGTGTAAACAGTAAATTAAAATGTCTTTTGGACATAATATGCCCAAATTCACTCAAATATATCAAGAACAAAACCCTAACCTCCCACCCAAAGATCAAGAATCTATACTTTAAGTTCAAGATTTCCAAGAAAACAAATCAAGATTCGGATCCTATTCTTCGAACTAAATAGTCTATTGTATATGGGACTACTCTAAACACCATGGGCATAATATTTACTATTTTATCATGTTTAAATATCCCTAATCATGTTTATAAAGAAGTGTTTTGATATTGTTTCGAAAACTATGTATCATGGAATTGTTTTGGTGAAATTATATGTTGTCTTGAACCTTTTTCACAAAATTTAAATTGTAAATATATATGTATATTTTCGTTTGTAAAGAAGAGTTCGATTGGGAGCATGATTGATAAAAACTCCCTCTACTTTTATGATGTCTTTGGTTTCAAGTGTTGTGGATTGTTTGAATTGCAAGATCTTTCTTAAAGAAAAAAAAAGGGTGAATGTTTGTTTAATGATCATGGATTGATACTACTTATGATATGTTGAGAGGGTGTCTTTCTCATGATAAACGTTCATTGTGTCAAATTAATAATTTCCATGGGTTTTGAGTAATGCAACTATGATATTGCCACCTTATGATCATACTATAGAGAGAAGAGTGTCTTTGATGTAAACTCAAATGAAAATATATTGCATGAATCTCTCTCACTTGATGTTTAAAAACTATGGATGGTCATTAACATGAGGATCAGTGAAAAAGGGCTATATATGTTATGGTGTGACATGAATCACTTCCAAGTCGGGGTATGACGATACCCGATGGTAGTATGCCCTTAACAGAACAAGTGTTGAATGTATGAAGAATGGTTTTAAAGAAATAAAAGTTGGTCTTAAGAGAGTTAGATGGTTACCCAAATAAAGAACGAGTCGAGAGACTCGATGATGGAAATCGTGGTTTGCCGACTCAAAATTTTGGCACCATGTTGTATGGTCTTGTATTCCTTGATTCATATCATTTCAACTTGGGAATATGGTTAGGAGATATTCATTGTGGTCTTGTGCCCTACCATGATATATTATTATGATTAGGAATTATGGCACCCTGCTTTGTGGACTGGCGTGTCTCCCATACCAATACTCCAACCCTTACGGCAAACTTGGATTAGATTCTTGGCCACCGAGTCAAGAGAGGATCCCATATAGCCTGTGGGATGATAGAATTGTAGGGTGTACAATCTAGATCAGTAGAAAATAGAAAGTGAGTCATGATTTCCAAGAGTTATTGAAATTCATTTCAGTATGCCCGTGTGTTTTGACATACCATTATGATATATAAAAACATGTTATTTTGGGTTGGTTCACATAACAGTACATTTTGTATTGACCCCTTATATTTTAGGTTTTGAGGCCCAATCTAGTGGTCCTGCTAAACAGTAGATTATTGTCAGACATTCAGAGTTGGTGAGCCTCTCTTACTTTGGAAGGCATCTTGTTTACATATATCGATCTCATTATTTTTAGTTCATGGTCCGAACGGGGGCCTTGGCCCGGTTTCAAACAGATTGTTGTTTTTAGTTGTAGTAAATATTTTGCAAATGTGTATTAGATGGTTTGAGTTTTATTGAACTTATGTCCGCATTACTCAGTTGATATATTAAAGTGACCATGTTTCCATTTATTTTTCGCATTTCCTTATAGTATATGAATTGTGTGTATGATTTCCATTTAGAGAAGGGCTCTCGAGCCTTCATGGTTCGGGATGCTCGTCCCATCCTGGACCTCGATTTGGTTCGTGAAAAACTTGGTATCATAGCGAGTTTCATGGTCCCAGGGTGTCTGCGAAATCATGTCGGGCAGAGTCCTATTTATGGGTGTGTAGCGCGCCACACTTATAAGTAGGAGGCTATAAGGCGTTTAGAAATGTCTCTCTTCTTTTCATGATTTGGTTCATGCCATATAGTATGAATGTCCTCTAATTAATGATTTCCTATATTTCAGAAAAATTATCATGCCTCACTATAGATCCAACACACAAAATGTCCAAACTAAGGATGTCTGTCCTACTCATGGAATGTGGACCCATAATAGAGCTCGTACCCCAGAGTTTATTGCTACTCTGGGAGTTTCTCCAGTTCCGAATAGTCTATCTCGGGCCCCACAGACCAGTGTTAACCATCCCCAGCCTCCTCATAGGAAAGTTTTGAATGCTGAGTTCCGACAGTCCATCCATATGATTGCTCAGCTAGTGGACTCTCAGACCCGTCGGTCTAAAGATGTGTATTCTGTGTCTGGTCCATCTGAGGTTACACGGGTTGGTCAATTCATGAGGCTAAACCCACCCACCTTTACTGGCACAAAGGTTGAGGAGGACCCCCAAGGGTTTATTGATAAACTGGAGAAAAAATGTAAAGTTATGCATGCAAATGAGGTTGAGAGGGTTGAGTTGGCAGCCTATCAGTTAAAGGATTTGTACAATCAATGGTATAATGAATTGGAGGATTCAAAGGGTAGTGATGCTGAGCCTTCTATATGGGGTGAGTTTGTAGAGGCCTTCCTAGATTGCTTCTTTCCCCTGGAATTGATGGAAGAAAAGGCTAAAGAATTTATGAATCTGAAGCAAGGAAAGATGAGGGTAAAATATTATACATTGAATTTCACCTAGCTATCCCATTATGCTCCATAATTAGGGGGTAACACGAGACCTTGCATGAAAAAATTAGTATCTGGTCTGTTAGATGATCTGGTGTTGGAATGCAAGGGAGCGATGCTGAATAAAGATATGGATTTCTCTAGGTTGTCCATTCATATGCAGTAGGTAGAAGAGCAAAAGAAGAGGTTTGCTGAGGTAAGGGAAAAGAAAGAGAAACTAAGAGATTTGGGTCCACGGATCAAAATAACAGTCAGCACCAAGGTGGTAATTGGGGAAATAAGTGTTCTAAAAAGAAGTTTTGGAGCAATGCTCAGTCGTCAGAAAGTGCACCTGAGCCCAGGCCTTTGGGTGAATAGCGTTTTCAGTCAGGAGATAGGCCTGGAGCTTATGGAACCCAGTTCCAAGAGAATGCGACTCATCCTTTTAGGTCACATCCTCGTTGTAGTAATTGTGGGAGAAATCATCTGGGGAAGTGTTATTCTGAGATTCGGACGTGTTATTCGTGCGGCTAAGTGGGCCATTTTCAGAGGGACTGTCCCTCAGCTGGAAGGAATATAGGGGGAGCTAACTCCTAAGCCGCATCCACATCTTCTCCTCCTAAGGGTACTACTTCACCTGCCGGTGGTATTCACAATTAATTATATACCTTATCTAACCTCCAGGATGCAGAGATCTCACCAGATGTTGTTACGGGTATGTTATAGATTTTCTCCCGTGATAGGTATGTATTTGTCATGCTTGACATTATTGGTGTCGTTTGACAATAAGATTTGGAGTGTAGTGGTGGAAATAGTAGCTTAAGATTATAAATATGTGTCTTGTGGAAAGAAATTAGTGGGCTTGATGCAATATTTGGAATAACCTAGGTTGGCAAACATCCGAAATAAGGAGTGGATAATGATAATTTATATATACATATATCCATGAGACTAATGTTATAACAATGAATTGCGGTTGAGTCATTAAGTAGATAAGAGCGTGGGTAAAGCAGAATAAGTTGAACCCCCAAGTAGCATGTTGTTAGATAAAGTTTTATGTGTGTAAGTGTTTTGTGCACCTAGTTCCTGTTCTTGAATTTTGGTAGTATGGGAAAGACTAAAGAATTGTTGTGTGATGTTCTTTAGATCTGAATTAAGGGAATATAGGTAGACGGTATGTGCCTTTGGGATAGTTTAACAAAATTTTATTATGTTGTAGCTTATGTGATTAGTGGTCTAATGTTAGAATGTTAAGTGGAATGGATTAGATTTTTATGTAATAAGGAGTGAGGATGGGTATGCTCATAAGACTATGAGTTGTAACTTGATGGCTATAGAGGATAAAAATTAAGAGCAGCATTCTCAGAAAACAATGTCTGTAGGATATAATTAAAAAAAGGGAGTTTAGAGTTTATGTGTATGGTGATACCTTATTTTGTTGAGAGTTGTGGTTATTTATTTGATGAGGGAATATGTTCGCAAGTCTAGGATCGTGACTTTGACCTAAGGGGGAGATGGTGAATTAAGGTAGTTCCTGAATTTTCTCCCATTCATGATGCTTATGCTCAGGTTCCTCAATGACCCTCTGTATGTTAGTAGGTTGGTGGTTGTGGAAGAATAGTAATGTTTTAGGTAGGAGAGTAGATGTTCTTGAGTGTGAAAAAGTTGATGTGATTTCTTTAGATAATGTTATAGGTGAAGGGGGAAAGAAGTAGATGAACTTTTGTTTCGTGAAATAGTTAGAAAGGAGATATATGGCAAAAATCTTTGTGAGAATGATTGAATTTGATGGTCTTAGTGGAGAGAGCCATTAAGTGGGTGTAGTAATGATAGGCTTGAATGTTGTGATAGATGAAAACACAAACAAATGAGCCATGTGGTTATTACTTCTTGAATTAAGACTTAAGATTGTTGGGTTATAGTGATGAGGTGAGGTAATTTCTTAATGTGATGTAGAGTACAGGATCCCGTAGTTTAAGTTAGCATCCTTTTAACTTCAGGTTAGGCTTCAACATGGAAGTACTATACAGTGGGACTCAAACTCTTGTGGTTAGATGCGTTATGGGAGAATTTTAAGTCGGAAATGATGAAGTATGTTTTTTATTGTTAGGGGCATGTTTGAGTAGTGTCTCTAAGTTTTAGGTCTATTCATTGTATCTTGTAAGGCAGAGAATGCTTCTAATTCCTATCTTCCGCGAAATCTCATTTCATGATTGTAATGATATAATCAGGCCTATTATCACCAAATAAACTCATGTCTTGTGTAGTGATGATCATGAATCATGTGCAAGGTCATCTCTATGTCAATCCTTATCAACTCACGCTTCGTGCGTATACGATTCACTAGGGGATTATCATGAAACTCTTTGGATGCCTTTGCATATTCTCTTAAGGAAAAGAAAATGTTCAATCCATGGTTACATTCCTTACTTCATACTTTTCGAGCTTCAACAAGATCCTACCCATCATTTGGGGACGAATGATCCCAATGGGGACATAATGTAACAACCCATATTTTTTAGCTAGAAATTGAACCGTCGTTCCTTTGTGTCGAAACTCTAATCCCATAATTTATATTTTAATTCATGTGTCGTGATTTTTATCCTCGTTTATGAAGTTCTCTCGAAGTGTAAGATGTTCATAGAATTTACTGAGAGCAAAGTTGAGCTAAGAATCTTTGATTCGTCCAGAGTTTGGTATTCAATTCAACAAGGGTCTAATTTGAACGTGTATAACTTTTGATATACATGAAATTTTTTAGATCAAGACCCCACCAAATTGTAGATAATTGAGTCATCTTTCCAACGATTTTAATGTCGCCTTAATCCCATACCCAAGTGAAAAGTTATAGCATTTTTCGTGTGAGGCAGTAAGTTGCCATGATTACACCGCTCGGCGGTGCCTATAGCGGTGGAACCAATAGCGCTCAGTGGTAAGCCTCAAAGTCGGGATTTTCTAAAACAGTAGGTCACCGTGATTACACCGCTCAGTGGTTTCTATAGCAGTGGTACCAATAGGGCTCAACGGTGTGCCTCAAAATTTGTATTTCTGCTGAAACTTTTAATTCTGAGGGGCAGTCTTATCTTTTCCCTACAAATCCAAGTCATGTAAATAGTGAATTAAAACGTCTTTTGTGCATAATATGCCCAAATTCACTCAAATTTATCAAGAAAAAACCCTAACCTCCCTCCTAAAGATCAAGAATCCATAGTTTAAGTTCAAGATTTCCAAGAAATAAAATCAAAATTTGGATCCTATACTTTGAACTAAGTAGTCTAAGGTATGTGGGACTACTCTAAACACCATGGGGATAAGATTTACTATTTTATCATGTTTAAACATCCCCTATCACGTTTATGAAGAAGAGTTTTGACTTACAAGTCGGGGTATGACATGAATGACTTGCAAGTCGGGGTATGAGGATACCCAGTGATAGTATGCCCTTAATAGAACAAGTGTTGAATATTTTTCATGTATGAAGAATGGTTTTAAGGAACTAAAAGTTGGGCTTAAGAGAGTTCGATAGTTACCCGAAGAAAGCACGAGTTAAAAGACTCAATGTTGGAAATCATGATTTGCCGACTCGGGATTTTGGCACCATGTTGTGTGGTTTTGTGTGCCTTGATTTATGTCATCCCAACTTAGCCCTATGGTTAGGAGCCATGCTTTGTGGTTTTTTGCCCTACCATGATATATTATTATGATTGAGAATTATGGCACTCTGCTTTGTGGACTGGCGTGTCTCCCATACTGATACGCCAACCCTTGAGAAAAAAATTGGTAGGGGTCTTGGCCGCCGAGTCAAGGACGGATCCCATATTACTCATGGGATAATCAGAAATGTAGGGTGTACCATCTAGCTCAGAGAAAATAGAAAGTGAGTCATGATTTCCAAGAGTTGTTGAAATTCATTTCAGTATGCTTATGTATTTTCACTTATGCATTATGTTTATTGTTTTATAAAATTTTCTTATTATGATGTATAAAAACATGTTAAATTGGTTTTTTCACATACCAGTACATTTTGTATTGACCCCCTATATTTCAGGTTTTGAGGCCCAGTCTAGCGAACCTGCTAAACAGTAGATTGTTGCCAGACATTCAGAGTTGGTGAGCCTCCCTTACTTCGGAAGGCATCTTGTTTACTTATGTTGCTCTCATTGTCTTTAGTTCATGATCCGACCGGGGGCCTTGTTCCTATTTCAAACAGATTGTTGTTTTCGTAGTAGAGATTTCGCAAACATGTATTAGATGGTTTGAGTTTTATTGAACTTATGTCCGCATTACTCAGTTGAGATATTAAAGTGACCATGTTTCAATTTATTTTCCACATTTCCTTACAATATATGCATTGTGTATATGATTGCTAGTTAGAGAAGGGCTCCCAAGCCTTCATGGTTCCGGATGCTCATCTGTTCCTGGGAGTTTGTTCGGGTCGTGACAGGATCTTTCGTAAAGTCATAATAAATGTCAATTTTTACTTGAATTTCAAATGACTTGACTTTCAGTTACAAAAACAGACAAGATTAAAATAGATTGTCATTTATGTGGTTCTGACCATTTACTCTCTTATAATTTGTTCCTTAAAAAAATTTATTTTTTGATATTTTTTTAAATTCAATACTTATTAATCAAATCATCTTGCGGGATTTTTTATGCAATTTGGGTTGACTGGACAAATAATGAATTAATAATAATAATTCATTTACCTTTTTTATATTGATTTTCTTATTAAGAATATTATGTTTTTGGTAGGTTGCTAAGATTGATGAATTTTGTCTAATTTTGATTTTTGAGAAAATCTAATGTAAATCAATGTATATAGAATGTTATTTATAAGATTTCCAACTATTATCTTGTAAAAGCATCTCACACCAACTATAAAAAACCTTCTTTTGTTCTTTAATTCTTCACCCTTCAGTTGCTTTCTGTGAGACAACTTGAAAGCTAGAAATTTTCAAGTACAACTTCTTCCTCTCTTTTCTCTTCTTTCCTTTAAAGCCAACCTCATCTACTCTATCTGGTTGTCTCAAGGAAGACCATACCATTGCTCGAGCTCATTTGAAAACCCACTAGTCCTCTGGACAACATGCGAGGATAGTATTGAAATTTTAGCAGGAATGAAATTTCATATTATCCTTGCGTGAGTCCAGGAGGACAAGACAGTAGGCTAACAAATGAATTCGGAAAAATTTCTTCCTTGATACTACCAGGAAGAGTTGGTGTCGTTGGCGTTAAAGGGTAGAAGTGTGTCATCGGAGTCAATGAATAGTTGGGTAATGTGGATGTTCCCCAACTCATTATGCAGGCCCAAACTAATGATGTTTGCGTTAAATTATGATAAGATTATCTTATGTAATTAAAGATAATGATATGAAAGAGTTAAGTTATTTATTTATTATTAAATACGATATGAGAATATTTTTATCACATCGTGGTCAAAATTATACCTATAATTTCCTCGAAACGATAGAAATAAACGATCATTGATGCAGGTTTTGATTTATTTGGTTAAGCACAAGAAGTTAATTAGTTAAGAGGAAAATATATCCGTCAACTATACGAAGAGTCAAAATATTCCTCGTTAAAATGGTAGTGTACATATACTTCATTGTCTAACAAATAATGTATATATTATAAGTTCACTCCCATTTTTGAACTTGAGAAATGTTCCTCACTATTTGGACCAGTTACAACTCCATTAACACTTATCTGAAATCACCCAAATTGCTGCCCTAAAGGACGAATCTATTGCCATGAATGCTGAGAAGAGTTTCTTGATTTTTCTTTGGATTTTTCTTTAGCTTTTGTTTTGTGT
This sequence comes from Capsicum pubescens, assembly GCA_030864215.1. Taxonomy (NCBI): domain Eukaryota; kingdom Viridiplantae; phylum Streptophyta; class Magnoliopsida; order Solanales; family Solanaceae; genus Capsicum; species Capsicum pubescens. The sequence continues at coordinate 324,866,702 of CM061544.1, read as the reverse complement.
CGTTTGTATGTGATTTTTTAATATTAATAAAATATTCCCACTAAGCATAGCATAGAGATTCCAAAAAAAAACAAAAATTCTTTTACAAGCTGCACAGTTTTGTCTTGTGAAAATCTTGGTATCTACTCATTAGCAGAGGAGAATTCAAAATTTTAAATTTGTAAGTTTCTAATAAAATAAAGTAATATTTGGATGATAAAATGGGAGGGGCGGGGGAGGGGGTGGTAGAAGTGGAATTAGTCGTGAGGCAACAAAGACGTAAAGAAAATATAAATTATTCATTTTTTGAAAGAAAAAAATGAGTTGACTGGGAAATATAAGGTAAAAAGGTAATAGAAAAAAGGCTAAAAAAATGATGTTTCCACTGGGTTTGGATCCCTCCTCGCGAGGGTGTTGAGGATTTCGTTATTATTCATATCATCTTGCATGATTTTATATTGAATTGCCATTCATTGGTCAAAAAATTAAATAATAACAATAATTCTTTTACCTTTTGTGATGTTGATTTCTTACTAAGAATACTATGCTTTTGGTAAGTTGTTAAGATTGATAAGTTTGATCAAATTCTGACTTTTGACAAAATCTAATGTAAATCATTGTATATATAAAGTTATTTATAAGATTCTTACATATTATCTTGTAAAATCATCTCATATCAATTATAAAAATTCTTCTTTTGTTCTTTAATTTTTCACCCTTCAGTTGCTTTTTCTAACACCTTGAGAGTTAGGAATTTTCAAGCACAACTTCTTGCTCCTCTTTTCTCTTTTTGTTGGAGTCCACACCACCCAACTTTTCATTGACTCCAACAACAAGCTTATTTCCTTTAAAGCCAACTTTATCAGCTCTATCTAGTCGTATCAAGTAAGACCTTGGTGGAGTTCTATTGCAAGACCATTTTCTAGTTCTACTTTACAACCTACCGGGTTAAACATCAACCTACAAACATAAAAACATTACCGTTGTTTTTATACTTGTACGTTGAATTATTATCCTTGTAGGTTGTCCAATACGACTAGATAGTGGGTAGAAGTTTGTTCTCCGAGAGGCAACAAAGAGTTGGATAGTGTGGACGTACTCCAACTCATTAGGTAGCCTAAATAATGTTGGAGTAAAATTCTGATTATATTTTCCTTATATTCTTAAAAATAATGATATGAAAGACTTAAGTTATTTTTGTTCAGTTAAATGGACTAAGGAATTATTTTTATTATGTTGTCATGGTCAAAATAGTAGCTTTAATTTCTTGATCTAAATGATAGTAATAATCAGTGATGCAAGTTTTGAAGTATTTGATTACGTACAAGGAGTTAATTAGTTAAGGAAAAAATAATTTCGAGGGGATATATCCCTCATTAAAAAAATAGTGTATATTTACCCTTTTTCATAACTGGCTTATATTCACTAACTTAAAGAAAAATCCTGAAAGTGATCTTCTAATTTCAAAAGGCCATCCATTCAAGCCTTTACTGTCTTTTTTTATTGTTAGATTTAGAAAATTAAGTCACCCATTTTTTTATCCCTCCAAATCCGATCGAAATGGGAAACAAAATATCTCTTCTACTTAATCATAAAACGAGCTTGGGTCAAAATTGAATAAATGATTGTGTTTTTAAAATTTAGACCTGATCTAACTTTAAAACCTACCTAAACATAAAAAGGATTTTGTACGTTGGTGTGCCATGTTTTGATAAGATAATATTTGAAAATCATATAAGTAATATTGTATATCCATTGATTTACACTAGATTTGGTTAGACCAAATCTATCGATCTCCTAACCAAAATGAATGTCACGAACTACTCTGTGTAGTCTTTTTTTTTTATTTTTTTGGGATAATTTATACCACAGTGTTTCTAGATGCCTTTTATTAATAATAAAGATCTTCAACATGGATAAGTTAGGGGAATTAGGCCTTCCTTTACCAATCCTAATGAGGTAATGAACCTCTATTAATCAACAATCATGAAGAAAATAAGAACTAGAGAACTAGGTATCTTATGATCATCACAGAGTATGTATCATACCGTATGATGATATTACAAATGATAATGATTAAACAGTACAAAAATATAAAATCCAGGATGAAATTTGAGTTACCAAACTCAAACATCCTTCTACAAATGCATAAATTTAAAAAGAAAGATTGCCCGTCTAAAGTAACCTGAAGTGTCTTCATCTTCCAATCTGTCCAACAACATTTGATAGTTCATCAGTTATTCTTGGATTTATTAAATTTTGTTGAAGCTATTGACACTGTTGTATGATTTTTCTTTGTCAGTCACATTGGTAGGTGTCTTGGAACATACTCCCCGCACTTTACCATCCCATCTATGTTGCCTCTCATGTGTCTTTTTATTGCATCCACTTTTTTGTTGTTGAGGTGAGATTCCATCTCTAGCCACTTTATCAAAGCACATATCCAACATATTTTCTTCTTCTTCCTCATTAAAAATTCTCGCTCAAATCACTAAAATAAGTGTTAATTGGACTATGTCCTGATGCTAAGGCCCCCGACACATTTTTCATTACGGTGCACTTTTAGACACAAATATGGAAGCTTCTGAACTTAATTTTCTATTGAAAGGAAGAGGTGCAACCTACTCCTCTCCTTCAGCTAAATCAGCCCATCTAGGAACACTCGTCTCCCCTTTCATCACGTCTTTGTTATTCCCCGTGGACGAATAGGCCCCCCTCAAGTTAAGTGATGGGTCACTAACCCTAACTTGAATAGATTGCTCGCATATGCAGGCCTGGCTAGTGCTTTGTTGAAAGTGTTAACTATTTGGTCATTACCTTGAATATGTATAACACGAACCTTTTTTTTCAACATATGGTGGCGGGAAAAGTGAAAGTCTATTGCATTATGCCTCACACGATTATGGAGGACAAGATTCTCTCTTAGGAATGAGGTTCCATGTTAACTTAATAAATTATAGGTAACTAATGTACTAGCATAATGCATATGCAAATTTGTTTATCTGAAAGATTACACGGTAAGATAAATAAATATCTAATGGTTGTTTGTGTTATTTCCTTCTACGGGTACGCAAAATCTTTATATGCAGAACAACAACTTCAAGTATAAATAAGAACACAATGAAGTATATCAAATACCCTCAACACAAGATCAAAATGACCTTTCCAAGAGGTGTATTTTATTTTTTCAAATAATAGATGAAACAAAAATGAATAAGGCCAAGTCGTCCGAATTCACGGACTTTCCTCAAGGAAATAATTACCCTCACTGTACCCGAGGTTGCGGAATTTTCCTCCCAGGATAAAATGGACTTCAATCAAAATATAGCGGTACCTCAAATATTTGGACTCGTTGAATACACTCAACAGTTTGAATGATCACACAGAATTTTTGAATAGAAAAAGAGTATTTTTTATTCTAAAATTTCTCCTATCAAAACCTGTGGAAGAAAGAAGGTTTTTATAGCCAAAACATGCCTCTTCTAAAAAGAGGCAATGGTTCATGTCAAAGGTTACACATGTTCTATAAATTCATGTCTGTTCATCCAAAGATTCCATCTTTTCCTGAACAGTCATCTCTCTCCATGAATCAGTATGTCCTTTTGCTGAAGGATTGCATCCTTCTGAAACAACACATCAGTTCAAAACAGTGCAGCTATTTTGAAGCATTAGTTCTATTCGGAATTACAGAAGCATCAGTTCAAAATTTCTGAAGCATTGCATCTGCTGCTGCATGCATAAATGGAGAATACTGTTTGTTTTTTGTAGATTCGGATCATCAAATAAAATTTGTTCAAAAATATAGATCTCATTGATCGATCATTTGACAAATCCAAATCAAAATCAAAATTCGAAGTCGAACCGAGCGAGCGAAGACGACGATTACGCGAGGCATCTCTTATTCCTTGCCTCACTTATCCATGTGGGAGTGTGTTTCACATTTTAAATACTTTAAAGCTTCTTTCTCCCACCATTGTGGGAGAATTTAGTAAGTTTTTCTATTTTTGAGTACACTTTCCATATTGGTATGATCTCAATTTTTCTCTTCCACTTGTTTTTCTCCATTTTACATTCACACCTCTCATTTACTATGAACCCAACAATCTCTCACACAAATGGGGAATGACTATTTTTCGTAAAAGTTTTACGGACAAGTATGTGATCATCAAGCAAAGACTGATTGCATCTGGATTAGTGGGTTTCCCATTGAACTTTCCGTAATGAACATGTATCGGATACACTCGGTCAATCGGTAGATTTGATATCTTTGAACCATCGAGCTTTAATGTACACCTAGACAACACATATCACACAACCATCCTTTTATCTTTTATCACACAACCATATTATCCTCACATGATGCCCAAGAGGACTAGACAGTAGGCTAACAAGTGAATTCGGACAAATTTCTTCCTTGATAAAACCAGGTAGAGTTGGTGCAGTTGGGGTTAAAGGATAAAAGTTAGTTGTCGGAGTCAACGAATAGTTGGGTAATGTGGATATTCTCCAACTCATTATGCAGGCCCAAACTAATGATGCACAGGAAATTGCATGTTATACACCCAAATATGGGTAGCTTTAGATATTTGACCCTAAATAAGAATGTCTTTGAAGAATAGTTTTCCTTACTTTTTAATATACTAAAAGTATTATTTTGCCCCTCTACACCTCAAATATATTTTTAAACTTTTCATACTCATTTATCTCTAAAATTTTATTTTTTATTAATTTCACTTTTTTGTTTTTCCTTTACTTTTATAATTCTACTTTTTTCTCACTTTTTTATTTTTTCCTTTAAATTTATTATTTTGTTTTTTATTATTTTCAATTTTTCTTTTTTCCATTAACTTTATTTTCATGTTTTAATTTATTTGTCTCAACCTTTTTTTTTCTTTTTTATTTTTCTCAACCATTATCTATTTCTTCATTTTTTTATTTTTTTAATTTATTTGTCTTTAACCTTTATTTAGAGTTTTTTTATTTCTTTTTTTCTTCCCAGATTTTTCTCAGATATTCATTCTCGTTGTTTATCTTTTATCCTCATTTCTCAAATATTCATTCTCTTTTTCCTCTTTCTCTTCATCCGATTTCAATCAAATAGACTCACGATATTGATCATCAACCGTTGGAACACGACTTAGTTCACCTTGGAGATTATCCTCATTTCTCCTTTTTCTCTTCATCCTCTTTTACATCATGGTATAAGAGCTATTGACTATTGATATGGTCTAAGTTAAGATAATTGAGGAGAAAAATTAAGAAAGCTAGTAGGAGTAACAGTGGTGGTGGTGATAGATAATGAATTGCCCAAGAAATTGAGTCAAAATCATCAATTGTATCTGAATATATCAGATCTGTCTGGAGTTATGTTGATTTTTATTCAATTAGCGAGATCTAAAAACTATTGTGTGGATTGAATCGATGAGAATTACCATACTTGGAAGAAACAAGTTGGGATTCATTAATGGCACATGTAGGAAAGAAAACTTTTACCCATAGATCTCTCATTTCTCAAAGATGTGTTGCCTAAATGTTTTATGTTTGGCTCTTGTGCTGTGGATTTGAATAAGCGGTTTTATTCACTTGCAACTTGTGGTCGACCTTTGAATGACACAGTATTATCACTTGCTATCCTAATCTATATTAGTAATGTGCTTTTGACTTGTCCTTTTTTTTGTTCCTCCATTTCTTCTAGTAGGTCAAACATGCTGATAGTATTTCTTGTTTGGTTGTTTATAACGGTTATATTTATTCTGGTTCTTTGGATACAATCTTAAAAAACATAATTTATGTGTATTTTGTAGACGATGAACGTCTTGGTAAAAATTCAACTTCTGCTAATATTGATCAGTAGTTTTTTTTCAGGTTTATTAAGAAGTGCTAAAGTTTGTTGGTTTGGATTTTTATTGTTTGTTTGCTTGTTTTTCATGGAAGTTTGATGTCTTATCCTTTATTCTTGCCGTTTACTTCATTAGTAGAGCTAGGGGCAGAGTTAAGTAGAGGTTGTGCATTGGCGAAAATTCATATGTAATATTATAAGGTTAAAAACTATTTTTATGTGTATATTGTAGATGATGAATACCCTTCATGAATATCCAACTTCCACTAATATTGGTCAGTAGTTTGGATTGGCTAATATCTACCTACTACCTTTGTAAATTTAGTGTAAAGTTGTAACTTTTCTATTCACTAGTAGAGCAAGATGTATAGGTAGAAGGGCGAAAGGGGGTCATTCGGACCAACAACAACATACCAAGTGTAATTCTACAAGCCACAAGTGGGGTCTGGGAGGATTGAGTGTATGTACCTCTACATTGTGCAGGTAGAAGGGGTCAGTTGGGCCCCCTTTATCAAAAAATCATATTGTATATGTATATACAAGGTTAAAAATTCTCTTTGTTATGTATACACTGAAGATGATGAAAATTTGGCCTCCACCCCTTTAACAATGTTGTTTCAGTAGTTGATTATCTAAATATCTAGCTGCTACTTTGTAACTTAGGTGTAGAGCTATAAGCTTTTCTATATGTTCAATTCTTGGAGTTCTATTTCCTCTTGCTTATTCTATGCTCTAGTCAGACTTTATCTTTTAAATCGTTCAGCTGGTGATACAAGAATTATAAGGACAACACGAAATAGACTTCAAAATCAGTCCACAAGATCAAAGATCTGAGGATGCTTTTGAAGACCACACTCAGATTCAACAAACAACAACAAGAACACAAGAACAACAAGTCACGGATTTGAATTACAAGAACACAAACAAACGATTACAACATAAACAAAATGGATAGATAGTTAGACCTTGGCTGGTATAATCTTAAGAATCCAAGAATATGGTAATCTTGTACCCTTAACACTACACATAATGGTTATCCTAACTTCTACATTGAAACAAGAGGAACTTTACCTCCTCTAAACACCAACGTCTTAAGCCAACATTGTAACAAACGTGATATCCACACCTGTTTCCCTCATTTCGGTGTGGTGGCTATTCCAAGCCCTACAACTAAAGGTGTTTCATGTTTCAAGTCTTACATCAATGAACAAATAAAGAGAAAAAGACCTAAAATGTTCTATTTATATTCTATTACAAGACAAGGCTAAATGACAGCAATGCCCTTAAAGGGCGGGGTGGCCATGTAGTGCATTTAGACCCAATGAAGTGAACAAAATACCCTAAATGAAGATAACAAAATCATGACCCATTAAGAGTTGTCCAAAACCGTGAGTCCTCAAGTCTTCGATGCTCCAAGCAATCTTCCACACACGGCCTTGCTTGTTCTCAAAATGAGTCTTCCTTGAATATTCTTGTGCCCTCGGGGTGACCAAGTATTGAGCCTTTAAATGATGACCTCCAATCATATCTTCAAAAATTAAGGTGGTCATTTGACTTGTATCAGCTGGGTAAATATTTGTATAGAATTGGCTACCCCAAAATATCAAAGGAATTCTGGAAAAGGTTGAATGTTGAATTAGGCAAGGTGTCTATAAATCATGAGTAAGTAAAAGTGAGTGAATTTTTCCTTTGAAACTGAATAAACTATCTAGAAATGCTTTGATGTGGTTTATTGCAAAGTAAATAGTGGAATTAAACTTACAGTAAAGGAATGATACATTGATTATATACCCAAGCAAAGGTATTTGAATAGTTGAAAGAGTAAGAGAAAAAGGTACATGATTCTTCTTATACCTGGAATGCACAATTACAAATGTTAAGCCACTTTACGTATCATGGGTCTACAATTGTATCAATAGCCACCCATATTAGAATCAGGCTTATAGTGGGATAAATTATAAGAGAAGCAGTGTTGTGCATAGTTTGAGTTGTACCTATGTCTTCTTTGATCGCCCTTTTAAAGTATTCTTCCTTTCTTTTACAGCTAAAATACTTCCGGTGGTAAAGAACCAACATCTATTGCTTTGCACACTCTTGATTGGAAACTCCTTAGTAATGGAGGTTTGTGTACCAATACTTATTTGGCAATAGTTATCCTTTTATTACCCCTTTCGGCTTATTTATTACTTTTCTTCTATATATTACTTTTCTTCTTTTTCGTTGTAGTATCTTTCTATATTCTTGGACAAGCATGTACCATCGTGGGCAGTAATACTGGTATCTGTTAAAATGATTCTCATGTTCGGAGAGGTGGTCTATTATATTCATCAACTTAACCTTTCAGTTTGTTAGCTATGGAATTTGCTCGGCTCTTGTCCTCTAACTAGGTTCGTCGGTTTTACATTTGCTGATAATTCCTCGATCAATCTATACTCGCTATGGATTGATAGTTAGATCCACTGTAGCACCCCTTGTTCATCTTCTTCTCTGGTTATTCTTCCCCATTGCTTATCCAATTAGTAAGGTATAAAACACAACAATCACATTCTATAATTTACTCATGTAGAGTTGTTAAGTTTACATGGTTTGCTACCAGAGAGAGAGAGAGAGATATTTCACCAGCTGTGTGTTCGGTTGCCACCTTGTACTTTCAATTCGAGTTAGATGACAGGGTTTAAGAAATTAAACTACATGAACCCATAATCTGTACTCATATACGCTATGGTGGTTAATTTGTATGTTTTGTTCCTTTTCTGTAGCTTGGAAAGAAATGGAAAGAATGCAACATAAAGTTGAATGGAGGATTTCCTTGGTTATGTTCTCCCTCCGTTTGGATTTACTTGTCACATTTTGATGTGGCACAACTATTAAGAAAACAATGATTGGTATAGTAACTTTACAATATTACCACTATCAATTGATGTTTAGTGATAGGTATTGGAAATGATTTAGAGAATAAGTAATTAATGCTAAGGGTAAAACTTGAAATTTTTTATTTTGTTTTTTCTGGATTTGTCAAAAATGATGAGTAAAAATGAAAATCAAATTAGGAAAATAGTGACAAGTAAATCCGAACGGAAGGAAAAAATTAGTAATAATATCATAGTTACTCCATTTTTCTATCTCTATTTTTTTTATTACTATAAATGAGAAACTTCTCATGCTAATAACTTGATATGTAACATATCCATCAGTTTATTTATTAAGATACACGGATATTCCTTTTTAGAATAGGGAAAAAAAGCAAAAACCTCATGGAGTAATTTGAGAGAATTTCTCAGTGCTACTTTCTGTTGTTAAGGATCTTATAGTTGGCTTGATAAAGAAAAGGGATATTAATTCATCCTTGGTTTTTCTTTTAGGTCTTGGATTGGATGTTAGTTAAGGGGAACGCTGCCCTTCTACGGAGAGCTGAACTAAAACCGTTTGTGGATTTCCATGGCAATGGGGTAATCTATTCAGTATTTCCCAAATTTTAATGCTAATCTAAGCAAGTGTAAATATATCTCTGGACATGCAATATTTTGTATGTATGCATGAACACAATCCGCTTACATGACCAAGTTCATCTCATAAAGATTAGGTGTTATAGCTAGTTGAACCTCATTTTCAATTCATTATGTTCCTTTAACTGTATGCCTCAACTTGTTTGCTTCTTATTGCTATGACAGTCTAGATTAGGAGGGGATTTGACACCTGATGAAACAACAATAATCGTTGGAGTACTTGAGTTGACGAAAAAAACTGCAAAAGATGCAATGACTCCAATATCAAAGGCTTCTTCTCTTGATCTGGACGGAACACTTAACTTGTGGGTTTATAAGTTGTTGTTCAATTTTATTCAAGATTTCACAAACTTTTTATTTACAGTTTATGTTCCACGAGAAAAATCTGAACTTGGACACTGGATTTTTGGAGTTTTTGACTTTACTGATTGGTGCATATATGTATATGACTTCAACCGTACCAGGCACAGTGATAATGTTTTTCAAAAAGTGATGTTACCTTACCAAACATTGATACAGTATTTTCTAAAAAAGGTCAATTTCTATCTTGAGAAGGGCATTAACAAATCTGGAAATGACACTTTGCCGATAAAAATGGTTGATGAGCAGCCACAATAAATTCAATGGTATCTTATTGCATTTATTTTTTAAATGTTCATTTCACTTCTTTTTTTGTTGTTTTCCATATATTCACGTAATATATTTCTTTTGTATCATAGTGATTGTGGAGCATTTATTTGTGCGTTTGCTGAATATGTCATTCATGGTAGAGATATTCCTAAATAGATTGACATTGGTTATGTTCGCATGATGTATGGAGCTTTATTGTGGGATTATGAAAAGATAAAACTAGAAGCTGGTATAAAAGAAAACACTATAGAAAAAGTTGGAAGATTATTTGGAAAGAAAAAGAGGAAGAGGACGCACCAGGAGCAGTAGTTTAGTTTTATAGTTATTGAAATCACTGTACAAGAAGGAGTTTTAGCTATTTTTATGAGATTATGTAACTTTTAAAAAGTATTTTCAAATTGAATCGTCTATTTTTTATGTGATAACATAAAGTATACAATGTAGAATCGCTACTGATTCATTTGTTTATATCTTTGTATATTTATGTTTAATTATTAAAGAATATTTTTTGCCTTTCCTTGTGGAAAGTCTTGCCTTTTAGGCAAGAGTTATTGAGTATCTTCTAAATTAGTAAACAATGTGGAAGGGCCAATTCATGCCCATGAGGTATAAGTTGTTCCTATGGGAGTTGTCTTATCATTAATTATGTGCGACTGCTACATGAGTATTTTGATCATTGTGAACTTTTCAATCACATTTGTCCTCGATTAAATAGCATAAAATAAGAAACAATTTAGACCTTGTAATCTAAGGGTCATCTACTACTCCTCTTTGCTTATAGTATTTTAGTTTTTGGTCTAGAAGATTGATTCTCATATGTAAGATTGTAATATTCCTATAAACATATTTTGTATGGTAGAGGAAGAATGTTCTTTGAAAAATTGTGAGTTGAACCACCTTTGATGTGTAAGTCTTGCCTCTAGGGCAAGAGCTATAGATCATCTGTCAAATCATTATAGACTATGCTAGTGTCAACTCTTGCCCATGGGGCATAACTTGTTCCTTTCGGGTCTAAAAATCATGCCTCTTGGGCAAGACTATAAATTATCTACCAAATCATTACACACTAATCTAGTATCAATGCTTGGACATGGGCATAACTTGTTCGTTTATTGTATTAATTTTTTCCTCTAGGGCACGATCTGTAGATCATCTGCCAAGTTATTTCACACCAAACTAGTGTCAACTCTTGCCCATAGGGCATAACTTATTTCTTTGGGGCTTAAGTTTTTCCTCTAGGGAAAGTGTTCTAGATCATCTGCCGAATCATTGCAGAATAAGTTAGTGTCAACTCTCGTCCATGGGGCATAACTTGTTCCTTTGGGGTGTAAATATCTTTCCTATTAGGAAAGACTTATAAACTATCTTCTAAATCATTACACACTAATCTAGTATCAACGCTTGGCCATGGGGCATAACTTGTCCGTTTGTTGTATTAATTTTTGCCTCTAAGGCATGAGCTATTGATCATTTACCAAGTTATTACACACTAAGTTAGTGTCTACTCTTGCCGATAGGGCATAACTTGTTTCTTTGGGTTTTAAGTCTTTCCTCTAGGGCAAGTGTTGTAGATCATCTGCCGAATTATTGCAGAATAAGCTAGTGTCAACTCTTGCCCATGGGGCACAACTTATTCTGCATCTTGCCTTCAAGGAAAATTTTAAAGTGTATCTCGTGGAATTATTCACAGAACATCTCTTGGGGATGTGGTTCTTCCCTGAATCCTTTTAATATGATATATTTTTACACATCAATATATGAAAAAATTTAACATGCTAAGTAATTTTTATAAAAAATCAATAAGAAGGTGTTGAGTTAAATACTTCACCACAAGTTTAAACTTCAAATAAATAAGAAGAAATTTGTGATTGAAAGTCAAAAGTACTTGTTACTAACTAAAATAGGGGATCAAATAATCCTATTATAACTGTTATTTTGATCCAACTTCTCAGATAAAAAGTAAAACTAATCATGTTTTCTTATTTTTCTTTCTGTATCTTCTTGCATATGGATGAATGATAAGAGTGTAGTGATAATTTGATATGTTATATTCCCAGTTCTTTTGCATCTCAAACATCTATAATTATTTCTTGAAGATTCTTTTCTGCAAGGATATCTCGATGTTTGTCTTCTCCTAAGTAAAACCTCCTTATCGGGGGGTTTTGTGATCAGATCCTTTATGTTATTTAGGACAATCCATGATGTTGTGTTTTCAACTGGTAGGATTATCCCTGGTACATTTGTAGCCAAGACTGTCTTGAGAACCAATGAGAACAATAACTAGACTTGTTCATATTTCTACTATTTATCGCTGCAATTGCATGGGTGTATGGTATCTCATCTTTTCGAAATACCAAGCATTGACAAGTCCTACTCTTCAGGTCTACAATATATTCAACTCCTCCTTCTCTTACAACAAATCTTATTACATCAATGGGGTCTACATGTAAACAAAATGATAAATAAATGACAACTTATAGTGAAACATCTAGTGTATGAGCAGAATCAGGCATACAGAGCAATCAACCATACATATGGAACGAATCTTGAGGCAACCAAAAAATAGCTACAATCAAGAATATAACATCAAATCACAATCTAATATTGAACTAATCAAAAATCTAATAATAAGTGACCAATAATAAGGAGTCACAATTAAGGTTCTATTTCAAAATGGAAGAGAAGGGCCAATATAGGGGATAGTTAGAGTTTTGATGCTTGGCTTGGTCAGGGATAGCACAGGAGAAGGATATGTCATCCAAGGAATGAGATTTCAAAGTCAAATTCCATGTATTATATGGAAAAGACAGAACCTTGCTCAGGAACAACAGTTGATTCAATAGTGATGCTTCCATCCAACATATGAGCAGGAGAATCAGCTACAAATAAACTGAGATAAAACAGATATTGTATCTAACCTGGAAGTAGAATCAACTATGATAGTGAAACATCTAGTATATAAGAAGAATCATCCATACATAGCAATCAAACATACATATAGGACAAATCTTGAGGCAACCAAGAAACATCTACAATTAAGCATACAACATCAAATCACAAACGATCACACAACTATGAGTAGAAAAATGGAACAGAAGCAACAAAATACATATTTCGTGCGCGAATCTCAAGGAAATAAAAAACTAGCAATAAATCACAAATAACATTAAACCATCTATATATAATTTGCAATAAAAAAATAGTAACCTTATATTTCCCTATCATCAAAATACAATTTCAATTACTTACTTTAAATTTCAAGGCGACTTGAATCTTGTCAGTCACCTCCACTTCCGTTCAACGTGTGATGTCATGAAATTTGCCTTGTGATTCCATTTTTCTTTCATAGAACCAACTTTGTAACTTGCTCTGAATATAATCGATCAGTCCCAGTATTGGCAGTTGCCTTGCTTTTCTCAATACCGCATTCATGGACTCCACGTTGTTAGTTGTAAGCAAATTGTACCTTCTGTTGGTATGAAATGAACGAGCCCATCTTTTTGGTTCTTCTTTTTTCAATTACTCCGTAGCAACTTTGTCGAATTTTTCTATCTCATCCATGAAAGTATAAAATTCAGTTTGTTTGTATCTTGTTGTTGCATTGTAGAAGAGTGATAGAACCACATCTGAGAAGTATTTTTTTCTTAAATTCTTCTCCATGTAGTAGATGTATATCCCTTGCTGACACTCTGGATAGACATTTGAAATTGCATTTGTAATGGTTGGGTGACTATCTGATAGAATTGACAATTGTTTACGTACCCCAATTGCATTTTTAACTGATTGAAGAACCAGTTATAAGACTCATTATTTTCTGAGTCTACAATTCTGAAAGCCAAGGGAAATATGTTGTTGTTTTCGTTCTTTGACATTGTTATCATGAGGACACCATGATATTTTGACTTCAAAAATGTGGCATCTACCATTATTACTGGTCTATAGTTGGTCCATCCAATGATTAAAGTGCCATAAGGAAAAAATGCATATTGAAACCTGTGTTGAGCAAAAGAATATTAGTAACAATTTGCATTTGATGTTTATAATCAAAGTACAATAATTTTCTAAACTAAGTCTTGACCATAAGGCAAGAGTTGCATATATGTTAATAATATAATCGGTGCAATTAAAGAATAAACTTTTGTCTCTTGGGCAAAAGTTTTCAACTTCAACAGTTAGCATTTGTACAACATTTTTCTAAACGAAGTGTTGCCCATGAGGTAAGAGTTCGATCTATGTTAATAATATAATCAGTGAAAATAAAGGATAAACTTTTGCCTCTTGGGCAAAAGTTTCAATTTCAACAATTTTCTAAACTAAGTCTTGACCATGAGGCAAGAGTTGCATATATGTTAATAATCTAATCAGTGCAATTAATGAATAAACTTTTTCCTCTTGGGCAAAAGTTTTCAATTTTAATAATTGTATAAACTAAGTCTTGCCCATGAGTCAAGAGTAGCATATATGTTTATAGTCTAATCAGTGAAATTAAAGAATAAACTTTTGCCTCTTGGGCAATAGTTTTCAATTTCAACAATATAGCATTTGTATAAACTAAGTCTTGTTAATGAGGCAAGAGTTGCATATATGTTAATAATCTAAGCAGTGCAATTAAAGAATAATCTTTTGCCTCTTGGGAAAAAGTTTTCAATTTCAAAAGTATAGCATTTGTATAAACTAAGTCTATCCCATGAGGTAAGAGTTGTATGTATGTTAATAATCTAATCAGGATAAACTTTTGCCTCTAGGGTAAAAGTTTTCAATTTAAATAATGTTCTAAATTAAGTCTTGCCCATGAGACAAGAGTTGAATATATGTTAATAATCTAATCAGTGCAATTATAGAATAAAATTTTGCCTCTGGGGCAAAAGTTTTCAAGTTGTATAGCATTTGCACAACAATTTTCTAAACTAAGTCTTGTCCATGAGGCAAGAGTTGCATATATGTTAATAATCTAATCAGTACAATTAAAGAATAAACTTTTGCCTCTTGGGCAAAAGTTTTCAATTTCAATAATTTTCTAAACTAAGTCTTGCCCATGAGGCAAGAGTTGCATATATGTTAGTAATCTAATTAGTGCAATTAATGAATAAACTTTTGCCTCTTGGGCATAAGTTTTCAATTTCAACAATTTTCTAAAGTAAGTCTTGCTCATGAGGCAAGAGTTGCATATATGTTATTAATCGCATCAGTGCAATTAAAGAATAAGCTATTGCCCCTTGTGCAAAAGTTTTCAATTTCAACAGTATAGCATTTGTACCATAATTTTCTAAACTAAGTCTTGCCCATGAGGCAAGAGTTGCATATATGTTAATAATTTAAGCAATGCAATTAAAGAATAAAACTTTTTGCCTCTTGGGTAAAAGTTTTCAATTTCAACAGTATAGCATTTGTACCTATTCTCATTGTCCCTCCTTATGTTTGTGTACGTGTCTGAGTTGTTTTCTTTCATCATGTGAAGATACGATGGCAACCTATTGTAGTTCTTTTCCGTGGTTCCTCTTATCATTGTATAGGCATTTTGTATCGCTCGCCATCTTTTGTTGTAGGATATGACTATTCCGTATTTCCTTCTCTTTTCATCTACCATGAAGTTTGGTGTGATTACATTACTAGAGTCACGCACAAGTTCTAGTATGTAGTCACATATGACCTTTGCTGTTGCATTCCTGTGGTTGGACGTTATAAAATCAACCGAGCAATTGTGAGCCTTTTCATATGTAGTAACCTAAAAGACCAAAGAATCGGGAATCTTCGAGGCATGAAACTGCCACACACAGTTGTCGTTCAAATATCGCAGTGAATATCTTGTTGTGCTTGATTTGAAAACCTTAAATTAGATGTTTTTTGTAATTGCAATGTTTGACATGTACGTCATCATATTTTGTTTGTCAATTAACATCGACTTGACATTTACCTTATTCAAAAAGGCATTGTGTCTCAAGAGAGTAGTCTCGACATCAAGTATCCTCTTCTTCTTTTGTCCTACCCTCTTAATCTTTGATGGCTTCCCCATTTCTTCATCTATTGCAGCCTCTAATATTGGTTTGATAACCTGTAACTCATTATTTCTATCAATAATTTCAATTGATTGTTCCATATTGTATTGCTCAATACTCATTTCTTTTGCATCCATTCCAAGCACAACCCTTGTGAAAAATAAAACAACAAAAGATTAGTAACAATTTAATTTAGGATATATATCTTCAACAAGTAAAATCATTAAAGAGTAAGGCATAGTCAACTATTGTCCATTGGGCGAACTGTTAAAGTCTTGCCTCTAGGGAAAGAATGATATGTCATCTGCCAAATCATTATAGATTATGACAGTCCCAACTCTTGCCCATGGGGCATAACTGTCTCAGTCTTGCTTCTGGGGAAAGAGTTATAGGTGTTTTGCCAAATCATTACAAATTAATAAATTGTCAACTCTTGCCCATGGGGAATAACTTAAAATGTATGGCAGAATCTGAAGATTCTAAATCGCACTTGAAACTATGGAATAACACACACTATAGGGGTGATTCTGAAAGGGTTGTTTACTTCAGAAATAGGTTGCAAGTGATACAACCTTGTTAACTAAAGTGCCAAATCCTACTACTATTAGAGAGTCTAATCCTATTTCCTGTTGCTATATGTTATACAAGCTAATAGCTAAGGTGCTCTCTCTTAGAATCAACTAGTTAGTGCTTCTTTAATCTCCAAAACATAGGATGGATTCATTCAAGATAGAAAACACAGCCTTTCCCTCCTAGACCAAACCCTCGCAACTACTCAAACACAATTATAATTGCAATAACAAACTCTCCACAAACTGTCCGACACAATTTCTCATCATCTTCTAATGCTAATTATACCACTAGCTTGAAATACTAGGAACTAATTTCTTGTACCGCCTTGACCTTGTACATTTGGCCTCCCAAAATATGTTGGAATTAAAGTTAACTCTCATATTAACAGCCTTTCTCTCCAAGACCAACCTCCCACACCTACTCAAACACAATTATAACCGCAATAACAAACTGCCCACAACCTGTTCGATGGAATTCCTCAATGGTAAATATGTTACTACAACAACAACATATCTCAAGTTTTGTTTACGTTCACCTCCCCAAAAATCAAATCAATATGCTAATTATATAACGAGCTAAAATTACCACAATGCATCAATAAGCTAAAATTACCACAATGAATTTGATGATGAAATTCATACATGAAGAAACCTTACGGCTAAAGTCAATTCTGCTAATGTTTGAAAGTCGATTCTCGAATTTGGAAGAAAGTCATTTAACAACAATATTTTGGAGGTCGATTCTGGAATTTGGAAGAAAGAGAGGAAGAAATAGATTTAAACGAGAATATTTTGCAGGAGGGTATTTTTTTCCAAAAGAATATGACTTAACAAGTAAAGGTTATTTTATCGAAGTTTTTTTATTTGGGGCTAAAATTTGAAAGCTACCCTAATTGGGGTCTATCTTTAAGAATTACCCAATGATGCATGTTTGAGTTAAATCATGATAAAATTGACTTATGTACTTAAAGATAATGATATGAAAGAATTAAGTTATTTATTTATTGTTAAATGCGATATGGAAATATTTTTATTACATCATGTTCAAAATAATACCTTTAATCTCCTCGAAATGATAGTAATAAAAGATCATCGATGCATGTTTTGATGCATTTGGTTAAGCAGGAGAAGTTAATTAGTTAAGAGGAAAATATATCCCTCGATTATACGAAGAGTGGATATATCCCTCGTTTCTTATTTCGGCAGCGCCCCTTGTTTCTTTTTATTTTTGTCTTCTTTATTTCTCTACTTAACAATTATCGCTAGATTTTCTCACGAATCTGACCAGATAAGAGAAGGAACAAGTTTACAAGTTTAATTACCATAATTTGTATTATTTCCTTTCTTTGTACTTTATTTAATATTTAATAAGTATTTTATCACATCTAAGTTCCGGTGTTTTCTATCTTCTTTTTCTTCAATGATACAGTGAATGGTAGATATACTTAATTAATTAAGGATGTATGGAATAGATTTACACATCATAAACTATTTCTCTCGGCTCATATAAAAATTTTAAAAATGATTGTACCAAATTAAATGCATCCACAGTCTCCGTCCACTTTATTTGTCAAGTTTTAAAAATAAAGTGATAAATTAATCACATAGTTTCCAATCATCTCTTGCAAGGTTTGTATATGTGTGTTAGAATTGGCGAAAGTGTATTGCAGGGGCGTCTCAACCCTTTGGGAAATAAGGTGGTAGCCTAAGGCCCCCGAAATTTGAGGGCCTCATTTTTTTTTTAGTAATAATAAATTTTAAATTTTAAAAAATATATTAAATACTATTTATAGAAAAAATAATTTTTTTATAAAAGAAAGAATTTAGATGGAGTTTGATATATCTAGTCCAGAATACTATGTGTCAAGAAATTATTGCATTGACTCTATTATTAATTAAAAAAAATTATTTGAAGAAATCGATTATATAATTTTAAAAACAGACTTTATAAAAATAATTATTTTTTCTTATAAATGTAAAACTTTCGTTTGATTTTGGCCTTGGGCCACGATTCGCTTGAGCTTCCCCTGGTGTATTGTTGATCCATCTAAACCACGAACTTTTGTTGGTATCAAACGTGATGTGATCTCCTTTACAATAGTTTATTATTAAATATCATTTGATCTTCATTCGAGTGTAACAATTGAAAGCTTCTCTTCTGAGACTAATGTGTAGACTACCACCGGTCTTCTCCTTTGTAGTTTCTCAACAAATATTCAATTTGTTAATCTTCACATCTTTTGCTTACTTGTAGGTGATAAGGTTATTTTATATGACTCAGAAAACGATAATATAAAACTTTTTTATTAAAACAGAGTTCCTATTTCGATGGCAGAATACTACTTATTCTTTTGTTTTGAGTGGCATCAATGCCCATGTCTTCTCTAGACTAGTCAATTGGCAGAACTGTAACTTGTAGGTTTATCTGCATTCTTAAGATTAGGTGCAACAGCTCTACTTTTTCAACAACTATTACACCTTTCCTATGATCAATGGTGCAGAAGAAAAATATTTCAAGCCCATACATGGTAAGAGGTTGCACACATTTATCTCTGTTATAAAGCAATATATGAAAAAAGGGTTCAAAAACATTGTGTTAGTGGCATGATCAAAGCCAAATGATTGTAAGTTAATGTCCTTTTTCATGATCTTGAATGAAACTATTCATGAAATTTGTGCCGCACTACATGTATATCTTGACAATTCTTAATTAACAGTGTTAGTGTTAGGTATCTCCATCTTGAAGCTGAAGCATCCCGAGATTCAAAGACGAACCCAGGATCTTAATTAAGGAAATTAAATATAAAGAAGTAAAAAACACTGAGAAATTAAGGGGACAATATATGGAATATATATATATATTAATATAATATTTCAGCGAAACGGTATCTATTGACTCCCATTTGACAAGGGAGTGAGGAGAAGCGCTAAAAACCCCAGTAGTAGCTGATTGGCCTCTTGAAAGTAGTTTTTCTATCTGGTGGTTCAATTCCAATCTAGAAGCTTAATTTGTTAGTGTTGGAGGAATTAGGATTATCCCTTTATACATATATTAGATGGGTAAGGCCCGTGCTAAGCACAGACTCAACATATTAATTTACAAACCAATGGAAATGGAAAGGCAGTCTATTTAACAAGATAATAATTTTCGTGTAACGTTGAAAATGATGCACGGGAAATTTCAACATATTGGTAACAAACTTCAACTGCAAGATCCAGTCTTGGCCGCACAAATTAAGATGCATGGGAAAGATTCTCTTCATTAGGGACTTCTACATTCACAGAAGATTGGTATTTAAGAGAAATTTTTACAAATTGGTAAAAAGGAACAGTACCAAGACCAGAAAACAAAATGAAAATTGAAATAACTTCCTGCTCCATCCTTCTTTCTTTTAGTGCAATAATTTCATTAGTTACACGATCATGAGCCTTGTACATTACACCATGTTGGGTTCGAAATCGAGAGGGCGTCATGCGAAAGCTTAAAGTTTACAAATCAATGGTGATAGTTCAGATGAAAAATAAAACATATATTAAAAAGATATATTATTAATATGATTCATTCAAATGACCTACGTATTAATTTTTTTTTGAAACAATGGTATGAGAAGGGGGCATCTATTTATCGAGTTCGAAAACCTTTGCTCTAAGAAAGAAGTTTGCCAAATATGAAAAACTTTTCCTGAAGGAAAAGTAAAAGTATTTATGGTTACTTTTATTTTCCTTCTAAGAAAAAGTAAAACTTAATTTTGATAAGAAAATCAGGGCAAAAAACCTAACAAATCTCCCATTTTTTGCTTGATTTTCTTCCTAATATCCACCTTCTTCAGATCTTTGGTCCTTGTGTTTCAC
Organism: Capsicum pubescens; assembly: GCA_030864215.1. Lineage (NCBI taxonomy): Eukaryota > Viridiplantae > Streptophyta > Magnoliopsida > Solanales > Solanaceae > Capsicum > Capsicum pubescens. The sequence continues at coordinate 324,846,328 of CM061544.1, read as the reverse complement.
ATAGTCTTCACCACTGTTGTTTGGCATGTTTAAAAATGGAGTTTGGGTTAAAAGTATATGAGCAATTTTCGGGTTAAAAAATATTGGAGTCCTTTTGCAGGGTTAAAAGTGGACTTTATTTTCAAATATGTGACAACAGGATTGTTGAAAATATAATTGAAAATCATCTCCACATGTAGTTTTTGGACATGTATCTTTATTATCATCAAATTGGTTGCAACTTTGACCTTGAAGTATCCTCAATTGAACCATAGGCTTTGATACCACTTGTTGGGTTCGAAATCGAGAGGGCGTCATGTGGAAGCTTAAAGTTTGCAAACCAACGGTGATAATATATATCACTACAATAAAATTGATATATAGCTACGAAATTATTAGCTACGAGATGAAATTCGTCACTAATTGTTCACCTTTTATGACGAAAATTACATTTCATATCTACATATATGAAGCACATACTTTTAGTGACCAAACGTAAAATTTCGTAGCAACGTTTTGTCCTCTAAAGTTTTCCTCCAAAAAATATGTTGGCGCCATTTTATTGAGTACCATTAGTGACGAATTTTAAGTTTTCAGTGACACCCTTTTTTATCACCAATAATGGATCCAATTTGTGACAAACTATTTTTTGTCTTGAATTAGTTATAATTTTAGACACAAAAAAAAAATCAACATACAAAATAAGTTATCTCAACAACGACAAATTAGAGTTCGTAGTTAAATATTGCACGTTTTAGCTACAAAATTTGATATTTAATTGTGACCTCAAATTTTGTCACTAATACTATAAATAATTAGTGACGCTCATTTTATTGTCTCTAATAATGGATTCAATTCGTGACAAACTATTTTTTTTCTTGAATTAGTTATAATTTTAGACACAAAAAAAAATTCATCATAAAAAATAAGTTATCGCAATAGCGACAAATTAGAGTTCGTAGTTAAATATTGTAAGTTTTAGCTACAAAATTTGATACTTAATTGTGACCTCAATTTTTGTCACTAATACTATAAACAATTAGTGACACTTATTTTATTGTCTCTAATTAATCTATGATTCAGTGACAACATATTTTTGTCACAAAATATGTCATCGTTAAGTAGTGATGATTTGAAATTTGTAGCTGAATAATTTAGTTATTTTTTTCTACGAAAAAATTTCATAGCTAAATATAAATTGATCTTTGGCTATTTTTGTTTATGATTATAGAAAATTAATTGTATATTGATATATCTATAAAAAACAAGACTCGATCTAATTGTGTGAAGGTTGAAGTGAACTTATTGAATGAATTTTTCGGAAGGTATAAAGTCAGTGTGTTAATCTTGTACATGTGAGAAACATTTTAAGTAGCCCGATGTTGAATATGATCAACTAATTAATTAAAGTTTGAAGCTATCATATTGTATGTTTTAGCCACAAAATTTTATATTTAATTGTGACAATAGTATTTGTAACTAATTATTCAAACAATTAGCAACGATGATATTATCGTCACTGTTTAACCTGTAATTAATCAAAATAAAACTTTATCACAAAAAATAATTATGACTTTGAGTAGTAGTTGAATAGTGTAATTATTGGATACGAAGTAATTCATAGGTATAACTATAAGATCATCATCTTTTGGTTATGTGTTCATGATATGTTGTCATGTTTATTTTTTATTTTATTTTTTAAAGATATTTTATGTGTCGTGTTTGTTGTATTACAAACTTTCTTAGGCGACTTCTTTTAAACAAAAGTGCTTATAGGAATTTTATTCGTTTTAAAGGTTAATTTTCGTCACTAGATAAAAGTCGAGGTCTATTTGGATTCTATTTACAATAAGAGATGCCTTCTTCTATCCTTTACTAATACCATAATTTAAAATGTAGTAAGTACTCGTTCGATTTTACTTGTCACATTTTTACTTGACACGATCTATTGAGAAAAAGAATTAATAACATAATTATTTCACTGTAGTATTCCTATTCAATGAAGTTTATATTGTGTCTTGAAAACATACAGAAGCTAGAGTAATATTCCCTCAAGACCAATCGTATATGCATCATTTTATTTGAAATGCCCCACATGTTGAAGATAGTAGAAAAAAATATATATTAAATGTGTGCTCATTTTTATTTATATTTATAAGACTACATATCGGAGCACCCGCACTAGTATGGACTCAAAATATGTTTATCCCTCGGCCCATCAATAGTTGTTCACTATTAACTTTGATACATATGTTTAAAACTAGTAAATGATAGGGATAATGCTACTATGTTATCTTTTGAATATAATAAATTTAATATTTTGAAAAATTTATTGGATAATGAATCGTATTTAATATCAATGGTAAAATCGACAGAAATGAAAAATTATCCATTGATTTTTCAAATTGAACAGTATTATTGCACATCTATTTTTGATAAAATGGACAAGTAAATATGAATGGAGGGAGTAATATTTAGTCTCAATTATATGACACAAATGCAATCTGGTGTTAATCAAATTTTTATATATTTTGAAAAAAATTTAATTATTTTAATTTATAGTACTTTTAAAATAGCTTCTGTACTATATACGTTACTTTCTCTATCCTTACTTTTTTACACATATCAAAATTTATCATATTTAATGTTGAGAATATCCAACAATAAATAAAATCTGCCAAATAATATTATCAAATTATGATTTTTTTAATTTATAATTTTTTAAAAAGAGATTATGAGTGGCAATGTCAAAATAGTAAAAATATATTTTTTAGAAATTATGCAATTATATTTTACACCAAACAAAAAACTACCTAAATAATATGCAAATATAACTATTCAAGCATTAGTAATACACCATATTTTATATAATTCATATACACTGTACCAAAGGACCCTTTAATTTACCCATAGTTTCTTTTTTAATAATATTTATTTATAGCTAATCATATTTAATTATAATTAGATAAAAATTTGTGTATCTTAATTAATTATAATTTTTTTCTGAATGCACTGTAATATGTTTATTAAATCAGTGTAACCATTTGCTGCAAAAATAAATATTCACATTTTTCTTGTATATAATTTTTGATTTACATCTAAATATATATATATATATATATTGTTTTTAGATGTGAACCACAAAATACATTAAAAAAATGTAAATACTAAGCAATAAAAACAACAAAACAAAAAATGTCAACATAAAGACTAAAAGAAAAGGAAACATCAAAAATCAGAAAAAGAAAAGTAACTGTTGAAGATAAATCTAGAAGCACCCAGTTCATCTTCTTCATGTTAATTCAATCTTCTTTATCTACCAAATTGGTGTTGAAACTCGATTTAGATACGTGTAACACTTTCCAACCTTGATTTGCAGTCTACTTTACTGTTTCTCAAAGCCACTCTTCTCAAATTTCAGTACCTATTGAATTTTTGGTGAAATTTCACATAATCATTTATGTTTTTTCTGCATATTCAAAGAGGACCAAACAAAAAGATTGAAACTCTTGTATACGATACTCCAAGAAATGACCCAATATTGTGCGAAAATTGAAATTCTTAGTAGGACTGCAGTTGAATTCTTCATCCCTGATGCACAACCAAGACTCTTAAATTAATTATCCAAATTGTCAAAATGCTCTCCTTTGTTTACCAAGTATACCTTCTTAAGTTGTTTTTTTTTTCAATTTAATAGGGATTTTATTAAGGGAAAAGGACATGGGTTGTCCATTTTAAAAAAAGAATGAACCATAATTGAAAAGGTGGACAACCTTAGCCAGTCACCCCAATTTAATTTCCCTGTTTAGCCATTTGGCCCATTTGGGCACAAGCAGTCTCTATACTCAATTGATACACTTTTATACCACATTGATTCACTTTTATACTATATTGATACACTTTTTAAAAAAGATAAAGGAAATTCTATGCAAGCACATGCATTTCCTATACCCAATTGAAACTCTTTTATACCACATTAATAGACTTTTATACTACATTGGTACACTTGCAGTGTCCATATACTTAATTGATACTCTCTTATACAAGATTGATACATTTTTAGAATGCATGTACAAACTATATAGAGTCGTATAAAATATGTATCTAAATAATAATGGTAGTTAAAAATTATATAAAATGTGTATAAAAATGCTATAATTATTATATAGAATATGTATATATATATAAACTGTATCATTATTATATATAAATATATATCTTTAACAATTGTATTATTTAGTTACTCTTTTGGTTTATTGTATCAAACTATGGAGGTGAAACACATCGTCTATTTTCTAAAACATATGTGTAGTTTAAGTTGGACAAAGATTTGTTCCAGTACCCTTGGCCTATATTACATCGCTTTGTTCAATCTAATATTAATTTGTCACATTTGTAATTAATATAATTAGATTAATATAATTTGGCATATTTGTAATTAATATATTTAGATTAATATAATTAAAACACATTTATAATTGTAACTGCATTTTAAAGCTCAGCTGAAAGACAATTCTAAAGTAAAAGTATCAGTGAGATATAAAAAAGAGTAGAATCTTTAAGAACGAAAGGGAAAAAAGATCCAAAAAGAGCATGAACCATTAAAGATGAAAAGTGGGTCCAGTACCCAAAACGGAAAGGGCCAAATTGTGTTGTAGAATTGAGGAAAATAAGTGGAATAGTGACAAATATATCCCAGCTTCTCGTGTGCGCCCATCCCTCAGTGGCTATTTCTCGAGTTTTTAAATTTAGGTGCTAGTTTTGTGAAATTAATTTAATTTTAGGTGTTATTTTTGTCCTTTCCTCTTTTATTAATTTAAAGACTAAACCACATTGTCCTTACATAAATGGAACAACCCATTTAAAATGACATCGTCCAAACATTTAAAATCAGAAGGCCCAAAATAAAACATCTGAACAGGCCCTATTCTGCTTAGTACAAAACCCATGAAGATAGGATTTCCTAATCCAATTCCAAAATTATCCATCACTTCTTCAAAAACCTGAGAAATATTGTTCTAGGTTGAGTTCAATCTGAGTTTCGTCTTGTTGTTCATATGGGTGATACTTACTCTTCCTTGTATCCTCAGCATATATGCTTCTGATAAATCAGTTGTCAGAGTAAGTATCCTTTTCACCTTGTCTTCTTCGTCTTTATCTGCATCTCATTTTTTTTGGTTATTCTTCCTAACTGTGATCTCCGATATTGGAATTTGGAGATGCTTTTTGGTGATGAATGAGGGTTTGAGACCCTTAGCTGTAAATACATGACCAAGTAAGCTCCTTCTACTAATTCTAGATCTATCCACACTTGCTTGAGTTAGCGAATTCTCCTTGGTGTAGCTATGGCTGTGATGGAGATACCAAGATGCTCGAACCCGAAAATAGTGGCAATGTCTTGTCATCCTCAGGTGTATCATTCGCAAATATTGTATAAACTCTCCCCTACACTGGGAGTCCTTCTTGATAGCTACAGATCTATAGGCTAGGGGGCTGAATGAGAGGAACAGCTCCTTTAGCCTGCTATAACTTCTCCTATTGTGCCAATTAATCTACCTGCTGGCAGGCAACGACAACAAGTGTGTCCTACTGTGCAGAAGATTGAAGAAATGGCTCTTTGAAATGGTCATTTCCATTCACGTTCCCCTGTTGCCACCGAAGTGTTGAGTCAAAGAACTTCTGATTTCTCTTTTTAAAATTTTTAATTACTTGATCATAGATTTCTATTTACGTGGGAAAATTACAGCTGAGACATGCTATAGTTTAGATATATCCTAAAACACTTCCTATTTTATTTTCCATTTTCATTTTTTTTCCTTTGTGGTGCACTAGTCCCTGGGTTGGGTTTTGTGGATGGTAACTAGTATCCAGTTCCATCACATACACATGGATTATATCAATCGATTGATATAGCTCTTAGGTTTCTAGCTTGGATGATTTTAAGTTGTCAAAGGAATTTTCAAGATGGTCTTAGCGAGTATGAATATTGTGCATTCAAACTTGTTTAATTGAAAAGAAATTGTCCAACTCATGTACTTTCACCTCCCATCTGGGTGTGGATAAATGTGTTGGGAACAATTAGATGCCTTCTTATTTTCTTATCAGTTTGCTTATATGACTCTACTCTTGACTCTTAAGAACCAACTAAGGATTTCTCTTCACTCACTTTGTTCTCTACCGGTCTACCCTTGTGAAAACCCTATTTTAAAACAGGAAAAGGAGCCTTTAGGCCCAATGATGGTTGACACCCAATTTTGACCTCCCGATACTACATTTAGGTTGCTATTTTAGCAAAAATCTTAATTTTTAAATGTTAGTATTTTTTACACATTTTTCTTACATCAAACAGATTTTTGACGTGTCACATTCATGTTTTAAAATGTACAAATTATTTTATTAATTTTTGATGTCATTTTTTTACAATTTATTAATTCAGATACAACATTTTACATAATTTTATTAATATTTATTAAATTATTTTTTCACAAAATATGCGCACTTACAATTTATAAATACATTGCTTATTATTATTATTAACGATAATCTTATATGACAATTTTTACGTAACATTAATTTTAAATGCGTAATTTATTTTAACCTTGACACCCTATTATCTTTTTCATTATTATTACATCTGTTAAATTGTAAGCCTAATTCAATTCAATTTCCTAGTTCATTTAAATGCTAGCCTTTTTCTATTCGATTTATAACAATTGTAGCCTAATTTTACCCAATTTATTACAATTTTAGTTACATTTAACTCCATTTCAATTCATTTTCTATTTTTATAATCCTTTTAATCTCAGCCGTGGATCAATTTTGATCCAACGACTGAGATCATATCACTCACTCTTTCCATCTTAAAAACACTCAAGCCCTAATTCCTTATTACAAAAAAACATCCGCCTCTCTTGGCGCTCTCTTTCTCTTTACCTTTTCTCTCTCTCTACCTTCTCTCTAGCCTCACTTATCTCTATACCATAACCATGGCTGCCGCCGCCGGCCAGCCACCATGGGTTGGAGAAAAATTCAGCCTCCTCCCTCCAACTCTCTTCCGTCTCTCAGTCTCATCGATGACTCACTGTAATTGATGACCGACGAGTCTGAGGCAGCATCAATTGCATTAACCACCATTAATGGTTGGTGAACAAACCAGCCACCGCATCGCTCTCCCATCTCCATCATCAGCCATCGGGAAAACCAAGGGAAAACTGCTCCAACCACCAATCCCGCCGCCGGACAACCAAAATCAGCGCCTCCCAACCGGCGCCACCAGCCGTATCTGTTGGCAAGCAAACCAGCTAAGCTCTCCTTGAACGAACATCAAGATTAGCCCGCTGCCACTCTAGACGACGGAACTAGACCCAATCGACGCTGCTAACAACAACAACATATCCCCAACCGCGATTCAGCCTCCCCATCTTCTCACTGGTCACGTTCTCATCAAAATTAAGGACCGGTGAGGTCCCTTTTGGTGAACCCGACAATTATATGATTTGATTCCTCAATCCTTTAATTGCATGATTGTTTTCTTTGGTTTAATTTGCATGTTCTTTTTCTTCTTTGGGTGCAAATTGCCTAAATTAATCTGTTAGATCTAAAGTTTGTGATATCTGACTGTGAATGTTGATTCAATCTGTTTAATTACGTGTTTATCTCTGCTTGTTCTCAAAAGATGTTATACTTGTATTACCTTTGATTTAATTGATATTGACTGAAATTTGAATTTGCTTTTATGGTAAAATATTGATTATGCTTATTGAAAGTACTACATTGATTTAGTAGATTGGTGGAATGGATTTAGTTTTATTTTTGTGATTTGTTGCATTATGATTTGTAAATCAATTTTTAATATATATGCTAAATACGAGTGTTGATACATGTTGCTATTATTATTATCTCTTCTCTTTTAAATTCACACCTTATTTTCCTCATCTATTTATAGTAAAACATTAAATAATTTATTGAGTCCATTTTTAGTTTTCTTTTTGCAAATTAAATGTATATTAACTGTTGCCTGCCTTGATAATGTGATTTTTTATGGTAAATACGACATTAAAGGGATTGAGCTTTCTCCTAATTGATTCTTAATATATTTTTCCTTTAATTTTCGAAAGTGATTTTTTTTATAATATACCTTTTCCATTTGTGTTACTGTATTCCTACTACTGTATAAACCACCCTTCTTTTCATTGGAGGGACAGTTCTTGAATGACAATTACTACTCTCTAAAATAAACAAAAGCAAAAAGAATTAATGGCTATTTTAATACAACGCAATTATATATTTTGATGGTTCTTCAATTTTCCTTCAAGGCTTACTGAATACATCTTCCATATTTCACTGTTACATGTGCTTGGCCTTTATTATTCTTATTATCTCTTTTACTGTTGTTCACTGGTAAGTTCTCGAAATGATGTAATTTTCATTCTGTGTGTGTTGACTGCATCACGTTGTGAAAGCCTTTAGAAAACATGTCTATAGGAATATTTCGATGTTTGTTATTATATGTTCCTATTTACTTGCCATTATATCTTGTCTTGCGGGTTTAAATAGACAATCACGGGGTTCTGATAAATTGTTGGGATATTTATAATAGATTGTATTAGTTCTACTTAGTTTTGTTTTCTTATTAAAGTACTACTGAATAACTGAAACTTATCTGACTTGTGTTAGCTAGACGTGTGTTGTACCGTTGTTGTGTGCTTTTATGTTTTTTTTTATTATACTGTTATCTATCCTGAGTCAGGGTTTATCAAAAACAATCTCTCTACTTCATTCAAGGTAGTGGTGTGCACTGCGTACACATTATCCTCCTCATACCCCACTATGTGGGGATACACTAGCTATGTTGTTGTATAATTCGTTTAAGGTAGTGGTATGGACTACGTACAGGTACCCTCTCCAAACCTCACTTTGTGGGAATGCACCGAGTATGTTATTGTTGTTGTTATAGAAGTTTGATGTGTTTGCTGGATAGTATTTATCTAGTTTCTGGGTATCCTCGCTTTTCATAATTACATGTTTAATGGATTCTAGTTGTGGCTTGGAGAAGGAGTAGCATGTAGATTCATTTTAACTATCAAACCTGAAAGAATCATCATCAATCTTAATTTTCTTCTCTTTTCCACAGGTGTAAAAGTGAGTTGAATGAAGACTAATTGCAAGCTCAACACGTTATTGGTACTTTCGAAGAAGCCTCTACATATCTGCCTTAGTTTAGGATAGGAGTAATATTTAGTACTATATTTCAATTAGTTTCCTTTGTGTTGGACTAGTTTTACTTTTCTTTGAACTGTGAGGAGATATTACCTTAGTACAATTTTAGTTTTTTTAATTGTATGATTGTGGGTGAATTTTATCAATCTGACATGTTTTATAATTTTATTTTTAATTTATTCAATTCTAATTTAAAAAATAATATCAATATGAAATAATTAAGCGATTTCTTGTAATTTGTGACAAAAGATTTTATTATCAAAGATAACTTTTAGCAACGATTAAATTAGACTTTTCAAGACAAATATTTTCGTCACGAAATAAACTAGTTCGTCATAAGTTTGACTATATTTAGTGACATATCTTCCTTTTTATTTGATACAAATTAATTTTGTATTTTATCACAATCATAATTGTCAGTAATCATAATAATTTAGTGACGATTCTACATTGTCGGTAAAAATAATACTATTTTTAGTGACAATTCTACATTGTCGGTAAAAATAATACTATTTTTAGTGACAAATGGTAGATTTAACTACAAAATTATTAATCTTTATTATAATAATAAATTTTTCTCTAATTCATACATTTAAGGACGAAAATTTTTGTTGTATACAAAAAGTTGTCAATAGTGACGAAAATATATTTGTTCAGCCACGAAATATATATAACTCTAGCGACAATTGGTGTCGTCTCTGATTGAACTAAATAATTAGGGACAATAAAATTTTATCGGTATTGATAACTTTTTAGTGACAAAAGCTTACCATCAACTACAAAAAAAATTACATTTTTATGACAACAGATTCGTCATAAATGTTACACATTTGGGGACGATTTTTTTTTTGTAGCTAATTTAATTTTTTTAGCGACGAAGCACTAAATCGTCTTTGTCTACTTTTGGCGACCCACTTTTAGAGACAATTGATTGACGAAATCTTTTTCGTCACACTAAATCTTTTGTGCCGAAATATGACATATAAGTGAAAAAATAATTCATTCCAAATAATCAAATTTGTTGTAGTGATAATTCAGATGGAAAATAAAACATATATTAAAAAGATATATTATTAATATTATTCGGTCAAATGACCTACATATTAAAAACAATATTGGAAAAATAAAATCTATGAAAAAACATAAACCTATGGGATTAATCTCCCCGTAAACCAGACTCTTATAACGACTACATTATGGAAGCTATTGTGTTATGGTATGAGAAGGGGGTCATCTATTTATAGAGTTCCAAAACCTGTCCTCTAAGAAAGAGGTTTGCCAAATATGAAATTTTTTTATATTTTTCTTTCAGGAATACTAAAAGTATTTATGGTTACTTTTATTTTTCTTCTCAGAAAAAGTAAAACTTAATTTGGGTAAGAAAATCACGGCAAAAACCCTAACACACCATATGTTCCTTCCAAGGATGATTGGGTACTCTTCCTTCGAAGTCATCCCATAAAGTGAGGGGAAACTGAGGGTTCCTGAAAGCAGCAAGAAGTAACTACCATTTGTTCCGGAATCTTTTACAAAAATGCAGGTATTTTCAAAGTAGAAACTCCACTATCTTAGGTAAAAGTTTATAGTTACCGATCATCAGCCCCGGTAATCTTTCGACGCCTATTTTGAATGCGACCTATATTTTTATCTTATCCGATAATAAGAAATATGAGAATATTTAGCATCTATGTGTACATGTATATAAATTTCAGCCATAAAACATCTGAGCGGAGTAATATACCAATTTTTGTAGAGGGAGTGGGAGTCATCTGATAAACATTGCCTAAAACCATGAGATTCAGCTTGGTCGGCGGTGGCAGGGGCTTCTCAATACATCACTAATACCAATCCATGACTGTTCATCCAAAGCATTCACTTAGTTATTTATTTTGAAACGTACATGTACAAGTTTTTGTAACGCCCCGCGAATACACCCTGGGTGCCATACGGTGCTTACGGTTCTAAGAGACTACAAGCTAATCCATGAGCTGGTACATACTGTGAGCATTGAATAATATAATAACACATGTCTAAAAACAACTGATAAGTCATGAGGTTTTAAATAACTAAAAACAATAGTGGATCATGAATATGGAAACAACTGCTAGAAACAACTGTCTGGAACTAATAAAATAATAACAAAACTGACAGATTATCTGTACTAGTCTGAATAGCCTCTACAAACTAAATAAAAGTTGATGGGATAGGCCCCAACTAACTCCATCTAACTACTGAATTTAAAGAATGAAAATAAATATAGTCTGTCCTCAAAACATGAGGAATCGCCACTGCTACGGATGATAATCTAGAAGGTCTATGCGTGATCCGGGAACTGATCATCCGAACCTATAATATGATACATCATAGCGCAAGAAAAAAGTATGCGATCAGTACTTTGAATGTACTGGTATGCTAAATGAGGTTGGCAGATATGCATGGTTTCATGTATAAGTGTAATAACTGACTGAATGAATAGCATGAAGTACTAAATAGAATGCATGAAATCTATAAATATTGAGAATGCATAACCAAGCATAAAACATGTTCTAAATATAATTTGTAAAATGAAATACTAAAATCTGATAACTGAATAACCGATATCTATATGTTATGGTCAATACAAGCTTGAACTAAAGGACACTGAATACTGAACTGAAACTGTGGGAGAAATCACCTAACCGACATGCCCCAATAAGCAATTTTGGTCCAACCTGTGACCCCAGTTGGAAGGGTGTCAGTACCATGCCAAGGGTACTAACACTGGTTGTATGGATCCACTGATGTACTGTCCCGAAAGACTAAGGGTGTCAAGATTAAATTGATGGGTGACCCCTGTGAGGTAGTCAAGCCTAAATAGACGGGTGACTCCTCATATCCTATGCTGGCTACGTAGTTCTGGAGTACAAGGACTGCTGCTAACGACTCTGCGTATCTTTTGGGAAAGCCGCCATCCCTGAACTCACTTGGTGCTAACTCCTACTCCCAACTGAATTGACTCGAGATACTAAACTGTTCTAAGTTTAACTGATTATGGTGACTGGCTGAACTGATAATGCTCAAAATATAATCTGAAGCTATTCTAAAGATATTGAGACTAAATAAACAGATAAGTTTTCGGGTATTCACAACCCCCAGGACTCAATAGAAATAATAGAAAAATAGTACTAAAGCTTTGAGCACATAATATGAAAGCATTTATTCAAAATTCATTCTTGTAGGCATTTCATCAAACACTTGATATTCGTAGTGTAAGCTAAGCATGAGATTAATTTAAAGCTTGTAGTAATAACATGATTTCAACATCTATGAATTAAATCAGCAAATAACATCATTAAAACATGTGGGGTTGAATAACAACGGCAATTTCATGTAAACATGGTGTAGAATTACAATTCATGGGAATTCATGGTTAAAATCACAATTAAAAATCATGAAAAAATTGTAAAGATCCCAACATGAATTTAGAATTGGATATTTGGACTCCATGGTTAAAAGGAACCCATGGATGATCACTTAACATACCTGGGTTGATGAATTCATGAGAATTGATAGTGAATTCTTGAGTTTTGATCTTCAACTTGGAAGGCTAGGGTTTTTGTTCTTGAAAGATGGCTACTTTAACTTTTAGAGAGAATTGTGAAATAATGAGAAAATAATGCTCTATTGGGACTTAAATCCCATGTTTGGACGGATTTGGGGCTATGGGAAAAGACCAAACGGTCCCTGGAATTTAAATCACAAAAGCTGAAAATCCCAATTTTTTGCTCCAGCGCAACGCGGTGCAATCACGTCAGGCCACTGGAAAACTGACAATCACCATTTTACCCTACTGTGCAATGTAGTGCTATCGCATTGCACCTCTGGAAATGGACGATCCCAAACTAGAAGCTTGGCTCGCGGTGCCCCACTGGAAAAGGACAATTGCTAAATGCCCCCCTGGTGCGACGCGGTGTCAATTGCAGTGACACACTGTAAAAGGACGAATGTGATTTCGGCCATCACCACGACGCAACCTTATCGTGTTGGGCAACTATTTTGGACTAAAAGTGCCATAACTTTTCACCCGAGTATCAAATTCGGGTGAAATTGGTATCATTGGAAAGCTAATTCAATTTCCTATCAATTGGTGGGTCTTGAGCTAGAAAATTCTCAATATTGCAAAACATATGCTCATTTGAAGTTAACTTAAGAGACATTTTTTTCAAAAATTCAATCTGTAAGGATTATTTTAATTCGTCTAATAGCTGGGATTTATTTGAGGCCTTAATATACATCAAACTTATGCATATCACTACCAAATAACTATAATGTACTATGCATGATCTTGAAACATGGCTCTAACATTGGTTTGAATGTTTGAGGTATTACAATATTTCTCCCTTGGGAACATTCGTCCTCGAACAAGACTGGTTAAGCTGAAAAACACTGAGGAACATAGGTTACATGTTGGATATACTTGATTACATGACTGAGTCTAAAGTGTAACACATGACTAAACTGGTTCTATGAATGCATGAATAACATGAGAATGATATGCAGCTGAAACTGAGCATAGCAAAGATAAATTCTAAGAAGGTTGTTACCTTAGCTGAATCTGAGTTTGCGGAGAAAAGATGAGGGTACTTGGTTAGTATATCTACTTTTTCTTCCCAAGTGTCTCCCTCAACGGACTAATTCGGCCAAAGAACTTTGACTAGGGGAACATCTTTGTTCCTCAGTCTACAATTTCGTCGATCAAGGATCTCGACTAGAATTTCTTCGTAAGAGAGGTTGTTCTAAACATATATGCTTTATAAGGGAACAAAAACTTCTGGGTATCCAGTACACTTCTTCAAGAAGGAGATATAGAATACTGGGTGCACTAAGGTTAAGTCTGCAGGCAACTCAAGCTCATAAGCCATCTTTCCGAAACAACTCATAATTCTGTAAGGGCCAACATATCGGATACTAAGCTTCCCCTTCTTACCAAAACTCTTTACTCTCTTCATGGGAGAGATCTTTAGATATACAAATTGGAAACCTCAAATTCAAGGTCTTTTCTTCTCACATTTGGATAATATTTCTATCGGCTCTGTGCTGCGTTAAGACTCTTCCTGATCAACTTTACTTTCTCTAAGGCATCAAACACAAAGTCAGGCCCCACTACCGTGGCCTCACCTACTTCAAGCCAATCAATCAGAGATCTACATATCCTTCTATATAGAGCCTTAAACTGAGCCATCTAATTACTGAAATGATAGTTATTATTACATACGAACTCAATCAAAGGAAAGTGGTCATCCCAACTTCCCTTAGTCAATGGCACACGCTCTCAACATATTCTCAAAGGTATAAATTTTCCTTTCTTCCTGACCATCTATCTAAGGGTGAAAGTCTGTACTGAGGTGAAATTGGGTACTAAAACCCTTCTGCAAAGCCTTCCAAAAGTGCGAGGTAAATTGAGTACCTCTATCTGAAATGATGGACAACGAAAAACCGTTCAACCTAACCAACTCTCTGAGATAGAGTTTGTCATAGTTCTCGGCTGAACAAGAAGCATAGACTGGCAAAAAATGCGTTGATTTAGTCATCTTGTCTACAATGACCCAAATCGAATTATGCTGACGGTGAGTACGAGGCAAACCCATCACAAAATCCATGTTCACTTCCTCCCACTTCCAAGTGGGAATATTGAACTCCTGCCTAGACCTACTGGGATTCTAATGTTTAATATTAACCTATTGACAAATGGAGAACTTAGCCAATAACTCTGAAATATCTCTCTTTATCCCACTGTACCAATAGATTTACCGCATATTGCAGTACATCTTCATGGCCCATGGATGAATTGAGTAACGCGTACCATGCACTTTTGCAAGAATTCGCTGTCTCAACTCATCAACACATGACATACACAGTCTACCCTGGTAATGTAACACACCATCTCTCCCTTGGGAGAAAACCTCTACTTTATGATCTCTAACTGACTCCTTCGACTTTAGCAGACTAGGATCCCTATCCTGCTTTCCCTTCACTTCGGCAGCCAAAGAAGATTCCAGACTATTCTGAACCCAAACACTACCCTCAGCTGAATCAATCAAACGAACACCTAACCTAAAAATATGATGAACTTCTCTAACTAAATTCTTTTTATCACCCTCGACATGAGCAACACTACCCATAGACAATCTACTTAGGGTATCTACCACTACATTGACCTTTCCCAGATGGTACAAAACACTTATATCATAATATTTCAGCAACTCTAACCATGTTCTCTGGCACAGATTCAAATCCTTACGCAAAAACACATACTGCAAGCTTTTGTGATCTGTGAACATATCAACATGCACCCTATATAAATAGTGCCTCCAAATCTTTAAGGCAAACACAATAGCCAGTAACTCAAGATCATGGGTGGGATATTCTTTTCATGGGGCTTAAGATGTCTAGAGGTATAGGGTACAACTTTACCCTTCTGCATCAAAACACACCCCAAACCAACTCTGGAAGCATCACAATACACAAAAAATCCATCTGAACCATCTGGCAATGTCAAAATTGAGGTTGTGGTGTGTCGAATCTTCAACTCCTAAAAGCTCTTCTCACAAGAATCTAACCTTTGAAACTTAACTTTCAACAAACCGTCGATAATAGACAGCCAAACCCAAGAAACTCCTGATATATGATGGAGAGATGGGTCTGGTCCAGTTTTTCACCACCTCGGTATTTTGAGTATCGACTCTAATTCCATCACCAAAAATAATATGGCCAAGAAAAGCTATTGATCTTAGTCAAAATTCGCACTTACTGAATTTAGCAAACAACTGATGGGCTCTAAGAGTCTACAATACTATTCTGAGGTGGTCTGCATGATCATTTTTGTTACGAGAATAGACAAGAATATCATCAATAAAGACTATGACAATAATGTCTAAGTACTATTTGAACACTCTGTTCATCAAGTCCATGAAGGTTGTTGGGGAATTCCTGAGACCAAAGGATATGGCTAGAATTTTGAAGTGACCATACCGAGTTCTAAAAGCTATTTTTGGAATGTCACATTCTTTGACTCTGAGCTGATGATGGCCGGATCTGAGATCTATCTTTTGTAAGACCTCAAAAATTTTCTGCATTTTTAAAGCCTTTGGAATGAGCTAAGTGTGTTAAAACAACAAAATTTGACCAAGTGTTTGGCCTTGCTTCTACACTTAATTTTAATTCTAGTCTTGAATCTTCGATGAATTAATTCGTGACCTTCCCAACCTTCGTTTTCCGAGATTTTTGTTGCTTTGCGATGGGGCAAGGTCGTAGGGTGTTCCATGTGAGTTTCAAAATTTTTGGACGTCGTTTAGGGCGTGTATGGTTTTCAAACCAGTAGCATCATGCGACGCATGGTCTATCGCACCCGGGTAAATTTTTAACCTTTTTTCGCCTCATTAATGGCAAAGTGGTAAATTTCAATTCCCTTATCATTCTTAACACGGGATTCAACCCTCCAATACTCCAAAATATCCACCCAAACATCAAAAATCCTTAAGAACACATATAAGGGTTTCCACATAGAAACCATCATACCTAGAGATTCAACCGTGGGAATTTGGATATTTTTATATATTTGGAATCCTCATCGCAAGCGCTACGTGGGGAACCCAAAAATTTGTAAAAATCACAAGGTTGTTCGGAAAGTCATTCTAAGGGTCATATTTGAGGTATGTGGGGTTTTTCAACAAGAACTCTCTTTCGTTATTGTGCCCAAAAGTAATTTTCTTTACAAAGGCATGATTTTTATTTGATTTTTATTAATTTGAAGCATGAACCCATATCTTATGATGATTATTATGGAATCTTGATGTTTATGATTTTGAAAGATGAATTTATATGCGTGGTGATATAAATCATGAAGCTTGAGCGATATTTATCATGATTTTGATATTTTGGTCGTGAACTCCATTTGAAATTGTGTTTTTGAGAAAATGTGTGTCATAAGAAAGTTGATGTTGAATATTTGAGATGTTTTGAATGATTTGACCTTTTGGTCTTAATGGAGTTGTTTTGAACTCGAGTGTGAAAGAAATCCACAACATGGTTGATTTTGATAAATGGGAAGCATGATGGCTCCCGATGTATTTTTATGTATTACTGAAATTGTTTTGTTGTGGATTTTCTTTGAAATGATCTGAGCTAAGTCCGAAAGAAATCTTTAGCATCGAGTGGGAGGTATAAAGTGACCTTATTTCCCTAGAACTACGTGCCCCCATAGGAGTGAGCCTGAGGATTATTTACATAGTGATCACTAGTTTATGTGGATTTGATATCGATAGTCCCACTCCGATGGCAAGGATAGGACGGCTCTCCCCAACGTGGGTTGTACGTTGGACTCCATGTAGCTCACATGGTTTATGTCGGTTATAGGATCTCCCAGTGTGTGTGTGTTTCCTTGTGTCTATGGTGAACGGTGAAGTGATTTGAAAGTGGAATTGTGAAAGTTATTCTTTCGAAAGATTAAAATGATATTTACATTATGAGAAGTGATATTCTTGATGAACTGAAAGTGATTGACAAATTATATGATGACTCACATGTGTTATTATACCTATTTCATCCTCTCATTATTATGATGATTTTCTTTTGGCTATGTGAGTCTTTAATATATCATGCATATTTCTTATAAATATTTATGATGATGAAGTTTATAAAACCGCATACACCCCCATATACTGAGTTCCTTTCCATGGTACTGATCCACATCTTCCGATGTGGGCTGCATTTTCTTGGAATGTAGGTTCAAGTGCTTAGTCCCAGGTTTGACAGTGACTCTTCGGGCACGCTGTTCTACACCCTCTGTCGTGGTGAGTCCTCATGTTCCAAGGATGTGATGTCTGATGTTGGTTTCATGGAACTGTTTACATTTTTATACTGAGTAGGAGTCAGTTGGGGCATGCCTCAATGGCTCGCTAGTTTTACCATTTTCTTAGAGGCTTGTCAGACTAGTATAGATATTGGGAGTTGACTAATAAGTCGTATTTTGTTATCTTTCTAAAATCATTTTATTCTTGGATTATGACTACTTTGATGATATTTGAGGGTTATTTATTGAAACCCCATTGATTTGTGTTGAATTGAATGAAAATGGCTAAAAGGGTTAGGTTGGGGATACTCGTAGACTCAAGCTCTGTGTGATGCTCCAAGAACCATATTCAGGGCGTTACAAACTTCGTATCAGAGCCTAAGGTTTAAGGAGTCCTAGGGAGTCTGACAAGCCACGTTAAGTAGAGTCTTGATCATCGGTGTGTAGCGCGCCACATCTATGAGACGTTTTAGGAAGAGTGTGATTCTTTTTTTCAGAAGTCTGTCGTGCTTAAAGGGTCTCTCTTTACTATTAATTCGTGCTCTCCTCTTTAAGAAATATGCCTCCACGTCGATCTAGAAGAAATAATAATGGTCAGCAACCTCAAACCGCTGACCCATTGAATGAAAACGTGTCTCATGCTAAATTTTAGGCAGCCTTTCAGGCGCTAGATAAGACGTTACTACAAATGTTTAGGCCAACCCGGCCCCATCTCCACAGCAGTAGGGAGGTGATCAGCTGCTGCCAAGATTCGTGACTTCATGCGGATGAATCTGCCAGAATTCTATAGGTCCATGTCTGATGAGGATCCACAGTTATTTTTAGAGGAGGTGCGAAATATTACTCCGGTGATGCATGTATCTGAGGAACATAGTGTGGAGTTGGCTGCGTATAGGTTGAAAGACCTTGCTTATGACTGGTTTGTTTCTTGGAGGAAAGGTAGAGGTGAGGGAGTTGTCCCTACGACTTGGCAAGAGTTCTAGGATTCATTCCTGGATAAGTTTTTCCCTTTGGATATGAGGGAGGAGAAGGTGGAAGAGTTTATGAACCTGCGACAGGGCTCTATGACTGTTAGGGAGTACTGTCTAAAGTTCAATCAGTTGGCCAAGTATGATCCTGACTTAGTGGCTAATAATCGGGCTAGTATAAGTAAGTTTGTGACTGAAGTGTCTAGTTTTGTGGTTAAGGAGTGTAGGTCTACTATGCTGAATAGTGAGATGAACCTTTCTAGGCTGATGACTCATACCCAACAGATTGAGGCAGACAAGATTAAGGAGAGAGATAGAATGAGAGGGAATAAAAAAGCTAGGTCCGAGCAGCACGGACAGGGTCAGACTAGATCGCAGGGAGGGAGTCTCCCTCAGTATCAGGACTATTCATCTATGCCCGCACCGTCATCTTCTAGTGCTCCTGTGCCTAGAGGTAGGCAGGATCAAGGTAACAGGTCATATGTATCTAGGTCCTAGTACAGTGTTGGCAGTAAGTCAAATCATCCCCTGTGTCCTAAGTGTGGTAGGGCTCATTCGGGTGAGTGTTGGGGGTGAGAAAAGGGGTTGTTTTTGGTATGGTGACATGGGTCACAAAGTTAGAGATTGTCCACATGATGGACAAGGGCGTCGTGATTATCGCCCTCAGACTCAGACTCAGACTGTCAGTGCTCCAGTTCCAGCGACTCGTCCAGCCCCAGCTCAGGGTGCCCCTTCTAGCAATGCTGGTGGTCAGCGCTAGAATAGATTCTATGATTTACTATCTCTCCAGGAACATGAGGACTCTCCCGATGTTGTTACAGGTATGCTTTGTATATTTCAGTTTGATGTATATGCCTTGTTTGATCCTTGATCCAGTTTCTCTTATGTTACACCTTTGATTGTTGTGAACTTTGAAATGTGCCCTGAAATTATTCCTGAGCCTATCTTAGTTTCTACCCTAGTGGGTGATTCGATTGTTGCCTAGAAAGTGTATAAAAAGTGTCCTGTTACTGTTCTTCATAGAGTCATGTTGGCTGATCTGATTGAGTTAAATATGGTATATTTTGATGTGATTCTGGATATGGACTGGCTGTATTCTTTTTATGCCTCTATTGATTGTCGTACTCGAGTGGTCAAGTTTCAGTTTTTGAGTGCATCCATGTTTGAGTGGACTGGAAATTCTGTGTCACCCAAGAGTCATTTTATCTCTTACCTCAAAGCTAGAAGGCTTATTTCCAAGGGGTGTATTTACCATTTGGTTAGAGTCAAAGACACTAAGTCTGAGGCTCTAACTCTCCAGTCTGTTAACGTCGTCAATGAGTTTTCTAATGTCTTTCCGATGATCTCCCAGGGATACCTTCTGATAGAGAGATAGAGTTCGGGATTGATCTTCTTCCTGATACTCAGCCCATTTCTATTCCTCCTTATCGTATGGCCCCTGCAGAACTTAAGGAGTTGAAAGAGCAACCCAAAGATCTACTAGATAAGGGTTTCATAAGGACCAATATTTCTCCTTGGGGTGCTCCTGTGTTGTTTGTGCGAAAGAAAGATGGCTCTTTGTGTATGTGCATTGATTACCGCCAATTGAATAAAGTTACCATAAAAAATAAGTACCCCCTTCCGAGAATAGCTGATTTGTTTGACCAATTGCAAGGTGCAAGTTACTTTTATTTGATATACCTTCGTTCCGGCTATCATCAACTCAAGGTTAGGGAGTGTGACATCCCGAAAACCGCTTTCCGAACTCGTTATGGTCACTTTGAGTTTCTTGTTATGTCTTTCGGGTTAACTAATGCCCCAGCAACTTTCATGGACCTCATGAATCGAGTGTTCAGACCATATCTGGATACATTTGTCATTGTGTTTATAGATGATATACTGGTGTACTCCTGTAGTGAGGGTGAACATTCTTACCATCTCCGAACTGTCTTGCAAACCCTTAGACATCACAAGTTGTTTGCCAAATTTAGTAAGTGTGAGTTTTGGTTAAGGTCTGTTGCTTTTCTGTGTCATATCATTTCTTCTGGGGGTATTAGAGTTGATCCCCAAAAGACCGAAGTTGTTAGAAATTGGCCTAGACCTATTTCTCCGACTGATATCTGAAGTTTCTTGTGTTTAGCTGGCTATTAACGCCATTTTGTTGAGGGTTTCTCCTCTATAGCGTCTCTTATGACTCGGTTGACCCAAAAGAAAGTGAAGTTCTTGTGGTCCGAATCTTGTGAGTAGAGTTTCTAGGAGTTGAAGACTCGACTCACTACAACCCCTGTTTTGACTTTGCCTGATGGTGTTGATGGTTTTGTGGTGTACTATGATGATTCTAGAGTTGGTTTGGTCTGTGTGTTGATATAGAAGGGTAAGGTGATAGCTTATGCTTCTAGACAGTTGAAACCCCATGAGAAAAATTACCCCACCCATGACCTTGAGTTGGCTACTGTTGTGTTTGCTTTGAAAATCTGGAGACACTATTTGTATGGTGTCCATGTTGATGTTTTCACTAATCATAAGAGTCTGCAGTATGTATTTACCCAGAGGGAGTTGAATCTTAGGCAGAGAAGGTGGTTAGACTTGTTAAAAGACTATGATATGAGTGTGTTGTACTATCCGGGCAAGGCCAATGTTGTGGCGGATGCCCTAAGTAGAGTGTCCATGGGTAGTATTTCGCATGTGGTAGAAGGTAAGAAAGAGTTGGCTCATGATGTATATCATTTGGATAGATTAGGGGTTAGGCTGTTTGACTCTGGTGAAAGTAGTATAGGAGTTCAGAGTAGTTCCGAATCCTCCTTGGTTTCGGAAGTGAAGGAAAAACAATACTTAGATGCTAGTTTGGTCAGACTGAAGGAGTCAGTCAAGGACAAAAAAGTAGAGGTTTTCTCCCAAGGGGGAGATGGTGTGTTGAGATTGCAGGGTAGATTGTGTGTCCCGAATGTTGATGATCTGAGATAGAGGATTATGGATGAACCGCACGGGGCGCGATAGTCTATTCATCCTGGTGCCACCAAGATGTACCGAGACTTGCAGGAAATCTATTGGTGGAGTGGCATGAAGAAAGATATAGCAGCGTTTGTAGCTAAGTGTGCATCATGCCAACAGGTTAAGGTTGAACACCAAATACCTAGTGGTATGATGCAAGAGTTTAGCATTCCTACCTGGAAGTGGGAAGAGATAAATATGGATTTCGTGACTGGTTTACCTCTTTCCCGATGCCATCATGATTCCATTTGGGTTATGGTTGATAGATTGACTAAGTCTGCTCATTTCTTGCTTGTTCATACTTCATATACTGCTGAGGATTATGCTAGATTGTATATCCGAGAGTTTGTCAGACTGCATGGAGTTCCATTGTCTATCATTTCGGATAGGGGTACTCAGTTCACTTCGCAATTTTGGAAAGCTTTTCAGAAGGGTCTTGGTACCCAAGTGGTTTTGAGTTCTTCTTTTCATCCGCAGACCAATGGTCAGCCTGAGCGAACCATCCAGACCTTAGAAGATATGTTGAGAGCATGTCCACTTGACTTTAAGGGAAGTTGGAAGGATCACTTACCGTTGATAGAATTTGCTTATAATAACAGCTTTCACTCTAGTATTGGCATGGCTCCGTTTGAGGCCTTGTATGGAAGGAAGTGTAGATCACCCATAGGTTAATTCGAGGTGGGTGAAGCGGCTGTGAGTGGTCCTGATTCGGTATTTGAGGCCTTGGAAAAATTTAAGTTGATTAGGGAAAGGTTGAAGACTACTCAGAGTCGTTAGAAGTCGTATGCGGATGTTAGAAGGAGAGACCTTGAGTTTGAAGTTGGTGACCTAGTATATATGAAAATTTCATGCATGAAAGGGGTAAAGAGATTCGAAAAGAAGGGGAAGCTTAGTCCCCGTTATGTTTGCCCGTACAGAATTCTTAGCCGTGTTGGTAAGGTAGCTTACGAGGTTGAGTTGCCTTCCGAGTTGTCTTCTATTCATCCGATATTCCATGTCTCCATGCTTAGAAAGCATATTAGCGGTGCTGTGGTAGTGGATTCTTCTGTGAGTACTGAAATTCAAGAAAATCTTTCCTTTGATGAGATCCCTATTGAGATTCTTGATTTCAGTTTCCGAAGACTAAGGAACAAAGAAGTTCCCTTGGTCAAGGTGTTGTGGAAAAACCAACCTGTTGAGGGTGCAACTTGGGAAGCTGGGGTGGATATGCGATCCAAGTACCCACACCTATTTTCCGCGAACTCCGATCAAGATGAAGGTACCGTTCTTTCCTAAATCATGCACTATTGATAAAAGTTGCAGCAGTTCAGCTGTTTTTTCTTGTGTGTTCAGCTGTAGTTTCTTGAATTTATGCATTCTATGTTGCATTTGGATTGAGAAACGATGTGGTGATGAGTCTAACGAATGGTTTCAGCTGTATGCTCTATTCCCTATCTAATCTTGGCATGTCTAGCGTCATTCTGGGATGAATGTTCCCAAGGGGGAGATAATGTAAGACCTCAAATTTTTTTCGCATTTTTAAAGTCTTTGGAATGAGCTAAGTGTGTTAAAACAACAAAATTTCACTAAGTGTTTGGCCTTGCTTCTATACTTAGTTTTATTTTTAGTATTGAATCTTCGATGAATTAATTCGTGACCTTCCCGACCTTCGTTTTCCGAGATTTTTATTGTGTTGCGATGGGGAAAGGTCGTAGGGTGTTCCATGTGAGTTTTGGAATTTTTGGACGTCGTTTAGGGTGTGTATGGTTTCCAAACCAGTAGCATCATGCGACGCATGGTCTATCGCACCCGGGTAAATTTTTAACCTTTTTCCGCCTCATTAATGGCAAAGAGGTAAATTTCAATTCCCTTATCATTTTTAACACGGGATTCAACCCCCCAATACTCCAAAATATCCACCCAAACATCAAAAATCCTCAAGAACACATATAAGGGTTTCCACATAGAAACCATCATACCTAGAGATTCAACCGTGGGAATTTGGATATTTTTATATATTTGGAATCCTCATCGCAAGCGCTACGTGGGGAACCCAAAAATTTGCAAAAATCACAAGGTTGTTCGGAAAGTCATTCCAAGGGTCATATTTGAGGTATGTGGGGTTTTTCAACAAGAACTCTCTTTCATTCTTGTGCCCAAAAGTAATTTTCTTTACAAAGACATGATTTTTATTTGATTTTTATGAATTTGAAGCATGAACCAATATCTTATGATGATTATTATGGAATCTTGATGTTTATGATTTTGAAAGATGAATTTACATGTGTGGTGATATAAAGCATGAAGCTTGAACGATATTTATCATGATTTTGATATTTGGGTCGTGAACTCCATTTGAAATTATATTTTTGAGAAAATATGTGTTATAAGCACGCTCATGTTGAATATTTAAGATGATTTGAATGATTTGACCTTTTGGTCTTAATGGAGTTGTTTTGAACTCGAGTGTGAAAGAAATCCACAACGAGGTTAATTTTGATAAATGGGAAGCATAATAGATCCCGATGTATATTTATATATTACTGAAATAGTTTTGTTGTGGATTGTCTTTGAAATGATCTGAGCTAAGTCCGGGAGAAATCTTTAGCACCGGGTGGGAGGTATAAAGTGACCTTATTTTCCTAGAACTACGTGCCCCCGTAGGAGTGAGCCTGAGGATTATTTACATAGTGATCACTAGTTTATGTGGATTTGATATCGATAGTCCCACTCCGATGGCATGGATAGGACGGCTCTCCCCAACGTGGGTTGTACGTTGGACTCCATGTAGCTCACATGGTTTATGTCGGTTATAGGATCTCCCAGTGTGTGTGTGTTTCCTTGTGTCTATGGTAAACGGTGAAGTGATTTGAAAGTGGAATTGTGAAAGTTATTCTTTCGAAAGATTTAAATGATATTTACATTATGAGAAGTGATATTCTTGATGAACTGAAAGTGATTGACAAATTATATGATGACTCACATGTGTTATTATACCTATTTCTTCCTCTCATTATTATGATGATTTTCTTTTGGCTATGTGAGTCTTTCATATATCATGCATATTTCTTATAAATATTTATGATGATGATGTATATAAAACCGCATACACCCCCATATACTCGGTTCCTTTCCATGGTACTGATCCACATCTTCCGATGTGGGCTGCATTTTCTTGGAAAGTAGGTTCAAGTGCTCAGTCCCAGGTTCGACAGTGACTCTTCGGGCACGCTGTTCTACACCCTCTGTCGTGGTGAGTCCTCATGTTCCGAGGACGTGATGTCTGATGTTGGTTTCATGGAACTGTTTACATTTTTATACTGAGTAGGAGTCAGTTGGGGCATGCCTCAATGGCTCGCTAGTTTTAGCATTTTCTTAGAGGCTTGTCAGACTAGTATAGATATTGGGAGTTGACTAATAAGTCGTATTTTGTTATCTTTCTAAAATCATTTTATTCTTGGATTATGACTACTTTGATGATATTTGAGGGTTATTTATGGAAACCCCATTGATTTGTGTTGAATTGAATGAAAATGGCTAAACGGGTTAGCTTGGGGCTACTCGTAGCCTCAAGCACCGTGTGACGCTTCGGGACCCATTTTCGGGGCGTTACATCTTAGAAAAATAACTTGCACCCTGAAGTTAGTCGAATAAGTTATTGATTCTGGGAAGTGGGTATTTGTTCTTGATTGTGACTATGTTCAACTGACGGTAGTCAATAAATATTCTAAGAAAACCATCTTTCTTACGCACAAACAGAAATGGTGTGCCCCATAGGGAAATGCTGGGCCTAATAAATCCCTTATCTTGGAGATCTTTCAATTATTCTTTTATATTTTTGAGTTTGGCTGGAGCCATTTTGTATGGAGCAATAGAGATAGGGTGGGTATCTGGAAGAAGGTCTATTCCGAAGTTAATTTCCCTTTCGGGAGGAACTCTGGGAAGATCTTCAGAAAACACATGTGGAAATTTCCTCACTGCTGAAACTGACTCAAGATTAGGAGTCTCCAAATTTGAGTCTTTAACTCAGACAAGATGATAAATACACCCCCTGGATATCATATTCCTTGCTCTAAGGTATGAAACAAGCTGACCCCTAAGTGTTGTAGTACTACCCCTCCATTCAAGAACCGATTCATTTGGAAACAGAAAATGAACTACTCTATTTTTGCAATCCACTGAAGCATAGCATGAGTGGAGTCAATCCAAGCCGAGAATGACGTAAAAATCTATCATCTCTAAATCCACGAGGTCAATTGAAGTAACTTTCTGAGACATTGTAATCAGGCAGTTCCTGTATACCCGCTAGGCTACAATAGAGACACCTACTGGGGTAGACACTGAAATGGGTTATGCTAAGATTTTGGGACTGACTCTGAAGCTGATGTCTATATAAGAGGTTACAAAAAAAGAAGAAGCTCCAGGGTCTAGTAAATCATAAATATGTAAATGAAAGAATTGCAATGTACCAGTTACTATGTCAGGAGAACTTTTGTAATCTAATCGAGACTAAAGTGTATAGAGCTTGTTCTGACGCTTACCACTAGTAGCGCTAGAAGCGCCACCCTACTGAGTCGAGTGGCCGGCTAGAATTGATGACTGAGGGGACTAGCCCTGTTGGCACAAATCCCTACCTTTTTTAGTCATTGCCCGACGCTCTCAAATCTGATGGTCTGGATTACCACACCCAAAGCATACATTACTTCCAGCTCTACACTCACCGTGATGGTTTCTACTATATTTTTGGCAAAGAGGATTGGTACGAATACTGCTTACACTGCCTTCAAACTTTGATCCTGGAGCTCTATCCATATTATCATTTTTGAATTTGGGTACTAGGTCACTAGCTAAAGATGGAGCTGGGACTAAAGATTTCTGATGGAACTGAGAACAGTTACCACTTTTTGACTTTGGCTAAGTGAAATTAAAGCTACCTGTTCTAGCCCTCTTGTTATCTCTCTCCTTCTCATTATCCTTCTACTCCTCAATATGTTAAGCATGGACCATAAGCCTTTATATGTCCATCTCCTTAATTAACATCGCAGTCCTACACTTATTGACCATACTATCAGATACCCTAGACACAAACTTGCTCATCCTAGATCTTGTATCAGCTACCATATGAGAAGCATACCTAGCTAACTGAGTAAACTTAAGGGAATACTCATTGATACTAATGTTTCCTTGCCTCAAGTTGATAAACTTTAACACTTTGGCTTCTCTCAGTTCCAGTAGAAAGAATCTATCTAAGAAGGCAGTAGCAAACTCTTCCCACTCTATAGGAGCCACATCCTGTAATTGGTAAGCATCCAATTCAAATATCTTACTAGAAGTTACCCCCATAATATTTGTTACCATATGGACCATGTCTAAGAATTCCTGCGGATCCTCTTCATATTTGGATCTCAAAAACAGAGAAGGATTCATTCGGGTGAAGTCCTGAATCCTAGCTACGGCGGTATTGGACACTGGGTTGGACGGGAAAGATGCTAGATGAGAATTTTGTGCTTCTACAGAGTGAGATAGAGTAGTGAATGAAGCTCTGAACTCTACATGGGAAACATGCTCGTTCAGGGGATCTTCCTGAAAAGGCTGAGATGCTGGCTGGTTCACATTTCTTTTTCCGTTTGTCTTTCTGGGAGGCATAATCTATAAATGGAAGGGAGAACAGATTAGACAGAGAGTTTAACATGAGCTCATGCTGGTTGCATGACATGAACACTAAAAGAAGCGAAACTTTTCTTAAAATACCTCGTAGTCTCTTGTTGATGTTAGGCGTATTTACACGCCTAAAGCACCTTAATGTACCCATATTTTAGCTAAGTTTTGAAGAAAAAATATATAATTCCTACACTTTTAGTCCCTTTTCCTGTAAGTGAGCTAACCAACGTGATAAGCAAGATTTCAGGTATTTATGATGAAGATTTCAGCATTTTATGGACTGTTGGACGCCAAAGGAAACTTCAAGTAAGAAGGAAGGTAGCTTCTGGAAACTTGTGGACTGAGAGTGATGCATGGAGAACTTGTCCCGGGCAAAAACAGCATTTCTAAAGACTTGGGGGATCAGCAGTAACTTAGTAGGATTAGGATAAGGATGCAGTAACCTAGTAGGATTAGGATAAGTACGCAGTAGCCTAGTAGGAATAGGATATGGGTGTTATAAATACCCTTTTTTGCTGAATTTTTCAGCATTCATGCTTTTTAATTAATTCATGCTTTTGACAATTCACTCATTCATTAATTCAATTATTTTCCATTCGACTTTTACTATTATTCAAGTTACAGATTCTGTAAGTCCAAAACAGAGAAAGGCCAGCAAACACTTGATCAACGGAAGGAGCAAAAACGTCCAACCCTAGTTGAGGTTAACATCATCTATTGCGAAGATTATTCTAGATTTTGGTATGATGATGATGTCTATTGTGATTTCTGTTGCACTCATGAGTAGCTACACTTCTCTGTTAGGGTTATGGAAGCCTTATGATATACTATCTATTGCTATGAGTTTGTGAATTCTTGATACGTATGCTGCTTATATCATTACTCTATTCATCTTAATTGAATTCTTGTGGTTTCAAACATATAGAATACGCCGGTATAGCATTAACTTGTTCGAAAGAAAAGTTACATGTCTGGAAAAGAGAGAATGACAAGGAAATAGGGCTACCAACCCCTGTTTAAAAGTTAGTGCCGTAACTGGATTAACCTCTTGGAGAATTCGTACCATTAGTATACGCTTTATGCTCGAAAGAGTTAAAGTGATATAATCCTTGATGGTCGAAAGACGCTAGGATTTACCATAGAATACGAATCTCTATAAACGTATGCATGTCTGAATTCCGCATAACTCATAGCCAATAGATACATAAAACTCATAAGGTGGACATAACCCTAACTTACAATTCTCATTGATTAAAACCTACTAAACATTTCGTTTTTCTTTGTTACTTTGATACTCTTAATTCATGCTACAATTAAATCCCCCCTTTTTCGTAGAATTTTCGATCAACAGTCTATAATCGTTGCATACTTAGTGACCAAGTATTCCCTGTGGGATTCGACACCCAACCCAGTTGGGTTCTATATTTGACAACGACCGCTTACACTCTTACGAGAGTTGTAGTTTAAGCGTTATCAAATTTTGGCGCCGTTGCCGGGGAATACGATTGTCAACTAAGTTGTGATAGTTACTAGACCCTTTGGTAAAAAATTCTCAGATTTTACTTTTAGTTGTTGTTTTTGTTTTGTTCAGTTTTGTTTAAGTGTATGCCAAACACTCGAAGTTCAGGTCAAGCGTTATTACCCATAAATCCTGAACCTCAACTTATTGGCAGAATGGATGCAGAATGTGACATTGAAAGAAGGGCTGCTCAACAGGAGCAGGCTAGATTAGCTGTGTTGGCAGCTTCTCAAGTGCATCAACAGAAAATTGATAACCCAGGTCGGGCAACAAATCCTGATGATGAGGACCTGGGTGATGAAGAATTACTGAATCCTAGGTGTGCAGATGAAGTGGCAGCACCTATGCACAGGAGAGATCGTTGAGACAGAATGAGACCTGACCGCCGATCTGTGCAGGCTCCTTTTGATGATGATAATGATGATCTGGACGGAGCTGGTGCCACATGAGCTATTATTCCACCGCCCTTGGCACCCGGAGCCAAGTTCAATATCACTAACACTATGATTCAGTTATTGCAGCTCAAGGGACTATTTGGTGGACTTGCAGGTGATGATCCGAATATGCATCTGGTCAACTTTATCTCTACATGCAAGTCATTCGACAATCCAGGCATTGGAAAGAATAAAATTCGGCTGCGATTATTTCCATTGTCTCTATCTGGGGAGGCAACTCTATGGTTAAATGGGCTAACTCCTGATTTTATTACTAATTGGAGGCAACTGAAAGACGATTTCCTAGAAAGATTCTTTCCACCATCCAAGAGAGCCCAATTACGGGATGAGATCACCAATTTTCCACAGCTTCCAACTGAAGCTCTCCACGAAACATGGGAGAGGTTCAAGAAGAAGCTTATGCGGTGCCCAAATCATCATATGACCAATGTCCACTTGATGGAGATATTATACAGGTCTTTGAATTAGGTGACTAAGCCAATGGTTGATAATGCTACAGGTGGGTCATTCATGGACCTTACTTTCATTGAGGGAAGTGATATTCTGGACCGTATGACAAAGCAGAGTAGAGCCTAGACTACCAGGGATGCTGAGGTAGAAAGATCTACTTTATCTGTTGTCATGACTGCAGAGCAGAGGCGTAGACAAGAGGAACGTGACCGAGATATGGCTCACATGAAAATGCAGATGTATCTTCTTACCAAGCATTTATTATTAGGAAAGACTGAAAAGGTTAAAGTCGTTGTATCACAGGAAAGATATGATTCTGATTCTGAGGGGGAAGCAAATTACTTGAATAATTAGGGGGGTTTCCGAGGCAATGCCCAAGGAAACCAAGGTCGGAACTATTATGATAAATCTGGATACAAGGACCGCGATCAAGATAGTTTGAAGAATAAGACTGACAGGAGTGGTTTGTATGTTCCTCCTGGAAATCGTGAGGCTGTGGCGTCTGGCTCTGGGAAGATGTCCATGGAAGATATGATGGCTAAGCTGTTGAAAGTAGTGGAGGCAACCAATATGGGCGTTAATGAGGTAAAGAATGATTTGTCATCAATAAATCAATTGGTTGACTCGCATTCTACTGCAATAAAATAGTTGGAGCAACAATTGAGTCAACTTTCAGCGGCATTTAATCAAAGAAAAGCCGGCACCCTACCTAGCGACACTGTGCAAAATCCAAGGAACGACGGATCATGCATGGCTATTACTACCAGGAGTGGTAAGGTGCCGGAAACCTCATCCTAAGGCAAGCAAGTGAGCAATGCAGAACCTGAAGACGCCAATGAAGATACAGAGGACGTTAGCGACATCACCCCTCAACGTCTATAGCCTAAAAAGATAGCCAATCTGAAGCAAGAGGAAACGAAAGTCGTGGAGAAAACTATTCCCCTTCAGCCACCACCTTTTCCTCAGAGATTGAAGTAGAAAGTTGACGATACCAGGTTCAATAAGTTTCTGACTATGTTAAAGCAGTTGACCATTAATGTTCCTTTGGTAGAGGCGCTAGAGCAAATGCCTGGGTACGAAAAATTTATGAAGGATCTTTTAACAAAAAAGCGGGCAGTAAGCTATGAGCCGGCAGATAATATTCATCATTGCAGTGCAATTGCCACAAGGTCCTTAGTACAGAAGAAGGCAGACCCTGGTGCTTTCACTATTCCTTGTACGGTTGGATCTATGAATTTTGCTAAGTCATTGTGCGATTTGGGAGCTAGCATCAATTTGATGCCACTATCCTTCTACAGAAAGTTGGGGTTGGGCGACCCTACACCAACCAATATGCGACTCATGATGGCAGATAGGTCGGTAAAACGACCTGTGGGTATCTTGAATGATGTGTTGGTGAAGGTGTCTACCTTCATTTTTCCTGCAGACTTTGTGATTTTGGATTGCGAGGTGGATTCTGAAGTTCCCATAATCTTGGGACGTCCTTTCCTTGCAACAGGAAGTGTGCTTATTAACATGAGAGCTAATAAGCTTTTATTTCAGTTGAATGACGAAGTCGTCTGCTTTGATATATGCAAAGAAATGAAGCAGCCTAACGATATGAATGTGTTCTCCGTAGCGGATGTTCATTATGAGGATAAGAAAGCATTATCTATCGAGAAACAACTTACTGTTGAGCCATTGTCTACTGCGCTGCTGAATGTTGAGCATGAGGACGATGAAGATTATAAAGAAACTATGTGTGCTCTAACAGAAATAGGGTCCTATTCTCATGCTCCTAAGAAGCTGGACCTTGATCTTAAGAATCGACCGTCACCAACAGCGAAGACTTCCATTGAAGAGCCACCAGTGCTAGAATCCAAAGACCTCCCCAGTCACCTAAGGTATGCATTCTTGGGAAGTGGAAATACACTTCCGGTGAGTGTTGCGGCTGATTTAGGTGAACAACACGTAGAGGCTCTCATCTCTGCTCTAAAGAGATACAAGAGAGCCATTGGTTGGTCTATTTATGATATAATTGGTATCCCACCTGGGATATGTATGCATAAGATGCATATCGAAGAAGATTGCATGCCCACAATTAAGCATCAGCGTCTTCTGAATCCATTTAGAAAACGATGCACCAAATATCTCGATGAAGTCTAAGTAATCTAGATAACTATGTCGTGCCGCGACAATAAATCAAGCACTTGGTGGGAGGCAACCCATCATTTTTAATTGTTTTTGTTGGTTTTGTTTTCCTAGGAGTTTGTCGAGCCACGACCAAAACTAAGGCGCTTGGTGGGAGGCAACTGATGATAGGTGTATTTACACGCCTAAAGCATCTTAATGTACCCATATTTTAGCTAAGTTTTGAGGACAAAATATATAATTCCTGCACTTTTAGTCCTTTTTCCTGTAAGTGAGCTAACAAACGTGATTAGCAAGTTTTCAGGTATAAACGATGAAGATTCCAGCACTTTATGGATAACTTGACGCCCAAGGAAGCTTCACAAAAGAAGAAAAGCATCCTTTGGACGCCTATGGCCTAAAACACCTTAATGTACCCATATTTTAGCTAAGTTTTGAGGACAAAATAAATAATTCCTGCACTTTTAGTCCTTTTTCCTGTAAGTGAGCTAACAAACGTGATTAGCAAGTTTTCAGGTATAAACGATGAAGATTCCAGCACTTTATGGAAAACTTGACGCCCAAGGAAGCTTCACGAAAGAAGGAAAGCAGCGTTTGGACGCCTATGGACTGAAAGTGATGCATGGATAACTTGTCCCGGGCAAAAACAACATTTCTAAAGACTTTAGGGATCAGCAGTTACTTAGTAGGATTTGGATAAGGATGCAGTAACCTAGTAGGATTAGGATAAGTACGCAGTAGCCTAGTAGGAATAGGATATGGGTGTTATAAATACCATATGTTGCTGAAGTTTTTATTATTATTTCTCTCCATTCGAATAATTCATTCAACTCTTACAATTCGATTCACTCATTAATTTAAGTATTTTCCATTCTACTTTTGCTACTACTTCATGTTACAATATTCTGTAAGTTTTAACAGAGAAACACGACTCTCTTGAGAAGAACGGAAGGAGCAAAAACGTCCAACCCTAGTTGACGTTTATCACTTCCATCGCCAAGACTATCCTAAGTGGTGGTATGATGATTATATCTATTGTGATTTCCGTTGCGCTCATGAGTAGCTAAACTTCTCTGTTAGGGTTATGGAAGCCTTATGAGATACTATCGGTTGCTATGAGTTTGTGAATTCTTGATACGTATGCAGCTTATATCATTACTCTCTTCATCTTAATTGAATTCTTGTGGTTGCAAACATTTAGAATACGCCAGTATAGCATTAACTTGTTCGAAAGAAAAGTTACATGTCTGGAAAAAAGATAATGACAACGAAATAGGTCTACTAAACCCTGTTTAAAAGTTAGTGCCGTAACTGGATTAACCTCTTGGAGAATTCGTACCATTAGTATACACTTTAAGCTCGAAAGAGTTAAAGTGATATAATCCTTGATGGTCGAAAGACGCTAGGATTTACAATAGAATACGAATCTCTATAAGCGCATGCATGTTTGAATTCCGCATAACTCATAGCCAATAGATGCGTAGAACTCATAAGGTGGACATAACCCTAACTCTCAATTCTCATTGATTAAAACCTACCAAGTATTCCGTTTTTACTCTACTATTTTGTTTACATTATTTGCACGCACAAAATCCCCCCCTTATCTGTAGAATTTTCGACCAACAGTCTAATAATAGTTGCATACTTAGTGACCAAGTATTCCCTGTGGGATTAGACACCCAACCCAGTTGGGTTCTATATTTGACAACGACCGCTTACACTCTTACGAGAGCTGTAGTTTGAGCGTTATCAAATTTTGGCGTCGTTGCCGGGGAATACGGTTGTCAACTAAGTTTGTGATAGTTACTAGACCCTTTGGTAAAAAAGTACTCAGATTTTACTTTTGGTTGTTGTTTTTGTTTTATTCAGGTTTGTTTGAGTGCATGACAAACACTCGAAGTTCAGGTCAACCGTTATTACCAATAAATCCTAAACCACAACTTATTGGCAGAATGGATGCACAGCGTGACATTGATAGAAGGGCGGCCCATCAGGAGCAGGCTAGATTAGCTGCACTGGCAACTGCTCAAGTACATCAACAGAATATTGATAACCCAGGGCGAGCAACAAATCCTTATAATGAGGACCTGGGTGATGATGAGTTACTGAATCCCAAGCGTACTGATGAATTGACAGCACCTATGCACAGGAGAGATCATTAAGCTAGAATAAGACCTGACCGCCGAGCTGTGCAGGCTCCTTTTGATGATGATGATGATGATCTGGACGGAGCTGGTGCCACATGAGCTATTATTCTGCCGCCCTTGGCACCCGGAGCCAAGTTCAATATCACTAGCACCATGATTCAGTTATTACAGCTCAAGGGACTATTTGGTGGACTTGCAGGTGATGATCTGAATATGCATCTGGTCAACTTTATCTCTACATGCAAGTCATTCGACAATCCAGGCGTTGGACAAAATGCAATTCGGCTGCGATTATTTCCATTGTCTCTATCTGGGGAGGCAACTCTATGGTTGAACGGGCTAACTCCTAATTCTATTACTAATTGGAGGTAACTGAAAGACGCTTTCCTAGAAAGATTCTTTCCGCCATCCAAGTGATCCTAATTACGGGATGAGATCAGCAATTTTCGACAGCTTCCAACTGATGCTCTCCACGAAACATGGGAGAGGTTCAAGAAGAAGCTTCTGCGGTGCCGAAATTATCATATGACCAATGTCCACCTGATGGAGATATTATACAGGTCTTTGAATTCGGTGACTAAGCCAATGGTTGATAATGTTGCAGGTGGGTCATTCATGGACCTTACTTTCATTGAGGCAAGTGATATGATGGACCGTATGACAAAGCAGAGTAGAGCCTGGCATACCAGGGATGCTGAGGTAGCAAGCTCTACTTTATCTGTTGGCATGACTGCAGAGCAGAGGCGTAGACAAGAGGAAATGACCAAGATATGGCTCACATGAAAACGCAGATGGATCTTCTTACCAAGCATTTATTATCAGGGAAGACCGAAAAGGTTAAAGCCGTAGTATCACAGGGAAGATATGATTCCGATTTTGAGGGGGAAGGAAATTACATGAATAATCAGGGGGGTTTCCGAGGCAATGCCCAAGGAAACCAAGGTCGGAACTATTATGATAAATCTGGATACAAGGACCGCGATCAAGGTAGTTGGAATAATAAGACTGATAGGAGTGGTTTTGTATGTTCCTCCTGGAAATCGTGAGGCTATGGCGTCTGGCTCTGGAAAGATGTCCATGGATGATATGATGGCTAAGCTGTTGAAAGGGGTGGAGGCAACCAATATAGGCATTACTGAGGTAAATAATGATTTGTCTTCAATAAACCAATTGGTTGACTCGCATTCTTCTGCAATAAAACAGCTGGAGCAACAATTGAGTCAACTATCAGCGAAATTCAACCAAAGAAAGGATGGAACGTTACCAAGCGACACTGTGCAAAACCCAAGGAACGACAGATCATGTATGGCTATTACTACCCGGAGTGGTTAAGTGTTGGAAAATCCATCCAAAGGTAAGCAGGTGGTTGATGATATAGCAGAGAATGTTGATGCAGCAGAGTTTGAAGATGCCATAGAAGCTGAAGTGAGTGCTCATGATGTTACACCTAGACGTCACCATCCTGAAAAGAGTGATAATCAGAAGCAAGATAAAAAGGAAGTGGTGGAGAAAACGATTCCTCTTCCACCACCACCTTTTCCTCAGAGACTAAAGAAGAAGGCTGATGACACTCCTGTAAAGGGTGATAATCGGAAGCAAGGTAAAGAGGAAGTGGTGGAGAAAACGATTCCCCTTCCCCCACCTCCTTTTCCGCAGAGACTGAAGAAGAAAGCTGATGACACCAGGTTCAGTAAATTCATGACCATGTTGAAGCAGCTGACTATTAATGTTCCATTGGTGGAGGCACTGGAACAGATGCCTGGGTATGCTAAATTCATGAAGGACCTGTTGACAAAGAAGCGGGCGGCAAGTTATGAGCTGGCGGATAATGTTCATCATTGTAGTGCAATCGCTATAAGATCTTTAGTGCAGAAGAAGGCCGATCCTGGTGCTTTCGCTATTCCTTGCACGATTGGATCGTTGGATTTTGCTAAGGCGTTGTGCGATCAGGGATCTAGCATCAATTTGATGCCACTATCCATCTCCAGGAAGTTGGGGTTAGGCGACCCTACACCAACCAATATGCGGCTCGTGATGGCAGATAGGTCGGTAAAACGACCTATGGGTATCTTGAATGATGTGTTGGTGAAGGTGTCTACATTCATTTTTCCTGCAGACCTTGTGATTTTGGATTGCGAGGTGGATTCTGAAGTTCCCATAATCTTGGGACGTCCTTTCCTTACAACAGAAAGTGTGCTTATTGACATGAGAGCTAATGAGCTTTTATTTCGGTTGAATGACGAAGTGGTCCACTTTGATATATGCAAAGGAATGAAGCAACCCAGCGATATGAATGTGTTCTCCGTAGATGATGTTCATTATGAGGATAAGAAAGCATTATCTGTAGAGAAACAACTTACTGTTGAGCCATTGTCTGCTGCGCTGCTGAATGTTGAGCATGAGGATGATGAATATTATAAAGAAACTATGTGTGCTCTAACAGAAATAGGGTCCTATTCTCATACTCCTAAGCAGTCGGACCTTTATCTTAAGAATCAACCGTCACCAACAGCAAAGACTTCCATTGAAGAGCCCCCAGTTCTAGAATCGAAAGTGCTCCCGAATTATCTAAGGTATGCATTCTTGGGAAGTGGAAATACACTTCCGGTGAGTGTGGCGGATGATTTAAGTTAATAGCACGTAGAGGCTCTCATCTCTGCTCTGAAGAGATACAAGAGAGCTATGGGTTGGACTATTGATGATATAATTGGTATCCCTCCTGGGATATGTATGCACAAGAGTCATATTGAAGAAGATTGCATGCCTACAAGTAAGCATCAACGTCGTCTGAATCCATTCAGAAAACGATGCCCCATCTATCTCGATGAAGTCTAAGTAATCGAGATAGCTATGTCGTGCCGCGACAATAAATCAAGCGCTTGGTGGGAGGCAACCCATCGTTTTTCATTGTTTTGTTTTCTTAAGATTCTGTCGATCCACGACCAAAACTAAGGCGCTTGATGGGAGGCAACCCATCGTTCTAAGTATTTTTGTTGTTTTTGAGTAAATGTAGGTGCAAGAGGTGTAAAGGAGGAGATTAGTTTCAAATTTTGATTTTTAAGTATTGCATGTTGAAGGTGGTAAGTTAGGAATGAAGAAGCAAAAGGCTATGGGTTAGGCATTGCCTATGAAAATATAGGCAAAGAACAAGGAAAGGCCTATGTAAATCTAGGCCACGAACAAGGCAAGGCCTATGCTATGGCCTAAGCTCTCGGATTCTAGAGTGCCATAGCATAGGCACCGCCTATGCTCAACAATGCCATAGCATAGGCGTCGCCTATGCATAAGCATTTTGTCTCTTAATCTAGTATGCCATGGCATAGGCGCCGCCTATGCCTAACAATGCCATAGCATAGGCGCCGCCTATGCCAAGCATAGGCAAAGCATTAGGCGCCGCCTATGGTCACTTTTGGTCTCCAAATCCAATTCCAAATAGGTCAAAACCCGACCCAAGCTTGTCCTATAAATAGAACCTTAGTCTTAGAACAAAAATACATTGCAACATCACCCTAGGCGCCGCCTACCTCTCCAAAATCTCTCAAAATTTTTCCTTTTGCTCTTTTACTTTGCAAGAACATCTTCCGAGGCCCTCAACCAAGTAATTACTTCTTTGTTCTTCTTTTATATTCCGTAAGTACTACACTACTACGCCTATAATGAATTGTTAAATCTTGAAGTAGTATTGGTGATTTGAATGTGGTTAATTTGTTGTGATACATCTCGTTGAGTGAAAGAATACGTGTGGGTGTTCTTGATTTTGTTCTGACTTGTATTTGATTGTTATACACTGTGATACTTTTACGGAGTCGACATGGTGAACTTAATTGCATAATATTCATAATTGAATTCTTGAATGTTTGAATGATTCGTTCATCGAGATAAAGATCATGATTGAATACAAGCATGATACGTTGTGATTATTTCTTTGCCATAACTTGATACGATCTCTATGAAGTAGTCTTGTTCAAAAAGTGCATTAGTCCAAACATGAAAGTATGATCAAGAATACATGAAATAGAGTTGGAAAATATAGTTATGACGATATGAAATTATGACTGTGCTGAACATATAGTTGGAACATATCGCCCAAATGTATGGCGATGAAGTCTGAGTAGTCGACATCACTTACTTAATTAGTCTGTGCCAACAAATTAAGTGTGGGGTGGTATCACCACTGTTTGTCTGTCGATTGTATCTACCAAGATGAAGCTAACATGACTATTATTTTAATCGCAGGAACAATGGCACCAAAAGCACGCCAAGCAAAAGACAAAGCAACCACCTCACAAAAAGGCCAGAAAAGGAGATAAAAAGAGCAAGATGAATACTCCTCGCTGCGAATACCTCGCCGCATGTATGGGATAAAATGGGTCCTAGAGGAGAAAGCAAAGGAGTGGTACAAGAAGAATAAAATAAACAAATATGTTCTTGTGGAGTTGATACAAAAGGAGAGCCTAGAAAAGAAAGAACCTCGCATCTTGGCTAAACTCATGGCGCTACATCTTGACTTCATTTTATGAGATATGGGAGAATGTAATCTTGATCTAACGCATGAGTTTTATGCCAATTGGTCCCCAAAGACTACAGGGAGTGAAGTAAAGATTCAGGGACAAGTTTTGCAACTGAACGTGGAATTCTTCAACTCTTTTCTAGGCTTGCCAACTGTAGATCCATCACCACTCAAGGAGCTTTATCGCAGACCTCCATATAGGGAAATCAGACACACACTATCCGGAACAAGATCAATGGCACGGTGGAGTCGTCACAAGGATACCGGTCGGCACAATACCTTCCCGTATGCCTCCTTGAACAGAGAATCTCGGATTTGGTTGCGGATAGTCAATTATTGCTTGATTCCAGGGTCACAGTACACAAAGATCAGACGTGATAGAGTGTGCTTAGTGTACGCTTTGATGACGAACATCCCCACCAACATTGGGGCGATTATTCGATCTTCAATGCGTAAGGCCAGGCTGCGCAAGACGTCCCACTTCAGCTTTGGCAATCTATTGACTCTGACATTAAGGAAAGAGGACATCAAAGAGGAACCTACAGATCATAAGCTTCCACACCACCCGAAGAAAGTTTACCTCACAAAGGTTAAAAATGTTGAATCGATGCATGGCGTCAACTTAACCACTGCAGAAAGACATGCTCGCGACGAAAGCTTCTCCCGCCATTTACATGGCATGATGAAGTTTACCATGATGAGCGGGGGTCGTGTTCCAAATGCTGCAGAGCTCCAACAGTTGGATTATGACTACCCAATGAATGAGCATGCGAGGGTGATGTGTGGAGTAGGTGTATATTTTGAGGAACCTCTTGATGACGACATGCCAACCGATGATGATCGACGAACGCTAGACTCGGATGTGGAGGAGAACTCTGATGACGACGACTCTGATGATGATTCCGATGCAGGGGGTATGACCCCAGACATAGAGGATGAGTCCGACTAATCAGGTTCTTCTTATTTATTTTCCACTGAGGGCAGTGTGTCCCGTCTAAGTGTGGGGTGTTGGTATTTGTATGCTATACTTCTTTGTCTGCATTTGCATTTATTCTAGTTCTTGGTTGTTTTAATTAGTCATAATTAGTTAGTTTAATTTTAAATTTTAGATTGCATGAAATTGTTCTGATAGACGGCATGGTAGTATAACAAGAGTTTGTGCTAAATCATTACTATTGAGACATTTAGGCTCTACATGTGACTCACTGTGTGATAATTGTGTGGTTTAATTCATTCATCTGTTGGGTCAAGAGTCTATACTGCTCCCAATAAAGTTAACCATGTGCCTTGTGTGTGTGAGATGATAGTATATTCTATGTTTGTGACTGATGCTAGAACTTGCCTGGTGTGTGTGTGTAAAGCAAAATAAAGAGTGTGAGTTTAGGAGATGATTTAGGCATTTCTTTGGCAGCCTGTGATTGTTTACCTTCTGTTTACCTACCCGTGGACATTATCCTAGTCAAACCTTTTGAGCCTTTAAGCCATTTTCTTTGACAACCTCATATGTAAGACTAATCTATTTTTTTACGACCATAATTTGATCCAAATTCCTAAGTGCTTTAAATTGTGAAGTCATGTGACAAAATAAGAGGAAATTGGGTGAGAGTGATGCCTTAGAGTGTATTGGTACTTGAATTTATTATGAAAAAGAGTGTCTATCATAGAGGTGTGTTATAAAAAAAAGAGAAACAGAAAAGAAAAAGAAATAGAAAAACAAAAAGATAAATTGTGTTTATGATTAAATAAAAAGATAGTTATGCTTGAATGGCAAAATAAGTGAGAAGGGGTGATAGATGAAAGAAAGGTAGCAGGGTTGATTAAAAGAGAGTGTTAATGGCATAATGTGATGTATTAAAGCGCTTAGGAACATAGTCACTATTTCTGGCCAAAATAGTCCTACCCGTCCCTTAGCCTACATTACAACCTGTAAAAGACCTATTTAATCCTAAGCTTAACATTCTGATATTAGTAGAGCATTACACTAAGGGAAAGCCTATGTTCATCAGTTGCAATATATGAATTCTTTGTGAGAGTGAGAGCAAGGATAATCTTATACCCATGTTCTGAAAAATGCAATACTCATGAGTGATTATGGGTAATATCTTATGTGAGACACACATGGTTGATGAGTTTTGGGTAGTGGTGTATGATTCTTTGTGCCTTAACTTTTGGATACGAATTAACCATCATCACGAGTCTAAATTGGAGGTTGAATTGTTTCTAGAAGTGATTAGAAAACTACTCTTTGTTAATAATTGTCGTGCCTGTCTTGATGAATATTTTGTGTTGTTACTGTGAAACCCTAAGTAGATGTTTATATGGACATGATATATTATTCGAGGACGAACAAATCTTTAAGTGTGGGGTGTTTATGATAGGCGTATTTACACGCCTAAAGCACCTTAATGTACCCATATTTTAGCTATGTTTTGAGGACAAAATATATAATTCCTGCACTTTTAGTCCTTTTTCCTGTAAGTGAGATAACAAATGTGATTAACAAGCTTT
This sequence comes from Capsicum pubescens, assembly GCA_030864215.1. Taxonomy (NCBI): domain Eukaryota; kingdom Viridiplantae; phylum Streptophyta; class Magnoliopsida; order Solanales; family Solanaceae; genus Capsicum; species Capsicum pubescens. Next base: position 324,805,003 of record CM061544.1, on the reverse strand, counting down.
TAGGTATAAACGATGAAGATTCCAGCACTTTATGGATAACTTGATGCCCAAGGAAGCTTCACGAAAGAAGGAAAGAAGCGTTTGGACGCCTATGGACTGAAAGTGATGCATGGATAACTTGTCCCGGGAAAAAACAACATTTCTAAAGACTTTGTAGATAAACAGTAACTTAGTAGAATTAGGATAAGGATGCAGTAACCTAGTAGGATTAGGATAAATACGCAGTAGCCTAGTAGGAATAGGAAATGGGTGTTATAAATACCCTATGTTGCTGAAGTTTTTATTATTAACTCTCTTCATTCGAATAATTCATTCAACTCTTACAATTCAATTCACTCATTAATTCAAGTATTTTCCATTCTACTCTTTCTACTACTTCACGTTACAATATTCTGTAAGTTTTAACAGAGAAACACGACTCTCTTGAGAAGAACGGAAGGAGCAAAAACGTCCAACCCTAGTTGACGTTTATCACTTCCATCGCCAAGACTATCCTAAGTGGTGGTATGATGATTATATCTATTGTGATTTCCGTTGCGCTCATGAGTAGCTAAACTTCTCTGTTAGGGTTATGGAAGCCTTATGAAATACTATCGGTTGCTATGAGTTTGTGAATTCTTGATACGTATGCTGCTTATATCATTACTCTCTTCATCTTAATTGAATTCTTGTGGTTGCAAACATTTAGAATACGCCAGTATAGCATTAACTTGTTCGAAACAAAAGTTACATGTCTGGAAAAGAGAGAATGACAAGGAAATAGGTCTACTAAACCCTGTTTAAAAGATAGTGCCGTAACTGGATTAACCTCTTGGAGAATTCGTACCATTAGTATACACTTTAAGCTCGAAAGAGTTAAAGTGATATAATCCTTGATGGTCGAAAGACGCTAGGATTTACCATAGAATACGAATCTTTATAAGCGCATGCATGTCTGAATTCCGCATAACTCATATCCAATAGATACGTAGAACTCATAAGGTGGACATAACCCTAACTCTCAATTCTCATTGATTAAAACCTACCAAGTATTCCATTTTTACTCTACTATTTTGTTTACATTATTTGCACGCACAAAATCCCCCCTTTATATGTAGAATTTTTGACCAACAGTCTAATAATAGTTGCATACTTAGTGACCAAGTATTCCCTATGGGATTCGACACCCAACCCAATTGGGTTCTATATTTGACAACGACCGCTTACACTCTTACGAGAGCTATAGTTTGAGCGTTATCAGCAACCCATCGTTCTAATCATTTTTTTTGTTTTTGAATAAGTGTAGGTGCAAGAGGTGTAAAAGAGGAGATTGGTTTCAAATTTTGATTTGGAAGTATTGCATGCTGAAGGTGGTAAGTTAGGAATGATGAAGCAAAAGGCTATGGGTTAGGCATTGCCTATGAAAATATTGGCAAAGAACAAGGCAAGGCCTATGTAAATCTAGGCCATGAACAAGGCAAGGCCTATGCTATGGCCCAAGCTCCCGGATTCTATAATGCCATGGCATAGGCGTCGCCTATGCTCAACAATGCCATAGCATAGGCGCCGCCTATGCAAAAGCCTTTTGTCTCTGAATCTAGTATGCCATGGAATAGGCGCCGCCTATGACTAACAATGCCATATCATAGGCGCCGCCTATGCTCAACAAGGCTTTGTAAAAGGCGCCTCCTATGCCAAGCATAGGCAAAGCATTAGGCGCCGCCTATGGTAACTTTTGGTCTCCAAATCCTATTCCAAATAGGTCAAAACCCAACCCACGCTTGTCTAATAAATAGAACCTTAGTCTTAGAACAAAAATGCATTGCAAATTCAACCTAGGTGCCGCCTACCTCTCCAAAATCTCTCAAAAATTTTCCTTTTGCTCTTTTACTTTGCAAGAACATCTTCCGAGGCCATCAACCAAGTAAGCACTTCTTTGTTCTTCTTTTATATTCCGTAAGTACTACACTACTACGCCTATAATGAATTATAAATCTTGAAGTAGTATTGGTGATTTGATTGTGGTTGATTTGTTGTGATACAACTAAGTGAGTGAAAGAATACGTAAGGATGATCTTGACTTGTTTCCAACTTGTATTTGATTTTGATGCACTATCATATTTTTGCGGAATGGACATGGTCAAGAAAATTGCATAAACTTGTAAATAGAATACTTACATGTTGTAATGACTTGTTCATCGAGATGAAAATCATGGTTGACTACAAACATACGATGTTGGCATTATTTCTAATGCCATAACTTGATTCAATCTCTATGTAGTAGTCTTGCTCAAAAGGTGCATTAATCCACACATGAAAGTATAGTCAAGATTACGTGAAATAGAGTTGGAAAGAATAGTTAGATTACATGAAAGTATGACTGTGCTGAACATATTGTTGGAACATATCACCTAAATGTATGTCTATGAAGTCTGACTAATCGACATCATTCACTTAATTAGTTTGTCACAACAAATTAAGTGTGGGGTGGTACCTCTACTGCTTGTTTGACGATTGTATCTACCGAGGTGAAGCTAACATGACTATTATTTTAATCTCAGGTACAATGGCACCAAAAGCAAGACAAGGAAAAGAAAAAATAACCACTTCACAAAAAGGCCAGAAAAGGGGACGAAAAGAGCAAGGTGAATCCTCCTCGCTGCAAATACCTCAACGCATGTACGGGATAAAATGGGTCCTAGAGGAGGAAGGAAAGGAGTGGTACAAGAACAATAAAGTAAAAAAATATGTTCATGTGGAGTTGATACAAAAGGAGAACCTAGCAAAGAAAGAACCCCGCATTTTGGCTAAAATCATGGCGCTTCATCTTGATTTCATTTTCCAAGATATGGGAGAATGCAATCTTGATCTAACGCGAGAATTCTATGCCAATTGGTCCCCAAAGACCACCGAAAGTGAAGTGAAGATTCGGGGCCAAGTCTTGCAACTGAATGCGGAGTTCTTCAACTCTTTTCTGGGTCTTCCATCTATGGATCCATCACCACTCAAGGAGCTTTATCGCAGACCACCATACAGGGAAATCAGACACGCACTATGCGGAACAACATCAATGGCACGGTGGAGTCGTCACAAGGATACCGGTCGGCACAATACCTTCCCGTATGCCTCCTTGAACAGAGAAGCTCGGATATGGTTGCGGATAGTCAATTATTGCCTGATTCCAGGGTCACAGTACACAAAGATCACACGTGATAGAGTGTGCTTGGTGTACGCCTTGATGACGAACATCCCCATCAATATTGGGGCGATTATTCGATCTTCAATGCGTAAGGCCAGGCTGCACAAGAGGTCCCACTTCAGCTTTGGAAATCTGTTGACTGCGATATTTAGGAAGGAGGACATTGAAGAGGAACCTACAGATCATAATCTTCCACACAACCCGAAGAAGGTTGACCTCAAAAAGGTTAAAGATGCTGAATCCATGCATGGCGTCAACCTAACCACTGCAGAAAGACATTTTCGCGACGAAAGCTTCTCCCGCCATTTATATGGCATGATGAAGTTTACCATGATGAGCGGGGGTCGTGTTCCAACTGTTGCAGAGCTCCAACAGTTGGATTATGACTACCCAATAAATGAGCATGCGAGGGCGATGTGTGGAGTAGGTGTATATTTTGAGGAACCTCTTGATGACGACATGCCAACCGATGATGATCGACGAATGCCAGACTCGGACGTGGAGAAGAACTCTGATGACGACGACTCTGATGATGATTCCGATATAGGGGGTATGACCCCAGACATAGAGGATGAGTCCGACTAATCAGGTTCTTCTTATTTATTTTCCACTGGGGGAAGTGTGTCTCGTCTAAGTGTGGGGTGCTGGTATTTGTATGTTATACTTCTTTGTCTGCATTTGCATTTATTCTAGTTCTTGTTCGTTTTAATTAGTCGTAATTAGTTAGTTTAATTTTAATTATATTTTTTGCATAAAATTGTTCTGATAGACGGTATGGTATTATGACAAGAGTTTGTTCTAAAATCATTGCTATTGAGACGTTTAGGCTCCAAGTGTGACTCACTGTGTGATATTTGTGTGGTTTAATTCATTCATCTGTTGGGTCAAGAGTCTATACTGCTCCCAATAAAGTTGACCATGTGCCTTGTGTGTGTGAGGATATAGTATATTCTGGGTTGTGACTGATGCTAGAACTTGCCTGGTGTGTGTGTAAAGCGAAATAAAGACTGCAAGTTTAGGAGATGATTTAGGCATTTCTTTGGAAACCTGTATTTTTTTACCTTCCTTTTACCTACCCATGGACATTATCTTATTTAACCCCCTTTGAGCCTTTAGCCATTTTCTTTGACAGCCTCATATGTAAGCCGAATCCATTTTTTTCCAAGACCATAATTTGATCCAAATTCCTAAGTGCTTTAAATTGTGAAGTTATGTGACAAAATAACAGTGTGAGTTTAGGAGATGATTTAGGCATTTCTTTGGAAGCCTGTGATTGTTTACCTTCTATTTACCTACCCGTGGACATTATCCTAGTCAACCCTTTTGAGCCTTTAAGCCATTTTCTTTGACAGCCTCATATGTAAGCCTAATCCATTTTTTTAAGACCATAATTTGATCCAAATTCCTAAGTTCTTTAAATTGTGAAGTCATGTGACAAAATAAGAGGAAATTGGGTGAGAGTGATGCCTTAGAGTGTATTGGTACTTGAATTTGTTATGAAAAAGAGTGGCTATCATAGAGGTGTGTTATTAAAAAAAAGAAATAAAGAAAAGAAAAAGAAATAGAAAAACAAAAAGATAAATTGTGTTTATGATTTAATAAAAAGATAGTTATGCTTGAATGGCAAAATAGGTGAAAAGGGGTGATAGATGAAAGAAATGTAGCAGGGTTGATTAAAAGATAGTGTTAATGGCATAATGTGATGTATTAAAGTGCTTAGGAACATAGTCACTATTTCTGGCCAAAATAGTCCTACCCATCCCTTAGCCTACATTACAACCTGTATAAGACCTATTTGATCCTAAGCTTAGCATTCTGATATTAGTGAAGCATTACACTAAGTGCAAGCCTATGGTCATCAATTGCAACATATGAATTCTTTGTGAGATGAGAGCAAGGATAATCTTATACCCATGGTTTGAAAAATGAAACACTTGTGAGTAATAATGGGTGATATATTGAGAGGCAAACATGGTTGATGAGTTTTGTGTAGTCTTGTATGATTCTTTGTGCCTTAACTTGTGGATACGAATTAACCATCATCACGAGTTTATGTTGGAGGTTGAATTGTTTCTAGTAGTGATCAGAAAACTACTCTTTGCTGATAATTGTCGTGCCTGTCTTGATGAATATTTTGTGTTACTGCTGTGATTTCTAGTTAGATGATTGCATGGACTTAATATTATGTTCGAGGAAAAACAAAGCTTTAAGTGTGGGGTGTTGATGTTAGGCGTATTTACACGCCTAAAGCACCTTAATGTACCCATATTTTAGCTAAGTTTTGAGGACAAAATATATAATTCCTACACTTTTAGTCCCTTTTCCTGTAAGTGAGCTAACCAACGTGATTAGCAAGATTTCAGGTATTTATGATGAAGATTTCAGCATTTTATGGACTGTTGGACGCCAAAAGAAAGCTTCAAGTAAGAAGGAAGGTAGCTTCTGGAAACTTGTGGACTGAAAGTGATGCATGGAGAACTTGTCCCGGGCAAAAACAACATTTCTAAAGACTTGGGGGATCAGCAGTAACTTAGTAGGATTAGGATAAGGATGCAGTAACCTAGTAGGATTAGGATAAGTATGCAGTAGCCTAGTAGGAATAGGATATGGGTGTTATAAATACCCTATTTTGCTGAATTTTTCAGCATTCATGCTTTTCAATTAATTCAAGCTTTTGACAATTCACTCATTCATTAATTAAATTATTTTCCATTCGACTTTTACTATTATTCAAGTTACAGATTCTATAAGTCCAAAACAGAGAAAGTCCGGCAAACACTTGATCAATGGAAGGAGCAAAAACGTCCAACCCTAGTTGACATTAACATCATCTATTGCGAAGATTATTCTAGATTTTGGTATGATAATGATGTCTATTGTGATTTCCGTTGCACTCATGAGTAGCTAAACTTCTCTGTTAGGGTTATGGAAGCCTTATGATATACTATCCATTTCTATGAGTTTGTGAATTCTTGATACGTATGCTGCTTATATCATTACTCTCTTCATCTTAATTGAATTCTTGTGGTTGCAAACATATAGAATACACCAGTATAGCATTAACTTGTTCGAAAGAAAAGTTACATGTCTGGAAGAGAGAGAATGATAAGAAAATAGGGCTACCAACCCCTGTTTAAAAGTTAGTGCCGTAACTGGATTAACCTCTTGGAGAATTCTTATAATTAGTATACGCTTTAAGCTCGAAAGAGTTAAAGTGATATAATCCTTGATGGTCGAAAGACGCTAGGATTTACCATAGAGTACGAATATCTATAAGAGCATGCATGTTTGAATTCCGCATAGCCAATAGATACGTAAAACTCATAAGGTGGACATAACCCTAACTTACAATTCTCATTGATTAAAACATTCTAAACATTCCGTTTTTCTTTGTTACTTTGATACTCTTAATTCACGCTACAATTAAATCCCCCCTTTTTCGTAGAATTTTCGATCAACAGTCTACTAATCGTTGCATACTTAGTGACCAAGTATTCCCTGTGGGATTCGACACCCAACCAAGTTGGGTTCTATATTTGACAACGACCGCTTACACTCTTACGAGAGCTGTAGTTTGAGCGTTATCAAACCATAAGAGTGGCGCATTTCACACCCATGCACAAGACTCTACTCGAGGCGGCTTTCAGACTCTTTAGGACAAATTCAAAACTTAAATAATCCATAAGGTTTTAAATAACTAAAAACAATATTGGATCATGAAATTGGAAACAACTGTCTAGAACTAATAAAATAATAACAAAACTATCTGACAATTTATACTAGTATGAAAAGCCTCTACTGACTGAATAGGAGTTGATGGGACCATCCCCAGCTAACTCTATTTAACTACTTAACTAAAAGTATGAAAATAAATTTAGTCTGTCCTCTAAATAAAAGGTCTCACCACGACTACGACTGATAATCTGAAAGGTCTATACGTAGTCCAGGAACTAAGCATCAAAACCTATGATATGATACATCATAGCGCAAGAAAAAGAAATGTGATAAGTACTTTGAATGTACTGGTATGCTAAATGTCGTAGGTTGATATGCATGGTTTCATGTACATGAGTAATAACTGAATGAATGAATAGCATGAAGTACTGAATAAAATGAATGAAATCTGTAAATACTGAAAATATATGACCAAGCATAAAACATATTCTTAATATAATTTGTAAACTGAAATTCTGATATCTGATAATTGAATAACCGATATTTGTATGCTATGGTCAATACAAGCCTGAACTGAAGTATAATGAATACTGAACTGAGACTGTGGGAGCTATCATCTAACCGACATGCCCCAATGAGAAAATTGGGGTCCAATCTGTGACCCCAATTGAAAGGGTGTTATTACTGTGCCATAGGTACTAACACTGGCTGTGTGGATCCACAAATGTACTGTCCCGAAGGACTAAGGGTGTCAAGCCTGAACCGATGGTGACCCCTACGAGGTAGTCAAGCCTAAACCGACGAGTTACTCCTCATATCCTACGCTGGCTACGTAGTTCTAGAGTACAGAGAATGTTGTTAATGACTCTACCTATATAACGAGGAAGCTGCCATCCCTACACTAGCTCGATGCTAAGTCCTACTCCCAACTGAACTGACTCGAGATATTGAACTGTTCTAAGTTTAACTGATTATGATGACTGATTGAACTGATAATGCTCATAACATATTCTGAAGTTATTCCAAAGATATTGAGATTAAGTAAACAACTATGTTTTTGGGTATTCACAACCCCCAGGACTCAATAGCAATAATAGCAAAATATTACTAAAACTTTGAGGACATAATATGAAAACATTTATTCAAAATTCAATCTTGTAGGCATTTCGTCAAACACTTGATATTCATAGTGTAAGCTAAGCATGGGAATAATTTAAATCTTGTAGTAATAACATGATTTCAACATCAACATCACTAATTACGAATTAAATCAGCGAATAACATCATTAAAACATGTAGGGTTGAATAACAATGACAATTTCATGTAAACACGGTGTAGAATTATAATTCATAGGAATTCATGGTAAAAATCACAATTAAAAATCATGAAAAACTTATAAAGATCCCATCTTGAATTTAGAATTGGATATTTGGACTCCATGGGTGAAATAAACCCATAGATGAACACTTAACATACCTGGGTTGATGAATTCGTGAGAATTGATGGTGAATTCTTCAGTTTTGATTTTTAACTTTGAAAGCTACGGTTTTTGTTCTTGAAAGAGGGATACTTTAATTTTTTTGAGAGAATTATGAAATAATGAGCAAATAATGCTCTATTGGGACTTAAATCCCGTGTTTGGACGGATTTGGGGCTATGAGAAAAGACCAAACGGTCCCTGGAATTTAAATCACAAAAGTCTCAATTTTTGGCTCCAGCGCGACACGGTGCAATTGCATCGGGCCACTTAAAAACTGACAATCCCTATTTTACCCTAAGGCACGATGCGATGTTATTGCGTTGTGCCTCTGAAAGCGAACGATCCTAAAGTAGAAGCTTGTCGCGACGCGGTGCCAATCGCGATGCCCCACTGGAAAAGAACTATTGCGAAATGTCCCCATGGTGCGACACGATGGTAATCGCGGTGGCACACTGGAAAAATACAAACGTCATTTTGGCCATCACCGCAATGCGGCCTTATCGCGTTTGGCTACTATTTTGCACTAAAAGTGTCGTAACTTCCCACCCGAGTATCGGATTCGGGCAAAATTGGTATCGTTGGAAAGATAATTCAATTTCCTATTATTTGGTGGATTTTGATCTAAAAAATTCTCAATCTTGCAAATGATATGCTCTTTTAAAGTTGACTAAAGCAACATTCTTATCAAAAATTCAATCGGTAAGGATTATTTTGATTCGTCTAATAGTTGGGAGTTATTTGAGGAATTAATATACATCAAACTCATGAATATAACTGCGAAAGAACTATAATGTACTATGCATAAGATTTAAAAATGTCTCTAGCATTGGTCTGGATTTTTGGGATTTTACAGTTTGGCAATGAAAATCATAACTTTTCGGAGTTGTAGTTGTACAATTATAAGGATAGAAAGAGTTAGAGAGTCGGATGAAGCAGGGTTTTGTTTAATCTCCTGCCAACTAAAATGAGGCACACATTTAGCTCCTAAAATTCTGATATTACCCTTGAATAAAAAATGAATAGGAGAAGCAACTGACATGGTAATACACAATGCACATAAGTTCTTACCTCACATAAAATGAAGATTAATAATATGATTTTGAGACTAAAAATCAACCAACATTAATCAGACATTGAAATAATGAGAGTTAGAGAATCAAATAGTGCATCAGAAAAGGTTTTCATTTCACCAAGCACCTTAGCTTCATTGATTTATAACAACAGTCGAGCAAGTTTTTTTAACTGCAATTTTCATATTTAAGCACAGAAAATACTTTTTTTCATATTCTGGAAGTTCTAATCACCTCTAATTTCAATAGGGGTTGTTGCTCGACAGCTAGTGCAAATTTTCTGAGTCAACTATCTTATTCGTGAGAATTTATTCTCTCTGATTTTGTCTCCACACTAAATGGATACACACACTTGTCTTACATCAGAGATATTCAATTCAATCATCTCTAAGCATAAAATTAAAATCAGAAAGATAATTGAGAAATATACATGCTACTTTATTCAATATCAGTAGTAATCAATAGATAAAATCTAATAAAACTTCAAATCCACTGACTTACATGTGAAAAACAATGAAAATAAATGTAAAAAAAATCGCTTGTGAATAAAATGGAGTAGAAATGAAAACTGAGTGGAGAATGTGGAGTCACCATAGTTCTTACATTTTCAATCCTAGGTTTTAATTTATCCAGTGCATTAAGATCTACATCAGTCAACAAGTTGAGTGAATCAGGCACATCAATAAATACAGAAATGATTACCTGGAATAAGAGGCTCATGTAATACCCCGTACTTTTCCTAGCTTAAATTCATTCCTAGAATGTTAAGAAATATTTTTCAAAATGAAGAATCTTTATTTGGTGTGGAATTTTCAAGATTTAGATCTCCCGTTGTGTGAGAAATTGAATAAGCTTTCCATCGATACCAAATTTGCCTAATTCCGATACTCGGTTGAGGAGTTAGAGCATTTTTAAGTTGACAGTGTGCCACCTGGACACTTGGCATGTCGCAGATGTCATTAAACTGATAATTGTCAAACTCCAATGGCCCTCTGCGATATCCCCACATTGTGGAGAGGGAAAATTTCCCAATTATCGATTCCCAGTAGCCCAACGTTATATTGGCGCATCGTGCCAGTGGCCAATATGGCATTTATATAGGACACAACGATGGTGGGGCGTCGCATTGAAGTTTCAAGTCCCAATTGGCAATATATAGTTGGGCAACGCGATAGCTCCGCATTGCGGAGACCACCAATTTCCTAGTCGTCAATCTCCAGTGAACCACCATGATAGTGGCACGTCACGGTGGCTCATTAAATCGGGATGTTTAGTTCTCATTTCCAGTCCCGTTTAGAAGTTTAAAAAGGGTATTTTGGACAATTTCCAAACCCTCAATCCGTAAAAAACACAGGATTAATCATATTCAAAGCACTTTGTGCTTATTATTCATCATTCATTTCAAAAGCAAAACCCTAGAGCTCTAAAACCTCTTCTTTAAGAAATCAAAATCCTCTATAGATTCTCCAAGAAAGATCTAAATTGAGGATTCCCAAGGCAAGATAATCAAGAATCCATCATCAAAAACTCAAATAGGAATCCATAATTCAAGAATCTACATCTAATCATTAATCAAGGTATGTGGGGTTTATTAACAAAGATCTTTTTTCGTCCTTGTGCCCAAAACCAAGCTTTTACATTAAATTCATATGATTTTGAATGATATTCCATGAGTTTTGAATTAGGGTTCATACCCATTATTGCTCTTTGCAAGATTTTGAGATTTCCAATGTTTTAGAAGTTGAATTGCATGTCTATTTTCATTTTTCATGCCTATTGCAGTAATTTACAGATTTTGAGATGAAATATCATTGTTTTCGGTATCAAGCATGACTATTTTGATGTTTTGACATGGGATTGAAGCATGGATTATTACCCCAATATAGAATATTATTTTAAGAAATATGATGCTTTAAGCATCCTATTATCAAATTATTTATAGATTTTTAGTAAAGCTTTGATCTTTCGATCATCAGATAAGTTTTCGAATCTATTTTTCAGATTATTACAAATTACAGAATTTAGATCAGCTTTATTTACAAATTTTATTAGATAAATGCATTAGTGGTTTTGGATAAACCCTTATGCTAGTTTTATAGTGGATTTCCAACAGAATGAGCATAGCAAATAAAAAGGGAGTAGTATTTAGCACCGAATGGGAAGTGTAGGTTTAGCGCATCCTACTTCCACAGATCTATGTAGCCAACATAGGTACAGATTATCAGCTTATTCCCACTTATGTATGGATGATAGTTTTAGATGTGATCACTTAGCTCAGGTTATACTCCCTGGAAAGAGTATGACACCTCTCCCCAACGTGAGATTTCTTCCTTAGGAGGATGAGACGTTAAACTCCATGTAGCTCGCATGGTTTATGTCAGTTAAGAGAACCTCCCTTCTAGTAAAAGTAAATTAACAATTTTTCCCGACTAGTAAAGCAAAGCTTTGAAAGAATTCCCTTACAGCTAAGCTTAAGATAATGTGTTTTCCCTACAGATTAAATATTTTAGAAAAGATTAACAGAAAAGATTTTAGAAAACTAAGTGTAAAGGCTCACAAAGTTTACTAAGATTATGCTTTATAGAATGATATTAGCTACAGACTTCAGCTTTCACATTTCAGAATTTAGAGTGAGTACTTTATGCACTTAGACAGTATGATTTAAAGAGAGAACACAAGTACAACTTTTTTAACTAAATGTTATGAGTCACTAGATTTATAAAGTATGATTGATTTATTATTCCAGATTTCAGTATTTTAGATATTCCAGCTTATGTGAGTCATTTACATTTAGCATGCATTATTTTATAAATTATGATGATGAGATGATGTTTTACTTATGCATTTCACCCCATATACTCAGTACATCCTCAAAGTACTGATCCACATATATATATATATGTGCTATGTTGTCTCATAATGTAGGTTCAGGTGCTCAGTATCAGCCACGTGAGAAGTTCGAGCATCTCCATCTACATACGACAGATGGTGAGTCCTCATAGTTTGGGGACTTATTACTCAGATTTTGCAGTTTATCAGTTTATGAGATTTTAGCATTTTTTTCAGACAGTTGGAGTTAGCTGGGGGTTTATCCCTGTGACTCTCTAGTGTTACTAATTAAGTCTTGTCAGACTGCTAGTTTTGATTCAAATTATTCAGTATTGATGTATCAAATATTATTCTCAGATATTATAGACAATTTCTACATTCTAGCATGACTTTTATACCTATATTTCCATCATTATGAGATTTAGGCTCAGTAGTATATAGACAAGGTTAGATTAAGGCTACTCATAGTCTTGAGCATCGTGTGACATATCGGGATCAGATTTTTAGGTGTTACAGCTAATTCATAACTGTAAGGCATTGTGTCTTGGACTTTTAAGGATGTGAACAATTTTATTTATGCTAGTACTAAGAAGGTACTGCCTAGTTAGCAATATAGTAAGGTCTTTTTCTTCCAATTTCTATTACCACATAAACTTTTTTGCAATAAAATTAGATAGGTAGATGATTTGATGCTTACATGGTTATATATGCGAAGAAAATTTCATAAGTAAACATTGAATAGGACAAGATTAAAGGAAACTTACAAGAAAATGGTATGTGACGCTACCTGTAAAGCTGAAATACTGAGGTGACCAAAAAATTAGAATAACCAGTTAGTCAGGGTACTTCATCTTCCTAAGTTTTCGATGGTTGGTTCCACCTATTGGACAATCATGTATGGAATAAGAATCTAAAAAGCTTATCTTTTCCGTCAAAAAAAATTCACAAAAATAAGAAATAAACTTCCTGCAATTAGACAACATAAAGTCAACAAATAAAATAAATATAAATTACATTATACCTCAATTTGGTCAATCAGAACATTCTCTTAATCAACATAGAGCAGCGAGTGAAAACACATCATTGGTTAATCGTACTAAAGGTCTTAGAAATTTTACAATATACATAGACCTTTAGTACGATTAACCAATGATGTGTTTTCACTCTAGTTTGTGTACTCTAATACTCTAGTTTGTGTACTACTTTTGAACTATTACGCACCATTCTCATCTCCTTCACATTCTCTACAAATTTTCTTTTGTTGTAAGCTCCATTTCCTTTATTTTCTCTAACTTTTTCTTCCAATATATGGAGTGGCTTATCTATGTTCTTTACACTCTCCTCCTCTGCTTGTAAATTTCATCTGTTTTTGAATAAATTTTTAAACTTTTTTCTTCACTATTTTAGTAATAGATCGATATGTTTTGTTATATGGTTGTTCTTTGTTCTTCACTCTTTTGAAGAGAACTTTTTGTAATGATGACATCTTATGGTGTATCTTTGTTCTATAGGATTTTTTTCCTCTTCTGATGCTCTTTTCTTTCTCATCAATTTTTCCTTTAGATTTCTAAATAAGGGTAATATCAATTTCTTGGTGTAATACCCCGTATATTTCTAAGCTAGAAAATGAATCGTTGTTCCTACACATGAAACCTCCTATCTTGTGATTAATATTGGATTACATGAATTTGGATGAGTAAGCATAGCATGAGTGGAGCCAATCCATGCCGAGAATGACGTAAAAATCTTTCATCTCTATCTCCACAAGGTCAATTGAAGTAACTTTCTGAGACACTGTAATCAGGCAGTTCCTGTATACCCGCTGGGCTAAAATAGAGACACCTACTGGGGTAGACACTCAAAAGGGTTCTGCTAAGATTTCGGGACTGACTCTAAAGTTGATGGCTATATAAGAGGTTGCCAAAAAAAAAGAAGCTCCAGGGTCTAGTAAATCATAAATATGTAAATGAATGACTTGCAATGAACCAGTAACTACGTCAGGAGAACTTTTGTAATCTTATCAAGACTAAAATGTATAGAGCTTGTTCTGACGCTGACCGCTAGTAGCACTGGAAGCGTCATCCTACTGAGTCGAGTGGTCGGCTAGAATTGATGACTGAGGGGACTAGCCCTGTTGGCACAAATCCCTATATTTTTTAGAAACTGCTCGATGCACTCAAATATGATGGCCTGGCTTACCACACCCAAAGCATACATCGCTGCCAGCTCTACACTCACCCTGATGGTTTCTACTATATTTTTGGCAAAGAGGATTTGTATGACTACTGCTTACACTGCCTTGGGACATAGATCCTGGAGCTCTATCCATATTATCATTTTTGAATTTGGGTACTAGGTCACTAGCTAAAGATGGAGCTGGGACTAAATATTTCTGACGGAACTGAGGACGGTTTCCACTTTTTGACTTTGGCTGAGTAAAATTAATGCTACCTGTTCTATACCTCTTGTTCTCTCTCTCCTTGTCATTGTCCTTCTACTCCTCAATCTGTTAAGCATGGACCATAATCCTAGATATGTCCATCTCCTTAATTAACATCACAATCTTACACTTATTGACCATACTATCAGATACCCTAGACACAAACTTTCTCATCCTAGATCTGGTATCAGCTACCACATAAGGAGCATACCTAGCTAACTGAGTAAACATAAGGGAATAATCATTCACACTCATGTTTCCTTACCTCAAGTTGATAAACTCTAACACTTTGGCTTCTCTCAGTTCCAGCAGAAAGAATCTATCTAACAAGGCAGTAGCAAACTCTTCCCACTCTATAGGCCCTACATCTACGTCTCTATATACCTTTCACTGCTTAAACCATGTATGAGCTACATCCTATAATTGGTAAGAAGCCAATTCAACACTCTTACTAGAAGTTACCCCCATAATATCTATTACCTTCTGGACTATGTCTAAGAATTCCTGCGGATCCTCTTCATATTTGGATCTCAAAAACAGAGGAGTATTCATTTGGGTAAAGTCCTGAATCCTAGCTGCGGAAGTATTGGACACTGGGTTGGCCGAGAAAGCAGCTAGATGAGCATTTTATGCTTCATATGTTTTGTTATATGGTTGTTCTTTGTTCTTCACTCTTTTGAAGTGAACTTTTTTTAATGATGACATCTTATGGTGTCTCTTTGTTCTATAGGATTTTTTTCCTCTTCTGATGCTCTTTTCTTTCTCATCAATTTTTCCTTTAGATTTCTAAATAAGGGTAATA
Source organism: Capsicum pubescens (assembly GCA_030864215.1). NCBI lineage: Eukaryota > Viridiplantae > Streptophyta > Magnoliopsida > Solanales > Solanaceae > Capsicum > Capsicum pubescens. The sequence continues at coordinate 324,789,528 of CM061544.1, read as the reverse complement.
TCAATTTCTTTGTGTAATACCCCGTATATTTCTAAGCTAGAAAATGAACCGTTGTTCCTACACATGAAACCTCCTATCTTGTGATTAATATTGGAGTACATGAATTAGGATGAGTATCCTAGTGATAATAGAGCATTTGATGTGGTATGCATGTTCATAAGAGTCACTTAGAGTAAGCCAAGCTAAGAACTTTTGAATCCACCAAGTTTTCGTGTGTGATTTCACATGGTTCATCTTTGAAAGATCATAAATCTTTTTATAGGTGGCATTTTGGAAGATTTATACCCTACAAATTTTATAGAATTGAATAAGCTTTCTGTCGATACTAAATTCGCCTAAAACGGACACTCGGTGAAGAAGTTATGGCGATTTAAAGTTTCAACAGTATCATTTCAGTCAGTGGCACGTCGCGCCGTAAGACAAAATGACGTTTGTTAATTTCCAATGTCTCTCTGCAATTCCACCGCATCGCGGTGAGTTTTCAAGTCACAAATAGGGGGAAAGGAAATATCTCGGCATCGCATCGGGGGCCCAAATCTAGTAATTTTCACACAAATTAAATGACGTATCTAGAATGGTATTTGGGTCATCTTTCCACCCCTATATATATTCCATAAACATGGAATTAAGACCTTATTTCACCAAAACATATTCTTTCCCTCAAAATCCTCTCAAGAACACATTAGGGTTTTCAATTGGGGATTCAAGTTCAAGCAAATTTCTCCATCAATCATCAAGAATCTACCATCTAAGGTATGCGCAGTGTTCATCTATGGATCCATTTCGTTCATAGAGATCAAGAACCATGTTTTAAATATTATATTGTGATTTTCTTGTTGTGATATGACCATGTACATGTTGATGATTGTTGTTTAAGTTTCAAGATGATATCTAAAGGTGTTTTCATGAAGTATATGTGTTCGTTAGTTGAAATCCATAAACTTTATATGGTTTAAAATGGAGAAATTCATGAAAACACACCTAAGATAAAAAAATGCATGCAAAGTGATTACTAAAATGCTTAAGTTGATAAGATTTGTGTCCCATGATTTAATAGTGCTTAAATGAGAAGTCCATGCTCTATGCTTTATGATTTCATCTGAATTCCACGTGATTGATATGCGTCATTGTTATGATGTGGATTGAGCATGATATTGAAGCTATCCAAGTATACACATGTTGTATGAATTTCCCTTCCATACGTAAGATGTTGAAAAGTATGCTTAGTGTGAAATCCCCTACTTATGGTATGGTGAATTGTGGACTCCATTTTATGATCAAGTCAGTTATGTGTGTCAGTTTCCTTCCATCGTGTAATGGGGGTACAAGTACCTAAAAAATATAGTTGTGTGCCTAGAGCCATATCACGTTATCATAATAATCTCAGTCAAGCCATGATCTATAGAACTCAATCAGTCAAGTTTTTAAGGAAATCTCAGAAATCTCATGTTCTTAATAAATTCGTAGATAGTAGTACTATTTCATCAGTCAACGGAAGTCACTTACATAGTCCATGTACATCCAGTTAAATCATGTTTAGTCTCTTCGGATGGGAGTAGAAGTTAGCACCGAGTGAACCCAAGGATCGAAACTCACCTGCCACCTTAATAGTCATCCTTGTGATCAGAACTACGTAGCCAGCATAGGTTAAGACATCTTAACCTGGCAGATTAGGGTTTATAAGGTGGCTTAACCTGTCAGTTTAGGGTTCCCACTATTCTAATTCAAGTACCTACTAGCTAAGGGTCACTCGCAGTTTTCCTTACCAGTGGCACTGTATTGACACCCTTCTAGTCGGGGCAGAGATCGGACCCCAACCTAGCTATATGCATTATTGGGGCATGTCGGTTAAGTAACTACCTCCCACAGTATCAGTCCCAGTCTCAATAAAATAACTTAGATAGTTCTTTAGATTTCAGTATACTAGGACTATCAGTTACAGTCAATTCAGTTAAAGTACGGAGCTCAGGTAGTTCCATCAGATTCAGGACTGTCAGACACAGTCATCCATGTTATCAAAATTTTAGTATCAGTCATGTAAGATAACAGTAAACCATGTATTAGCGTACAATCCAGATATCATGTATTCACAATTTTAGTTACTATGTATGCAAGTTTGTACTCTTATGTTCATATCAGTCAGTCAGTTAACATTGTTCATGCATGTAAACCCTTTTGCATTTAGCCTACCTCACTCTATTATCAATACTCCTAGTCGTACTGACACATTTGTGTTATGGTGCTTTCTTTTATGTTACACCATAGGTTCAAAGACATGAGTTCCAGATTAGCATTAGCATTCCAGTCGCAGTGTTGCAGAGAGTCTTCATCTATTCGAGGATGATATTATTTTATTTCATTCATTATTTCACTTCAGTTTTGCTAGACGGAGTTAGTTAGAGACATGTTCCTTAAACTCCTTATTTCAGATAGTATTTAGAGGCTTTCACATTTAGTTCAGATTTTAGATTCAGCTTTTAGTTGTTTTAGGTATTTTTACCCTATATGGACGTTAGTATTTATCAGATATTCTATTAAGTTGAACTCTATGGCCAATTGTTCATGTTTTCTTCATTTTACAAGTATATTATGCAGTGTACAGGTATAGATATTAGTCATGGGTTAGCTTGTGGTCCCTTGGGGTCATACGCACCGTATAGCATTTTGGGTACCAGATTTGGGGTGTTAAAAACTTGGTATCAGAGCTTAAGTTTCAATAGAGTGCTAGAAAGTCTGAAAGCCGCATCTAGTAGAGTCTTGTGCATGGGTGTTCCACACCAAATTTATGTGCAAGAGGCTATGAGATGTTTAAGAACAGTTTTCCTTCTTTCAGTATTCATGTCATGCCAGTGAGCATAATCACAAGTCAGTCTGTCAGTCTAATCCGCTTCTTCTATTTATTTCAGAACATGCCTCCTAAGAGAAGAAATTAGTCAGCCCCTCAGCCCAAAGAACCTTTGGGCGAACATATTTCTAATGCGGAGTTCAGGACTACATTTACCGCTCTTGCCCAATCAGTCGTTGATCATAATGAACGGCCAACAGTTATTTCAGCCAACCTAGTGGCCAACTCAGTTGCAGCGAGGATTCAGGACTTCACCTGAATGAATCCTCAAACCTTTCTTGGGTCTAAGGTAGATGAAGAACCACAGGAATTCTTAGATCAAGTTTAAAAAGTGACAGATGCCATTGGGGTGACTACTGTTGAGAGTGCTGAGCTAGCTGCATACTAGTTGCAGGATGTGGCTCATGCTTGGTTCAAACAGTGGAAGTTCGAAAGATTAGATGATGCAGGTCCTATATAGTGGGAAGATTTTTTCACTGCTAGAGTTCATCAACCTTAGGTAGGGTAATATGACAGTGAAAGAGTATTCTTTTAAGTTTACTCAATTAGCCAGGTATGCCCCTCATGTGGTTGCAGACAGTAGATCTAAGATGAGTAAGTTCACTTCAGGGGTGAATGACAACGTGGTTAATGAGTGTAGATCCTCCATGATGAACAGTGACATGACCTTAGCTAGACCTATGACTCATGCTCAACAGATAGAGAAACAGAAGATTAAGTAGAGGGAAAAGCATAATAAAAGAGCGAAGACAGGTAGTTTCAACTTCGCTCATCCTAAATCAGAAGGAGGAAACCGTTCTCAGTCTCATCCTAAGTCATCAGTTCCATCTCCCTCTCTAGCCAGTGCTCCAGTTCCTAAGCTTAGAGACGGTATCAAAGATACAGTGCCAGGCTCTAACACCCAGGGCAGTATTAGCAGTGCCCGCACCTATCATTTTTCCTAGACTTACAGTAAGCACCATCAGGGTATGTGTAGAGTAGGTAGTGGCATTTTTTTTGTTGTGGCAAGACAGGCCATAGACTTAGAGACTCTCCGCATCCAGGTCCTCAGGGTCAACAAAATCGCTCTTCATCTCAGTCCGATCTCCCAAATCAGCAGGGTGCCACTTCCAGTGCTACAAGAGGGGAATTCCCAAATCATCTCTATTCTCTTCAGACTCAACAAAATCAGGAAAGTTCTCCTGATATAGTTACTAGTACGTTACAGATCTTTCATGTGCATGTATACGCTTTGCTAGATCGAGGAGCTTCCTTGTATTTTGTTACTCCTTATATAACAGTTGATTTGGAATCAGTACCAAAATTCTAGCCGAGCCTTTATCAGTCTCTACCCAAGTGGGTAAAACCATCATAGACCGGCAGGTATACAAGAACTGCCCGTTGATGATATTTTAGAAAGTCACTTCAACAGACTTAGTCTAATTAGAGATGACTGATTTTGATGTCATTCATATCATGGATTGAATTCATTCCTGCTATACCACAGTCGACTACAGAAATAGAATAGTTCAGTTTCAATTCTCGAATGAACCCATCCAAGAGTGGAAGGGTAGCGTATCCGCTTTCAGGGGTCAACTTGTTTCCTACCTTCAGGAAAAGAAATTGTTATCTAAGCGATGTGTTTATCATCTAGTTAATGTTAGATATTTCATTTTTGAGGCTCCCAGTCTTGAATCAGTCCCAGTAGTGAATAAATATTCAGATGTCTTTCCCGAAGATCTTCCAAGAATTCCTCTCAAAAGGGAAATAGGCTTCGGTATTGATCTTCTTTCAGATACTCAACCTATATTTATTCCGCCATATAGAATGGCACCAGAAGAACTCAAGGAACTGAAAGAACAGTTGAAGAATCTCTTAGATAAGGGATTCATCAGACCCAGCATTTCCCGGTGAGGCGCACCAGTCTTATTCATGCGCAAGAAAGATGGTTCACTCAGAATGTGCATTGATTACCGTCAACTCAATAAGGTTACGGTCAAGAACAAGTATCTTCTTCCCAGCATCGATGACTTGTTTGACCAACTTCAGGGTGCCAATTATTTCTCTAAGATAGACCTCAGATCCAGTTATCATCAGCTCAGAGTTAGAGAATGTGACATCCCGAAGATAGCTTTACATATGCGGTATGGTCACTTTGAATTTTTAGTTATGTCCTTTGGTCTTACCAATGCCATAGACACTTTCATGGACTTGATGAACCGCATGTTCAAGAAGTACTTGGACATGTTCATCATAGTCTTCATAGATGATATCCTAGTCTATTCCCATACAGAGCGTTATCATTCAGACCATCTTAGAATTGTTCTTCAGACTCTCAGAGATCACCAACTATTCGCCAAATTCAGTAAGTCCAAGTTTTGGCTAAGGTCAGTTGCATTCCTTGGCCATATTATTTCCGATGATGGCATTAGAGTAGATCCTCAAAAGACCAAACCAGTAAGAAACTGGACTCGCTTTGTTTCTCCATCAGATATCAGGAGTTTCTTGGGTTTGGCTGGCTATTACAAACGGTTTATTGAAGGATTTTCATCCATTGCATCCCGTATGTCTATATTGACTCAGAAGAAAGTCAAGTTCCAGTGGTTAGATCCTTGCATGAAGAATTTTCAGGAATTGAAGACTCGACTCACCTTATCTCCAGTCTTAGCACTTCCAGATGGTTCAGATAGGATCGTAGTGTATTGTGATACATCTATAGTGGGTTTAGGTTATATACTCATGCATCATGGTACGGTCATAGTCTACGCCTCTAGACAACTTAAAACCCATGAGAGGAATTATCCTACTCATGATCTTGAATTAGCATCCGTAGTATTTGCCTTGAAGATTTGGCGGCATTCTTTATAAGGTGCTCATGTAGATGTCTTCACAGATCAAAATAGCCTTCGGTATGTCTTTTCCCAAAAAGATCTCAATCTTTGTCAGAGAAGGTGGTTAGATCTCTTAAAAGATTATGACATGAGTGTCCTCTATCATCTGGGCTAGGCCAACATAGTGGTCGACAATCTCAGTAGACTGTCCATGGGTAGTATTTCTCATGTTGATGATAGTAAGAAGAAGTTAGTCTAGGAAGTCCACCAGTTTGCCAGACTAGGCGTTCTCTTAGCCGAGTCTTCAGATGGCGGTGTATGTGTTCAGAGTAGTTTAGAATCATCTCTATTTTTTAAGGTGAACCAAAATCAAGATAAGGATCCTAGCCTTGTCATGCTAAAAGAGTCATTTTAGAATCAGAAAGTAGAGGTTTTCTCCCAAAGGGGAGATGGTGTCATTCGTTGTCAGGGTCATCTCTATATTCCAGGTGTAGATGATTTAAAGTAGTGAATTCTTGCAGAAGCGCATGGTGTGCGATACTCTATTTATCCAGGGGATACTAAGATGTACTGTGACCTACGGGAGATCTTTTGGTGGAGTAGGATGAAGAAAGATGTTGCAGAATTTATGGTAAAGTGCCCTACATGTTAGCAGGTTAATATAGAGCATCAGAAACCTAGTGGTTCCATGCAGGAGTTCACCATTCCTACCTGAAGTGGGAAGAAGTGAACATGGACTTCGTGATGGGTTTTCCTCGAACTCATCATCAGAATGATTGAGTTTGGGTCATTGCAGATAGAATGACCAAGTTAGCCCTTTTCTTTCCAGTCCATGCCTCTTATTCAGATGAGGATTACAACAAACTCTATATCAGGGAGTTGGTCAGATTACACAGTATTCCATTATCTATCATCTCAGAGAGGTACCCAGTTCACCTCTCACTTCTAGAAAGTATTCCAAAAGGGTCTTGGTACCCAAGTTTATCTCAGTACAGTTTTTCATCCTCAGACAAATGGTCAAGCAGAAAGGACCATTCAGACTCTTGAAGATATTCTAAGGGTGTGTGCAATTAATTTCAAGGGAAGTTGGGATGACCACTTGACTTTGACTGAGTTTGCATGCAATAATAACTATCATTCCAGTATTAAAATGGCTCCATTCAAAGATCTCTATGGTAGCAGGCGTAGATCTCCAATCGGGTGGTTCAAAGTTAGATAGGTCTCAGTCATAGGGCCTGACTTAGTATTCGATGCCTTAGGGAAAGTCCAGTTAATCTGAGGCGACAGAAGTCGTATGATGACGTTCGTAGAAAAGATCTTGAGTTCGAGGTTGATGACTATGTCTATCAAAAGATATCTCCCATGAAGAGAGTATAGCGGTTTGGCAAGAAGGGAAAGCTCAGTCCCCGATATGTTGGTCCCTTCAAGATGCTCAGTCGTTTAAACAAGGTATCTTATGAGCTCGAATTACCATCAGATCTAGCCTCAGTTCATCGAGTCTTTCATGTCTCTTTTCTCAAGAAGTGTATAGGTTATCCATCAGTTGTAGTCCCTATTCAGAGCATTGACAGTCAGAACAGTCTCTTCTATGAGGAAATATTGGTCAAAATTCTAGACTATCAGACTCGTAGACTGAGGAACAAAGAAGCTACATGGGAAGCAGAAGAAGACATGCGTACCAAGTATCCTCAACTCTTCTCTGCCAATCCAGATATAGCTCAAGGTAACATTTCTCCTTAAGATTATTCAGTTTCCCGTTCAGAATTCTATACAACTTGCTATTCAGTTCATGCTCACGTTTCATCACAAATATAGTATCAAGTACCATTGCATATTTAGTCATGCATTCATGTATCAGTTTAGTGTATAATCATGTATCAAATATGCATTCTCATTGGGATAACTCAATTATCAGAAATCTCATTTATGCATTCATGAATTAGTTACTCATATATCAGATATACATGTCCAGCATGATATGTTAAGCTTATCAGCCATGTCCATCATGAGATCATGTTCTAGGAGTGTATGTCTTTCACGTACTCTAGTTTATCTTCTATCCCCATTTCAGTCAGTCTCATTCGAGGATAAATATTTCCAAAGGGGAGATATTGTAATACCCCGTATATTTCTAAGCTAGAAAATGAACCGTTGTTCCTACACATGAAACCTCCAATCCTATGATTCATATTTGATTACATGAATTAGGATGAGTATACTAGTGATAATAGACCTTATGATGTGTTAAGCATGTTCATAAGAGTCACTTAGAGTAAGCCAAGCTAAGAACTTTTGAATCCAACAAGTTTTCATGTATGATTTTACATAGGTCATCTTTGAACAAGCATAACTTGGTTTATAGGTGGAATTTTGGAAGATTTAAACACTCCAAATTGTATAGAATTGAATAACCTTTCCATCGATACCAAATTAGCCTAAAACGGACACCCGGTGAAGATGTTATGGTGTTTTAAAGTTTCAGCAGCGTCATTTAAGACAGTGGTGCATCGCGCCATAAGACAAAATGAGGTTTATCAATTTGGAGTGTCTCTCTTCGATTACACCACATCGCAGTGAGTTTCCAGGTCACAAACGGGGTGCAACGTGATCTCTCCGCGTCGCGCCGGGGGCCCAAATCAGGAAATTTTCATAGAAATTAAATAACACATGTAGAGGGGTATTTGGGTCATCTTTCCACCCCTATATATATTCCATAAATACAAAATTAAGACCTTATTTCACCCAAACATACTCTTTCTCTAAAAATCCTCTCAAGAACACATTAGGATTTTCAATTGGGGATTCAAGTTCAAGCAAATTTCTCCATCAATCATCAAGATCTTCCATCTAAGGTATGTGTAGTATTCGTCTATGGATCCATTTCGTTTATAGAGCTCAAGTGCCATGATTTAAATATTATATTGTGATTGTCTTGTTGTGATATAACCATGTACATGTTGATGATTATTGTTTAAGTTTCAAGATGATATCTAAATGTGTTTTCATGAAGTATATGTTTTCGTTAGTTGAAATCCATGAACTTTATGTGGTATAAAATGGGGAAATTCATGAAAACACACCTAAGCTAAAAGAATGCATGCAAAGTGTTTGATAAAATTCTTAAGGTGATAAGATTCATGTCCCATGATTTAATAGTTCTTAAATGAAAAGTCCATGCTCTATGCTTTATGATTTCATATGAATTCCACGTGATTGATATGCGTCGTTGTTGTGATGTGGATTGATAATGATATTGAAGCTATGCAAGTATACACATGGTGTATGAATTTCCCTACCTTACGTAAGATGTTAAGAAGTATGCTTAGAGTGAAATCCCCTACTTATGATATGGTGAATTGTGGACTCCATTTTATGATCAAGTCAGTTATGTGTGTCAGTTTCCTTCCATCGAGTCCTAGGGGTACTAGTACCCGAAAAATATAGTTGTGTGCCTAGAGCCATGTTATGTCTTCACAATAATCTCAGTCAAGCCATGATCTATAGAACTCAGTCAGTCATATGACTAAGGAAATCTCAGAAATCTCATGATATCATTAAATTCTCAGATAGTAGTACTATTCCATCAGTCAACGGAAGTCAGTTATTTAGTCCATGTATTGCCAGTTAAATCATGTTCAGCCTCTTTAGATGGGAGTAGAAGTTAGTACTGAGTGAACCCAAGGATGGGAACTCACCTGCCAGTTTAAGGTGTGACTCTTAGTAGTCATCCTTGTGGTCCAAAACTACGTAGCCAGCGTAGGTTGAGACTTCTTAACCTGCCAAATTAGGGTTGATGAGGTGGCTTAACCTATCAGTCTAGGGTTCCCACCATTCTCATTCGAGTACCTGCCAGCTAGGGGTCACTCACAATTGTCCTTACCAGTGTTGCGGTATTGACACCCTTACAGTCGGGGCAAAGATTGGACCCCAACATAGCTATATGCGTTATTGGGGCATGTCGGTTAAGCAACTACCTCCCACAATTTCAGTCCCAGTCTCAGTAAAAGAAATCAGATAGTTCTTTATATTTCAGTATACCAGGACTGTCAGTTACAGTCAATTCAATTACAGTACAAAACTCAGGTAGTTCCATCAGATCCAGGACTGTCAGACACGGTCATCCATGTTATAAAAATTTCAGTATCAGTCATGTTAGATAATAGTAAACCATGTATTAGCGTATAAATCCAGATATCATGTATTCACGATTTTAGTAACTATGTATGCATGTTTGTACTCTTATGATTATATCAGTCAGTTAGTTAGCATTGTTCATGCATGTAAACGCTTTTGCATTTAGCCTACCTCACTCGTATACTCAGTACTCCCAGTCGTACTGACGCATTTGCTCTATGGTGCTTTCTTTCATGTTACACCATAGGTTCAACTCTTTCAACTCCTTATTTCAAACAGTATTTAGAGGCTTTCAGATTTAGTTCAAATTTTAAATTCAACTTTCAGTTGTTTTGAGTATTTGTTACCCTATATGGACGTTAGTATTTATCTGATATTCTATTTAGTTGAACCTTATGGCCTATTATTCATGTTTTCCATATTCTACAAGTATATTATGCAGTGTAAAGGTAAAGATATCAGTTATGGATTAGCTTGTGGTCCCTTAGGGTCATAAGCACCGTGTAGCATTTCGGGTGTTACACTTGGGCTTCGACATGCAATTTATACAAAAATCAATCTAAGAAAAGTAAAAGAAAACAACCATGAAATAAACTGGGTTTGTTGTTGTTATTGTTGTTGTATGTTGCGTGCATAGAAAATTTGAAGTAAGCAGTAAAAAAATCTATAATTCTTTTAAGAATATGAAAGTTCATTCTTACCTCTTAATAGAAAACTTCTAAAGCTCCATCCTTCCAGTCAACTTCCCTTGGAGACTGTAACGCGTAGTCCCCCACTCGTTCTTGAAACCCCAATTTCTCAAATCCCTAAATAAAAAAATAAAGTACAAAATTATACATGAAAAGAGACAATAATTTAGAAATTGAAAGAAGAAAAACAAACAAAACGACAAAAGGAGAAAAAAAATAGGGAATAGCAAGAAAGAAAATAAACAAAGTAATAAAAGGAGAAAATAAGAGAAGAGACGTAGAAAAGAAGAAGAAAGAAAACTAATAAAGAACGTAAAAGAGAAGGAAGGGAAAAACAAAATGGTGTAGTGGAAACCCTTTTCTTTTATAGTAAAGACAGGAATTAGTGAATTGTCAAAGTGAATAGGTAGATAGATATTTCTCCATAAATCAAAAGTTTGGGTTTGAAGTACAATTTAAGTAACATTTGGTACAATAATTAACTACACTGTTGGTTCACTAGCAGTGTTGTGCATATTTGGTTGCCTTTGGTACAATAATTGGATGTTGTGATAGTCCTATGACTATTGGCTTATATAATAGAGTAATAGTATCATGCCAACTCACTTAGATAATTTAAAAGGGATATTAATCAGACTTCTTTTATACCTTGATAGTTATAAGTCTCTTCACATGTTGGAAAAATCCTTTCCTTAGCTACTAGCACCATTTTCATTTAGAGGTTGATGTTATGTACCTAGACATGGCAAACGGTGCGGTTGTGGTTCAATCCCGCAAAGATTTCAACCCGTCCCAATGCACACATATTTTCAATCCACCCGACCCGCATATTTATTAAAAAACAACTGTGTTTGATACTAAAAAAAAAGTCATAAAATCTTTTTTTCATTTTTGTATCAAGTAATATTAATTTAATAGATAATGACTAACAATAATTTCTTGACATCAATTGCGGATCTGTAACAACCTGCATTTTCGAGCTAGAAAGTGAACCATCGTTCCTATATGTACAAAACTTAATCCCATGATTCATAATTTAATTCATTTGTCCTGATCTTTATCCTATTTTATGAAGTTATCTCAAAGTGAAAGATGTTCATAGAATTTATTGAGAGCAAAGTTGAGATAAGAATCTTTGATTCATCCAAAGTTTGGTATTCGATTATACAAAGGTATACTTTGAACGTGTATAACTTTTGATATACTTGGAATTTTTCATATCAGGACCCACCAAATTGTAGATAATTGAGTCAGCTTTCCAAAGATACCAATTTTGCCTTAATCCGATACCCGACTAAAAAGTTTTAGCATTTTTCGTGTGAGGCAGTAAGCTGCCGTAATTACACCGCTCGGCGGTGCCTATAGAGGTGGAACCAATAGCGCTCAGCAGTAAACCTCAAAGTTGGGATTTTTCAAAATTGTAGGTAACTGCGATTACACCGCTCGACGGTGCCCATAGTAGTAGCACCAATAGCGCTCATCGGTGAGCCTCAAAATCGAGATTTCTGCTGAAACTTTTAATTCCAAGGGGCAGTCTTGTCTTTTACCTATAAACCCAAGTCATGTAAACAATCAATTAAAATTTCTTTTGGACATAATATGCCCAAATTCACTCAAATCTATCAAGAAAAAAACCCTAACCTCCCTCCCAAAGATAAAGAATCTATACTTTTAAGTTCAAGATTTCCAAGAAACAAAATCAAGATTCGGATCCTATTCTTCGAACTTAGTAGTCTAAGGTATATGGGACTACTCTAAACACCATGGGCATAAGATTTACTATTTTATCATGTTTAAACATCCTCAATCGTGTTTTTAAAGAAGAGTTTTGATATTGTTTCGAAATGTATGTATTATGGAATTGTTTTGGTGAAATTATATGTTGTCTTGATCTTTTTTCACAAAATTTAAATCTTAAATATATATGTGTATTTTCATTTGTAATGAAGAGTTTGATTGGGAGCATGATTGATAAAAACTCCCTCTACTTTTATGATGTCTTTGGTTTCAAGTGTTGTGGGTTGTTTGAATTGCATGGACTTTCTTAAAGGAAAAAAAAGGTGAATGTTTGTTTAATGATCATGGATTGATACTACTTATGACATGTTGAGAGGGTTTCTTTCACATGATAAACTTTTATTATGTAAAATTAATAATTTCCATGGGTTTTGAGTAATGCAAATATGATATTACCACCTTATGATCGTACTATAGAGAGAAGAGTGTCTTTGATGTATACTCAAATGAAAATCTATTGCATGAATCTCTCTCACTTGATGTTTAAAAACTATAGATGGTCATTAACATAAGGATAAGTGAAAAAGGGCTATATATATGTTATGGTGTGACATGAATCACTTGCAAGTCGGGGTATGACGATACCCGGTGATAGTATGCCCTTAACAGAACAAGTGTTGAATGTTTTGAATGTACTAATAATGGTTTTAAAGAACTAAAATTTGGTCTTAAGAGAGTTAGATTGTTACCCAAAGAAAGCACGAGTCGAGAGACTCAATGATGGAAATCGTTGTTTGCCGACTCAAATTTTTGGCACCATGTTGTATGGTCTTGTATTCCTTGATTCATATCGTTTCAAATTTGGACTATGGTTAGGATCTATTCTTTGTTGTTTTGTGACGTACCATTATATATTATTATTATTGGGAATTATGGCACCCTGCTCTGTGGACTGGCGTGTTTCCCATACCAATACTCCAACCCTTACGGCAAACCTGGATTAGGAGCTTGGCAACCGAGTCAAGAGAGGATCCCATATATCCCGTGGTATGATAGAATTGTAGGGTGTACTAGCTAGATCAGTAGAAAATATAAAGTGAGTCATGATTACTAAGAGTTGTTGAAATTCATTTCAGTATGCCCGTGTGTTTTCACTTATGCATTATGTTTATTATTTTATAAAATTCCCTCATTATAATATATATAAAAACATGTTATTTTGGGTTGTTTCACATATTAGTACATTTTGTATTGAACCCCTATATTTTAGGTTCTAAGGCCCAATCTAGTTGTCCTTCTAAATAGTAGATTATTGTCAGACATTCAGAGTTGGTGAGCCTCCCTTACTTCGGAAGGAATCTTGTTTACATATATCGATCTCATTGTTTTTTAGTTCATGGTCCGAACGGGGGCCTTGTCCCGATTTCAAACAGATTGTTTTTTCAGTTGTAGTAAAGATTTCGCAAATGTGTATTAGATGGTTTGAGTTTTATTGAACTTATGTCCGCATTACTCAGTTGATATGTTAAAGTGACCATGTTTCCATTTATTTTCCGTATTTCCATACAGTATATGAATTATGTATATAATTGCCATTTAGAGAAGGGCTCTCGAGCCTTCATGGTTAGGGATGCTTTTCCCATCCTTGGCCTCGATTCGGTTCGTGACAAACTTTGTATCATAGAGAGGTTCATGGACCCAGGGTGTCTGCGAAATCATGTCGGGTAGAGTCCTATTTATGGGTGTGTAGGGCGCCACACTTATAAGTAGGAGGCTATAAGGCGTTTAGAAATTTCTCTCTTCTTTTAATGAATTATTTCATGCCATATAGTATGAATGTCCTCTAATCAATGATTTCCTATATTTTAGAAAAATTATCATGCCTCACTCTTGATCCAACGAACAAAATGCCCAAGATAAGGATGTCTATCCTACTCATGGAATACGGAACCATAATAGAGTTTGTACCCGAGAGTTTATTGCTACTCTGGGAGTTTCTCCAGTTCCGAATAGTCCACCTCGGGCCCTACGGACTGGTGTTAACCATCCCCAGCCTCCTCAGAGGGAAGTTTCGAATGCTGAGTTCCAACAGTCCATCCATATGATTGCTCAGCTAGTGGACTCTCAGACCCATCGGTCTGAAGATGTGGATTCTTTGTCTGGTTCATCTGAGGTTACATGGGTTGGTCAATTCACGAGGCTAAACACACCCACCTTTACTAGCACAAAGGTTGAGGAGGACCCCCAAGGGTTCATTGATAAACTGGAGAAAAAATTTAAAGTTATGCATGCGAATGAGGTTGAGGGGGTTGAGTTGGCAGCCTATCTGTTAAAGGATTTGGACAATCAATGGTATAATGAATTGGAGGATTCAAAGGGTAGTGATGCTGAGCCTTCTATGTGGGGTGAGTTTGTAGAGGCCTTCCTAGATTGCTTCTTTCCCAAGGAATTGAGGGAAGAAAAGGGTGAAAAATTTATGAATCTGAAGCAAGGGAAGATGAATGTAAAAGATTATACCTTAAATTTCACCCAGCTATCCCATTATGCTCCAGAATTAGGGGGTAACATGAGAGCTCGCATGAAAAAGTTGTCATGGTCGAAACAGTATCTTTAATTTCTTGATCTAAATGATAGTAATAATCAGTGATGCAAGTTTTGAAGTATTTGATTATGTACAAGAAGTTAATTAGTAAAGGAAAAAATAATTTCGGGAGGATATATCCCTCATTAAAAAAATAGTGTATATTTATCCCTTTTCATAACTGGCCTATATTCACTAACTTAAAGAAAAATCTTGAAAGTGATATTCTATTTTCAAAAGGCAATCTATTCAAGCCTTTACTGTCTTTTTTAATTGTTAGATTTAGAAAATTAAGTCACCCATTTTTTTAGCCCTCCAAATCCGATCCAAATGGGAAAAAAAATCTCTCTTCTACTTAATCATAAAACGAGCTTGGGTCAGAATTGAATAAATGATTGTGTTTTTTCAGTTAGATCGAGTCTAAAAGGGTAAAAAGTGTGTAAGTTAATTTTTAAAATTTAGACCTGATCTAACTTTAAAACCTACCTAAACATAAAAAGGCTTTTGTACATTGGTGTTCCGTGTTTTGATAAGATAATATTTGAAAATCATATAAGTAATATTGTATATCCATTGATTTACACTAGATTTGATTAGACCAAATCTATCGCTCTCCTAACCAAAATGAATGTCACGAACTACTCTGTGTAGTCTTTTTTTCCTTTTTTGGGCTAATTTATACCACAGTGTTTCTAGAAGCCTTTTATTAATAATAAAAATTTTCAACATGGATAAGTAAGGGGAATTAAGCCTTCCTTTAGCAATCCTAATGAGGTAATGAACCTCTATTAATCAACAATCATGAAGAAAATAAGAACTAGAGAGAACTAGGTATCTTATGATCATCACAAAAGTATGTAACATACCCTATGATGATATTACAAATGATAATGCTTAAACAGTACAAAAATATAAAATCCACGATGAAATTTGAGCTATCAAACTCAAACTTCCTTCTACAAATGCATAAATTTAAAAATGAAAGATTGCCCATCTAAAGTAACCTGAAGTATTTTCTCGTCTTCATCTTCCAATCTTTCCAACAACATTTGATAGTTCATCAGTTATTCTTGGATTTATTGAAATTTGTTGAAGCTATTGACACTGTTGTATGATTTTGCTTTGTCAGTCGCATTGGTAGGTGTCTTGGAACATACTCCCCGCACTTTACCATCCCAGCTATGTTGCCTCTCATGTGTCTTTTTATTGCTTCTATTTTTTGTTGTTGACGTGAGATTCCATCTCTAGCCACTTTATCAAAGCACATATCCAACATATTTTCTTCCTCTTCCTCGTCAAAAATTCTCTCTCAAATCACTAAAATAAGTGTTAATTGGACTAAGTCCTGATGCTAAGGCCCCTGACTCATTTTTCATTACGGTGCACTTTTAGACACAAATATGGAAGCTTCTGAACTGAATTTTCTATTCAAAGGAAGAGGTGAAACCTACTCCTCTCGATCAGCTAAATTAGCCCATCTAGGAATACTCATCTCCGCTTTCATCACGTCTTTGTTATTCCCTGTGGACAAATAGGACCCCCTCAAGTTAAGTGATGGGTCACTAACCCTAACTTGAATAGATTGTTCACATATGCAGGTCTGGCTAGTGCTTTGTTGAAACTGTCAACTATTTGGTCATTACCTTGAATATGTATAACACGAACCTTTTTTTTCAACATATGGTGGCGGGAAAAGTGAAATTCTATTGCATTATGCTTCACACGATTATGGAGGACAAGATTCTTGCTTAGGAATGAGGTTCCATGTTATCTCAATAAATTGTAGGTAACTAATGTACTAGCATAATGCATATGCAAATTTGTTTATCTGAAAGATTACAAGGTAAGATAAATAAATATCTACTGGTTGTTTTCGTTATTTCCTTCTATGGGTATGTAGAATCTGTATATGCAGAACAACAACTTCAACTAGAGTTCAAGTATAAATAAGAACACAATGAAGTATATCAAATACCCTCAACACAAGATCAAAATGACCTTTCCAAGAGGTGTATTTTATTTTTTCAGAAAATAGATGAAACAGAAATAAATAAGGCCAAGTCGTCCGAATTCACGGACTTTCCTTAAGGAAATAATTCCCCTCACTATACCCAAGGTTGTGGAATTTTCCTCCCAGGATAAAATGGCCTTCAATCCAAGTATTGTGGTAGCTCAAATATTTGGACTCGTCGAACGCACTCAACAGTTTGAATGATCACACAGAATTTTTGAAGAGAAAAAAAGTATTTTTTATTCTGAAATTTTTCGTTTCAAAACCTGTGGAAGAAAGCAGGTTTTTATAGCCATAACATGCCTCTTCTGAAAATAGGCAATGGTTCATGTCAAAGGTTACCATATTCTGTAAATTCATGTCTGTTCATCCAAAGATTGCATGTTTTCCTGAACAGTCATCTCTCTCCATGAATCAGTATGTCCTTTTGATGAAGTATTGCACCCTTCTAAAACAACACATCAATTCATAACAGTGCAGTTATTTTGAAGCATTAGTTCTGTTCGGAATTATAGAAGAATCAATTCAAAATTTCTGAAGTATTGCATCTGCTGCTGCATGCATAAATGGAGAATACAGCTTCGTTTTGGTAGATTCAGATCATCAAATAAAATTTGTTCAAAAATATAGATCTCATTGATCGATCATTTGACAAATCCAAATCCAAATCCAAATCCAAATCCGAAGTCGAACCGAGCGAGCGACGACGATGACGACACGATGCATCTCTTATTTATTGCCTCACTTATCCATGTGGGAG
This sequence comes from Capsicum pubescens, assembly GCA_030864215.1. Lineage (NCBI taxonomy): Eukaryota > Viridiplantae > Streptophyta > Magnoliopsida > Solanales > Solanaceae > Capsicum > Capsicum pubescens. The sequence continues at coordinate 324,771,961 of CM061544.1, read as the reverse complement.
TGTGTTTCACATTATAAATACGTTAAAGCTTATTTCTCCCACCAATGTGGGAGAATTTAGTAAGTTTTCCTATTTTTGAGTACACTTTCCATATTGGTATGATCTCAATTTTTCTCTTCCACTTGGTTTTCTCCATTTTCCATTCACACCTCTCATTTCCTATAAACCCAACAATCCCTCACATAAATGGGGAATGGCTATTTTTTGTAAAAGTTTTACGGACAAGTATGTGATCATCAAGCAAAGACTGATTGCATCTGGATAAGTGGGGTTACCTTTTGAACTTTCCGTAGTGAACATGTATCGGATGCACTCGGTCAATCGGTAGATTTGATATCTTTGAACCGTCGAGCTTTAATGCACACCTAGATAACACATATCATACAACCAGCCTTTTATTGTTTATGGTTCTCACGGTTTTATTCTTTTCAGCCATGAACACGTTTCGGTTTCGTGAGAGCTTAAAGAATAGGACTTTTCTAACATTCTCCTTGAAGCGGCTTCCACTTCTCCCTCACATAGGTGATATCTAAACATTCAATCCTATAGATTAAATTATTTTGTCAAATCTGCCAAATTTAGATAATCACTAAAAGACTTTTCACTTTAATTCTTATCCTTGATTACTATACATTGTCTGCATCATGAGAATGGATTGGGTAATTGACAATGTTGAACCTGTCAGACACAACTTTGTCTGATCTCCTTGAAGCTAGCTCTTGGGATCTCCAGTCTGCTTGTAGAGTTACCGCCATGCTGACTTGTCCTAGGCCTTAAATCCATTCCCTTGGATTCCTTTCCACTCCTTCTATAGATAGGCCTTTTGTAGGTGGATCCGAAACATTATACTTTGACTTTATATAGTCAACAGTGATAGTTCCACTAGAGAGAAGTTCCCTAATGGGATTATGTCTCCGTCGTATGTAACGAGATTTACAGTTGTACATCATGCTCCCTGCCCTACCTATTAACACTTGGCTATCACAGTGTATACATACTGGTGCCACTGGCTTGGGACAAAAAGGAATATCTTCTAAGAAATTATGGAGCCATTCTGCTTCTTCACCGGCTTTATCCAATGCAATAAATTCAGATTCCATTGTAGAGCGAGCAATACAAGTCTGTTTGGATGATTTCCAAGAGACTGCTTCTCCACCGATAGTAAATACATATCCACTTGTGGATTTTACTTCGTTCGATCTGGTGATCCAATTTGCATCACTATATCCTTCAAGTACCGCAGGATATTTATTATAAGGCAAAGCATAATCTTGAGTGTATTTAAGATACCCCAAACTATTTTCATTGCCATCCAGTGAGTTTTGTTTGGATTACTTGTGTACCGACTCAATTTACTGATAGTTCATGCTATGTCTAGTTGTGTACAGTTCATAATATACATTAAACATCCCAATACTCTTGAGTACTCCAATTGCGAGTCACTTTCACCTTCATTCTTTCGAAGTGCAAAGCTCGCATCCAATGGAGTCTTGGCAATACCGAATTCCATATACTTGAACTTATCAAGTAACTTTTCGATATAATGAGACTGTGACAATGCCAGCCCTTGTGGAGTTCGATGGATTCTTATAGCTAAGATTACATCTACAACTCCAAGGTCTTTCATACCAAACTTTGTTCGAGCATTCTTTTTTTTGCATTTATGTCAGAAATGTCTCTACTGATGATCAACATATCATCCACATATAAACATACAATTACTTGGTTATTTGGAGTGTCTTTAATATAAACATATTTATCACATTCATTTATTTTGAATCCGTTTGCCAACATGGTTTGGTCAAACTTCGCATGCCATTGTTTTGGTGCTTACTTTAATCCATATAATGACTTGATAAGTTTACACACCTTTTTTTCCTTTCCTAGAACCACAAAACCCTCAGGCTATTCCATGTATATTTCTTCCTCCAATTCTCCATTTAGGAAAGAGGTTTTCACATCCATTTGATGGATTTGAATATCATACACCGCCGCTAAGGAAATTAACATTTGAATCGATGTTATCCTTATTACTGGCGAGTATGTATCAAAGTAATCAAGGCCTTCTTTTTGTTTGAAGCTCTTTACTACAAATCTTGTCTTTTATTTGTTAATAGTGCCATCAACTTTCATATTCCTTTTGAAAATCCATTTAGAACATAAAGGTTTATTTCTTGGAGGAAGATCAACTAATTCCCAGGTATGGTAGCTTAAGATTGAATCAATCTCACTATTGACTACCTCTTTCCAAAAAGATGAGTCCGAAGATGTCATCGTTTTTCTAAATGTTTGAGGCTCATTTTCTAAGAGAAATGTTACAAAATCCGATCCAAATGAAGTAGACGTTCTTTGACGTATACTACATCTTGGATTTTCTTCATTATGTACATTCTCACTTGGTTCATCACGAGGTCGTTTAGATCCTCCACTAGACTGTTCATGTCTAATTTTATACGGGTAAATGTTTTTAAAGAATTCAGCATTGTCTGATTCAATTACCGTATTTTTATTAATATCCAGAAGTTCGGATTTATGAACCAAAAATTTACATGCTTTACTACTTTTATCATATCCTATGAACACGAAGTCCACCGTTTTAGGTCCTATCTTAACCCTTTTAGGCATAGGAATTTGGACCTTTGCTAGACAACCCCACACTTTGAAATATTTTAAGTTGGGTTTCCTTCCTTTCCATTTTTCATAAGGAATTGATTGTTTCTTACTATGGAGAACTCTGTTGAGTATATGATTGGTTGTAAGGATAGCCTCCACCCATAAGTTTTGTGGTAAACCAAAACTTATAAGCAAGGCATTCATCATTTCCTTCAAAGTTTGTTTTTTTATTTCCACAATTCCATTAGATTAAGGTGAATACGGGGTCGTAGTTTGATGGACGATTCCATTATCTACACATATTTCGGCGAAGGAAGATTCATATTCTCTGCCCCTTTTACTTTTATCATTTTTATCTTTTATCTAACTTATTTTCAACTTCAGTTTTATATTGCCTAAACGCATCTATTGCTTCATCCTTACTATTTAGCAAATCGACATAACAATATCTAGTGCAATCGTCAATAAAAGTTATGAAATACTTTTTCCCACCACGTGATGTTGTTGACTTCATATCACAAATGTTAGTGTGTACTAAGTCTAAAGGATTAGAATTCCTTTCACCAAACTTATAATAATGTTTTGCATACTTTGATTCTACACACGTTTGACACTTTGATTTATTGCACTCAAATTTTGGCAAAACTTCTAAGTTAATCAGTTTTCGTAATGTTTTATAATGAACATGGCCTAAACGTTCATGCCAAAAATAATAAGACTCAAGCAAATAAGAATAATTTGAACTTTTATTTATTTCAACAGTCATTACATTCATCTTACAAAGGCCCTCGGTGAGATAGCCTTTTCCTACATACATTTCTCCTTTGCTAATTACAATTTTTCCAGAAATGGTTACACATTTGAATCTGTTCTTTTCTAGAAGTGAAACATAAATTAATTTCCTACATAATTTTGGAACATACAAGACATTGTTAAGTGTCAAGACCTTTCCCAAAGTCATTTTCAAGCACACTTTCCCTGTTCCTTCCACCTTTGTAGTAGCGGAGTTAGCCATATAGATCATTTCTTCTACTTGAGCCAGAGCAAATGATGAAAACAACTCTTTGTTGGCGCATACATGGAGGGTGGCACCAGAATCCATCTACCATTCGCGAGGATTCCCCACCAAGTTGCATTCTGAGAACATAGCACACAAATCATCGCATTCTTTGTTGGATTCAATCATATTTGCTTGATCCTTTTTCTTGCCTTTTTTCGGGGCATGACAATTTGTGGACTTGTGGCCAATCTTGCCACAATTGAAGCATTTTCCCTTGAATTTCTTCTTGGGTTGATAGATTCCTTATTCAACTTTCTTTCCTTTCTTAGAATTGTTTTGATCATCTTCTACAATATATGCTCCATTAATTGTAGAATTCCCTTTTGCACTTCTCTCGGCAGCCTTATTATCCTCTTCAATATGTAGTCGTACAATAAGATCTTCAAAAATTATCTCTTTGAGTTTATACTTCAAGTAATTTTTGGAGTCTTTCTACAAAGGTGGTAGCTTCTCAACTATCGCTGCTACTTGAAATGCATCATTCACAATCAAACCTACAAAACAGTTTATGTGAGTATTAACAACCTTTTTCATTTGTTCAACTAAGGTACTTTTCAAAGATATACCTTCTTCTAGGAGATCATGTATGATGACTTGCAACTCCTGCACTTGAGAGACAACTGATTTGTTATCTATCATTTTAAAGTCCAGGAACCGTGTAACAAGGAATTTCTTAATTCCCGCATCCTCTGTTTTATATTTTCGTTCAAGTGCCCCCCCACAATTCCTTCAATGCCTTTGTTCCACTGTAAATATTGTAGAGGTCGTCTTGGAGACCACTCAGAATATAATTCCTGCAAATGAAGTCAAAATGTTTCCAAGCTTCTACAACTACGAAACTCTCTTTGTCCGAGGTTTCCTCAGGAACCTCAGGAGAGTCTTCTCTAGTGAACCATTGCAGACAGAAAGTGGTGAGGTAAAATAACATCTTTTTCTGCCATCGTTAAAGTCAATGCCCGCAAATTTTCCAGGCTTCTCCGCCAGTGCCATTATAGGCGGAGCATTTGTGAGACTTGATATGGAAATATTAGTTGCCCCCACAGATGTTTCCGCATCTTGCATTTGACTATCGCTTGTCATTTTTTCTGTCACCACAAGACAAAAACTACTTAGTATTTTCAGAATACTACTTATAAAGTTAAGCAACTTTAAACTTTTCTTCTTCTTTCTAGTTGACAATGAAGTTTATATGACTTCCAATTGTCAACCAAATGATCTTTAACATGTAATGAAGTTTTTATAACTTCAAATCACTAGTTAAGTTCAGGAGGAGTAGAAAGTTAAAACTTTAATCTCCAAAAACAAGCTATACAGATTCTGAAACTTATTTCCTTAAGATTGTTATTTTCTTCTAAGGGTACGCAGAATCTGTATATGCAAAAAAACAACTTCAACTAGAGTTCAAGTATAAACAAGAACACAACGAAGTATATCAAATACCCTCAATACAAGACCAAAATGACCTTTCCAAGAGGTGTATTTTATTTTTTTCAGAAAATAGATGAAACAAAAATGAATAAGGCTAAGTCGTTCGAATTCATGGACTTTCCCCTCACTGTACACGAGGTTGTGGAATTTTCCACCCATGATAAAATGTCCTTCAATCCAAATATAGCGGTACCTCAAATATTTGGACTCGTTGAACGCACTCAACAGTTTGAATTATCACACAGAATTTTTGATGAGAAAAAAAGTTTTTTTATTCTGAAATTTCTCATATTAAAACCTGTGGAAGAAAGTAGGTTTTTATAGCCATAACATGCCTCTTCTCCTCTTCTGAAAAGAGGCAATGGTTCATGTCAAAGGCTACACATGTTCTGTAAATTCATGTCTGTTCATCCAAAGATTGCATCTTTTCCTGAACAGTCATCTCTCTCCATGAATCAGTGTGTCCTTTTACTAAAGGATTGCATCCTTCTGAAACAACACACTATTGTGTTTTGGTAGATTCGGATAATCAAATAAAATTTGTCCAAAAACATAGATCTCATTTTCCAATGCCGAAGTCGAAGCCGAGCGAGCGACAACGACGACGGCGCGAGGCATATCTTATTCCTTGCCTCACTTATCCATGTTGGAGTGTGTTTCACAATATAAACACTTTAAAGCTTCTTTCTCCCACCAATGTGGGAGAATTTAGTAAGCTTTCCTATTTTTGAGTACACTTGTCATATTGGTGTGATCTCAATTTTTCTCTTCCACTTGGTTTTCTCCATTTTCCATTCACACCTCTCATTTACTATGAACCCAACAGTTTGTTGGATAAAATTAGTTAAATATAGTAACTAATTTGGAGATTAACATTTAATTTTAACTCCTTCATACTAGTACAATCATCAGATATAAATATGAAACTTTTAGTTCGTGCAACATTATCAAAAAGTGAAAAAAAAACCCAGAATTTTGTACATGTAATTACAAGTAATATCAATTGCTTTTAGTTAAATCAAAAATAAATTCCTTATATCTTTAATCTGTCTAGAAATATTATATTATTCACATCAAAATATTTTTTTCTGTTTAACAAAAATTACTTTTACTAAATGAAAAGTTTATTACATGCCTTGTCTAGGTTATATGGTACCTAAGCTGGCAATCATTTTCATAGGAAGGTAAAACTGAAAACGGGTATATAATATATATATGCAACCATTATTTATTCACATCAAATCATTGTAATAGAAATTAAATAATTGCATACTTTAAATCAGTGTTTTAAAAGGCAGTGGTGTAGGAGACATTGCATTTTACTTAGCAGGGGGTGAGCCGAAAGCCTCGAGGCATGGGGCTTAAGCTTCATATATTTAAAAAATTTTAATTAATAATATAGTAATACAATATAATAAAACAAAATATTACTAAAAACACACAATAATTGATTAAAAGGTCATGGAAAATAAAACTTCTAAATGCAACAATACAAAAGCTAGTATGAGAAACAAATTAACTCTAGCATCTTAATATTCAAACAATAAAAGAATCACAACTTCTTAAAATATATGACCATGCAATTTACCTCTCTAAAAAAATAATCAATAAGCGATTAGTATTACAATTAAAATATCACTGTATGAATAAAAGTAAAATACTTTTAAATAATAAAATAATAAAATATGATAATTTTGAAAATTATAAATAAAAAATTAAAAAGAATAAAATAAAAAACATTAATAACAATTACAGGTGAAGATGTAAAATCCGGGTATGTATTTTAAAAGAAATGTAAGTGATATTCACTCTCACAATATTCTCAAATTGTAACTAAGCAATAAAAGTTATAGATTTTGAGTCTTTTTACCATTGAGTTGCAGACTATACTTTGTTTAGGAGGTGCAGTGCTAGTTATTCATACCTAAAACAATAATTTGATCCTACATGCACAGTGTAATTTTTTGGCCGAGGGGGTTCGGATGAACCCTCTGGGCTCCATGTAGGTCCGACCCTGATAGAAGACTATAGCCTTAAACTTGAGATATGGGTAGTGGTAAAAAGGATAGTAGTTTAAGATTAGTGATGTATGTTTTATGGGAATGAATTAGTAGGCTTAATATGGGGTGTAAAATAACTTAGGTTGGCAACTTGTGAAAAAAAGAGTGGATAATTATGATATTTATGTACATGAGGACTAGTGTTAAAATGATGAATTGTGGTGGAGTCATTAAGTGTATAAGAGCGTGAGTATATAAGAATAAGTTGAACCCGGAGGTAGTATATTGTTAGATAAAGTGTGATGTGTACGAGTGTCACATGTACCTAGATTTCATTCTCGAATCTCGTAGTACGGAGAAGACTAAGGAGTTATTGTGTGATGTTCTTTAGAGATGAATGGAGGAACTATAAGTAGTTAGTATGTTCCTTTGGTATAGTCTTAAAGATTTTATTATGATGTAAGTTATGTGATTAACGGTCTAATGTTAGAATGTTAAGTAGTGAAGAGTGGATTTTTATGTGATAAGGCATGAGGATGGGTATGCTCATGAGACTGGGAGTTGTAGGTTTATTGCTATAGACGATGGTGAAAATTAAGAGTAGCGTTCTTGGAAAGCAATGCCTTTAGAGTATAGTTAAAAAGGGGAAGTTTAGCATTTATGTGTATGGTGATACCCCATTGTGTTGAGTATTGTTCTTGTAAGATATAATGAGAAGATATGTCCTTAAGTTTAGGATTATGACTTTGATCTAAGGGGGAGATGATGAATTAAATAGTTCCCGTATTTTCTTGTGGTGTCAAGTTTCAAGTAAGAATCATGATAAAATCAATTCCTATGCAAGCAAGCCCCTCCTACTCCAATTTAAGAGGTCATTCTACCAAAGTCTTATGTATTCAAGTCTTGCCTATATCTAAGGTTTAAGATCTCTATGTAACTCATGTCATGTTCCGACCTCCAAACTAGAAGCAATAATGTCCCTTGGTAATTTAGTATTCCAGATACTCAAGATCTATGTTATGTTGCTCATGATTGATAAAAATTCATGTCTCACAAAATGCTTGGTTCTAATAAAATATTCTTTCTAAATGTTACGGATTCATTTTATGTCCGGATTACCCAAGATGATAAAGTTGTGCGAACTCATGACTATTTCAGATCTGAAAATGAGAAACGATAGCTTCGAGTAGATGTCCTTGTCTCAATTGTTGACTTCATGAATCCTAAACTTATGTTATATGACTCATGATGTAAGCACTTATGTTTTTCTCTATGGTTTGTCCTAAGGACTCATGCTATGTTGTGTTTACGCCAAAGTATCTCTCTACTTATGATCAAGACACTTGATATATAAAGCACTTCGTGATTATATCGTATCTTTACCTCATGTCCCTTCTTGAGTAATAAGTATAAGTTATAGTCTAATAGTGTTACTCCCATTCATGATGCTTATGCTCGGGTTCCTCAATGACCCTCCGTATATTAGTGTGATGGTGGTTATGAAAGTTTAGTAATGTCTTAGGTAAGGGAGTAGATTTTCTTCAATGTGAAAATTTTGATGTAATTTCTTGAGCTAAGGTTATAGGTGAAGGGGAAAAGAAGGAGATGAACTTTCATTAAGTGAAATAGTTAGAAAGGAGATATATGGAAAAAAATCTTGGTAATAGTGATAGAATTTACCGGTCCTAGTGGGGAGATCCATGAAGTGGGTGTAGTACTGATAGGCTTGAATATTATGATTGATGAAAACTCAAACCAAAGTGCTATGTGGTTAGTACTCCCTGAATTAAGACCCAAGGGTGTTTGATGGTAGTGATAAGGTGAAGTAATATCCTTAAAGAGATGTAGGGTATGAGGTCCCATAGCTTAAGCTAGCTCTTCTTTTCTCTGAGTTAGGCTTCAACATAGGAGTATTACGTGGCGGGACTCAAACTCTTGTGGTTAGAAGTATTATGGGATAATTGTAAGTTGGAAATAATGAAGTATGTTATTTTTTGTTTGGGCCATAGATGAGTAGTGTTTCTAGGTGTGACATCTATTCTTTGTATCTTGTGAAGTAGAGAATGTTTCTATTCCTATCTCCTGTAAAATCTCATTTCATAGTTGTACCGATGTAAATCAATACCTATGGTCACCAAATAAACTCACATCATATGTCGTGATGATTACCATCCCAGGATATCATGTGCAAGGTTATCTCTATGTAAATTCTTATATCTTACGCTTCGTGCTTACATGTTTCAATAGGGGTTATCATGAAGCTCTTTTGATGTCTTTTCATATATTGTTGAGGAGAAATTTTCAATGCGAGGTTAATTTCATTATTTCATACTTTTAGAGCTTGAACAAGTCACTACCCATCATTCGAGGATGAATGATCCCAAGGTGGAGATAATGTAACACCCGCACCTTTGGGCTAGAATTTAAACCATCGTTCCTACACATATAGACCAGAACCCAATATATGTGTGATTATATGTGTGATTATCAATCCTATAGTGTTTGAATACCTTTGAAAATGAATTTAGGTCACAAAAATCCCCTAATACAAAGTCGAGTTGAAAACTTTTCCTATCGGTTGATTTTTAGTTGACGATTTTGCATGGGTCAACTTCCAGTGACTGTTTCTCATAGTATATAAAGATTCATGTGGCCTACTATATATCAAGTTATGTACTTTCGAGTCTTCTTTCCAATGCCTCCGACCATTCATCAATCTGAGTCTGGAGTAAGAGGTTATGAGTATTTGAATAAGGCACCGTACAAGTTGTATGATTGTGACACCCTATAGTTGTAACACTCATTTGATTCTTCTAAAATGATATTTAGGACCACAGTAGTGATGGTAGATCATGTATTGACATTTTGGGGGGTGTTGGGAGTGTTTAAGGACCTCAAAACTAAGAAGGCGCCGCAAACTATAGCTTAGGCGATGGCTTGACATCGCCTTACCATCACTAACGCTCACTGGAAAAGGTTGGAAATAAGGTTGGTGATGCAAAGCCTAATGTTTTCCATGGACTTGGTGCCGCAAACTTCAATGTTTTCCAAGGATATGGAGCAGCAAACCCTATGGCTAAGTGGTGCAGAAACTCTATTTTTGAGTATTTCAAGGGCAACATGGTCTTTTGTCACCCAATAACCATCCCTATACATCTTAACAGGAATTTAAGTCCCTAAAACACGTTTTAACCCTAGAAAATCATTAGTTAATCATCTAAAACATGAGGAGAAAAACAACTTAGGGGTTGGGCAATCAAGCTTAAAGGTTTAATCTTTTCGCAAATTCTTCATCATTAAGGTATGTGGGTTTTTCTAAACTACATGGGTATGATGATATCATTTTTATAATGTTTTGAACGTTGAGAAATCATGTATTTATGAAGGGTTTTGAATTACATTAAAAAGTATACTTTGTGAACTCTTTCAATGAGATAATGTTTTGGTCTTGAGGCCTTCCCCTAAATTTGATTTGTACTCGTATATAAGTATGTATGCTTTTTGAGTTTGAATGTTGAATTGAGAGCATGAACATTTATAATCCCTCTCTTGTTATAAAGCCTCTTGTTTTCATATGTCATGAATTATTCAATTGCATATTGAGAAGCGTGAATACAAATATATTTACTATCTTTTAAGACTTGGTTTTGGTTATAAACTTAAGAGAGGGTGTTTCTTGTTAATATAGATGAAAAGTGATGATTTAATGAGTTGCATGCTTTGCTAAAAGTAATGGACCACCACATGTTTTAAGAGTTGAAAGAGAGAGTCTTTGCATAAGTTTCATGTAATTCGATCTACAAATCCTCCTGTACTGTTTGAATGACTTGGTGGTCTAAACATTATTTTGAATGAAAGTACTGTAACATGATATTTTATGGCTTAGAGATATGACTTGCAAGTTTTGGTATGACGATACCAAACAAATGTATGTTATAACTGAGTAAGATTTTCAAATTTTGATTTCAAAGAATAGATGTCTTAAAGAGTTAAAAATGGATTTAAAGAGAGTTAGGTGGTTATCTGAAGAAGGCATTTGACTGGAAAGGCTTATTGTGGGAAATCGTGTTTTGTCGATGCGGGTTTATTATGTCCCCAAGAGGGACCATACGCTGGCTTTGTGCCCCTTAGCGTATTAGAGATAGAGACTCTAACCCTTGGGACAAACTTTGGCTAGGGCCTTGACCACCTAGATAAGGGTGGATTCCTTATAGCCCGTGGGATTGTAGAGTTGTAGGGTGTACCACCTAGCTGAAAAGTAAGATAAAGAGTAAGTCATGGTTTCAAGAAATATTTTAAATTCTTTTAAGTATGCCTATGCATTTTCTTATATTGTATGTAAAATATTTCATAAATTGCTCTCACTTATGTTATATAAAAGTATGTTATTTTGGATTACTCTACGTACCACTACATCTGTATTGACCCTGTTTATGTCAGGTTCTGAGGCACAGTCTAGCCGTCTTGCTAAATAGTAGATTGTTGTCGGACATTCAAAGTTGGTGAGCCTCCCTTACTTCGGAAGGCGTCTTGTTCACTTGTGTTAATCTCATTTGGTTTTGGTTTATGGTCCGACCGGGGGCCTTGTCCCGATCTTCAAACAGAAATTGTTTTCCTTCAGTTAGTAGAGATTTCGCAGACAGGTGTTAGATGGATTTGAGTCTTGTTGAACTTATGCAGTGTTGTTTTCTTAATATAATAAGATGACCATGTTTTCGTTTAGTTATCTTTTCCGCATTTCCTTATAAATATATGAATGGTGTGTATGATTGCCAGTTAGCTCTCAGGCCTTCACGGTTTGAAATGTCCGTGTCGATCTGGGCCTCGGTTCAGGTCGTGTCATACACACGAAAAAAAAATATGTTTTCAGTCTACCCAATTCGCATATTTGAAAAAAAAAATACAACTGTTTTTGATACTTAAAATAAAAAAAATCATAAATTCTTTTTCATTTTTCTGTCACGTAATGTTAGTTTAATAGATAATGACTTAAATTAAATTAATGGATGCCAATTGTGAAACTTTCTTAAAGTCATAATAAATGTCAATTTTTACTTGACTTCCAAACGACTTGATTTTCAGTTACATCAAAAAACAAGATTAAAATGGATTCTTATTTATGTTGATCTAATAATTTTCTCTATTATAATTTGTCCCTTAAAAAAAATTCTTTCTTGGTAATCTTGTAAATCTAATACTTACTAGTCATATCATCTTGCGGAATTTTTTATGCAATATGGGTTGACTGGAAAAAATGAATTAATAATAACAATAATTCACTTGCCTTTTTTTATGTTGATTTTTTTTTAAGAATATTATATTTTTGGTAGGTTGTTAAGATTGATAAATACAACTTTGACTTACGAGAAAAGCTAATGTAAATCAATGTATATAGAATGTTATTTATAAAATTTCCAAATATTATCTTTGTAAAAGCATATCATACTAACTATAAAAACCCTTATTTTCTTCTTTAATTTTTCACCCTTTAGTTGCTTTCTGTGACACAACTTGAAAGCAAGAAATTTTCAAGTACAACTTCTTGCTCTCTTTTCTCTTCTTTCGTCTAAAGCCAACTCCATTGACTATATGGTATTGTATCAAGGATGACCATACTATTGGTCGAGTTCATTCGCAAACACACTAGTAGTCTAGTCCTCTGGACATCATGCAAGGATAATATTGAAATTTTAGTAAGAATGAAATGCCATATAATCCTCGCATGATGCCTAAGAGGACTAGACAGTAGGCTAACAAATGAATTCAGACAAATTTCTTCCTTGATACAACAAGGTAGAGTTGGTTCCATTGGGGTTAAAGGATAAAAGTTAGTTGTCAGAGTCAACGAATAGTTGGGTAATGTGGATGTTCTCCAACTCATTATTCAGGCCCAAACTAATGATTCACAGGAAATTGCATGTTGTAGACCCAAATATGGGTAGCTTTAGATATTTGACCCTAAATAAGAATAGTCTTCCTTACTTTTTAATATACTAAAAGTATCATTTTGCCCCTCTACACCTCAAATATATTTTTAAACTTTTCATACTCATTTATCTCTCAAATTTTATTTTTTATTATTTTCACTTTTTTGTTTTTCCTTTACTTTTATAATACTACTTTTTTTTCACTTTTTCCTTTAAATTTATTATTTTGTTTTTTATCATTTTAAGTTTTTATTTTTTCCTTTAACTTTATTTTCATGTTTTAATTTATTTGTCTCATCATTTATTTTCTTTTCTTTTTCATTTTTCTCAACCATTATCTATTTCTTCATTTTTTTTATTTGTCTTTAACCTTTATTTAGAGTTTTTTTATTTCTCTTTTTTTCCCCAGATTTTTCTCAGATATTCACTCTTGTTGTTTATCTTTTTTCCTCATTTCTCAAATATTCTTTATCTTTTTCCTATTTCTCTTCATCCGATTTCAATCAAATAGACTCACGATATTGATCATCAATCATTGGATCACGACTTGGTTCACCTTGGAGATTATCCTCATTTCTCTTCTTTGTCTTGATCCTTTTTTATGTCATGGTATAAGATCTATTGACTATTGATATGGTCTAATTTAAGATAATCAAGGAGAAAAATTAAGAAAGCTAGTAGGAGTAACAGTGGTGGTGGTGATAGATAATGAATTGCCCAAGAAATTGAGTCATAATCATCAATTGAATTTGAATGCATCAGATCTGTCTGGAGTTATGTTGATTTTTATTCAATTAGCGAGATGTAAAAACTATTGTGTGGATTGAATCGATGAGAATTTCCAAACTTGGTGGAAACAAGTTGGGATTCATCTATGGCACGTGTAGGAAAGAAAGCTTCGACCCACATATATCTCATTTCTCAAATATGTGCTGCCTGAATGTTTAATATTTGGCTCTTGTACTGTGGATTTGAATGAGAGGTTTTATTCACTTGCAACTTGTGGTCTACCTTTGAATGACACGGTATTATCACTTGTTATCCTAATCTATATTTGTAATGTGCTTTTGACTTGTCCTTTGTTTTGTTCCTCCATTTCTTCTAGTAGGTCAAACATGCTGACAATAT